>CAXIVR010000001.1:106509058-107241426 GCA_964035755.1 Teleogryllus oceanicus
TCAATTTTTACGAAGTTTAAATAATGTGAGGTTTTCATTTACATGCAAAGTATGCAAAACGTAAACATCGTAAAACAAAACATTTACAGTAATAAGAATACACTTAGTAAAGTTGTTGCTGTGAGCCATCTCCTTTTATTTTTTATTAATTTATTTATTGATTTATTACTTTTCTTGTGTACGACGATATGTAATACTTCAATATTATGAAAGTAAAAGGAAACGTTTCATTATTACGCTAGAGAATATTTACTTTAAATCAATTAATTAGGAAGCAAATCGTTGCTCTATACTAAGCAGTTTTGATCACGAGTCTCTTCCGAGCTTCGGCCGGCTTGGACTGCTTACGAGAATACTCTGTCGCTACGAGATTCGAGAATCTCGTTGCCTCCCGCTGAGAAAAAGAATCTCCTTCCTGTATTCCCTTGGCCTTGGATGGGCGCTTCATCCTCCACGACCCTTCTCCCTTCTTCGGCAAGCGAGAATGATTCACAGGTTGGACGAGATACGAGAGAGACTGAACCATCTCTAGTGATTACCTTTATTTACTATTGTTTACTATATTTTGGGAATATATTTTTATTTTAGTGGTTAATTATTATCTTAATGGAGGTTTCTATCACTGTGTTATTATTCTACGCTTATTATTATTGTTTGCACAGAATATGCAATATTCTTTGCGCGGCCTGTATTTATTCTTATTATGTTTTGTTTCAAGATCCCATTAATATCCTGTGATATAAAACCCCATTAAGTGAAGTTGAAGTAATAAACAATTTTATTAAAATTCATACTTACGATAAATCCTTATTTTTAATCCTTCCATTTCTTAAAAAAAATCTGGAAAAGGGGGAAGATGGAAAGCAGAGTTCAGGGAAAAAACTACAACAGTTTTGTGAATATTTGGGATATGTTTAGTATTTTGAAATACTAAGATCCCTTCCCTTCCCCGAGCGCGCGCTTGCTGGTGGAGCGCTACGTGACCTTCTGTGGCTGTCTGTTACATTCAAAATATCCGTTAAGAACTGGTCGCAAAAGAATCAAAATTTCTCAAAAAAATCCTTATTTAACATATGACATTATGTATATCATTTGATTCGTCGTTTTATGCCCTTTATGATAGACTGAAAAAATATTTATAGTTCCATTTGAATAAACAAAGTTACCTCAAATATCTCGTAAAATACAAGTGATAAAATAGAAATAAATACACGTATCAGTTAACCCTATTTTCTCACGTACTTCCGTGAAAACTGCATTTCAACATCTTCAACCGTTCAAAAGTTACAGGAGGTGCAAAAGTTACGTGACTCACCCTGTATATTGAAACGCCCCGCGTTTCCAGACGAAACACAAAGTATTTACGACAATTCGAATAGCGCGTCAGTTGGCAGTTCCCGCCGAGTACGAGAAAAACTCCCGCGACGCGCGAGAGTCAACGGACGGAGAGGCGCGAGTAGAAGCAGCGAGAACAAGGCAGTGGAGGGAAGCGCACTTATCGCGCGGGAAGTGACCGAATATTTAATGCCGAATGCTTAATATGTAATGTAAGAGACTCGTAAGTGAATGATGTGATAGTGAAGGTACTAGTAAAGTGTGGGTGATACATTCGCGAGAGATTCGACAGGAATAGTTGTAGCAAGGACTGGATATGTAACGTGATCGGTGCGTGGAAGCCCAGATGTGGATGGCGACGTGAGAGCCGGGGGAGAACCGTGTGGTGTGACAGTAACACGAAGTGAGAAGTGATGTTGTAATTTTGGCATGGTGAGTGAAATCCGTCGTTGATGGGACCAGACGACGCAGTAGGTGTGATCCGGAGACGAGCAACACCGAACCGAGAGCGGTTGGACACGCGTGGTGGATGGAGGCAGCGCCGTTACCGGTCGCTCCACGGCCACGCCGAAGCATCAGCCAATCAACGCCGAGGGGCGCCGAACGACTGGGGCACGAGCCGGACGCGAAGAACAACGCCGCCTGACGACCAACAGGTTTCATTTCGTAATACATTCGAATATTTTAGCCTCAATTTAATGAGGCAAGGCAGTGATTCGTAGCATAAGGACCTAAAAGTTAAGAGAATTACAAGGTGACTGTATATTAATAGAAATAAAGTTGTATCTGATAATTATATTGGGAAGTTGATGTATCAATGTTTACCCTACCCCAGAGCTCATTCGCAAAAAAGAAGACGTGATCCCTTTAATAAATTTACTGATGCACAGGATTGGAACCCCGGGCCTTCACAATATATATATATATATATATATATATATATATATATATATATATATGTGTGTGTATTGTGACCGTACTTACCTCAGTTTCCCCAATTAGGGATTCAAGTTGACCAAGCAAGTACTTACTACATATTAGAATTTTGAATGCAAGATGTGCTATTATAAAAATGATTAAGGACAAGGGGATCGTTCTAGGGGGGAGCGCCTTTATTAGGAAGATGTTGGCTTTAGGCTTTTTACTTTTCTCATTGAATTCACGATGCACCAAGTGAAACATTACAATTATTCATTTATTTACAAAAAAAGATAAATGTTTAACAACTAGACAAATCTTCATTACATAATCGCATGCTATTAACGTGATTAACATCATTACCAATCAATACTATTTTAAATACACCTAACTTCCGGGAGCCAAAGTCCGGGCACGAATTCGGTCTTTTTATGGCGATGTACTTGCTCGGAGCCGTTGATTTCTCCTTACACTAATAGTTTATGGCCCACTTACACCGCTGCACCACGTGCTTTCACATCACCTGATTATTCTTGTTCCGTGGCGTTCAGAACATAATACTTTTAATTCATACTTTTGTCCAATACTCCGAGTTCTCGTCTGATCACATGGCAACACTTCTACGTTTTTGTCCTCGACATTACTCCATTTCATTCTCTCATGGCCCGTACATATTGCTGCACCATTAGCTTTCACTTCACTTAATAGTTTCTTGTTCATTGACGCTCGGAACAATATATATATATATATATATATATATATATATATATATATATATATATATATATATATATATGAACAACGTTTTTCCATGTTTTGCTTACAAGGGATCTGCAATAAAAGTACTTATGACGAAAATTCACTGTTTTCCGGCACACGATTGCTTTCTTGCGAAGTAAGATGAGACCGTAAAGAGAATGTTCAAGATTAAATTTTCATTGACCGAAATAAATTATATGATATCTCTGGAATTTAATAAACGTTATTATACGAAAATAATTTTTTCAGTCTAAAACTTATTTTGTAATAAAGAAATCAGTAATTTTTAATCCATTCTAAAATAAACGAATAAAATAATATCAAAAGGTAATAATAAAGAATGTTTGTAGACGACGACGAAGAATTCTTGTCTTCGAGTGGGCTGCGTCTGCGAATTCAACGAATGTCTTGATGTAGATTTTTTTTGCACTTATAAATACAAAAACTTTGCAGACTCTCAACAGGCATATTCTTACAATTCAGAAAGTCAGAGGTTATTTCTAAATGCAAGAGTATACATGTTGCTCATCGCAAAGCGCGAAGGCCCCGCACAATTCTCCTCACCAGCTCGCGTGTTTCGCTTCGCATGTGAGCTTGGAAACAATGAACGTAAGTTGCCCTCAGCGCTTTGCGTTCCGTGAGTCAGCATTGGCATTGTGAGCACTGTAAGCGCGGCAGGGAGATATGAAAGTTCCTCTCTGCGCAACAAAGCTTTCAAAGCCGCACTAACACCTCGCTGACACTGCTCCCTACCAATTTCTACCTCAGTGATGTGCGGATGTAACCAGGGAGATTCAGGTTTATGAGTGAGTGACTGATCTTTTGGAAGCTTCTCAGGTAAATAGAAGACACCAGATCACTTAAAAATCTCGTTTAGTAAAAAACCAAATTAGTTTTATGATATTTATTGAAACAGACCATAAACGTTTTAATACGTTGTTGCTGTTTGGGTAAAATTATTGTGAACTTCAATTCCCTCATATGAACTATTTATAGGATTCAAAATTCATGTCAATTAAAGTGAAGATAAAAGAAAAATTATACAATTAATGATGATCTAATGATGACAAAACAAATGAAATTTAACAAATCAGTCACTTTCAGGCATTAATGTATTATTTCTTGTGTAAATTATGCGAATGGTATGTGCTAATTTTTTCTTCAAATTTCTTGTGTGATAAGAGTAAAATACACTTATAAAGGTGGCATAGGTCCGATTTCGCGGTTGAGTCTGAATTATCAGCGTCTTCTTACCACTACAAAATTGAAGATTGATTTTTCCTTCCAATAAAATTTGATCTCCATAATTAGTTCTTTTATTAAGAACATCCACATTTTTTTGAAAATGTTAGTAGTTATCGTGGAATATTGCGGGCAATATTAGCAATTTAAAAAAATTACAAAATAAAATTTTCTCAAAGACGGCTCCAATTTTTTCTTTACATTTTTGGTAGGGGTAGCGTCAAACTAACCCTATACGATGACATAAACGCTCTATTCTTTTATTTTATTCAAAAAGTACAGAAATGTATTTTTTACTTAATTCTCACATCTGTAATATTTATATTAGAGGCGATTTCTTCACATTGTAGTATTAATGAGAACACGTGGTTTAAATAATGTCAAATAAACGAAAAGTCATGGTTTCAGTTTAAATGAGCTCAAAATTACTCATTTTCAGAAACGCTTAAACGCAATTTTCTCAAAAATGGCTTCAAATTTCTTCTTCAAACTTTTCCAATGGATAGTGCTAATAGCACCGTTTGATATAATGCATAGTTATTTTTGGTGGACTCTTCTTTAATATTCTTGAAGTCATATTTCGGTTCCAGTATTATAAATTCGAAAATGTGAAAAAAATGTACTTTGGGCGACGATAGATGACAGCTCCTCAAAGAATGGAACAAGACCTTACCGCCAGTCCACACCAAGGAAATTAGAAAATTTTGCTACGAGAAAGTCTCTGCCATTCTGTAGCACCTCTAGTTACTTCCTTGTAGTACCTATATAGGGAGTAATATACGTAATATGGAGAAAGTTATGTAATACTGCGGAAAATCGATTTCAAAATTTCAACGGAAATACACGTTTTGGGGTTACCTGATACCGAAAAGGAGGTTTTTTAACACGTCTGTCCGTCTGTATTGCAAGAAAATTAATCGGTAACAATAACACATCGAAACAACTAAAATATACTAATTAATTAGCTATTGATTTTTGAAAAAAATTGCAAAAGGCAAACATTCTC
This sequence comes from Teleogryllus oceanicus, assembly GCA_964035755.1. Classification (NCBI taxonomy): domain Eukaryota; kingdom Metazoa; phylum Arthropoda; class Insecta; order Orthoptera; family Gryllidae; genus Teleogryllus; species Teleogryllus oceanicus. The sequence continues at coordinate 106,514,319 of CAXIVR010000001.1, forward strand.
TGATGATTAGAAATTTATTTTTTGCATAGGACGAGAAAAATATTGAAACTTTACAGAAGGAAAACATAGCTGCTATTCGTAATTTAACTTCACGACCGTAATTCCACTCCGATTTTAGTTTGATGGAATTCTATCTCGTGCAATCGATGAATTTGTATTTCCCAGCTCTAAAGCAAGTAAACAATCAGTTAAACTCTGTATGGCCTCTGAAATGATAGAGATTTAACCGAAATTACAATTCAAATTCAATACGAAATAAAGCTGTTATTTATCATATAACTTCATCTGTGATTGCTGATGTTTCTAATGAAGATTAAAGATTTCGGCATAAAAGCCTGAAATTGAGGATGGCATTTTTCGATAATGAAAAAACGATTCATGGTAACAGCGGATAAAAGGAATGGGGTACTGATATGTCGGTTATGAAGAAAATAAAACAAGACTTCAGTTAACTAAGCTACCCGGGGGTTTACGGAATGTGCATCTATTGTATGTAATATTCAAAACCCGTATTTGCAGTGATGTGAAATAAATTCTGACAATTATTTCTGAAATCGAATTTCATTGAGAGCTACAAACCAAACATTTCTTAAATCTTAAAACAAATCGTGAATTTTATACCAGTGTTTTCGAGTACTTAAAGCAGTTGCATGCATCGTAAAAACAATAAATATAATATACTCAAATATTGTAATAGCAATAACGCTGTTCGAGGGGTGTGATGTGCATTAAAATATCATACTTTAAGACGAATCTCGTGACCTCACACACCCAACTTCGATTTTACTTTTCACGTTGGAAATGTTTTTAAATATACATATATATTCGAAGACTGTGATAATTGTTATCTTAGAGGATGAACGAATGAACAGATAAGAGAGAGGAATCTTCACGAAGCTACTGGAAGATTAATTCAGCTCAGGCTTTCCAGATAGTGTCAGCTAACCTGCTGGACTGACACCCAGAGAGGCGATGGAAGATCACACTTAACGCTCAACAGCGGCTCTCATAACTCGACTACTGCCCCCGTCCTGAATGTAGAGTAAAAAAGTAAACTTTCAAAATACAAATGTCAAAAAGCTGAATCCACTGGGTCGATCATATTGGGCTTCAATAAGAATCGCGTTAGATGTTGAAACCCTTGCATAACTGGCGGAAAATGAGCTAAACGACGCAGAATCTTTGGCTGGGCAACCAGGGCTCAGAACTGCACACTGACTGGGAGAACGACGAAGTGGAGTAAAGTTGGGAGCAGAGAAATCGTGTGGTGGTACTGACTAGCTAACCATTGTCAAAACGGATTTACTTGCCACAAAAAACAATTTGTAAAAAGTGCCAAAAAATTAGTGTACCAGCATTGGCAACAAAAACATCCAACTTCTCAAATTACAGAACAAAAGCCAGTTGAAAAACGAAGAGCAATGGCGAGAAACAATATCCTAATCACCTTCGAGATTACATAATGCATTCAAAATTCAAGGAAAACATGGATGTCATGAATTATCAAAGTACGTAGGCAGGGTATTTTGAAGTTGGAAAACAACCGCTTCATCAATAACAGAAGCCTTAACAAGACGGCATTTTATATCGAAGGGAAGTATCAGCTGAGGTGTCTCAGGTCATCAACTGATGTCACTGACAGTGACTGATCGGGAGGCCCGACAGTGGCTGGATTTTCGACACCAGCTAGATAGAAAAGTCGAATTTAGCCACTGTCTGGAGGTCTCCAATAAACAACACGTGAATGCCGGAGCAATACCCTACTTAAGGAACGCGCACGCCGCGCGATATTTTGTTTCTTCTCCTTCTCTTATCCTTACCCGCTACTTACACACACAATTTTGCTTACATGCACTACACTACTACACATGTCCGGAGACCAGTCGAAAGCTTAGAGATGTCCCGACTGGGGCGGTGTCCTGCTGGTGGTAGATACCTGGACAGGGAAACCTCGCAAGCCGAAGTGGTCTTCGCTGTATCTCACCATCCAGCGGGGAAAGAACACAGACTCCTTCCGTGATAAAAGAATGCACTACACTTACGGCACTATCGACATAAAATTTGACGCGGAAACACAAAGTAATTAATCAATTAATCGAAGGGAACATCGACGGTACTCTCCCCAACTAGGATGGCTCCCTTAAGATTTGGAACTAGCAGCCCCATAACAGTCTCTAAGGACTAAGGATATTCATTTCAAAGCAAACAAAGGAGGGCCGTTACTGAAGAAAATACAAACTAGTCAAAATAATCGCTTATTCAGTGACTACAGCAAGATTGCACACACAGTTTACAAACAACGCCATGTCAGATTGACCTCCATACTACACTGGAACTTGTGCAGTAAATGTAGCTCACAGCTAACTGATCAATGGTTGAAACACAACTCCCATGGTGTGGTCGAAAACAAGAATTGTTTTAGGACTACTCTGGATACTGTGATAGTCTGAGCCAAGGATTGGGTCATGAGAAGCAGGATTTCACCGTCCATGGACAGAAGCATGTATGAATAGTGAATGTGGCGATCCTAACAGATTCCAGAGTGGACCAAAAGGAGATCGAAAAAACAAAATATCGTAAACTGATAGATATGGAAAGACATTCGAAACGGATGGTTATGATTATAGTAGTATGATTAATTTGGGATTTAAGGTTAATATTCTGACGATACACCTTTCCAAACTAGGCCATAATGCATGTCAACATATCAACTTCAAAAGACCAAGATATTAGCATGCGTAGACATCTTGCGTTCCTGCGCAGATATTCTTCGTTCTATATTGTGTGTATACATTTTATATCTTAGATTTATATCACCAGATGAGGATCCTAAACCAGAGAGACGAAATTTTGTAGATTTAATTGAAGTAGTGATGTGATAATAACAATAATAATAATAATAGTGAGATGTAACATTGTAAACATGATTTTAACCACTATTTGAATAGTTATGACTGGAATTTCTATACATTTGGGTACGGCCCGAATCCAGAAGAATATCAATCAGCCAAGAGCTGTGGTTTGCGTTAAAATAATAATAATAATAATAATAATAATAATAATAATAATAATAATAATAATGTTCAAAGAGCGCTATTTAATGTATGACACTACAGCGACGAATGGGAGGGCGTGGTATCGTAAAGTTGAAAAACCACCACGCCAAGCAGATAACAGCCATGAGAAAGTATTTTGCTGGGAAAGTGAATGCTTCTCAACTCAACAAGGTAGTAGTACAGGCAGATGACAATTACACGCTCCTAAATCTAAAACAACAAAATATACCAGTCCAACAGTCATCTTTTCAACAAGAAATGGATTCCTGGAAACAGGAAGTTCTCCGCAGTACATGTCCCACTGCAGTTGCTAATTCAAATGACGGGGAAATGTATAAATGGCTTAGCATAGGAAATTTGTACCCTGAGAGTAAAGGCTTTATGGTGGCAATCCAAGGCCAGGTTGTTCCAACGAAAAACTACCTCAAATACTTAAAGACCCAAAAATACACAGTGATGAGTGTCGAATTTGTGGGTGACATCATGAAACCACCCGACATATTATTTCGGGTTGCAGTGCAGTGCATCCAGAAAAGGTTCTTGAAAGCGAGTCCCATAAGTTGTACTGGGACTGCAGTATTTTGACAGGCAGAACAATCCAGCACAATGGACCTGATGTTACGCTCTCGGATAAACCTGCCAGGAAAGTTTGGTTTGTCGATTTTCCAGTCGTACCAAAACTTCTTAGCAGATAGTTAGACGACAACCTAGGTATGGACAAGAGTATTATCATGCTCATAGGTCGGGAGGTTCATGGCAGGACTTATGGGATTCTGAGACTTTTAAATTTAGCTGTTATTTGGTAAATTTAAGTTTGATATTATATATTGTATTATATGAATTATACAATGTTGTAAAGGTTAAACAAATCAGTTACCATGTTTTGACGTTGTATGTGTGTGGTAGCTATTTATGACCAATAACGTGTGGAAAATGGAATAATAATAATAATAATAATAATAATAATAATAATTATTATTATTATTATTATTATTATTATTATTATTTAAAAATGCTTTTACCAACAGTTTTGGAATTCTTATATTGATATTTTTAAATTAGAAAGTTCAATACATTCTTCCATATGAGGAGTAAACATTAACATGTCCACTTCACACTTTTCTAACAAAAATGAAAAATATAGCCGAAATATTACACTTTTCAGCACTGTCTTTAACTTAACTAATAGAGTAATACTTAATGTATTGTAAGCCATCTTACATTTCTTTTTGGAAATAAAATTCTAGGTAAATACAACAGAAGATCTCAATTTTTCTCAAATGGACATGTCACCTTTTAAATATTTGCTCCTCATATGTGATGTGCCAAATTCAGATACCATCATTTAAATAATATCGAGATCTTAACGAAGAAGAGTGGTGACAAATCGCCATTTTGGGCTGCCGGAGCGCGAGGGCGCAAATTGCGTTTTAGGCCTCAGTGGCTGTGGCTGTTGATAAGCGTCCGTCGGTCGGCTCGCTTTCACTTCAAACAACAAGCTCAGTTTGCTTATTGGTACCTCCCTGTGCTTCCCACTGTTTCCCTGCATATGACATGACAGTTTCAGGGCGGAAACGAAGGATTGGTGCGGCGGGGACGTTTAAAGCACAGAGTTAGCTTCTTTTTTTTTATCCTTAATGATGAAAAGATGAAACCCTTAATACGAAACCTTCTTATTAATTTTAAGAAAACATAGTAGTTTGTAGTAAAGGATTGGCATGCATAAGTGGAACATGGCCATGGGGATGATGGAAATGATCATTGCGTCACACACCCTTCCTTAGTATGAAGTATATGAATTATTTCCTTTCCTGTTAACATGTAAGCCTGCTGGTGTTAGAATATCACTTATGACAGACCTGCATTCATTCCATTCCAAGCACAAAGGCTTCAAACGTATCACTTTCGGTTCCGTCAACCCCAACGTCAGCCGCACAGTTCGGAAGGGCTGACGAGCGGCGCGCTTCCCTGCGCCGCTGCGGCGCACCCACTGCGTGCATTCTGCCGACCTGTGATCTAGGCCTTCCTGAAATGTAGGTAATTCGCAGAATCACAAACCTTACTTTACATTTACGATCATTCATCAAGTACATAGTGACGCTAAAATGTCACCCTAGAAATATTGGTAGATTCATTTATATTTAGTCATTCTAGTGAAGAAGCTTATGGATTTTAAAGCTTTTTGATGTGGTCGCCAATACGAGAACTCTTTGACGAGTCCTTTGTATTATTCAGGACCATATTGTCCCCAGCACGAGTCGACGATGTCGATTATACCGCTTATACAGAAAACCCTCATTAACACGAATTCCAAGGGACCGAAATTATCGGAGTTCATGATATAAAGATTCGTGTTAACCGGGCATATAAATGTCCGTATTACCGTAACCCCGTTAAACAGAATTTTTGTAGCATGCACAAAAAGAGAAACGAACTTATTGCCACAACTAAGAAAATCTCATGGAGTATAGCATGATAAAACATGGTTTTTGCTAATATGATATTTCACTAAATGAAAACAGGTATACACTTTACGTTTAAATTATTGAAATGAAGAAATCTCTCAACACTTCCTCTTATTTATTTTTACTGACCGTAAGAGAAACTAACGGTAAAAAGTTAACACGAGTCCACACTCAATATTGATCTTCACCAGTTCTTTAAATCCAGATTTGTAAACATAATTTGACCGAGTCTCTCTTTAACAAAACTCTGAAGTACATCTCAACTCCCATATATTACTGTGCGTTTTGAAATGTCTCTCTCTACCGTATACGCCTCCGAGAAAAAAGGAGTGGCACTGTGTGAAGTTTTCTCTCCAAATTTAGATTTCTCAGTAAATCATTTCCTTGTGAAACAACTGTACATTTTTATTCTTTAAAAACAGCAGAATCTCTTCATCGTGGTAGAATGTGAACATGCATAACAGCTCAGAAAGATGCTTTTTCGTCTGGCTGTAATGGCAAACATGAATAATCGCAAAAACATATTTTCAAGATTTGCATGTATTCTTATAAATCTACTTCTGCCGTGAACAAACACTTTTTTCTTCATTGTAGGCTTCTTTCATTTCTTGGAATCGATAACGTATTGAAATCTGATAGCTGGTCATTGTCATCGTAGATGATCAGAAATAATATTAGAATACAGTATTTGACTTTTGCAGGTAACCTGGCGTTTCTAACTTAACGACATTCATGCAGATCAAAAATAAATAACTTATTCTAAAAGATACAGCAGGTGGAGATGGTCTCCTTCCATGTTAAATAAAGAGAAGACGCAAAGTTGTGGTTTTTTATTGGCGCTTTTTGCAAACAAAATATTTTTTTTGAAATGTTTTATCCACGTTATGAACAGAGTTTTGGCTACATTTCTCTCCTCCACTCCATGTACTACATACATGTTATTTAAGCCGAATTTTTTATAAATGTAGGAGGTGGAAAAAATAAGTTCCTGTAATTTCTGACTGTAATTTTGTCACATACGCGCGCGCGCACGCACACACACACACACACACACACACACACACACACACACACAAACACATTCACACACGTACGCATAATTCGGGAAAGTTGTAATTACTTGAATATTCTTGAATATTATTGAATATTCAGAACGTTTAAATATTAAAACAAGTTTTGAAAACAGGGAAATTATTGATATATTCCTTAATGTCAATTCGGTTATAGAAATCTATTTAACCAAAATAGAAGAAGCATAATACAAAACATTCCGTAAAGAAAACAAACAAATCATTCAGTTTTTAAACGAAATAGATGTAATTCAACATGAAAATAGACTCACTACAATTTGTTAAAAGTACATAAAAGTTTGTGTAGTAAGTTTCAGTTGTGAAGTAATCCGGGTGCTTACTGCGATGAAATGGTGATAGTCGACTTTTGCATGCTTTTTAAGATTAAAAATTCTATTGTTTACTATTATTTTACGGTGCTCTTTTAAAACAGAGACCAATTCATACATCTTAAAATGAGCACAGTTTACATAGCCGCGCAGTGATTCGGTACACTTTTTTAGCTGGGCGGAAATACGCCCCAGTACTTACGTCCTCTGTCTGCTCTGTCTGCTGAAATGAAATGAACTAGGAGCATCTAGAGTAATTTTCTCCCCAAGGCCAAGTTTTGCCATGGCGAGAATTGCTAAAATTATTTTCTTTAATGAAACACAAATTTTCTTTGACTGCTCATAAAAAGAATGGAATCATCCTGATCAACGAAGGTGGTACAAAATCCTAAAATTAAAGTAAAACCAAACAAAAAAAGGTACCGGGACAGTTAATGAGGGGTTTAAATAAAACGGAATAATACCAGAGAAAGTATACAATCGAAAACTTTTTATACAGAATATTTGCGTTTGCATAGTTGGCGAGGTACAACAAATTCACTTGATGTGAAATCACTTGATGTGATGAAAGAAACTCATTCTGAAAGAATTATTGCAATATATGTACAAGAAAAAACAAACATTAAAATATTCGCGCGATGCCCCTCCTTTTCGCGCGACCTCTCATTATTATTATTATTATTATTATTATTATTATTATTATTATTATTATTATTATTATTATTATTATTATTATCATCATCATCATCATCCGATAAATTTATGACAAAAGAAGATGAGATGATGAAGATGAGAAGCTAGATGTCTGTTAATATAAAATCTACTCCGGGTTGCCACAAGCTTTGTAAGGCGCAGATCTATTGGCTGTATCTCTCCGTACAATACTTTTGCCCAAATATTGGTTTGCTTGCAATAATGCGATGTCTTGTACTTGCGAATTTTTTCAATGTCTTGAACAAGTATTTATATAGTTTCTGAGGACTAAGTCTCAGAGCTCCGATATCTACCGGACAATCTGTGTTTTTACACACATTCGTAATATTGTACAAAAATGATAATGATGTATGCAGAACACAAGATGTCTCCAAGCAGCATACAGTGCGCCAACTGATGTCGCTGCAGCACCTCTGACTGGGAGGTCCTAGGTTCGAGCCCTGACGGCGGCAGGATTTTCGACTCTAGCTTTTCAGCTAGGTCGAATTCAAAAGCTGTCTGGAGGAGAATTCTGGCGGCCGGCTGCTCGGATGGGTAGTTTTCCGTGGTTTCTCCGATCAACACCAGGCGAATGCCGGAACAGTATTCTAGCAAACGGGTCACGGACTGCGCGCGATCTTTCCTCCTCTTCCTCGTCCTGTCCTATCTTCTCCCCTTACACACACACACACACTTACACTAACATGCACTACACTACCACATATTCCGGGCGAGCGGTCGGGAGATTAGAGCTTGTCCCGGTTGGGGCGTTGCCCAGCTGCTGGGGGAGTCCTGGTTAGAGGGTAAATCCGCTAGCCGGCGGTAGGTCGGCGCCGGATCTCGCCATTCAGCAGTGGGAGATCATCGCCATCTCCCGAGGAAAAAACATGCACTACATTTACGTGACTAATGACCTATATAAAACGTATTTTTGACGGTAAAGGAACGAACAGATTTGATTTTTTCTGTATTGCTAACAAATAGAAACTCACCCTAAGCTCTACTACCACTACAAGCAAAAGGAAAGCTCACCAAAACGTGTGCATAGTGAAGCTACATTTACGTCCAGAAGCAAATGAAGGGGCCATCTCAGCATTTGCTCAATGGATCAGGGAAACTGGACAAAAACCCGATCGCGATGGGGGTCATTGACCCGTAAGCTGAAGTGCATTACTTGTTACAGGCATTTAAATCTTTTTTTTTAAATTATACAATGAAAATTTAAACTAATTCATTATACTATATCATTGTTTTGCTGAAGTAAACATTATTTTTCTATTTGACGATCAGTGTGTACTTCAAATTCTATGAAGTATTATGATGAAGTATGTAGATAAAGAGATGTAGTACCGTAGATGTATGTAGTATAGTAATACAGTAGACGTAGATGAAGAATGTAGATGAAGTGAGTAGATGAAGTATGTAGTCCAAATTTTATGATTCACTAACCAATTTTTTTTTCTGTTTCGCCTTCAAAAGTGTAACCATTAAACGCCGGTCACAGAGTGAAAGAACTGTGGAACTACTGTTCTACGCAAAGGGGCTCTGAGGACGCACGCGAAATCTGAACGGAGCATTTTTGTAATATCTGCCACTCCAATATTTTTACCGGCTGCCGTAAACCGCCGCGGGCCACGGGTCCCCATAGAATGAAGGGGGTGGGGAAAGGGAGGGAAGCGGAAGCACAGCTTGCACTAATGCGGTAAATAATATTACGAGATTTGTACGCGCGAGGGACGCGGGTCCTCACGTTCCGCGGTTCTTGATGGCGAACGGCCGCACCGCGCCCAACGACAGTCGGGGCAGATGTGGAAGGGCCATCGCGAATACAAATTGTGAAGCCGAGCGCTTTTCAACGCACCCTTCACAATGCAGAGAGCACTCTACACGTGCGCGCCTCCGCTTTCATATTATGCTGCAAAATCCCTCGTGATACCATTCTCGGATACATTTTCGGATTTAGAAGACCGCTGACGGGTGCACACTGCGTGTGAAACGGCCTAGTAGGAAATATGACATTTGTAATATTTCGAAATGATTTTGGTCCTAACGACCTGATACATGTACAGAGGAATATTCTATAAGTTATATAACTGTTTAAAAAGTTTAAAAGCATATACTATTCCACCATACTATTACATATATTATATATACGGAGACCATTGATACAATTCTCTGACCAATCATTGCATCAAGATATGTTTTTAAATATATTGTAATCGCTCATATGTCGGTTACATTGATTTTTAAGAAGCACCCGAGAAGTCAAGACACGACAAGCAGCAATTATAGTGTTAACGAATTGCAAGAGATCGCGCCAGCAGTAAATGGTATCCTTTGCTAGAATTTACTAAAAGGTTCTGAACGCACTCGCGTACAAGACATCGAGGACCAATCAAAATCACCCTTAAAAATATCGGCCATAGAGCAACGCATCGCTAGGACAAGCTCTCTCTATTGCTACCGCTCGCCGATTTGATCACACCGCAATTGTTCGTGCTGGACGGAGAGGAGAATTCTCCGTATTTCGACGATTAGAAGTTTGAGAAAGGTAATTCGTCTCATCATGTTAAAATATGTATGAGAATTTAGAACTTTAAATTATGACCATTCTGATAAATTCACGTGAACGCATGACACAGAAATATACTATTTTTCTAACAACGAGGATATAATATATTTCAACGTTCAAGGTCGTGTACTGAAATAGAAAGCATGTTCTATAGAAAATGTTTCTTTCTATTTCCAGCTTTTTTTGTTTTTGTCTTTCAACTTGGCTTACCACGTAAGAAATTCATTACGCGAAGATATTGCAATCAGATTATATAAAATTCGAAGGACTGTGGTAGAAATTCACCAGAGCACGGGTTCACCGAAGCAAGGAGTTGCCACGATCTTGAAATCTGGGTCGCCGTCGCCGCTCCAAGCTGTGGAAATATTTCTTCGAGACGTTTTTTGAGTCAGAAAATTCACTAGAAATTCTCATAAAAAGAACTGTTTAAAGAAGCGAGAATTATGCTACAGAGATAGATTCACCTCACTTACAAACGTAGATAGTCGAGTAAAATTCATTAAAATCATTTAGACATTATCTTATAAAATATTGCAGTCGTAAAAGGAAGCCAGATAACTAAATCCTGTAAAAGAATTGTAAAAAACATTTGATTTCATTTTTCTATTATTGATAATATTTGTTTTTTTAGTGTGTGCATTCAATTTATTGTTTAACAGTTTTCAAATTGTTCAAAACCAATAATTAGTAAAAGAGTTATTATTGATTGTACGTTCATTGCATAACAATATACTTTTTGCTGGCTAAATAGTATAAAGTAATAATCTATGTGAATGTGAAACTACGTCTTGTATATATTTCATTCACTATTCATGTGAAAATTTCTTTGAAAGTGTATGCAAAGGGTATTTTTGGTATGTGAATCTTTTTCAGTATTTTTGTTTCCATGTATTATAGTCTTGTGTACAGTTATTTTGTTGTGTTCTTTTTGTGAAGTGAAGGGTAATATAATTTTATGTAAAGTGTTTATTCAAATGTTACAAACGTAACTGCAGTTGTTAGGTAATCACGTAATTGCTTAAGGGTTGAGCAAGTGATAGAATTTTTCAATGTAATGTGTAAATGCTAGAGTAGAATTGTATTCCGATATTTAAAGAGAATATATTCAGAACGCTGTTCATAGTTAAAAGATTAACTTGCCTATGTTTCTTTTATTACAAAAGCAGGATAAAAGACGAACCCACTCGTATAGGACAGTTAGGACATATGAAACTATTCCTCATTTTTGGTGTGACATTGTCATAACAAGAACAAGATCAAGTAATACAGATCAAGTAAGACTACAAGGTTACTTGAGTGACCCGCTGTAGGCTTTTTAGAGAATAGTGAAAAGGTAGAGCGGTCACAATATTTATATTAAACCTGTACATGAGAGTGATAATCAAGATATTTGTTTTCAAAAATACTTTATTCCTGTTTTTTATAAATATTACAGTTGTAGTACAAGACATCGGTCCAACGATCTTAAGCGTATAAATAAATAAAAGCGTTTCGCTCACTCGGCATATTAGCAGTATGGTATGCAAAATGAATGAAGTGTCCTCATTATTTCTGTGAACCTGATGTTCAAACCAGAAGAAATAATATAAATGCAAAAAGCATCCTTTAAGTATTCCGCATCAATTATGAATTTTGTAGCTGGAGGGAAATGTACGACGGAGATGGTAGGAAAGCACTCGCAAAAAATTCGATTATCCCTTTTCAAGTTCAATGACAAATTAATGAGAATTTTACGTCTCTGTTGTCAATATCATCCGGTCTCTAATGGAATTGACGTCCACAGATAATTTGCACTGACAAAATCTCTCTAGTATATTCCGGAAACGTTCCACGTCTGTCTCAAATAAATAATGAGTGATCGAACCGCCTCTCTTACTCGACATCGAACATTTTGTTACGTTTTTCGAGAAAATCTAAAACTCGGAGATAACTATTGGAAAATGGATTTCAAGAGACACAAAGAAAATCGATTTCGAAGTTATTGGCGAATCCAAAATGCGATAAAAGTAAAAACGCCTAAGGTAAGACAAGGAATGTACAAACCGGTTATGTGGGGTTTACAAGGACACACGGGAATGTATTTATGAAAATTTTAAAATCTATGAATGATCACGTGTATCTGTGGAATTGATTGATGGATTGAATAACTGATGATTCCGAGCGCGTTCACTGTTATGGTCATTAATCCCATTAGTGTAGTGAATATTATATTCCGGGAGGTGGCGACAGTTCTCTCTGGCTGGTGGGTGAGATCCAGCGCCGATCTGAACGTCGTCGTGTGCGGGATTTTCTCCTCTAGGTATGTCTCTCGGTGAGTCATCGCCCCAGCCAGCGCAAGCTCCCATCTAGTCTCCAGTCATGTCTGGCATTGCTGAGTATATAAGTGTAACTATGTCAAAGTGAGATGTTATGACAAGGAAGAAAACGGAAAGAGCCGTGGTCCGTGGCCCATTTGTTAGGGTACTGGTCACGCATTCGCCTGGTATTAATACGAAAAGACACAGAAAACTCTGTTCATAGGAGCCGGCCTCTGTTATTCACCTCCAGGGAGCAGCTAAATTCGTCCTAATTATACACATGCTAGTGTCGAAAATTAACAACCATCGGGATTCGAGTCTTAGGCCGGCCCGTCTGATTCACTGCAGAGACAACGGTAATGCTCGCTCTGAGCTAACACAACCGGTGAAAATCTGTATAACACCATTTCTTTCTTTCGGCCTCTAATTTCACCTCCGCATCAATTACATCACCATCCAAAATGTCATAATGTAGTTTTGGGCCAAATTCAGTAATTGTTACTATTACTATGTAGCTCTCTGTAATATGTTCTACTAAGAGCTAAGGTTTAATTGTATTGCGGTCGGGAAGTATTACAAAAAGCCTTTTGAGTAATGTAGTTTCTACTCTCTTCATGTAGGTTCATTGGTCGTAAGCGATAAATAGTCATAATTTCAAGTTAATTCTACTGCATATATTTACCATATACAAGTATTTAAAAAACAATAGTAATGGATTGAACACTTCAATAAGTTAGGGATCAACTAAAGAGCGTTGTTAAACTTTAAACCTCGATTTCTTATTTTGAGCTCAAGTCGCCGCCAAACGACCTTTGTGTTTAGCACGGCAGTATAGCTCACCATAAACAATAATAACGAGTGAATTTCGCGTTGACATCTGAGATTGTAATTATCCATTAAAGAGTTGAATAAAGTAATCATAATCATAAATATTTGTTTAAATAAACCCTTACACAAGCAGATTTGTTACGGGATTAAAATGTTTTCCATCATCTGTGGATGAGTGAAAAGTGTAAAAAGAAATTGAAAGAATGAATAAAAATATTATGAAATAGAAAATTTAAAACAATTCGAAGATTAAGTGGTATTAAAGAATACTTACCCAAGAAGCATGAACTAAACACAAGTTACAACAGAGTAAATGGAGAAGTTAACAGGGTGACGCTATTTTATATTCTGACGCACCTTAATGTAAACAAGAAAGTGGTGAAGTTTGGAAGAGGAAATGGGGACAAGTGGGAATAGTTATCGATGAAAAGCTTGACAAAAAGGTTGCTTTTAACATTTCATGTATAAGACCCATATCTAAACGCAATGGTTGAGAGCTAGAGAGCGAGAGGCGAGAGAGAGCGAGAGGCGAGAGAGAGCGAGAGGCGAGAGAGAGCGAGAGGCGAGAGAGAGCGAGAGGCGAGAGAGAGCGAGAGGCGAGAAAGATCGAGAGGCCAGAAAGATCGAGAGGCGAGAAAGAGCTAGAGGTGAGAGAGAGCGAGAGGCGAGAGGCGAGAGGCGAGAGAGGCGAGAGAGGCGAGAGGCGAGAGAGAGCGAGGCGAGAGAGCGGAGGCGAGAGAGAGGCGAGAGGCGAGAAAGATCGAGAGGCCAGAAAGACGAGAGGGAGAAAGAGCAGAGGAGGAGAAGAGAGCCAGAGAGAGCGAGCCACAGCGAGGCGAGAGAGAGCGACAGAGAGCGAGGCTATTATATCTTTGTCATAAATATGGACCGGATTTTTAGGAGATGAACCTACAGACAAAGCGCAATGCTTTCATTTTATATATCTAACATGTTATATTACCTATTTGGAACCATTTCAGTAACTTTCCTTGCACCTAAATCACACCACTTCACCTAAATATACTCTGTGTCCATATTCCCCCTATTTCCCAACAAACACTTAATGAATGTGTATATTACTGTTTAAAGTTGTGTACATTAATGTTTCAAATTGGTTCCGAAATAACAAATTAATAGTAAACGAAAAGAAAACGCTTTTAATGCAGTTTTCCATTTCAAATAAACAATTCTGTGCCCCATTGAAAATGAACAGTGTACCATTGACTGATGTTAAGGCAACAAAATTTTTAGGTCTCTCAATTCCGTCAAACCTTAAATGGAACGTCCATTTAAATGAATTGAACACAAAATTAAGTTCATTATGCTACGCGTTCAGAATTCTTGCAAATTCAGTCAGCCTTCATACTGCTCGTTGTGTATACTTCGCGAATGTTCATTCCCGCCTGAGATATGGCATAATATTCTGGGAAATACATCTTATAGCTCCCAGACTTTTAGATTACAAAAACGAAATTTTACGAATAATAACCAAATCCCACCCAGTGATTCATGTAAGCCTCTCTTCATTAATCTAGAATTCTACCATTACCGTGTCTTTTATTTACGAATCAGTGGTTTTGTAAAAATGACTTGCTCAAGGGCGGGAATATATTTTCAGAAAATGCCGAAGTCTATTACTATAACACTCGACGTAGAAATCATATTCATCAGGTGACAGTATCAACAGCTCATTACAAAAAATTCACATACAATACATGTACATTATTTTACAACACTTTGCCAAATGACATTAAACGATTAAATTCAATAGAAAAGTTAAAATCCCAAGTGAAATCGTTTCTGCTGCATAACTGTTTCTATACAATTAGAGACTATACTGAGCATCACAAGAAAAGTAACATTAATTTTAACAATGATACATAATGCATTATTTACTATTTGAACTGTGTAAATGAGTATAAACAACCTGTAACAACTATTGTACTACAGCTTCCGGGTCAATGACCCCCATCTCGATCAGGTTTTTCGTCCAGTTTCCCTGAGCATTGATCCATTGAGCAAATGCTGAGATGGCCCCTTGTTTTGCTTCTGGACATAAATGTAACTTCATTTTTTCTCAAAGCCAAAATTTATTGCTTATTTATCCTTGAAAATAGAGTTTATTACATGGGAGTTTTTTTTCTCCCTTTCAAAATTCAAAATTTATTGCTTATTTATTTTTGAAAATAGATTTTACTACATGGGAGTTTTTGTTTCTTTTTCTCCCTTTCAAAATTCAAAATTTATTGCTTATTTATTTTTGAAAATAGATTTTACTACATGGGAGTTTTTGCTTTTTTTCTCCCTTTCAAAATTTAAGTAGTATATGGCTTAGTGTAGGCATCACAGAATTTTGAAAATGTGCACACAATTCACTTTTCCCCATAGCACGTCATAGCAGTTTTTTAACTGTTTTTTTGACGTAAAATAAATAAATAAATAAAAGTTAAATCAGATAATGTTTGTGCAAGCCATGAACTTAGTTTTGCTACACTTTGCTTCAAAATAATCTGTATCTATTTTTAACCTCAGAAGAAGAAAAGAAAAGAGACATTGTTGTTCTTTACCAGTTATAGCGACAGAGCGGCCTCTTTACCGGATATCTTGCCGATGCCAAAAGTGCTTCGAAACGAACACAGTTGAGTTCTGATATATTTAGTATGTTGCAATTTTACGTCATTCTGCGCTCTACATGCGCTTACATGCACGGGGCAAGGATTCGCCATGGATGGCCCCTTGAGCCCCTGCAACCACACAGCCACACCCGCCACGTCACACTTGGCTAAGGCAAGCCCTGCTTTCGCAAAGGATTGAGAGCAACAGCACCTGGCCATTGCAACCAACAACAAGCGGCACGTTACTTCGCGCTCTACATGCTCCGGGCAACGAGACTCCCTGGCTCGCCACTCCGCCCCTGTAACCACACAACCACACGCTCCATGCTATTCTGCGCTCTACATGCTACGGACAAAGATACATGTGAGAAATGAAGCTCAAAATTTCATCTTTTCATTCGCTTACAGGAGTTTTTTTCTAAAAAACGGCACCAAACATTTCCACAACAATTTGCATTTGAGACTTAAGTTTTACTATTCTGTAAAGCAAACGCATACGTGTAACATTTGCGCGCTTTTGATGTCAAATGTGATGTTTTCTCAACAATGCTTCAGCTAAGAGCTTGATTGCAGATACTACCACCCATCGGTAACTCAAGGACGTATTTCAAATAAAGCTTATTGCCCATTGCCCTCTTACGTTCTCTCACCCGTCGCCCCGCACCGTGCACCATAGCTCAGGGACTCCGGCCCTTCGCAAAGGGTTGCAAAATTCGCGTCAGAACCGGACAGACGTTTGCACTAGGGGCAATGTTCATTGCTGTTGTTAAATTAACGGAAAGGTGTCTCGAAAAACGATTGTCTATGTAGTCCTTATTTTGCATTTTTATTACAGTAAGTTCCGTTCCCTAGTGATATCATTAATGATGCCAATCTGTATTAGAAGAATTAGTTGTATGTAACTTACCTGTTTTCCTCAACATATCTTGGGGGTTTATCATGTTATGGTATAAATTGTTTACCATAAAATCATGTAATATATTTGTACCTAGTAAACACGCACCAATTTTAATTTTTTTGCACCTAAACATGCATCTATTTTTATTATTTTTTGCACCTATTTTAGCACCTAAATTAGGAAGTTTGCCCCTAAAAGTCCGGCCTCTAGTCATAAGTTACATTCCCGAAGATATACATTATGTCACGTCTTTGTTTTGCGTCACTGATTCGGAAATGAATACTGCATTCGTGGAGCTGTCAAACCACGACGCTATCTGCAGGGCACAGTGGCTTTTGTATCGCCGTTTACACACCGTAAGCATTAACAGGCCGTTGTAGGCAAATCTGAGGATTAATTTCACCCCATCCGCACGGGGCAGTGTACCTTGAAACGGAAACAATGATGAGAGTAATCCTCATGTGGCGTAAACACACCAAGCTATCACAGTAAGAGAAGCTGATGCTCAAAATGTCATGACGTGACACAGCGCAGTGGTTTGTTTTACAATATTAACAGGGCACGATCCTTCGCTTTATAACCATAGGATAATCTATTTGTATACATTTCTCTATCTTTATTATCTCTATCATTATCTCAAAGGCAACTCTGTCTCTTATTACTATTATCTCTATCTTTACCAGTACGAGACGAAGTTACAAAATAAGTTTTTCTCTTCTTTGAGTGTAGCAAAGAGGGGTTTAAACAATCCAGTTTGCCTGATAGTTTTGTTATATTGTTCGGCGCGAATCCGAAAATCGGATTGTCTCAAACTTATGGTGTCTATTGACTTGAATTGGTATTTCCTTGAAATTTACTTCTCTGCAAGCGATCGTCATATTTTAACTTCCATTTGTGTCACACAACACGTTTGTCTTCCCTTTTGATATTTAATTCCTGGTTATAGCGAGCTCATCAGGATTTCTGGTTCGGAATCAATTTGTGTTTTGGAATCACCATTTCTGTGTAATTAAATAATGCTCCCTGGTTTAGTTTACTACTATTCGGTTTTAATAAAACGATCTCTTTTACACCAATAACGAGTAATTCTTTAAAAGATTTCTCATTAGATTTACTGCCGAAGTGCACAATAGGAATAGCCTCAGCCGTTGAACTAAAAGTCGTGAAACGTGACAGAAAACCCAATGGGCAACTCTAAACGACATGGATATGACTCTAAACGGCAAATATCTAAACGGGATGAACATACTTTAAAGTGAGAAAACAAAACAATTTATCCGTAAGTTAGAAACTTTTCATTAAAATTTCTCTAAATTAATTAGGTCGAACATTTTCCAGATTATTTTTCATATTCAAACCTGCGCCATTGTTGCACCTGCAGCAGAGCTCGGCCAGGACAGTGGCGCGTGCTGCCGCCGATGACGCTACTTAGAGCGTTTGGACGCGCATCATAGAACGTCATAGTGGCCTGAACGACACCGTGCCAAAATCTTAGGCATCACTACAATCGCATGCATTTATTTTTTTATTTCTTTTTATTCACTGGTCAGCCATAAGGATTTACATTTGATGGTTTCAGAAAACAACACCGAGTAAACATTTATTTTACTATTTATATTTGAAGTTAACTTAATTGGGCGCGTTCTGTTTTTTTATTTGTTGATTTTATGTATATTGTTTTGGTCATCGATGATAGAATGAATTTCAGAGGAAAGGAATTGTTATTTTATGACGCCGTGGGGATATGGTTTGTTAATTACTGGAAGGTGTGAGGATGTTTTTTCCTTGCGGAATGGCGATTGTATTTGGAGCTGAAGGAAGGTATAGGAAGAAGTTGCAGTTTAAATGTTTTAAGAATTATCTGGGGGATTTAGTGTCAAGATCGCAGTGAAATTAATTATTTTGACAAACCCAGAGCGCCTTGGGGATTTTATGGAGAAAATTATTTAGAAATATTTGTGTCGTAACGCTGGCGACATAAGGAGGGATCGGGTAGGCGTACGACAAATAAGACCGACATCCGTTAAGTTGCTTATTTATTCATTGTGTAGAAAACAGACTTACATAATGGAAGGCCACGGACAAGTCACACAGGAAGCGGAGCGGTGGTGGTGGTGGTGGTGGTGGTGGTGGTGGTGGTGGTGGCGGCGGCGGTGATGGCGGTAGGCGGCACGGCTAGGCGGCGGCGTCCCAAGTTCCACACGTCTGGACGGCGTGCGTCGGTCCAAGCGCCTGGTTTCCGTCACTTGCCAGGGTTATTCACTTGCGCCGAGCGTACCTCCCGAATCGCGGGGAACCACGTGACTGTTCCAACACGTCACCCCGAGCGCCTGGACCGGGAGCGGTAGTTCAGTGCATCAACTGATGTCACTGCAGCGCCTCTGACCGGGAGGTCCAAGGTTCGAGTACTGACGGCGGCAGGATTTTCAACACTAGCTTTTCAGCTAGGTCGAATTCACTCGCTGTCTGGAGGAGAATTCTAGCGGCCGGCTGCTCTGATCAGTAGTTTTCCGTGGTTTCTCCGATCAACACCAGGCAAATGCGGGAGCAGTACCTTACCAAACGGGCCACGGACCGCGCGCGATCTGTCCTTCCCCTTCCTTGTCATCTCCTCTCCCCTTACATACCCACACTTACACTAACATGCACTACACTACCACATATTCCTGGAGACCGGTCGGGAGTTTAGGGCTTGTCCCGGCTGGGGCGGTGCCCCGCTGGTGGGAGAGTCCTGGTTAGGAGAAAACCCCACTAGCCGATGGTATCTCGCCATCCAGCGGGGGAAGATCACCGCCAGCTCCCGAGAAAAACATGCACTGCACTAACGGGACTAATGACCAAAGCAGTTGACGCGCCCGGAAACAAAAAAATCAATCAATCAAACCCGAGCGCCTGGACTCCGTTAGGAAGCCAGGGTTATTCACTCGGACGAGAGTAGCTGGAGACTGCCCCGGGTGGAGCCGCGCCCGCGATTATAAGGGACCAAGGGTGGCGTGTTGTTATGATGTGTCAGCCGGCGCTTCAGCCGGGGCTTGGGGAGCGTGCAAGGTTCGGTGCCGCACTACGGCAACCGGCTGGGTGCGTCAGTCGGGAAAGAAAGTGGTGAGTTGTCGAGTATATGGGTCAGGGTGCGTCACAACATTTGAAGGGATTGAGATTAGTATGGGGTGCTCAAAACCATATTAGGAATTCGTAAATTAAAGTGGGGGCGAGTTTTGTGAGTTTAAGTGAAGATGAAATATTAAGAGGTTTGTGCACCCTCAAACGTCAAAGCATTATCGTGACTCTGCGCATGCGCAGTTCAAGTTTCGCATCACGTAAGTGCATCTGCGCATGCGCAGAAGATTGATAGTGCGGTCCGCTTTGTCGTGCAAAAACTCTATATTGATAAACGGATATAGTCGGATTGATTTTACCTAAGCCTTATTATAAGATATCTGATGTGATTCTTCCAAGTTCTACCGGCGCGTCATTTCGGAAAACGCTCTTGAGCTGACCTTGCTAAGCGTGGCGCGGCGAATGCGACCCGCTCCACTGCGCGCCCATCTGGGCCGAAACCGCCCTACTGGGTATTGGTTTTTGAAGCCGAGTCCCCGCCCAACGGGGTACTGGAAGCGGTGGCTCAGTTCATCAACTGATGTCACTGCAGCGCCTCTGACCGGAAGGTCATGGATTCGAGTCCCGACGGTGGCAAGATTTTCGACACTAGCTTTTCAGCTAGGTCCAATTCAGTCGCTGTCTGAACGAGAATGCTAGCAGCCGACTGCTCTGAACGGTAGTTTTCCGTGGTTTCTCCGATCAGCACCAGGCAAATGCCGGAGCAGTTCCCTAACAAACGGGCCACGGACGGCGCTCGAGATCCTTTCCTTCCTTTTCCTATCCTTACCCTTATACACACACTTACACTAACATGCATTGCACCACTACACATGCCAGGAGACTGGTCGGGGACTTAAAACTTCTCCCGGCTGGGGCGGTGCCCAGCTGGTGGGAGATACCTGGTTGGGGAAAACTCGCTAGCCGACGGTAGGTCGGCGCCGGATCTCCATCCAGCGGGGAAAGACCACCGTCACCTCCCGAGCAAAAACACGCACTATACTTAAGGGACGCATGACCATAGTAGGTGACGCGCCCGGAATCACTAACAATCAATCAACCCAAAGGGGTAAAAGACAATGATTGATAACGACTGATGCTTACTAACGAGATTAAAGGAGGATTATTCCATGTACTCAATGCTCCAGAAGGAAGTTGGAGTCGCGTTGCAAAGCGCAACAAGTTTTTTAAAAAGCCGACCCTCGAAGACGGTATTTACAAACTTACTGTAGATACATAGCATCGTAGGCTTTCACGGCCGGAGTCAATATGAGAGAAAGTTTCCTCAGTCTCTAGCTAGCCGCCGGCCCGGAGACTACCCCGACGACGCTGCCGCCACTGAAGATGTCTACCGCAAACGTTTGGCTCTTCAATGCCAACTGGACCACGGCCTACTAGCCCGGAAACTTTCACATTTACTGTAGATAGTTCACTCTTGAATAAGAAGCAGCTTGGTTTTCGAGTACGTCATTACACAACATATCAGCTTGTGCCTATTACGGACCTCCCTCCGCGTCATTTCGAGGCCGATTCACAGGAGCGGTATTTAAGGAGCATTCTTGCAAATATCAACATGTACATCAACTCAGATTTTTCTGAAACAGAAATAAACTTATTGTTGACAAGTTATCGTCTTTTCAAACAATGTAAAATGCTGTACTGTTTTCCAGTATTGTTACAATAGTATACTGCTATTAAATCAGTTATTTATAATTCTATATAAACGATATTTCAGTTTAATAGTTGGACAGGTTTGCTTTTGCTTCTAAAAATTGGACATGTTTGCTTTTGTCCGAATTACCTGTGTACATTTTTACATTTGTATAAAATATGGCTACTATTATCATCACATTTGATTGGGATAAATTATTTTACTGTAATTTGTATGCAAATATTTTGTTTTTCCAAACAGTTAAATCTACTACAATTTTTGTAGGTAATGTAACCATTTTTTGGCCTCCAAAGAAATTCCAAAGATCTAAGAAGAAATTAAAAATATACATGTGCCAGCCATGATCATCTTGTAAACAATCACAATTACCTTTCGTTTCTTGGCTATCCATTGCAATTTGATTTTCAGCTATTGGTCCATCAAGAACTAAGAAATACCATTACAGGCCATTAATATCTGCAGAATTCTCTCCATTTACCTCCTAAAAGTTCACTCAATAGACCTACTACATATGATCACTTCGCCAGTGGTATACCCCTTTCAAGTGACACCTGCAGAAGGCAAAATGTTAGCATTTTTGTTAATGTAAAACCACGTTTCCAAACAGTCAAAGCAGGAAACTCATCAAATCTAAAATATTGCTGTAAGACAACTTTGACTGCATGAAACTTCTTCCCTTTCATTGTTGTCTGAATAACGATTCACTTCACATTTCTAATGTTCTGTACGTTCTTGCACATACTACTCAAATTTCTTGTGTCTTGAATGATGCTCAATAGAAGGCCAATTGTATATACAAGAACGGGAATCGTAAGAAGCTCAATCTCTTTGAAACATTCAAAGGCAGAGAACACTAGTCTGACGGCATGAAAATGCTGACGATGAGTTTAAAAAAACGAATAAAAATGGACACCAATGTTATCAGCAGCGGCAACCGACAAAGGAAACTTAAGAGATGACAAACACTCGGCTTACATCAGTCGTCCGAACTTTGATGAAGTATAAGGGTTAAAATACTACTCTGCAGTGTGATCAATTTTAAATAATTACTTGAATTTTCAAGAGGTTTTTTCTGGGCATAATTGATTTTCCTTCTTTAAATAGAACTGGAGTTCATTACCACAGAAAAATTCATAGCGTCAAGAAATTCCTTTTTGGAATTTTTGTGGTTTCCGGGAATTCAGTTATTGCATTCCTCCTCCTCTTAAATGTACTTGGAATTGAGGTTATCTCACATATTATTAAATTTTTTGATGAGGTACAAGGAAAACGTGGACATGGCACGAAGCAATTCCACTAGTTCTCATTTAGAACAGAGACATTAATATAGTGCCTATGTTGATTCTATTTTTCTACAGCTTTTAAAAATGTGTGTGATAACAGATTGAAATCAGACGTTTGTAAGATATTTCAAAAACCTTTTGGTTGGAAAACTCGTGAAGAAAGTACGTATTAGATGAAACGAGAAACCAATTTCATAAGTAACTCAAAGCATTAACCTAACATTTGTTTCTACTTTCTCATCTAATACGTACTTACGTAGTAATGGGAAAAAATATAATGCTGCAGCGGGAAGTGACAATTTTTCGTCAGAAAAACTCATATTGTGAGGTCTTGATATCGAAAAAGTGGGTAAATCTTGTTTCTACAGGTAATAAATTTCTTGTTCTAACACATTGTGTAGTTAAAATCCACGTTTTGTAAGTTTTTTGATGTTACAAAATTGTTGACGGTAAAACGTTTTATCGGCCCATCTGTGGTTAGCATTACCGCCTAGACCATTCAGTTGATTTTCTCCAAAATTGATATTCCCTGGACGATCTGAACGAACTCAAGGCACTGCGAATTTGAAACTGATTATTTGATTTTGGAGGTACTTTGCATCAAGCCTTGACATTTTATACATTTTCTCAAAAAGGCTCCAAATTATTGAATTTAATTGTTCGGGCAGCAACTGTTACAATTGGCATTTATAGTCTAGTCTTCTTAGCTAGGGATTTTATGCATATTCAGTGTGTCATGATTTACAATTGTGCTTACGATGTGTTTGCTTTACGTATGCAATTGCACTTAAAAGAACGCATAACTAAAATACGTATTTTGGGGTTATCTAGCCGTGATGTTGCTTCGAGCTTCTGACGGCTCGTTACAGAGCAGCGGCTCCCATGCCTCCCGGCCATTCTCTGCAGGGACCAGTTTCCCCACCCTTGTGCAGGGTGTGTTGAGGGCCATAAACGTTTCCTTCGTTTGCCGTTTCGGCGCCTCTGACCAGGTCCGGCTCCTTGAGGAAGCTGTTCACAGGCGCGCTCTCATCCCTACTTAATTAACTACGAGACGCTTCAGGCGGCTTCATTGGCTGGAATTCATGCCGCCAAATCACTGCTAATTAGCAGACCTCGCAATATAACCCAACGGGAAATAATTTAGTCAAATATGCTGGAAGTAAGTAAAACATTTATCACGCTTACTCAGCATTCACTTGTTGAGTTTGTGTAATTTACCAAATGTATCTGTAATTTACCAAATGTATCTGTAATTTACCAAATGTATCTGTAATTTACCAAATGTATCGCGACTAAACGCTAAACTGTCAACGGTTATAACCTTCACTTCTGCTCTGTCGTGGTGAGAGATGAATTCAAGAATGTTTGCTAAGGAGATACTGTGATGGAAGAAAATCATTTATAAAAGTTGTACATTGATATGCAGAACTGAGTTGTTCGACAAGAATATGAAAAATAGGTTGACCAAGATTGATTTCTGGTGCGTCAACTCAACTCACTGGTGATTGCAACTATAAACATCCTTTGTGAGGCTGCAGAATCACCATTCCGAATGGTAAATATCTGTACACAACTGTAATTAGAGGAGATCATCTACATTTTTAGCTGAGCAACACGCCAATAAACACATACAAAATTTCTGACATGTTAGATTTACTTATTGTAAAAAGAGTGGATCAAAGTTATATTCCCCCGTATTGGAATAATAACTATTTTTTGACCGGGAGCTCAGTGCATCAACTGATGCCACTGCAACGCCTCTGACTGGGAGGTCCTAGGTTCAAGTCCTGATGGCAGCGGGGTTTTCGACACTAGCTTTTCAGCTAGGTCGAGGTCAGTCGCTGCCTGAAGGAGAATTCTAGCGGCCGGCTGCTCTGATCGGTAGTTTTCCGTGGTTTCTCCGATCAACACCGGGAAATGCCGGATGGCCGGAGGCGAATGCCGGAGCAGTACCCTACCAAACGGGCCATGGAGCGCGCGCGATCTTTCGTTCCTCATCCTTGTCCTTTCCTCTCCCCTTACACACACACTTACACTAACATGCACTACACTACCACATAATCTGAGAGGCCGGTCGGGAGCTTAGAGCTTGTCCCGGCTGGGGCGGTGCCCCGCTGGTGGGAGAGTCTTGGTCAGGGGGAAACCCCACTAGCCGACGGTAGGTCGGTGCCGGATCTCGCCATCCAGCGGGGAAAGATCACCCCGAGAAAAGATACGCCCCCATACCCCGAGAAAAAATCATGCACTACACTAATGGAACTAATGACCAAAACAGTTGACGTGTCCGAAAACACGAAAAAATCAAATCAAATCAATCAACTATTTTTTCTGACCATTGTCCACTTCGCCCGTCATAAGCTCATTTATTATTGAAGACAAGAATCAAACCTCAATCCATATCAGAAGAACAAATTTGGAAATATTTTTCAGAATGGTTATCTATTAACACCACTGCAAACCTCCCATTTAAAACTACTTTCAACGATATGCAGCTACAAAATACGTGACGTGTCAAAGTCATCAAGCTGCATGGCTTTCAACAAAAGAAATAAATCAGAACAAAAAACAAAATATGCCGTAATTAAGAAAATGATGATCCTTGCGGTACTCCTGAAGACATATTTTCTATATTGGAAGCTGTGTTGTTTATCCATACTTCAAACCATCGACCTAGGATGAAGCTTTGAATTATTTTATAGAGAATTGAAGGTGTACCCAATATCTTTACTTTGTAAAGTAAACCTGAATGCCAGAGCCGGTCAAAGGCTTGTGAGACGTCTAGAAAAACTGCGAGTGTATTTTTTGTTTTGGAAGGAATTTGCTATATGGTTAGTCTGAGAAGTTGTTGGGTTGAAGAAAGCTTTTCTTTGAATCCAATTTAAAAAGGAATTAAGGTATTATGTTAGTCTGGTTAATGAGTTTTTCGAAGATTTTGCTCATTGAAGGAATTAAACTAATGGGACTGTAATTTGAAATTAGTTTATGATAATTTCCTGGTTTGGGGACAGGAATTATTTCGGCATGCTTCCGTTGCTGAGGGAAATAACCTAGCCTTAAACATGCGTTAAAATAGCTGTTAAAACACTAATAGCTTAAGGTGTGAGTTCTTTTATAATAGAATTTGATCATGACCTGAGGATTCCTTTCGATGTAAGATTTATTTGCTTTTTAATTTCGGTGAGATAATTTTTGTAGGTAACTATCCTGTATACCGATCTTTGTTGATTTTTTTTTTTTGGGGCTGAATGCCGCTGACTAGTGTTTTGCAAATGTACGGTTTTTTTCGCTGACAGTTATGGCTTCGCTATTTCCTAATTTAATTGTTAGCATGTTAGTTTTTTCTTTAATTAAATGCCCAATTATGGACTACTGGTGATGTGAAGCTGGAGTAATTGGATTAATTGATTTCTGAAATGTTGTGAATCTCATTTTTCGAGTTTTTTGTTTATTTGGTGGCCTAAGTTATTTGTTTTTTTAAGTGAGAGAGCCTGAGCCTCTGCCATTTGCGTCTTAATTAGCGTTTGGTGACAAAATTTTTTTGTTTGGGATATCGAGTTTCTTGAAACCTGGTGTTGGGAATGGTGTTTGTGTTTCTTTAATTGCATTGTGAATGAGTGAGGTAAAGTGTTCTATTTCGGTTTCTATTCTAATGTTATTAGTTAGATTTTTTAGTACCAACAGATGGTGGGACAAGTGTTCTTGGAATTTTTGCCATTTTATTGTGCACTTGATGATACGTGGTATTTGCTTAACGTGGTATTTTATTTACGATGAAAGTTATTATTACGGATGTGCGATCGGAGTTTAATTCTGGATGAGGGCTTTCTGTTATCGGGAGTTTGATATTTTTAGTTAATGTTGGATCTTGAATGTCAGGTTTAACGTTAATGTGTGTTGGATAAAGATGGGTGATGTAAGTGCGTTTACTGTACAGCCCTTTTCTGATGGGATTTGATTTGGAGGAGCCTTTTCCCTTGGGGAGAGGTGGCATTACAATCACACAGATAATGTTTTACGTTGCGGTTGCCACTAATTATTTTTGAAATTTTGAAAGAAAATAGCTGTTTTAAAAAGGTCGGTTGTAAGTGGTTTGTTGGGACCTGTATGCAGCAATTACGTGAACGTCGACTTGATTAGCCTGTGTTAATTCTTTTTTTTTAATTGGTTTATTTAAGGTCGCTTCAACATCTAAGGTCATTAGCGACCACTATTGCTGTTAACGGTATGATAACTATGTGGATGAAACGATATGGTGATCGATGATAAGGGGTGAAAGGACGAACACAATTACAACCATGCCCGAGGCGGGACTTGAACCCGCGACCTTTCGGTCCGAGATCACTACGACACTACTGCCTTAGCGATGTCGGCCACCGGGCCGGCCCTGTGTTAATTTGATTCCTATTGTTTCTAGATTTTCTGATGAGGGAAAATTTAAACTGAAATGCGAGATTCGTCTGTGGATTATATCCGTAATTACTACTCCATCGGCAACTTTGTCGCTTAGACGGTCGTTTCTGTAGGGTACGTATCCTGGGATTTTTAGCTTGCATTTTGACACGGGGCGGAGACGACTTTCGGTTAGGCAGGCAGTATCGATCTTATTTGAACGCAAGAAATGAGAGAAATAGTCAAATTGCTTATCAATTCCATTGCAGTTTCAATTGAATAGTGTTAAACTTCTTAATTTACTTTGAGCCCTTGAGTAATAGTGAGGAGATTATTGAATTTATTAAAGGTTGAAGCTGCGGAACGAATATTGCCCATAACTTGAAAGATAACATTATTAATTATTTTAGAGATGAAATCTATGGGATTGTTAATGGGATTGGTTGGTGACGTGACCTGCGCATAATGAGGGTGCTTGCTTGCGGGCCTCTTGGGTTATTGGTTGTTGATAGTGAAGGAAATTTAGTGTTATTCAGAAATAGCGGAGGCGCGGACCTTGCAGCTTGGGGTACAGGTAGTCGAGGTTGTTTGAAGTTCGCGATGTTCGCCGCTGCATAACTTGAGTTTTGACCTTTATAACGTAATTTTGAACACTGAAATTTTCGCGGTGCCAGCCAAGACTGTTTATGCACCTAGGTGGCACGATTATTGGCAATGGGCGAGCTTCGTAATGATGGTTGCCAAGGTAACGTACGCAGCGAGATTCCCGTCCACAGTTGTTTTTTGAGTGACCATAGCGTTGGCAGTTTTTGCATTGCACTGGGAAAGCTGACTTCCTTCTTTCATCGACTTTAATTATTGCATTGAAAAGATTGTTTAGTTTATATATGGTTTTTGCTGTTTAATAGTTCGTCCGCGCTAAGAATGGTGGGAGAATGAAATTTGTAGTCTGTTAATTTTTTTCACCGGAAAGTTCAGACGATCAAATTCGTCAAATATTTCTTTATCAGAATAACATGTCGGTACACCACGTACCTGTTAGTTGGGTCTCTGAATGAATGAATGAATGAAAGTCTAAATGTTCTCCCTTACAAAATTAAACAAGATTTCTGAAGTCTTTAATTGTTGTAGGTTGAACTCCAACTGATGAATCTATAATAATTTTATTATTAGAAAGGTCTTTTTTCTTATTTTGATATTGTATTGTAGAGCACTTAGATTTTATAAACTTTTTCAAATCATCTACTAATAGAGAGTGATCACATGCATTATGTATGAACACGGGGAGGAGTTTTTTCAATTAAATTTTCTGTGATTTGCATTTGAATCTTCACTATCGTCTAAGTCGCTGAACACTGCATATTTATTACTTGTTGATGAGTTCACTATCACTGCCACTAGTTAGCCCATTTGTTTGATACTGACCTTTGAAGTTCTCACGGTCCTCTGGAAAGCCACCTTCAGGTTTTTTACGCGATGTTGTTGGTGCACTTTGGTAGGTGACCTGGCCGATTTCCACTAATTCGAGGCGGTTGGTTGGAGGCTGATACTGTGGTAGAGGCAAAGATTCTTGTGGGAGTTGGTGCTGTTGAACACCCTGCTAGTGTTAAGGTTGTGAGCTTTCAAGTTGACCTAGGGTATGTTCAAGCGACTGTTGATAGGTTGGTATTTCACTGGTGTATACAGCTTCCATTGCTCCACGCTAATTCCCCAGTATGGGAATACTGACTAGGAAACACTAGTTTTACTGGTAACTACTGAACACTTTCTACTGTAGATATAACTGAAAACAATTTAAGTTCTGAACACACCAGAGCCCGGCAGCCCCCGCAGGTGGCGAGCGCGCCGCTGACTAGTACGCCTTGAGCTTATATATACTTGGGTTTCTGTAACCTGGCTGATGACAGCCGATCAGCTGTTACGGTTTCGTCCAATTGGGAGTTTAAACGTCACCACAGTGACGTCACCGTTATGACGGTTAACTCTCGATTGGATGACACCGTAACAACTGATGAAGTGTCATCGGCCATCTTAGAAAAAAAACAAGAATACACGGAGCGGAGGGTTGTTGGCACAACCGTTCGCGACGGGAGTTCTAAGCGAAGGGGTGCACAAAAATGATGGCTATAGTTACTTTCATCTTGAATGCCATCATGAGTCGAGTTTATTCCCCGTACAATGGTTTCCTTGAACAGAAATACAGGTTTTCCGTCGCATAGAAATTTACTGATTCCTTCATGGAAAAAAGAAGGCACAATTGGTTTGTACTCAGAGAAGCATGACCGAACAGTGCTCTAAGTCTTAAAAATGTCATTCAATTTCACACATTTATTGGCGCTAAAACAAATAATTACGCATTGCGCAATAGTCATTGATACTTTCTGTTCATTGTAGTGATAATGAAATGCCAAACTTGAGTAAAAGGGCCGTGTGCATTCCTCTTCTCTATTTTCCCATCACAGATTTCCGGGAACGCTGCGCTGATCACGTAATACGCGAGGCAAACAAACCATGCTCCGGTTTATATTTGAATGACACACATAGCTCAAATAGTATGCATCCCCAAATATGATAAAGCAAGTCTAGTCAATTCAGTGGCTCCCCAGGCCCCTCAGAGCCGATTCCGGCGTGGGATCCCAGAAATTCCGTTCACGAGCTGTGATGTGTTGAGAGGGGGTGGCTGCACTCACTGGCAGGGGAAATGGCTTGGGAGGGGGGAGTGCGGGTCGGTTGAACACTTTAAAGACATGACTCCAAAGCGCATGACACAGGCAACACGAAATATCTTGCATTTTGGGGACGCCTTCGTATGAGACAGTGTGCGCAAACACGCAAGACGACGGAAATAGAATTAGACAGCAATATCCGTAATAGGTATAGCGATATTAAGACCATGAATAGTGAAATTGAACTTTCTGAAAATCCTTTTGCCGTGGACAGCGTAAAAGTCAGATCACAAAGCAGTATGAAGTTACATGTATGCAGATTGTTATGCACCTAAAAAGTTTTTATTACAATCAATATGCAACCTTTGGTTACTTTTAAAAATTTCGAAATTTTTTGTTGAGGAAAAATAAGGAAGGTGAAGGGTTTCTATATATTTACATTTTGTATTTAAAAAAAGTAAGAACCAAATATATGTTAAAAATATACTGTAAAACCCAAGGCTTTCGTAGATGATTGAGGTTAGGATACAATTGAAAATTTATTCTGAACCAAAATAATTGTACAAATGGCCAAATGCACATTGGCTTTCTACTGTATTATCCAGCTAGATCATTTAAAAGATAAACAATGTTCGAATAACTAATGAAATTTGAACGTTTATTAATGCGTAAATTAATATTGAACAGTTTGTATAATAGAAAAAAATCTTATACCAGCTCGTTTGTTGTGCCCAAGTCGCAGCTACCCTTCACTAGGATCTTGTCATCGTGTCCACGATTCACGATGCGTTCGTCAAACGGTTCTCAAGGTCACTCGCTTGCCCTTCTGTCCAAAGACGCTGGCTATCCAGTCCTCACACTACACCCTCCGTCCTCTCCGCAAGCGATCCTCACCGCGAGAACTTGCGTCGCGGCTCGGAGCCCCGCTTGGTACGGAGACGAGCGCTCGTGCTTCTTTGAAACGAGTAGGGCAGATTCGCGGTTAACTAATGCATGAAGTCGGTTCATACGGAGCTATTAGCTCACTTCCGTTATTACACAATGTTTCCGAACGATTTCGTTTATGCTTGAATTTGAATGCACTTCTCGTCGAACAGGAAATAACATCTCACCGTCAGTTTGGGTTTATACGTCAATATTCAACTATAGAACAAATTCAGTGGATAGTAAAAGAACTCAGTGAATAGCTAGAAAATCGAGAATATTTTTCGATTATATTTCTCGACGTAAGCAAGGTTTTGGAGAAATACTGGCACCCAGGACTATTGAACAAAATTAAGAAAACTCTACTATATCCGTATTATTGCTTATTAAAATCGTACCTCATAGAGAGATGTTTTGAAATAAAATTCAATAAATTGCAGAACTTCTCCCTATAAACTCATAGAGTGCCATAGGGAAGCGTGATTTGGACCTTTTCGTAACTAAATTCATACTACCGATAATTCAACATCCGAAAGTGCATTGCCAACAACCTACGTGGCTATTTTATCAGGACATAAAGATTAATCAGAATCATCTCGTCTAGCTTAACATCTGCAATTAATTCACGTTGGCGCCCCATAGTTAATAAAAAAAATGTCTACGTCATCTTCAACTTAAAACATGAAACATACTCATCTATAAAATTCGGATCTTGGACTTCTGTGAACAGAAGACTCACATCACTTTAAGAACAAAAGAAATGAATTAGACCTAAAACGTCTTAAATTAAATGGGCCACTGCGTAGAAAATATTAAATATAATTGAGTACAAAGCTGTATTAAAACCAGTCTGGTCTTAATACAATCGGCATATCATTATGGGAAACCGCCCAAAATTCTAACGCTTAAACACTGTAACGCTTCCAAACAATAGTTTGGGGAAAATTTGTAATAGCCTCGTGGTACGCAACACAATATTTGACAAACACTTACAGATTCCAAGTATAAAAGACGAAATAAAAAATAAGGGAAAATACCGTCAAAGACAACTTAATCAACCCAATATTCTTGCCAACAACTCACTTGACAACAGTGAAGCTATCCGACGACTTAAACGGCATCACATTCTAGATCCGGAGTCGGCTACTTTTTTGTAACTGCGGGCCACATTGTCAAACCCCCAATAAATCGCGTACCACACGTTTCCTCCAACTTACTTTTTTATTCAACAAATTTGTATTTTTAAGTTACAATTCAATAATTTTATTAGTACTGTGTCAAACGAGCTTGGGATCAGGGTACAATAATATAGTGAAGAAACATTTTAAGGGTTCTTCGGTTTTAAAGCCACGTAAGTCTGTTTTGAGTAATTTTACAGGAGCGCATAAAAACAACTTGGAAGACAATCTATTTCTTCCTATTGCTTGTGCTCTTATTTGTGAGAATAAACTTATGATAGACAATTGTTTAGTGACTATGAATGAGACGAGGTTTTAAAATCTGACCATCGCTATAACACAATTTTATTTACAAGGACAGTAAAAACTAATAGAACAGACAGAGACAGTAAATACCAATACAAGAAAAGGTCAGGAGAAACCAGTCAGTGCGATGCTTGAGCTTTTATCTTGGACGCCAGCTTCAACACCAAAAAATTCATGATTTGTTCTTTTTCAGTATACAAAACAGTAGAGGCACTTCAGGCTGCACGAATTGGCCTTGCGGAACCCGGGTTGTCCACTCCTGCTCTAGATCTTTTATTTATTTATTTATTTATTTATTTTACGTCAAAAAACAGTTAAAAACTGCGTATGACGTGCTATGGGGAAAAGTGAATTCTGTGCACGTTTTCAAAATTCTGTGATCCCTACACTAAGTCATATACTACTTAAATTTTTAATTTTAAAAAACTCCCATGTAATAAAATCTATTTTCAAAGATAAACAAGCAATAAATTTTTAATTTTGAAAGGGAGAAAAAAAACAAAACAAAAAACTCCCATGTAATAAAATCTATTTTCAATGATAAAT
This sequence comes from Teleogryllus oceanicus, assembly GCA_964035755.1. Classification (NCBI taxonomy): domain Eukaryota; kingdom Metazoa; phylum Arthropoda; class Insecta; order Orthoptera; family Gryllidae; genus Teleogryllus; species Teleogryllus oceanicus. The sequence continues at coordinate 106,547,202 of CAXIVR010000001.1, forward strand.
AAGCAATAAATTTTGAATTTTGAAAGGGAGAAAAAAACTCCCATGTAATAAAATCTATTTTCAAAGATAAATAAGCAATAAATTTTGGTTCTTATTACTTTCTGCCGCGACAACATGGAAACGATAATTTGAATAATTGTATTTCCCACTGAATTCTAGAAGACGTGCACAGAAAATGAAGTTACATTTATGTCCAGAAGCAAAACAAGGGGCCATCTCAGCATTTGCTCAATGGATCAGGAAACTGGACGAAAAACTGATCGAGATGGGGGTCATTGACCCGGAAGCTGTAGTACAATAGTTGTTACAGGTTGTTTATACTCATTTATACAGTTCAAATGGTAAATAATGCATTATGTATCATTGTTAAAATTAATGTTACTTTTCTTGTGATGCTCAGTATAGTCTCTAATTGTATAGAAACAGGTATGCAGCAGAAACGATTTCACTTGGGATTTTAACTTTTTATTGAATTTAATCGTTTAATGTCATCTGGCAAAGTGTTGTAAAATAATGTACATGTATTGTATGTGAATTTTTTGTAATGGGCTGTTGATACTGTCACCTGATGAATATGATTTCTACGTCGAGTGTTATAGTAATAGACTTCGGCATTTTCTGAAAATATATTCCCGCCCTTGAGCAAGTCATTTTTTACAAAAACCACTGATTCGTAAATAAAAAGACACGGTAATGGTAGAATTCCTAGATTAATGAAGAGAGGCTTACATGAATCACGTGGGTGGGATTTGGTTATTATTCGTACAATTCGTTTTTGTAATCTAAAAGTCTGGGAGCTATAAGATGTATTTCCCCAGAATATTATGCCATATCTCAGGCGGGAATGAACATTCGCGAAGTATACACAACGAGCAGTATGAAGGCTGAGTGAATTTGCAAGAATTCTGAACGCGTAGCATAATGAACTTAATTTTGTGTTCAATTCAGTTAAATGGACGTTCCATTCAAGGTTTGACTGAATTGAGAGGCCTAAAAATTTTGTTGCCTTAACATCAGTCAATGGTACACGGTTCATTTTCAATGGAGCACAGAATTGTTTATTTGAAATGGAAAACTGCATTAAAACCGTTTTCTTTTCGTTTGCTATTAATTTGTTATTTCGGAACCAATTTGAAACATCTGATATTGTACTATTTACGGTTTCTTTATTGCAAAGGATGTTCGTATCATCCGCAAAGAGAACCGTTCTTCCGTTTCGAATCGTCGACGGCATATCGTTTACGTAAAGTAGGAACAGAGTAGGGCCTAAAATCGATCCTTGAGGAACTCCACATGCAACGGGCAAAGAGTCGGAAAGGTGCGTACGTAATGTTCCATCATTCCAGTAAGGTATTTCAACTCTCTGAGATCGTTGTTTAAGGTACGAACATAACCAATCTAGAGCAATACCACGAATTCCATATAAAGGTAATTTGGAAAGTAAAATGTAATGATCAATGACGTCAAAAGCTTTTGAGAGATCTAAAAATAATCCAATAGGTGCCTCGTTTTGATCCAATGATGAGGCGACATCTTTAAGAAAAGAAAATATAGCTGTTTCCGTTGATTTTGATTTTCTAAATCCATGTTGGCAATCTGAAAGCGCATCGTGTTTAGTGAGAAAGGTTTCCATTCGTACGTAAAAAAGTCTCTCTAATATTTTTGAAAAGACTGATAGAAGAGAAATGGGCCGATAATTTTGAATTTCATTTTTGTTGCCTTTTTTGAAAAGCGGCTTAATTTTAGCTGTTTTGAAAATATCTGAAACGTTCCAGTGCATAAAGGTCGTTTTTTTTTTGATTTTGTGCTAATTAACGGGTATAATGGCATACGCACAATCTTTAACAAAGAATCCGGGAATTCATCTAAATCGGACGAATATTTATTTTTTAGTTTACCGATTATTTTGAGAATTTCATAGGAAGAAGTTTCGGAAACGAACATTGTGTCTAAAATTTTGGGTGAACTGTCTGTTTTTGAGTTTTGTGCCTGAAGACCCTTAGTGAGATCGGCAGCAATTCTCGAAAAGTATTGGTTAAAGAGATTAGCCACTGTCGCCGGATCGTTCACATTTATATCGTTATATTTTAAAACAACATTCTCTACGGGTTTTCTAGTTGATTTGGTAGTATTTTTTATTATATTCCACATTGCTTTTGTTTTATTATTTGAGTTCAAAATATCCTGATCGTTTTTCATTATTTTAGCCTGCCTTATGACTTTTCGTAACAATGTTTTGTATTTTTAAAGTAGAAAAGGGAAATCTTGAGATACGTCATGACGTTTAGAAATAAAGTAGAGAGTACGTTTATTTTTACACGATGTTCTAATTCCTTTTGTGATCCAAGTATTACTTTTTCGTGAAATGTTTAATTTTCTCTTTTTAATAGGAAAGCATGCGTTAAAGAGAAATGAAAGCTTTGAGAAAAATAAATTATATTTTTCATTTGTGTCAATAGCGTTATAAACTGCCTCCCATGATTCTTTCAGCAAGTAGTCCGTAAATAACTTTATGTTAACTGTAGTAAATGCTCGGCACATGCGTGTTTTATTTTGTGTAAGTATTCATGTTATTAAAAAATTATTGCTGTTTGTGATTTAAGAGTATTCCTGTAGGTACGTTCACTGTAATATCTAAATTAAAAGAATGAATTAAATTGAGAAACTGCTCTTTTTCGTGGGATTCGCTCAGAAAATCAATATTGAAATCTCCACATACAACAATGGATTTAAAAGAGAGATTACTAATTTTGTTCAGAGTTATCTCTAGATTTTCTACGAAATTGAAATAATCTACAGCTTGCTTTGTTGGAGGTCTGTAGATGCAAAGTAAGATAATTTTGAGCGTAGTAAGATGTACAACTGTTATTTCAAAAACTTTTTCAACTGCATATAAATTGAATTCTGACAAGAAGGTAGAATCAATATTATTTCTTACATAAATACACGAACCTCCGTAAGCATGGCCTTTATTTGATTCCCTTGCTCTACAATAAGATCCTGCAAGGTAAAAACTAGGAATTTGAAGTGTGTTTAGATCATTATGAGATAACCAATGTTCTGTAAAGCAAAGAACATCTATTTGACTGAGATCACACTCTCTTTCATGTAGATTTTATTTTTTCTGTAATTATATGTTCATGTAGTATGCATTTATTGTGTTCGTAAAGTTTTTTTAAAAATTTTATTTCATTACCTCTTAATTTCCTCTTTCTTCCCGGCGCTTTTTTCGCCTTTCAAGGGATGCCGATTTCGGCTATCCACGCCTTGTACACACTATGTTTCACATGGGAACACATATTATCCTTTAACACTAGACACACCGGCGGTCTCCTCGGTCTGTGGTCAGCAGACTCACAAGGCCTTTCGCGACATCACACATACATGAAAGACGAGGGCCGAACAACTACGCCCACGACGAGACTTCCGACCGAGGCTGAGTCGACACACGCTCTAGCCACCTCGGCCATCTAGGTCGGTACTTCATTATCTCTTAATTACGTATATAAAACATGTACTGTTTGATAGTGTAACAACCTGAATAAGGATGTCACGGAATAGTGCTATGGAACTTTCTTCCAATTAGGTGCCAAAAATTGTAAATTTGCGAAATGTTTGAAGTAAAACTAAATATCACAATACCTTTTAATATATTTTTATCATTTTTCCTTAAAAGGAAACCGTTTCAAAGGTAACGATTTAATAAAATGTGAGATCTTTACAAAAATAAAATACGGAGAGGAAATAGAATTTTAAAATGTTAAATTATTCTTATTTATTGATTTATTGATCATAAAAAAGAACACTTATGTCCGTGTCAAATTTTTAAAAAAAAATTTTAATTCTTTTTAAAAAAAAAAAAAAAAAAGGAATTGTTAGGCTTTAAATAATACGTAGACGATAAAACGACAACAAAATTACAATGATATTTTTGTAAAACTGCATATACAATTAGATACTATACTGATCATCAAAAACAAAAATAATGCTTATTTAATCAATACAATGATATAATGAATAATTTTACATTTGTATTTTATAATTAAAAAATGACCTAATATTCACGATATATCGCGATCCTGTTTGCCCAGTTTCCGTGATCCATTGAGCAAATGCTGAGATAGCCCCTTGTTTTGCGTCTGGACATAAATGTAGCATCACTACGCGCACGTTGTATTGAGACCTCTTTTTGCTTGTGGTGGTGGGAGTAGAGTTGAGGGTGAGGTACTATATTAGTAGCAATGCAGAAAAATCAAATCTGCAGTTCGTTTATCGTTGCAAATAGTTTTTGTATGACTCGAAAACGAAAATGTCTAGTTTTTTAAATGTTACTAATCTCGCGCTTTTTTAATTTTATTATTATTACTCTTATTATCTATTATTATTATTATTATTATTATTATTATTATTATTATTATTATTATCGTTTTATCTTTCATTAATCTTTCAACTATTCATCGTTAAAATGTTAAGATAGGATTCTGGTACTCAAGAAAATGTGCGCAGATAATCTTCTCCCCATACGTCATACACCGTTTTTACTGTTTTTGACCAAATAAAGCAAATGAAATCATATTCAAAATATTGTTTTCTTTCACACAATTGGCAGTTTTTCAATAACAAATCATTGCCATGTATTAATGTACTTTTATTTTTTACAGACACGTTATTGCCTGTGTATGGAATTCGATATGCACTACATAACTTACCTGGATCTACAAAATCGTGGTTATGAGAACAGTTGAATGGTGCTACAAGTTCTCTTATAGAGGGAGTTATAAAATGGAATTATGGAAGGGAAATATTTTTTTAAAAAACTAGTCAAGTTAATTAGTATATATGCCAATCTGAATCATTAAAATTACATTAAAGTAGAATCATGTGAGCACCACGAGAGTTAACTGGTTCTAATGATCTCGGGCAGCAAAAATCCATCGGGCCAAAGGCCGTAGGGCTTTTTGTCGCAGCTCGATTATTGCACTAAATAATATAACTTCACTAATATTTCTTCAACACATTTGTGAAGTAGCATGTCTTGACTTCACAAAAATTTACGTAGTGCAAGGTGTTGTTAACTCAAAAAATATTTTCTTCTCAAGAAGTATTCCGTTCCCGCGAGTCACCGAATGACCCTAATAGGATGGATTAACATTTTTTGTCCATACCTTCTTACACTAATCTCTTATCGAGTTAGTACTATTCGTTCTATTGCTCATTTTTAAATTCTTAGAACATTCTAAACAAGAGCTCTAAGCGAATACCAATAGTTTCCATAATATCCTCGGAAGACGTTTCAAACAACTCAATTTTTATTTCATATCAAGCTTTTACTTTCCTTTTTAATTAATTTCAAGTACTTATCCAAGTTTTTCTCAAAGTTACTCATTAAAGGTCGACATAAAAAATGGGACACAAAATTTACTGTTGTCTAAGTGCGAATCGCCAATGAATAATATATTCGCCGAACTGAACACATTGCATTGATCCGCCATTGAGATGAAAACATTTAAATGAATTTGTCACATGCAACTGAGACAAAAATGATTAAATAATACGTATCTGTACTTGCAGAATCGTTGATTTATATTTGTGCGTGATCCCTACAAACTGTTTTAAGATTATTATTGCGATACTCCCCTAGGCTGCGTCAAAAATGTCATCTCATTTCCTCGTTATAATCCGTGCTTTTGTTTTCTTCCTTCACTAATTTCAATGATGCCTCATTCCTAGACCCTTTCCGTTTTCCGTCGGAAATCCTCACGGAACGCTTGTGCGTCAAAAACTCCACACAAAAAATATTCACTGTCCGGTGCTCTGGATCACCGGTGGATCATCGGGTGTCGGCGCATCGCGTTGCGCCACGTCCCGCCGCACGCCTCCCGCCCAACCCCATCCCGCTTCACGTCCCCCCTCCCCCCCCACCTCCCCTTCTCCCTCAATCTCCACGCCTCCGTTCCGCTACCGTGCCACTCCCGTTCCCGCCCCGTTCTTCCCCCCCGCCCCTTGCCGCCCCCCCCCCTCGCTCAACCCCTGCTCCGCCCCGTCTCGCCCCACTCGTCCCGCTCCACCCTGCTCCTCCCGCACTGCTCAACCCCGCTCTGCCCCGCTGCACCCGCTGCGCCCCGCTCCGCCCCACTGTGCTCCGGTCACGCCACACCACCATCCCGCCCACGCCCCAACATGCGACGCGACTCGACTTAACTCGACGCGACGCGACGGCTGCGCTGAATAGGCCGCGCAGCCAATCCCCGGAAAATAAATCACGGGCTGATCAAACCCTCGTTATCGGGCAGTGCCAGGCCGCGCTCCCTCGCACACGCCGGCCAATCAGTCATGAAACGCGCTGGAACGCGCCCTTTTTGCACCGCTACCTAGCGGCACAATTCCATCTGCTTATTGCGCAGCGCGCCCGCCTCGGCCGCCCGGATAATCGACCCTGGCGCAACACCGGCACAACGCAGGCGGGGGCCAAGGTAGACACTCACGGGGTTGCACCGGAAAGGGACGATGGCAGTTTGCTGGTAATTTTTCTACGAAACGATCTGACAGCAAGGAAAAGGGAAATGAAATGAGGGGAGCAAACGATAGTACAGCAAGGAAATTAAAGTACTAGGAATGGTTTTGGATGAATAATTATTATGGATTCCAAACGTTATGATCTTGAAAATTTAGTGCGACAAGAGAATCAATCGTGTCAAAGTTATTAGCCACACATCCTGAGAAGTGGAATATTCGATAATTCGAACGTATTAAACTATACTAAGGTCAAAATTGGAATATCGGAGCATACTATTTGATGCAGCCAATAAGAATATCAAGACCATATTACATCGTATCAACAATATAGGAGCCTTCAAGACCAACCCAAGTAAATATATTACGTGATGCTGCATTATCATCATTAGAAAAATGTATGAGAAATATATTTAATGAAACAAATGAAGTCTAATACAAATTTCAATTACTAATTTTATTCATGAGTCTAACTCTTAGTGGCATCTCCTGCTCAGTGAGCATGGGGATGCGATAAGAGGTTTACATATTAAACAAGGTAGACCAATTAAGGTACCTAATCGACATCGTCCTAGATGGTTATGTACTCCATATTACGATGTACTACATACTAGCTGCTGTACATTGTTTAAAAATTTGCTAATTTTACATTGCTTACTCTGTCATAATATAAACAAAACAATAAAACCAAACATTTCAGCACAGTTCAGCTTGAAATAAGAACAATACGTGAAATGGTCCCAGCAGATTTTAAGTCTACTTTGCAGATTGTAAAAGCAATGTGAGAAAAAATAATAATGCGGAAGCCAAATTGCATTGCCTGCAAATACTGTGAATGCGGTTCCTTTGAGTAGAACCTAATTATAGCCTGTAACTGTAGCCAAAAAAGAAAAAAAAGACATGATTGAACTTCTGCAATACATTCCTCCAGTGCACCACAACTCCTTCAACTCACTAAAAAATGTCCTACTTGCGGACGATATGGGACCATTAGAACAAATTCAGAAAGTCTAAAAAGATGGCATAATATGTGTTGAGGTATGGAAATATACATTGATTAAGATACGTTGTACATACATTATTTTTTGCTGATGATCAGCTGATTTTGACCAATGATGAGTTTGACATGGAGTATATGATGCAAAAGCTTGCGGAAACACAACAAAGCAGGACTAAATATCAATTTCCTCAAAACAAAATATATGGTAGTGGGAGAGAAAAACATAAATTATTTACCAACAAATGGAGTGTGACCGCTCTTCCTTTTCATTATTCTCTAAAAAGCCTACAGTGGGTCACTCAAGTAACCTTGTAGTATTACTTGATCTGTGACTTGTTATGACAATGTCACACCAAAAATTAGGATTGATTTTATGTATCCTAATTTCCTTACAGGAGTGGGTTCGTCTTTTAACCTGCTTTTGTAATAAAAGAAACATGGGCAAGTTAATCTTTTAACTATGAACAGCGTTCTGTATATATTCTATTAAATAGTTGAAGACAATTCTAATCTAGCATTTACACATTGCATTGAAAAATTCTATCACTTGCTCTACCTTTACAATTACGTGATTACCTAACAACTGCAGTTACGTTTTAACACTTGCATAAACACTTTACATAAAATTATATTACCCTTAACTTCACAAAAAAACAACAATAAAATAACTGTACACAAGACTATAACACATGGAAACACAAAATACTGAAAAAGAATCACATACCGAAATACCCTTTGCATACACTTTCAAAGAAATTGTCACATGAACAGTGAATGAAATATATACAAGACGTAGTTTCACATTCACATAGATTATTACTTTATACAATTTAACCAGCAAAAATAATATTGTTATGCAATGAAACTCTTTTACTAATTATTAGTTTTGAACAATTTGAAAACTATTAAACAACAATTTTAATACACACACTAAAAGAAAAAAATATTATCAATAATAGAAAAATGAAATAAATAGGGTTTCTAACGATTCTTTTACAGGAATTAGCTTTCTGGCTTCCTTTTAGGACTGCAATAATATATAAGATAACGTTTAAATGAATTTAACTCGACTATCTACGTCTGTAAGTGAGGTGAATTCTATCTCTGTAGCATAATTCTCGCTTCATTAAACAGTTCTTTTTATGAGAATTTCTAGTGAATTTTCTGACTCAAAAACGCCTCATCGAAATATTTCCACAGCTTGGAGCGGCGACGGCGACCCAGAAACTTTCAAGGTCGTGGCAACCCCTTGCTTTGGTGAACACGTGCTCTGGTGAATCGCTACCACAGTCCTTCGAATTTTATATAATCTGACTGCAATATCTCCACGTAATGAATTTCTTACGTGGTAAGCCAAGTTGAAAGACAAAAACAAAAAAAGCTGGAAATAGAAAGAAACATTTTCTCTAGCACATGCTTTCTATTTCAGTACACGTTCTTGAACGTTGAAATATATTATATCCTCGTTGATAGAAAAATAATATATTTCTGTGTAATGCGTTCACGTAAATTTATCAGAATGTTAATGATTTAAAGTTCTAAATTCTCTCATACATGGTATAGTTATTTTAACATGAGACGAATTTCCTTTTTCAAGCTTCTAATCGTCGAAATACGGCGAATTCTCCTCTCCGTCCAGCACGAACAATTGCGGTCTGATCAGATCGGCAAGCGGCAGCAAAAGAGAGAGCTTCTGATAGCGATGCTTTGCGCTAGGGCTGATATTTTCAAGGGTGGTTTTTGATGGTTGTCGTTCTCTTGTACGCGAGTGCGTTCAGAAACGTTTAGTAAATTCTCGCAAAGGATATCATTTACTGCTGGCGCGATCTCTTGCAATTCGTTAACACTATAATTGCAACTTGTCGTGTCTTGGCGTTCTCGGGTGCTTCTTAAAAATCAATGTAACCGACATATGAGCGGTTACAGGAGATAAGATAGAAGCATATCACGAATTTAAATATTTGGGTGGAATTATTAGTGAAGGAAATTCCAGAAAAGATATTGTTTCAAAAGTCACACAAGGACGACAAGGTATTAACAAGTGAAACTCCCTGCTCTACGGAAAAGAAATATCCAGATCTATAAAGAAAAGACTTTTTGACTCTATCATACAAAGCATAACACTGTATGGCTCAGAAACATGGGAATTAGGGAAAAGAGAAAGAGAAAATTAATGCATCTACAAATGGATTTTTTGAGAAAATGTAGAGTATCTAAAAAGGAACATATTAGAGATGAAGAACTTATTAAGCGAATGCAGGTTCAAAAGTCAATTGTAGATGAATTGGATACACGAAGGCTGAAATGTTACGGTCACGTGAAAAGGCTTGGTTGTGGGAGATGGCCCAGGAAGGTTTGTGAGTAGACTCCTTTAGACAGAAGGAAACGGGGTAGACCCAGAGAGGAAAGGCAGAAGCAGATTTTTAACGATATGTAAAGAAGAGGTCTAGAAGATAATGAATGGAATGATAGAGAGGAATGGAGATTAGGATACGAGTTGGCCGCAAGAGCTGTAAAATACTCGCAAGAAGAAGAAGAGAAGAAGTTCAAGATGAGGAGCCTCTATCCCAACTAACTTGTTAACAAAGTGAACACTACTGACTTACTCTTCACCAAAATGCTTCTTCTTAGTGGTTTAGTGTAAATCTTGTAATAACAGAAAAAAATCTATATTATTTTTTGAGATATTAAATAATTATAATTTACTGTATATAAAATATCAAAACATAGTGTAAAATACATTATGTACATTGTTCTTTTATGTTTTGCATTAATTTCACTCTATTTCCCCAGTTTTCCATCACATTACTATCGCAAGACGAAAAAATGCATGCCAATTATTTGAATGTAAGTCATGTCTTTCAGAAACGGTGTCTGCAAAAGTGTAAGTCAACAAAATAGTTAATTACTTAATTAATAAGCACTGTTTCAGTCCAAAGCATTTGTAGTAAGTTAAAAGAATATCTCCTTAGCACGTTCATAACACTTTAGGTCATTTATTTCTAAACATTATAGTTTTACAGCATTATAGTTTATATAGTTTTATACTACAGGTTTTCTGGAAAGAATGTTTTTTGACTTACACCACTTTTGCTCTCCACGGCCCAATCACACTTGTAATTAGAATTGAATAAAAGATTATCTGTGTCATTTTTTCATTCAACATTATTTCAAAATTGACCGTAAAAATAACACAAAATAATAGTCGCTGAGATACTAATACAACATACATGACCTTAAAGTGTTACCATTCAAGAAATGTACATAAAAAGTAAATATTTATGAAGAAAATTAATTTATAAACGAATGTAATTTATTTTGTCAAACTTGTACAAAAAGCTATTTTTTATTTTCATTGATGAAAACTAATATAAAATATAAACATCAAACCTATTAGTTATCATTTAGATAGCATTTCTTAAAGTAGTGGTGCTAAAACAGCACGTACTTTCTAGCCCGTACTTTCACGCAAAAGTACGCCAAAGTACTCATACATCAAAATTGTAGTACATGATCTTATTTCGAAGTATATCTTCAAGGAGCCGAATTCATTAAGGGAAAAAATCTCCATCTTCATAATTGTAGGTGCAGGTAACTCGGAAACGACGCGTTTTAGACATTTACAAAACGTGTTTTCGTGTCCCTCGTGAGATATTAGTTACGATTCTTATGTCGTGATATATTTAATAACGTATTTATAGATGTTCCATTATTTTTAAGGTGCAAGTTCTCATAATTTGTATAGCACTGGTTGCCATATGTTCAAAATTCGATTCCAGCATGTTAAATTAATAATTTACAAATTGTAGTATCTTCGCACGAGTCCCAATAGTGTTTGTCATTTCAGTTTTTCTGTATTATACCAATAAATGTAGTACGTTACATTATACTTTTTAATATAACTATTAGTATTGTTTATACATATGCAATGAGAAGTTTTGATGAATATCTGTCTCTTTTGTTGTGTGTGTAGCAGTGGGAGGGCGGGAGTGGAAATGATGCAGAGGTGGGGGCAGGTGCCAGTATGGTGGCAGGGGTGGGGCGGGAGCGCGGCGGAGGCGGGGCGGGGTCGAGCCGGGGGCGCGCGGGGAAGAGGCGGGGGGAGGCGTGGGCGAGGCGGGGCGAGGGGGGCAAAGCGGGGGCGAGGCGTGGGCGAGACGGGGGCGAGGCGTGGGCGAGACGGGGGCGAGGCGTGGGCGAGGCGGGGCGTAGCGGGGGCGTGGCGGGGGAGGGCGGGGCGTGGCGGGGGAGGCGGGGTGGGGTGGGCGGGCGGGGGCGGGCGGAGTGAGAGGGTGCAGAGTGGGGGCTAAGCGGGGGCGAGGAACGGGTGCAGGGTCGGGGGCGGCGGTGGGTGAATGGGCAGAGGCGGGAGTGGGGGCAGGTGCGGGGGCGTGTGCCAGTGCGGAGGCGTGGGTGGGGCGAGGCGGTTCAGGGCAGGGGCAGCGGCGCCGGCGGTGTGGGCGGGTACGTAGGTGGGGGGGAGGAAGGAGCGGAGGCGAAAGCGGGGGCGAGACGGATTCTTTCCGGCGCGCGTGTCACCGCGAGGGCGTGGCGCAGCAAACGCACCCGCCCGCCTGCTTCGCGGCGGGCGCCCCGCCACCTCATTTCATATTCATTACTTTCCCGGCGGGGCCTCCACTAGTCCGCTGCGGCCCGCCTTGCTTCCATTACCTTAACGTCCACCACCTCCATTTCTCTTCATTTACCTGCCACGCCAAATCCAGAGAGATCGGACAAGTGAAAGAAAAAGCATTTACAGCTCGCGACACAAGAAAATACATGATATTTCATTGGGACATGCCTCGGAAATCATTAGTGATTGCCATGTGAAATAGGTACCCTGTGGAGTCTAGGGAGTACATGTCGTGGTAGGGGCAAGAAATGGAAATATACGAGAGCAGGTGTTCAAGACTCCAGTGACACTTCTCTCACCTGGCTGCCTTACTCGATATGGCTTTTGAAAGAAGTTTCACAAATTGTCTTTGGTATGTTTTATACACTCTTGGAAACACTGGATCATGTAAATGGGTAGTTAAGGCTGGCCACAGTCTGAATTATTCACCTTCGGAGAGCAATAGTTGGAGATGACATGCTGATATTTTCTCATTTAATAAAATTAGAAAAGACTAATGTTTAGAAGACTGAAGGTTTTTTAAACTGTCATAAAGGGTCTCAATAAATTTTAAGTTAAGTGCAATTTACATTACTAATTCTCTGATTGAATCCAGGAATAAAGAGATTGTAATTTTTGTTGCTAATATAATCTGATTCTTCGTAATGGAACCAAATTACAAAAGAACAGAACTGAGACTATTACTACGGATTAAAAAATAAGAAAAATAAATACTAACTGTAGGTTACTGTCCATTTTAACCGAATGTGTATCACGGAGTCCATATTTCATGGAAAATATTTTACAAGCATCTGGGTCTAGTAACGATATTTCTTTCTTTTAAGGGGGGTTGGTCTCTGCATATTGGTGTGGTGATATTAATGCTATTTTGCTGAACTGACCAAAATAACATATTCTGAACGTATAAAATTAGAATAATTCGTTCTTATTTCTCATTTATAAAGAGGTGTAAATGAAGGGCTTCGGGCAGAAATAAGATAAGCCGCACCAGTCAATGCAAGCCCCCGTTATTTCTACATGTTAAAATCTCGATATTGGTTAATATCTTGAGTAGCTTATATTTCTGCCTTAGTTTTTGTATTATTCCTTTGCTGAAGGAAATGTTACTTAATGTGTTACCTTGGAAATATTACCAAAATCTCCAGTTATGCTCTTTTGATCATCACCAAATTCCTATTACCGTACTTTTTAGCGTCTGGGCGATCTCTTGAAATATTTGTCCAATATTTGCCACGGGCAACTATACTTTTCTCACACCTCCTGAGTATCCGCGTAGATCGTAACAATTAGTTTGGGCCTAATTTCAACGGCGCTGTGTTATGAACAAAGGGACGGAAGAGGAAGGGGAGGGGAAAGTGGCGGTGGCGTTCGTTCCGCCCCATGGCGTTGCCCGACAAGAAAGAGCTGGGCGGGGTGAGGTGAAGAGGAGGGGTCAGAGGAGAGGGCGCAGGGCGGTGACGGCGATGACAATGATGATGACAAATAGCAATCTGCGAGGGGGCAGCCTTCCCTCCCTCCCCAGGGCCCGGGCCGAAGACAAAGGCGCCAAATGACAGGCGCCTGTGCGCTCCCCGCGCGCGCCCAGCGCTTGTTACTGCGTCCGCCCCCGCTTCCGCTTGGCGCTTGGGCACCCGCAGCGAGCTCCCCTTCCCTGTCCACGCGCCGCCAGCGATCGCCACCCATCTCGCCCCCTCCCCGCCTCCCGCCGTCCCCAAGCTTGTCCCCTTTCGTCTCCCCCCCTTGTGCCTATGCTCGTATCCCGCTCGACTTCACCGCTGTCTTCCTCGCTCGTCCCCTGCTTGCCCCTCAACTCGCCGGCCCGCTCGTCCCATCGATCGTCCCCTGCTCGTCCCCTCTCGTCACCCTGCTCGGATCCCCCCGCTTATGCACCGGCTCGTCCCCCCTGCTCGTCCCCCCTGCTCGTCCCCCTGCTCGTCCCCCCGGCTCGTCCCCCCGGCTCGTCCCCCGGCTCGTCCCCGCTCGTCCCCCGGCTCGTCCCCGGCTCGTCCCCGGCTCTTCGGCTCGTCCCCCTCGGCTGTCCCTCGGCCCCCCCCCCCGGCTCGTGCCCCGGCTCTTACCCCCTGGCTCGTCCATTATGCTCCCCCCCCTTAGGTCGTAACTCCACTCCCACTTCTACCACGCCTCTTCTCGCAGCTCCCAAAATTCCGCGCGTTGCACCCTTTGCCGCAGCCCTGTTTCTCTTCTAGCTCCCAGCCACCTTGATCTGATATGAATCCATCGCTGACATTTTTGCGCCCGGACTCTGAACGAGGAATATCTTTTTTCATCCCTAATACATTTTTCCATGATATCCGATTCTGAAACAAACCTCGAACTCTCTCCGTCTCGGGTAGCCTTTATTTTAATCCCCACTGCCTGTCTCGCGTCACCTATCGTCTCTACGTAAAGCACATCATCCCGTCTCACACCTCGCAATGTGTGTATATACATATATACACGTGTTCACACGTTTTACTGTCCTCCGTCCTCGTAGTCAAACCAACCTAGCATCCATTTTTACTCCATATCACACACGTATTCTGCTTCAGTACCGTCCTTTCGCTTCAGATATCTTCAGGAAATTTAGGCATCATTTCCAATTCTCATTTTATCTACTTACGATATCGATCTCATTTCCCTTGTCTGTCTTCGACCTCGCTGTAAGTGTTTCAATTGAACTCACCTGCAGGTCTGCACTCTTGTTCATCCAAACCGTGCTTTAAACCCCTCCCCCCCAGCGACCCCGCCCCTCCCTCCTACCCGCGTGGGCAAGCGCGCGTCCCGAAGTATCTCAATACCCCTAATCACGGGCGGCGGCGCTGTCCCCGCTCGTCGGCGCTCGAGATACCGTTGGCGGGCGCCTGTGTGCGACGCCGCTCTATCTCGGGTCGTAAAACATCTCCAGGTCCCCCGGCCCCGCGTCTCCCCTGTACCTTCACGCCTGCACTCGATTTTATTTCATTTTACTGGACTCGTATTTCACCTGCGGCGTTTAGTGCTAGCGCAGCCCCCGCCGCCGCCGCCGCCGCCCCGGTCACCTCCGTCGCCTTTGTCAACCCAGTCGACCCCGTCATTCCTGCCTCCTCTGCTCGTTGCCCCGCGCCCCGGCCCCCGCTGCCACTTGCGTGAAAGTACGCATAAATCGTGCAGCAAAAACATAGCTATGTGTACTACCAAGCTCCCACCTCTTGGGAAAACCTGAGCGGAGAAAATCCAAACATTCTGGACACGTCGAACAATTTAACGTCGGTATTTGTTGTTTCCATCTACATTCGAAATTACATCCTGGAGGCTTTCTTAAGAAATTTTCAGTGTTATCATTAAGTCTTTTGCCCAAGGGCATTATACTCGTAACTAAGATTTTCTAAGAATAATTATTGTTACGCGAACGAACTTAATTTTAACGTTTTAAGTATGCATTTTTTTACATATTTTCAATTACACAATACCAATGGTTTTATGAGTTTTTATCTCTGCTCCATTTTGTGCAGTTATGACTCATACAATTTCCGTTCTGAAACAAAACCCCAAAACACACACACACACACACACACACACACACACACACACATATATATATATATATATATATAATCAACAAAATAATAAAATAATAGCAATAAGACAAATTATTTTGTACATGAAATTAAAGGTATATGAAAGTATGTTAATGAACTGATGATTGAAGGAATGAAAATTATTATCATACTTATTTATTGATTATTCAATCTATTCTCTATTTATTCATTATGAAACATTATAACCTTTACTACAGACAACGACACCGCAACAACAGAGACAGTAACATTACTATTCAAAAAGCACACTCTTCTCTTTGCAGTGTCTTTTGCGCATGAATGTAGGCACATTGCAATTCGCGTTGATCATACACCACAGCACGTCTCGAGACGATGTACCTCGGGCGATGCGCGCGCACGAAAAATGAATTAGAAATCGACCTACAGCTCACTTTGCAGGCACGAACTCACAGTTTGCTGCGGGAACAAACGAATGGAAGCTTTAAATGCTTAAATAATAAAAATTCTATTGAAGAAATAACATGTTTAAAATAACAAGTGAATTACGAGTAACTTGAAAATAAATGGAAGAATATAAAAGTGGCCACTGAACACAATCTAGCAACCTACCCAAAAACCGCTCGGGGAATACCGATGTTTAACTGAGGTACAAATTCCAAGTGACATGTACTACCTACATTTATAAGAGTAAAAGAAAATGTTAACTTCCACAAAGAACATTTTATTTTCTAGATACTAAATAGAAAGTTACTGCTGCTCGAAAAAACTTCGAATTTTTGGCATAACTCTTATTACAGAGCCCCGGTAACAAAATAGTGGATAAATCCAGTTGTTAAATTTAGAAAACATCCTCTAACACGGAGTGTACCCAGAATGCATGTTTTGTGGACCCTTGATGCAGAAAAAACTAATTACGGCAAAACGTCTGTTCGTCCGTCCCTCCATCTGTCTGTCTTGTCTGTCCGTTTGTCCGTCCGTCCGTCCGTCCGTCCGTCCGTCCGTCCGTCCGTCCGTCCGTCCGTCCGTCCGTCCGTCTATCTCTGAACAACGCTAGGAAGTAAACCATTCAGCTGATTTTCTCCAAAATTGATATTCCCCAATCGATCTGGCTGATATCGCAGCCCCTTGGATTTGAAACTGATATTTAAATTTGTGAGGATACTTTACATGAAGCCCCGGGGACATTTTCAAAAAATATTTCTCCATCGATTTTGAATAAATTTTGTTGTTGGGCAGTGTACAGGACGTTTAAGAGAATGGTGTAGGTCGCATGTTCGTTGAAAACCCTGATTTTTCGAAAATTACAAACGTACGAAATTCTTTCGGAGTCTTACTACAGTCTTGCTAATTTATCTTGGCATTTGTGATAAATTAATTAAATTCATGTTTCTTATTCCCTAAAATTGCAAATCGTTTGGAAGAAGCAACACGAACACGGAAGACGCATAACAAACAGAAGGAACATTGAAATAAAGCGTAGAGGACACACAAATGTCCATTTTCAGCTTTAACAAACAGCCCCTAAAGCTGAAGGAAAGTTCCATGGCTCCCAGAGGGTGCCGCCCACTCTGTCGCTCGTTCTACGGAGTGCTACGCCGTGCAACGTGGGGCTACGGCGGGCTACGCCGTGCTATGGCTCGGTATTCTAATTACACGACGCCTCCCCGCCAGAGGAGGAGAAATCTCCCGGCGCCAGAGACCGCCGCTATCGCCGCACTCGGCTCGCTCGCCCCGCCCCCTCCCCCGCGCGGAATGCTCAGCGCCACGCCGCGGAAAACGGCGCGACGCGTGGCGTGTGTGTGTGTGTGTTTGTGTGACGAGGGCGGAGTAGAAAGGCGGGGGTAGTGGGGGCGGCGGAGAAGGAAGGACCCAGGCGAGGCCGGCGAAAGCACTACCGGGGGAAAAGAAAGCGAGAGGGCGGCACACACGTGGGGGCTAAAGAAACGACGGAGTAAAGGAGAAAATGAGACCAGGAGGATCGCGTTAGCACGCGAAGGAAGCAATATAGAGGGACGATGAAAACACGTAGACATACCTAGTGATTAGACTGAGTCCTTGAGAGGAATGTATCATCTTGGAGAAGAAAGAAAAGAGTAGTTTGTGCTAGAAGATGGATTGCGAGGGAATAAAATAGAATTAAAATTTTAAATTAAAACAAGGGAAAAGTGATTACAGAAGACTGAGAAATTAAAAGAAAACTTAACATTGTGAAATAATGTGAAAAACAAAGAGGACATGCAAGCTTTTAAAAGAAACCTTAGAATACTGTAGAACAAAATCAAAGGGAAATTAAGAACTCAAAAGTACTGAGAGCGCAAAAGGCAGGGGCGAGTTCGCAATAGACTCCGGGGAAACAAAAAAAAGAGGAAAATACAGGGGGAAGAGAAAGTTCCTCATACTAGAAAAGAGAAAGTTAGACGGCCTGAAGGACAAAAGATGCGGGGAAGGCCTTCCTGGGGACGAAGTGAAACAGTTAAGGGCGTACGAGGCGCGGCGCGGGGGCGTTTATCTCGCGGTGCAATAGAGGTGTTTCGGCCTCGACGGCACAGAAGCACGCGCTCCTTCCCTCTTCCGTTGCCCCTGCCCCCCCGCTCCCCCCCCGCTCCGGGGCGTCGCCCCCCGCACCAACGTGCCAGCGATTAAAGGGGCAAACGCTGTCTGGTACCGCTGGGAAAGCCAGAGTTATTTTCATCCATTTCCTTACTTCAAAAACGATCAGTTTGGGAGGACGCGCAAGATGTGAATAATCAGATACAAAATTAGAGGCTATAATTAGGTTGTGCCATCGAGGGAGCAAAGAAATTGGACGAAAATGAATGGCCACAATCTGAATTTCTGAATCCGAAGAAATGTTCATTGTTTATATCGCAGCTTACATTCACTTACAATTCTATTGACATTTCCTATCACTTCTTATTGTGAAAAGCTATGAGGTGACCGATTTATGGATTAGTCCTTCAGAGGTCACGAGGATTACCATTGTAATCCGGTCTTATTGATTCGCTGTTTAAAGCAAAAATTGACGGCATTTTGGGGTGGATTTTTAGTGCCTTTCGCAGATGGGCTCTCTCATGGTTCATGGCGAAAGATGACTAAAATGGTTATTGCTGCTCATGCGATAAGCTCCGGATACAGCTTGGACTACAATGGTAGTCCGCGCGACCACTTGCGCTACAGTTCCTGACCGGGGAAGTCGGTCATGACTCTGAGGGTTTCGTGCGTTCGATGCAAGACCAACAAAAGCAGTTTCTACAATACCTTCATGAGCAACGCATAATTATTCAGCAGCTGCAACTATATCAAAATTTTCAACATGTTCCGTAGATTCATTATTCTTCTCTACCGCAGCTATAAGTATCCAACCTCTTCAACAAAACGTAAGTAGTGAACCAAATATTATGGAAAAGATCGTCAAAAGACAAACATCTTACGATTCTCGTGATATATATGACGTGCCAATTTCAAATACATATAAAATATTTACGGAAGATGAAGCCCCAAAACAATTCGACAATGTTATCCCAGTAATGAAAATCACACATATACATGTGTTAGGAAAAATCTATAAAGTAATATTAAATGATAGAACGTCAGTAACCAAAAACGACTTTTCCACTACAACGCATCACAATGGAATCAAGGTTTTCTTCGCCGATATAGAGGAGTTTAGGACTATAAGAAATTTTGTGAAAACAAATCATTGCCATTCTACAAATACAGGGACCCCGCAGCAAAAGTTTTTACAATTATTCTCAAGGGAATACCAGAATCTTTTAAAAAAGTGAAATATGTGAAGAATGTAAACGGCTCAATTATCCTGTAATTAACCTATGCAGGTTATGTAATAAACAAAGACAGCTACTACAAACAGGTGCTATGGCTTTAACAGATACTAAATAAGCAAAATCTATCTATATTTTAAACAAATTCATGAATTGTACCATTCAAGGTCAACCTAGAATTAAACATAATTTACCTGTGCAATGTAAAAATTGTCAGTCATTCGAACATTCTCAGGCTAATTGTCACGTAACTTCCAGGTGTATTCGTTATGATAGAGCGCATCACTATTCTAAATGTACGGTACCCAAAATTTCAGGACCGATTTGTTTTAATTGCGACGACGCGCACACTGCGAATTATCGAGGCTGCCGTGTGTACCAAGAAGTTTGTAGGTCACGGACAGTATTCCTTTCAAATAAAAATTTCAATAAACTGCACAAGGCAACTGAACGATGTGTGCAGCCTTCTATTAATTTAAATAATTAATATTTTCCCACTCTCTCAAAACGCAAGCCAACAGCTTGGCAAACAGCACGGTTACCTACAACCACACAACCTCCAATTGACGAAGTCCAACTGGTAAATATAATAGTAAAGCAAGCAATCACAGCTATAATACCCCAAAATATTGTACAGTCGTTAATGCCAATCCCTCAACATCGCAAATAAAATTCAAGAAATAAAAATATTCAACCGGAACGCTAAGTTAAGAAAAAAATTTGAAACACATTTGCTAAAAAACGAAAAATGTAAAACCAAAAAATATATAGAAAGATAGAAACAGAAGATGTAGCCATATTACATCGAACAACATATTACAACGAACAACATTTAGCATCAAGCGATTAACAGCCCAAACTACCCAAAACTTGAAACAAAGCAATGACAATAAATATAGAGAATGATAATTACGAAATAGTTGCAGCATATAAACCACCAAATAAATAATTTCTATTAAAAGCTTATAATGGAATCTTTAAAAACAATACTAATAGTATACTATTAGCTGGCAATTTATACGGTAAAAATCAAATATGGGGATGCAATACCACTTCCAACCATGGTACAAAATTATTCACCCACGCAGTTTCCAAGGATATTCACATTTTGGCCCCCCAATATTCAACACACTATTCAAATAGCAGCAATGTGATTCCGGCTATACTACATATAGTATTCACAAAAAAATTCGTATTTCAATTTATAAATCGATATTACAACCAAAAAGTATGCTTGCCCACTGTGATGTAATGCAGCAAAAACACATATTGAAAAACTGCAAAAAAAAAAAAAAAACTACACAGAGAACTGCAAACAGAGTCAATGCAAGAACACATTCTAAAATCCTCTCAAAAGTTTTTCGATATTCTTTCAGAAACTCCAGCTACCCCCTCTTTAAACGTGGCAGAAACTACCCAAAACCAAACAGAATATGCCCACAATTTCCTAATGATAAATTCAGACCCCCAAAATATAAACTTTAATAATTCCCAACATCTGATAATATAAAATATTAACTCTTAACTATTATACTTAAAGACGAGTCTCAAATATAAATTTCACATCAGTCAAACCGAATTTCAAAATTATCCTTTGAAAACAGCCTGTAACAATTAGAATAATTAGCATAAGGATATATGACGTCCATTAATATGTAACAAGTTAACATCCCTGAAAGGTAGTAATGCTGAACAGGAGGTAATAAATTAAAAAAACCATCACTAATATTACAAGTGGCTGAAATATATTTCTAAAAGAACTAGTTAGAGTTTGTAAATAACAAGTTAACTCATTATTCACAAGGGCACTATCACGAATTTTTAATTAATAATGAGAAACATACTACTTCTTTTTTAGCGAAATATACGTTTTATCTTCTACAATCGCATCTCTAACGTTTTGATGTACTTTATTTTCTAACTGTAGGCCTGCATAATTATGGCATTTTATTCGCCAATATATAGTACATAACTTCGTCAAATTCCACCACTATCTGGAAGAATATTCTAGATGCCGACTGCTCTGACGTTATTGTTTTCTATCAATACCAGGTGAATGCCTCCGGAAAAACCCCGCCAGACGACGTGTCTGGATCTCGCGATTTAGATGGAGAGGAGCATCGCCATCTTCTGGGAAATGGCATGCACTACATTTTTATTTATTTAGTCAAAAACAGCCAAAAACTGTATGTGACGTATGGGGCAGAAAACCATCTGCGCACGCTTTCTTGACTTTCAGAATCCCTTCACAGCAATTTAACTTTTAATAGTTGAAAGATGAAAAAATAATAGTAATAATATTAATTAAAATAATAAATTTCAAAAACTAGATATTTTTGTGGCCAAATTATAGAAAACTTATTTTAACGGGAAAAGAACGAACAGATTTGATTTTTCTCTATTGCTAACAAATAGAAACTCACCTTAAGTTCTACTACCACGACAAGCCAAAGGAAAGCTCAACAAAACATGCGCATAGTGAATCTACATTTACGTCCAGAAGCAAATCAAGGGGCCATCTCAGAATTTGCTCAATGGATCAGGGAAACTGGACAAAAACCCGATCGAGATGGGGTCATTGACCCAAAAAGATGAAGTACATTACTTGCTACAGGCATTTAAGTCTTTTTTAAAATTATACAATGCAAATGTGAACTAATTCATTATATATATCTTGGTTTTGTTAAAATAAACATTATTTTTCTTTTAGACGATCAGTATAGTCTCTAATTGTACAGAAACAGTTTTGCAGCAGAAAATATTTTACTCTTAACTTAAATTTGTGTACCAATTTTAATTGTTTAATTTCATCTGGCAATGCGTTGCAAAGTAACGTACATGTATTGTATGTGGATTTCTTGTAGTGAGCTGTTGATACTGACACTTGATGAACATGATTTCTAACTATACATGTGTTGTAACTATACATATCAGTATTACATGAAAATACGTTCCCACCGTTAAGTAAGTCAGTTTTGACAAATACTACAGATTCGTAAATAAATAGGCAAGGCAATGGTAAGATTCCAAGCTCAATGAAAAGAGGCTTGCAGGGATCACGTAGATGGCATTTTTTCATTATTCGGATAATTTTCTTTTGCAATCTAAATGTCTGGGCACTAAAAGATGGGTTTCCCCAGAATATTATGCCATATCTCTGGCGGGAATTACATTTGCAAAATACACGCAACGAGCTGCATGAAGGATGACAGAATTAGAAAGAATTCTGAATGCATAACATAATGAGCTTAATTTAGTGTTTAATTCTGTTATATGTAAATTCCATTTCTGGTTTGATTGAATTGAGAGATCTAGCAATTTTGTTACCTTAACATCAGCTCATTGCATATTGTTCATTTTCAATGGAGCATGCGATTGCCGATTCGAAACGCAAAATTGCATTGAGACAGTTTTTCCCTTGTTATCTATTAATTTGTTATTACAAAACCAATTTGAAACTTCTGAAATTGTACTATTTATTGTTTCATTTTTGCAAATAACATTCGTGTCATCGGCAAACAGAACTGTTCTTCCATTTTTAATAAATGAGGGCATATCGTTTACGTACAACAGAAAGAGGATAGGATTTAAGATCTAACCTTGTGGGACCCCATGTTCAATTGGCAAAGAATTGGAAAGATAAGTAAATAATGTACCAGCACCAGTGTCGTGCCAGTGCGGTATTTGGCAGTCGTGCCAGTACGGTATTTCTATTCTTTGAGATCGATGTTTACGGTACGAGGTTATCCAATCTAGGGCAATACCAGGAATTCCATCGAAAGGTAATTCTGAAAGCAAGATGTTATGGTTAATAACATCAAAAGCTTTCGAAAGATCTTAAAATATCCCAATGTGTTTTAATTTTGGTCCATTGATGAAGCAACGTCTTTAAGGAAAGAAAAAATGGCAGTTTCCGTAGATTTTGATTTTCTGAAACTGTGTTGTGAGTGTGAAAACGCTTCGTTTTTCCTGAGTTTTCATTCGTGTATAGACAAGCCTCTCTAATACTTTTGAGAAAAGATTGTATAAAATATTGTATAATATTGTGAATAATTGTGAATTATTGTAAATACTGTATAAAATAGTTGATACTCTCGGAATCAATAACACAGGTCTGCAAGTAAAAAACTGCATAGGAATTTTTATATTTGATTTTAGATTTCAACTTGGTAAAAACGAAAAAATATCCAAAATTTCCATTACGTCATTTTTTGCTAAACTCAATTTTCTTTTGTATTCAGCGGAAAATTCCTAATCGATTTAAATAGAATACTATGTTTTTGTTTAAAGAATGGTCCTAAAATTAAAGCTTCTCACATTAATTGTGTCAATTAGAGCTGAAATTTGCAATAAATGAAACAAATTAATGGTTGAAGAGAGTAGTGGTAGGGGGTGGTAGATAAAGTAGTTTTAGCGTTAATAAGATGGCCGCGGGATCATATCGAACGGATTAAAAGTTAATAGAGAGTAATATGTGCATGTTTAGGCTGGTGATCTGAAGAACTAGGCATAAATATAAACAATTTGTTGTTCGATTAGCTCATGTTTCAACAAACAAATTAAGTTCCGTCTTATATCTCACTCAGTTTGTATTCAACATTCAAACGATCCTGTGTTTGTTATTTTATTTCTGAAATATGGCTTAAAGTGGTTGTGTAATTTCTCCTGGCAGCTTCTGTTATATATGTGGAGAATGCATAATAAGTCAACAAAGAAACACAAGTGAATTTGTGAAAAAAGTTTATTTTGAATATTTCAAATTGAAACTTGGAGGTCAAGACAGAACATATGTTCCACATGAGGTGTGCATAAGATGCGAAGGTTCGTTTGTGGTTTAAGGGTAAGAAAAACTAATTACGTTTTGGTGTTCCTATGATATGTCGTGAACAGAAAACTCTTACAACCGATTGGTACTTTTATTCGAAAGATATGGAAAGATTAAATACAAAAAATAAAATAAAGTATCTTATTCTAACCTTCACTCAACTGTTTGGCCAGCAGTGTCCCATGGTTCTGAAATACTAATTCCACAGCCACCTTCTAATTTAGATGACATCCTGAGTAAGTCAGTTTAACCGCGAGAAAAACGTCATCTATACGACCGTGTTTCCCTCAGAACAACTATTATTCCGCCTTTAAATTATCTCCCTCATATGAAATTGGGGTTTATAAAGCAGTTTGTCAAATCACAGCCAAGAGATGGGATTGTTTCTTATACTATCTGTGAAACAAGTATACAAGTTCCCGAACCTATCTGAAGCCAAGTTAAAAGATGGAGTTTTGACTGGCCCCGATATAGTAAAACTTCTAACTGATCCCCTCTTATGGAAACAATGGGAGACAATGCAAAAGAAGCCTGAGACTCTTTTAAGAATGTCGTACACAAGTTTTGAGGGAATACTGAGGGCCCTGACTACAAAACCATAGTACAAAAGGTGCTTGCAGCATAAGAAGCTCAAGAATGCAAGATGAGATTAAATGTTTTGCCATTTCTTACTCTCCCATATTGACTATTTTCCTGAAAACTTGGGGGCTTATAGTGAAGAATAGGGCAAAAGATTTCATCAGGATGTCCGTGATTTTGAGAAACGTTTACAAATAAAATGGGATGTCAATATGTTTACTGTTGGATACTCAATCGAGAAATCAAAGTAGGAAACCAGAAACGAGTTTGGAGAAGTATGAAAGAAAGAAAGAAAAGATTTCACGAGAAAAAAAGTCGACCTAAAATTGTGTATAAGTAACAGAAATTTTTTTAATAGTAGTAAGAAAATAAATACATTTAAAGCACTGTAAAAATAAGTGTTTTTATTAAATATTTGTTTTCATTTTGCGAAAAACCTTTACGTGACGGAATTTTCTGGAAGTCATTTTTAGAATCTGTGACCTTTGAAACATATAAATCAGCAAAAATATCCCATGCAGATGACCAAAAATATTTTTTGCCGACCTGTGTAATCATTCACTCTGTCTGTATACCTATGAATTTTCTTGTATAGAGCACCAAAAAAGCATGAAAAATTCTAAATCTTTATATTTACCTTCATTTCATACCATTTTCTGTAGTTTCGCATTCTATTCATCTGAATATTTATTTAAAATGGCATGCTTTATTTAGTTTCAGTGGCACCCAGCAATAGTTGAACAGTATTAAAGTAAAAAAGAACATTAGAAACTTTCTTGCGTTGCGAAGTTTTCATTGAATTTTCTACAATGAGTATATGACCACGAGGAAAAGAAAATAACTATATTAATGAGTTTAAACAATAATGAGCTTAAATGTAAAGAACGTCGTTAGCTCTCAGGCTAATAACGCATTCACAAGCAGAGATTCCGTAATCAGAAAGGTGTTTCTATAAATAAATGAGACGCGTTAAAGCAGATCGTGGCATCTTCCTTAAAGCCGACGTAAAAGCTTTCTGTAGTATTAATTTTGGATAATATAAATGCCAACAGGAATTTGATTCTGAAAAAATGCAGGGAAATTCATAAATACTTTTTACTAAATATCATTTTCTTCAGCTTCAGAGTACATGTTCCACTGCATTGAATGTTTTGCCAAGTAACCATTTTACAGGTAGAGCCAAAATATCTTCAACTTTTCCTGCAATCGGTATTTCAAACATTTCTGACCCCTCTTCGTGTTGTAAGTAGTGCATTTTAGGGACCAGAGAGCTCTAAAAAGAATAGACTACCAATTAAATGTGAACGTAATTTTATTCCATGGAACAACGGTACAGAGCAGCATACGACGTTAATACTCTAAAATAATTCTTCTGGCAAAAACTTATTCACAAAAACACTTGAAAATGTTTGAGAAGTTAATTATTATTCTTCCTAATATCGGCACACTCAATCATCCCCACAGGACAGAGTTTCGTAGATCTGTATATATTCCAAAGGCAAAGCATGACTTACATGGAACAGATCTTTTTTCTTTTCTTCTATCATGGGGTGTGGTGTGTAATATATGTGAGAGAGTAGCTATGGGTCGAGTATACTTTGGCCATTGCAAATCTTGCTCCCGTTCTTTGCAAGACGGTATGTCCGTCATGGCTGCAACACATTGTGAGATTGTCTGGTTGGAATGCAAATAAGATTATCAGCAGTCAGATGTATCCACGTGACATTACTGGTTCTCAGTCCTGGATTCCTTCGAATATGCTGCTAAGTGGGTGAAAAATCTTTAAGACCTTCTAACTCCATACATGTTACCTAATATGAGTGACAGCTTACAAAACAATCAAGTGACACATTAACGGAAGCTGATTGTTCAATCATTGCGAAATCGTGGCGAAAGAAAGAAAATTATGATCACTAGTTAAATAGTTTGTGATCAATTTGGGTGAAATATTTTGATTTCGTGAGAAGACCAAACATTGCAATTACCCCTGCCATTATTTTTGCAGATACATCGATCAGACAAGATCCGAGCTTTTTTTGCACCTCAAAAGCTGGTAATTTTCCAGAGTGAAGTTCAGAAGACACGATATTACTTCAGTTGAGCCTCGATAGCCTAATGTTTCATACCAAAACAGTATTTGTGCATTATTCGCAAAAGTTTCGTTAATTGTATAGTTATGGAGCGAGTACTGTCGTTTAAACTAGAATCAAAAGGCACTTTCTCTTGATCCGTTGATACTACAATAACACAAGCCATTTCTTTAGCATGTTCGTCAGCTCGAGAAGTATTATTCAATACAGTGTACCTTTGTACCGCTCTCATGTTATAAATAGTCATTTATGTTGTGATTTTATTCGCCTCCTCCAAATTGACTACATAAAGTTACATGTACATTTTATCATAGAATGCACAAGTGCCTGAGCAAGGCAAAATAAATCTCAGTTGGAAGTCATAAAAATGACACTGTATATGTAAGATGATACATCTGTATCGATATTTTTTCTTTGAAACTCTCTGTGCATGATTGTGATATTCAGATAAGTATTCCTTGTTTACAATGGATTACGAGTAATGGCTTTCCTGTTTTTTACCCTTGTTTTCTTATTTTTGATTACAATACTCACCTGTATTTTTACTTTCTCACTCTTTATAAGTAGAGAATGTATTGCAATTGTACACCGAAAAATACACCGGCACCGGCAAGTTTTTGACAAACTACTGGTGCAAAAAGAGCACATATTTTCTCGCCCGTACTTTCATGCAGAATTACGTGGAAAGTTCTGAAATTTTTGAAAAATTGTACATGACCTTATTTCAAAATCTATCTTTAAGAAACATATTTTATTAAGGGAAAAAATCTCCATATTCAATATTTTCGTAGAAGCAAGACCCCAAAAACATGTTCAACTTTTGTAATTTTCGAAAAATCATGGTTTTCAAAGAACATTACACCTGCACCATTCTCTTAAACGTCCTTCACACTACTCAACAATATTTATTCTAAAACAAAGAAATCTTTTTTTTTTTTTTTTAATTTGGAAAATGTCCCAAGGGTAAAGCACCTCCCAAATTAAAAATATCGCTTTCAAATTCAAGGGTCCGCGACAACAGCCAGACCGACTAAAGAATATCAATTTTAGAGAAAATCGGCTGAAAGATTTAGCCGCTAGCGTTCACAGACGAACAGACATACGGACAGACGGACGGACAGACAGACATGCGGACAGACGGACGGACAGACAGACAGACGGACAGACGTTTTGCCGTCATTCAATCTTTTGGTATCTAGGACCCACAAAACATGGAACATGGATTCAGACATCACCACGCTATAGAGGATGTTTTTTCTAAATGTTTACAACTGGATTTATCCTCTTTTTCGGTTCCAGAGCCCTGTAATATTTTTTTCTGCCGAAAATTCGCAGTTTCTTCGCGTAGCATTAGATACCGGTCTCACTATTCCATAGCGAGAAAATAAAACTCTTTTTCCCGGCCTCTAGTAACGAAAACGTGTTTGTAAATAGTAAATTCCTCCAACCCATTGTGAATATAGAATTCACGTTTAGTGGGTCCATCTGGCAGTTCGTCTGCCTGTGGTTAACGTTAGCGCCTAAACCATTCAGGTAATCCAAAATTGACATTCCTCGATCGATTTAAAAGATCTCGAGGCCCTCTGAGTTTGAAATGGATGTTTTGATTTTGGGGTTCTTTTCATGAAGCCTCAACATTTTCAAAATTTTCTCAAAAATTACTCCAAATTTTTGGATTAAACTTTGTTCTCGGATAGCATGAAGAAATAGTTCCGGTCTCATTTTCTTTGAAATACCTGATTATATAAGTTCAAGTGATGGCCTTTTTAAGAAAACATTCCATCCGATCAAATATAGTAGTAGAAAATAAAATAAAATAAATCAGGTTATCCAGTTTACCTGGGATCTAATATTTCCCATTATCAAGAAGTAGAACCAGAAAACAAAATTAATAGATTTAAGTATATAAGTGGAACACTTGCAAAAACATTGAAAAATAAAACAAGACCAGGATCCAAAATGAAATTTTACAAAGTAATGACCATCCCAACAATCGCCTACAGCTTTGAAACTTGGACCTTAACGGCAAAAACCGCTTCAAGAATTCAAGCCTCAGAAATTAAATTCCTAAGATCGATTTTTTATGCACCCGATTAGATCAAAAAGTCAATCTGATTTTCTCACATGCAAAGAATAATTGGAGGTAGGATTCCAAAGATGATGCTCAATTACCACCCTTAGGGACGTAGAGATTTGGCAGGCCGAGAAGGTGGAAGGAGCAGCTCAAACCGACTGAAGCCGGAACGGACTAGACTATGCCCAAACCATGCAGTAGAAGAAGATATAAGTACAATCTTTTCGGCGTCCTCCTACATTTACAATATTGAAAATAGAAATTTTCCTGAATGGAGTATGTTTTTCACAGACATCTCTAAATAAGGTCATGTACAATTTTTGGAAATATGAGTAGCTTTTGCTTGAAACATAGGCAATTTTAAAACTTTTTAAAAACAAACTGCAAATTATTTTCTTTAAGTTTTCTCCATGTATGAGTCAAAGAACGGTAAAAAATTGGTGCTAATCTCCTTTCCGGTGAACTCCATAAAACTAAATGAATGTCCTAAAAAAGGAATTTCACGTCCACAGAATCAAAATCATTCTTCGCAATAATACGTATGACAATCGCTAGACTTATTCGAGTGATTCTGTCCAGCACACGCTCCAATTGTGTACTGGCAGTTCTGTGCTGTTAATTGTAATAACTACCTTGTCCCCACCCATATCTGTGCTCATACAACTTACGCTCTCTACAAACAGCGTTTGCAACTTCGTTTAGACGAATATCGACTTACTACGTTCTCTGTGCCTTCGAAATGACAACATACTATCTTCTAATTGCAAAACCTAACAATTCGAATTTACACCAGTTACAAACTTACCCATGTCAACGCCTCAAGTGTTAGAGGGGCGTCAAAATATTTAAACTTTGGGCATTTTTTTAAAATTATGAAGTTTCACTGAAAATCGAAATTGCGCTATTTTAAAACCAGTTTTTTCTCTCTATTCGAGCAAACAATTACAATGAAATTTCAAGCCTTTTCGGGAAAAAAAATGAAAATGTAGATCATTCATATACAGTACTTGAGAATTTTAAAGGTCCGCTTCAAATTCGAAAAACATTGAGTGTCGCTAGATTGAGTGGGAAATAGAGATTATAGTGAAAATTCGACTGACATACGACCACGAATGTCCATGACACATCATCAAAGAGAGTTTGGTACGTTGAGCACCAGAACAAAGAGAACGCGCACAAGAAAATTACTTGAGGGCCACAGTCCTCAAGAACTAGGTTTTGCGACACAGTCTTCAGAAAACAAGGCAAACGAAATGTTGCTCATGTCATAAAAAAGGCTACAATTTCAAGCCCTCGTTCGTTGAGGACAACGAAAAAAATATATATGCAAAAGAAAAATTTTGACCCTTACACTCCAGAAGAAGCCCTGGCTCTGATTATAGACGCCAAATTGAGGAAAGCACAATATATTCTGATAAGAAAAGGTGCAAAAGAGAGAAATTGTGATATATATCCGGCCTACAACAAAGTACTGAAAGTTCAAGAGCAGTGCTACCCCAAAGACATAGTTATTTCCGAGACAAAAGGCGAGGTTAAATTGCAAAGCCTACATGACCACACAGCACATCGTTTATCCATTGCTCAACACGAAGTTCTCAGCAGAGTTGTTAGTAAGCATGAAACTTCCTCTTTCGAAATTATTTACAAATGGGGTTTTGATGGAAGTTCCTGTCATTCAACTATTTGTGGAACAGTATGGGTGGTTCAAAATGCCAGCGAGTGTCCACAAAATTCTAATTCACGGTGCTGACGTCATGGACTCACGTTTGCTTCCTATAGGACAATTAAGCGAGGAAGCATTAGAAACGAGACATAAAGAATGTCGCTACTTTCGCGAGCATAATACTCGCAAAAATAACAGGCAACGAAACATCGAAGACCTTCTCCATGCTCTCTTAATATCTTCTGATCCAGTGATATCTTGCATCAGAAATTTACCTAAAAGAAAAATAAATCAATTGCCACAGCCCGTCATCAATCTCTTAAAAGTCCTTACACATTCACCAGAATTGTCACGAGTTCACCAGCATTCAGATGATTCATTCCAAAGCCAGAATGAAGAAGACTTGCAAGATGCTTCAGGCAGTGATTTTGATATATAAATCGTTTGGGTATGTATTTATGACTAATTTTCTTTCGTAAAATACAGGTTTTACTCTTTACAATTCGTTTAATTATAGAATATATGTATATCCTTGTTTGTACGCAATAATACGCAGAAAAACGATTCGAGTATCTTTTGCATATTATAGAACAGCAGTTAAGAGTGATAAAGATTTCAAAATTATATACAATTAACAAAAAAAACTATTATACAGTTGATTTCAGTTCAAAAAGAGCAATGTCCCCCTAAATATTGAAAATAGACCACTGTGCGCCGTCAGGACTCGAACCTAGGACCTCCCGGTCAGAGGCTCTGGAGTGACATCAGTTGATGCACTGAGCTACCGCTCCCGGTTTAAATAACGCAAACACGCGAGCTCCGCAGACTTGTTAGATAACAGATTCTTTCGCTTCGATTGAGCATCGGCAGTAACGCCATTCATTTTCGCAACATTGTGGCATCCGCACGGCGATGCCACGATGCACCGCGACGTGCGCTGCCCTCCACACGAGCAGCGCGACGCCTCAGGCTCGTAGTAGCGCCAAACGCCGCTACGAGCGCCAGCGCCGCGCCGCCTACTGCCCTGGAGGACTAGTCGGCCAGTCTCTCGTCACGGCTGGTCGAACGTAGGCAGTCGCACGGCAACTCCTCCTTCCCCTAGGAGAAGGCAACAGCAGCGCCCATCCATCCACCGCGTCGGACATCAGTTGATGCACTGAGCTACGGCTCTCGGTGCACACGCAGTCGAGATTTTGGAGTTAAGTCGAGCTATCTGGAGTACGTCTACCTTTTCAAGGAGATCACGGAACTACGCTGCGCAGTTGGATTTGGATTACGACAATTGGATTATTACGCCCCACTTACGTCTACCTGGACAGTTACATCTAAAGGAGGACTAGACCCGGCATCGTATTTTCAATTTTTGGTTTTTGGATTCTGGCTTAATAAATTGTTGTTTTTATTGAAGTTGCAAATTTCTTCATTTAGTGCAAAATAATTATTTTCTCCGTTCGGCGAGGAGATTCCAACTGCACGGGATTCGAACCATAAAATTTTCAAGTAAGACGAGGTCGGTGACATATCGCAGCCTGATACAGCACGGTCGCCGCCAAAGACGGCCGCGAAGAGCCGCCACTGGAGACCGAGATCACGCAGTGGCGCCCAATGGTAGGTCTTTTTCCGAGCATTTCCCGCGCCGATGAATATCATCGCCAAAACAGCGCCGATCATCATCCAGTGGCCAGATCATCAACAGTGGTATGGGGCCCATGGCCGGACTGAAACCAGTCAGAGTAGCTAGGGAGAAATACTGTATATTGTGGGTGGCATTCTTCCTTTTGTGTGACTTTTTTGAATCTGATTTACATTTAATCGGCCTAAATATATTGTATGCCTTATAATTGTATTAAATTCGACGTCGAATACAGAAATTCTTTTTATTGTTTGATAAATCCAAAGGATTCTCAATGCATGCGTTCAGTGTATCCGTTAGATTGTCAGGGGTAGACCCCCATCGAGCAGCCGAGTAGACGCAAAATTGGAGGGGAACTGCCTTCGCTAAGGTTAGGAAGGTGGTAGTACGTATTTGTATATGAGAAAGTTAACATATTGTCTTCCGGATATTCCTTTACTATTTTGTAGGTAATGTTTACACAAGTTATTTTGGTTTTGAACATTATATTAGTATACAGTAAAATTTTGAAACAATTCGAGGTGTTGATTGATGTTTGGGGGCAGGTCAATTGCTACTGTAGATAGCCCTGTTACTGTAATGAATGCTTTTTTTACCTGGAGATGGATGTGATTCTCCCCCGTTGGATGGTGAGATCCGGTGCCAACTTACACATCGGCTTGCAGGTGATTTCCCTCTTCAGATATCTCCCCCTGCAGGGCACCGCCCCAGCTCTAAACACCCGATATGTGTGTAATTAAAGCGAGAGGATAGGACAAGGAAAAGGAAGGAAAGGTCGCGAGGGTTCCGCGACTAGATTCCTAGGGTACTGTACATTCGCCTGGTATTGATCGAAGAAACCACGAAAAACTATCGAGCAGAACAACCGGCCGCTAGAATTATCCTCCAAACATCGAATTAATTCAACCTAGCTATATAGCTAGTTCGAAAATCCGCCACTATCGGGACTCGAACTCAAGGACTTCCTTGTCAGATTCGCTGTAGAGACAGTGGTAATGCTGGGTTAAACTCAGCCGGTAATTCGAACACCACAATTATCTCTACTATGTATCAATATTTGTAATATTCACTAGAGATATTATTATTATTATTATTATTATTATTATTATTATTATTATTATTATATTTGTATTTTTATCATCATCCGTTTCCTTTGACGTCATTTGTAAGTATATTAAGCTCATAGCGCACGGCGTGGTGCGAGGTCTGCTGCTGCCACTAGTAAGTAAACTCCACATCTCTGCCATAAACCAAGAACCCAATATGAAGAATTAAATGAATGACAATATAAACGCATAAATGCATCTTAAGTAACACATACAAATTAATTCCATAATGTCAATGAAAGATAATAGAAAGTAAAAGAAAAGAAATTGGAGTGGAAGGTTCCTCCTTCCCTATCCCCAAGCGCACTAAACGATTAGCAAGAGCTCCAAGCTTATCGAGCTTGGAGCGTATTCTCTGGGTGGCGTGTCAGAGAATCACAACGTTCGTAGGATTTCTTTACAAGGCCGGAGGCGCAAGAGAGCTCCTCCCTTTCATGAGTTTCCTGCGGCGCAGGACAAGTCCCGCGCAGCTTGTGTCCCCGCTCCCCTGTCCCCCTCCCCACCCTCCACCCCTCCCGCACCCCCAACGCCCCTTCCCGTCGCACCGGCCCCCCGCCCCACCGCCACCCCTACTCGCTTCCGAGCCTACCGAGCAGATTTGCGGCGAGGCCTGCCTCCGAATAGAGAAGAGGGCGAGAGGAGAGGCGAGGAGAAGCACGCTGCTCCTTTGCGACGTCTTCCTAACTTCCCCTCCACCCAACTCGCTCTGTCTCGCAAGTTACTCCGGCTCGTCTATGGATCTCTCGGAAATTAACTGCGCCCCCAACTGATGGAGCGCGCGAGTTGACAGAGATGGGAGAATGATTAAGTTCACATTTCTCCTCCCAACTACAGGGACGCGATTTGCGTGTCACGCAGTCTGAGGATGAGAGTTCTCTGCCTGTCATCTTCTGTGGTCTAGGAAAATAAAGTCAACCAACTCACACAAAAGGCGGCTGATATGTTACGTAACTCTGTTGGAAACTGCGCATGGACGAGGCTCGCAGTGATCTGTGAAATGTATGTTATTCAAATTATTTGAAGACCTTAAGCAAACACATCTACGATGACATTTTTTCAGTGGTCACAATTGCTCATTTTCGTAGAATGAATTTGCATGTTTTATTCTTCGAACAAAACTGTAAATGGACGTACAACACCAGAAAACTATTAAGCGGTTCTATTGACAGGAAGCCGATGTTAAGAAAGCAATTTACTTCAAAGAATATAATATTACTAGTGGCCTGCTGAAGCAAAAATGCAGCTGAAAGAAACCATAAAATATGGTTTTTCAATATGTAGCACATGCTGTTCAAGAACAAGCAATAAAATACGAGTACTTTCTAATAATACGTATTACATTACACACTCTATCAAATATTTTTCAAAAACAGTGAAAAGAAATACAGCAGTAACAACGTGTAATGTATTCGGACATAAAACACTTCCTTTACACACCAATAATATCAAAAAATTGTTCCATAACGCAATACGTGAATAGCAAATATTTAATAGCGTTCGGTCTCTTCTTTGGAGACTTGCTGTTACATGACATCACCTGTCTTCTAATTAGTGACACACCATTAAATATTAGCATTTTTAAGAAAAATTGACAAAGTTTTTTTTATTCTGGCCATCTAACAAAACCATTGTGACTTCTCACACTACCGTAGGCTGGTAATTATCTTTAAATTTCTGTGCACATACGAAATTAGTAATATAATTCTGACCGGGGAAATCAGCTGCAACCCGCCAGACAGCTGGCTAGCCGAGCACCAATGAGTTTTTCATAATTTTCGGTTGTTTTTTTTTGTTGCGATCCTGGGTATCTTACAAAAGCATCAACACCTCTCACATAGCCAGGAGTGCTTAGTTTTCTCTCAATTTTTGCACGCATACGAAATAAGTAGTATAGATTCTAATCAGTGGCAGAAGATGCAATTCGTCAACCACAGCAGCGTAGTCGTTTGCTGTGATGTATTCTCAACGATTGTTTTTTCATTTGCATTTTTTTTTCAGGACACAAGGAAACGGTTTCAATGATTTGGTATTTTTCCCGACATGCGTATCTGACGAAATTATCAACGCCTCTAACATATCTTCGGCTGCTTGGTTTCCTCTCTATTTCTGTGCGTGTAAGAAATTAGTAATGTAGTTGAGCATTTTGTGATTGAGAATATGTAAATAACGTTTGTGATTTTTGTAAAGTTGTTTTGTGATCAAATGTTTATTTAAAATGAAACGTGAATACGACTTAGAAATTTCGGCGGAACCGAAATTTTCAAATAATAAATATTTCTTTTGAAATGCTGTGCAAAATTTTGGCGCTTATTAAAAATCTGGCTAAATGACATGATATTCCTGATATGAAAACTCGCTGATTGTTAAATATAGAAAATGTTTAACGTTTTGAAAACTACAACAGATCGCAGTCTTCCATCTTTTCCTAATGAAATATTAATGTTGCTATTAATATTTAATATTAATAATGTCTTCCTCATTCTGAAAGAAAGGAGATCATTAAATTCCTAAACGTTGTAACTCGTTTTTGCGTAGCATCTTTGCGTAATTGTGGATTAATGTTTGTACTTGGCACGTCAGCCCTCGTATGGGCCATAATCTATCAGCAGCGCCGCTCCCATGGGTTAAGAGGGTACGTGTAGTTAGCACGAAGACAACCCCATGCCGTATTCCGGTCTTCTCAACCCAAGAAGTGAGTTTTCGCAACGTTACACAGCAACATATACTGAGACATTGCTAGGATAACGCACATTATAATCTTTCCCGACCGTCAATCGAACCCAAGGTCGGATCATGGAAAGCGAACACGCTGACCAATGAGCTACACCGCGAGTGCAAATTAATGGTATACAGAGGGAAAATAACGGAAGGGAAGAAAGCAGTTGGAATGAGGCGAACAATGTTATCAGGATGAAGGGAGAGTTCGGAAATCTAGTAGAACAAAAGATTTCCCGACTCTTCACTTCGACTATCCTCAGGTCCTTGTGGTTTGGCGCAGGGTCTTTTATCGCTTGGCTAGGTAAAGGTACACAATGGAGCGAACTTTGGATATCCGAACCATTTCCAGTAGAATACCATTAGTATTTATTCAGCATTAGTACACAATTTTCACTTTTCCCATGAAAATAGTGAAGCTATAATATAATAGTGCATGCGGAAGGAGACATTAACTAGTTATAAACAAATACAACGAACATATCTAAAATTTCACACGTGGATCTTTGGAAACAAAAATGGCTTAGATAATTACAATCTTCTTTTATAGTTTTGCCACAGTGGATCATTGTTGTTTTCGGTAGAATTCGTTGTAAAAGTCGTAGTTGTTTGTAAAATATCTTCCTGAATTACTTTCTCTGTTGGGAATCTGTCTGCGTATTTGATTATTAGTTACTTCTCTTGTGATTGCCAATGTTCATTATGAAAGTTCAATTGGAAGTTTATGAAACTATTTCTGCTCTTTTTGTAAGATATCTCCTCGGTTTATTCTAACAATACTCTCCCTAAAACCACGAAAACTGACCAGCAGTTGCCTCAGTTGAAAATATCTACAATTTTTAAGAGGAAAGAAATTTTTGTTTGAAAAATACAGACTATTATGAATGAACATTGAGCGGTTTGTTCAGGCGTAAAACAAAATTCTCTGACATGGAAACATCACGGTTTGTCGCCAACAAAGAAATTTAAAGTTCATCCGTCTGTAATGGGAAATATACCAGGCTGTTCTGGGATTGACAGTTCCATGCCTATGAACGTTTCCAATAAACTGCGTGCAATAATCTAAAATGACTTTCATCTGTTGACGAAAGAAATCTTTAACCTCTGTGAAATAATTGTATGCTTCCTGTTGTTTGCCCGAAGAGTAATTCGCACCAATTAAAGTACACATACGATCAAATTTTAATTGTAGTTGCAGATAAAGTAGTTCCATTTTTATTATCGGACGGCGATAAGAGTTCGTAAAGTTCTAATTCATGTTCAAATATCTGAGTAATCAACACTTTGTCAGTATACGTTCATCTAAATAGCACTATCGTGAATAAGGTTTATTAATAAATGCATTGGAAAACTTACAAAAAATATGGAAATAGTAACAAAAGACCTAAAAATATAATATTTGCATCTTGTAACAAAATATAAAAGAATAAATGCATAAACTCAATACGTTCTCTGTCCCTATGAGAACATTAAAATATCTTCCCACGTCCAAATCTTCCTGACTGTAAGAACATTTTAATGTAATATTCTCAAAAATATATTTTTCCGCACGTCTTGGTGCATTTCTAAATTTTATGACCGTCCTAGCAAGGCCACGCCAAAATCTGTGCAGTTACGGGGAATTGAATCAAAATGTTTGCCGTAGAATTTGTAAACATGTGACCCACAGACGTAGCAAAACCATCGAGTGTTACGTCTTGTGAATCATATATGATTCACAGGACAGTGAACCTGTTAAGAGTCTAGTAATCTAAAGTAGTTAAAAAATTGGGCGGGAATATATTTTCAGAAAATGCCGATGTCTATTACTATAACACTCGACGTAGAAATCATATTCATCAGGTGACAGTATCAACAGCTCATTACAAAAAATTCACACACAATACATGTACATTATTTTACAACACTTTGCAGATGACATTAAACGATTAAATTCGATAGAAAAGTTTAAATCCCAAGTGATATCGTTTCTGCTGCATCAATTAGATACTGAGCCAAGAAAAGTAACATTAATTTTAACGATGATACATAATGCATTATTTACTATTTGAACTGTATAAATGTGTATAAACAACCTGTAACAAGTATTGTATTGCAGCCTCCGGGTCAATGACCTCCATCTCGATCAGGTTTTTCGTCCAGTTTCCCTGATCCATTGAGCAAATGCTGACTTGGCCCCTTGTTTTGCTTCTGGACATAAATGCAACTTCCTTTTCTGTGCACGTCGTCTAGAATTCAGTGGGAAATATTTCCATGTTGTCGCGGCAGGAAGTATTATTCCGAAGGACAACTTGGATAAGAGCCAAAATTTATTGCCTTTATATCCTTGAAAATAGATTTTATTAAATGGGAGCTTTTTTTTCAAAATTTAAGTAGTATATGACTTAGTGTAGGGATCACAGAATTTTGAAAATGTGCACACAATTCACTTTTCCCCATAGCACGTCATACGCAGTTTTAACTCTTTTTTGACGTAAAATAAATAATTAAAAATAAAATAAATAAATTGAGCAAACGTTTTAAGTATTGAATATATCATATAGAACGTAGACATGGAGCGAAATCGAATATATGTTTATCTTATAATCATCGCTAAATGAATTAGTCACAGCTTTGCACATTTTTTTTAAATTTAAAATCATATTGTAGCCATGATTATTAGATTGTAGTGTTTCATTCTCGGCATATGTACTCATTTTCAAAATGCTCTTTCTCTGACATTTTTACGTTTTAGTATCAGATGATTTTTTTTGAAATCCCGTTTTTGCACATTTTAATTCAAGATGCAGGTTGTGGACTTCGCTTATCCAGCTAAACATCTGCCTGAAATCTAAACGAAAAAATATTAAAATAAATGATTTTTTTAAATTGGAAAGGTTCAAAATTTTTTCGACGTCTTCCCACAATAATGAAGATAAACACTATTTTCTTAATGAACTCTTTTCATCAAAAACATACCTTTAAATAATTCCATGTTCAGGTTCTCGGAAATATGAGTACTTTTCGCGTAATTTTGCATGAAACAGGCAATTAAAAAAACGAGTATCTCTGTGAAAAACGCCGAAACCGATCAGACTATTATCTCCAAAATTGATTTTCCCCAATCTATATGAAAAAACTGAAGGCCCTGCGAGTTTGAAATGCATATTTTGATTTTTGGAGATACTTGACATGAAGCCGCAACATTTTTAAGGTTTTCTCAAACATGTCTTCAATTCTTTGAAATCAACTTTGCCCTCGGATGGCAAGAACTCTTAAAGGAAATATGTGTAGTTTCTGCGACATTTTGCGTGAATCATAAGCAATTTTCAAAAAAAATTAAACAATTATATTCTCGAAAATGGTTCCATTTTTTCCTTCAGTTTTTTCCTTGTATGTAGTAGAGAACGGCAAAGAAAGTAGTGCTGGTCCCAATTTCGGCGACCCCTCTGTATTTTCGAAAATTGTCAACCACAAAAATTAACATTGGAAAAGTACACTGTAGATGATAGTTTCTGTTAAATTAGTTCTATTCTAAAAATCAATTCCTTTTAAAAATGTCATTACACTTTTTTAAAAAAATATTAGTATTTTAACGTAATTTTGCGCAAATTCGAATTTCCCCCGCTGAATATGCTAGTCTCAGAATTTATCGGATTGAGTTTGACAATGATGCGCCCGTCGCGACACGGTAGTTTAAATTCTGAGTATACCTTTTCTTTATTGGGAGATATTATTTCTGTGAGAAACACACAATTTTCGAATTTGTATTGATATACTAGCATAACAAGATTGAGTTTTCGCATTTAATTTTCAACGATATGTAACAAGTTTTCCATGTGATAACTGAGATGTGTTAATATGGACAGAGATATCTGTATTAGACTATAACAGCCTTTGGAAATATGAGTAGTTCTCTAGATTTGTAGTTATCTATGTTCTACGATTTGTAATGAGTTTTACAAGGGATGATTAAGATGTGTTAATGCGAACAGCAATTGCGGCATTATAATATTACGTAACCGTTGCTAGGTGCGAGAAAGTACGTGTTCTTGTAGCACTACTAGTTTATTATCCCTCATCGTTCAGTGCAAATAATTTGATTTTGTTTTTTATAATAAATCATTTTTGTGTTTTACAGCTTAGTTGTGCTTATTTTGTCACTATTTCTTTAAATTGGTTTTTACTATTATATCTGATTTTCTATTCACTAATGTAAAACATTAACACTGATAATGTTTGTCTTTTATTTATTTGAAAATTCGTTTATTTCTTACAAGCATAATTTTTATATACATTTTACTTTTACTTTTAGTGAATGGCAAAGTTGAACCGAATCATATTTGGTCCACAGTCTACCGAAGAGACTCCCGTTTGCATGCGGCGGCAGCGCAGGAGCAGAACTCTGAAGCGCTGTCCCGTAGAGCGGAAGCATGAACGGCCCTGATCAGAACAGTCAATTGCTGGAACTGAGGTAATTGAGTTACAGAAAAAAGTTTCTCTCTAAATGAGATGCCAACGTTAAACGCATTTCTCTACAACAACGATGTTTCAACCACTAAATTACTCCGAAATGGATCATGGAGTATTTATGCACTAAATTAGGAAACGAAACAGAATTAGGAAGCGACAGTGAGGCGACCTACGTGCTGAAGAGCTTAAGGATCGCATTGCTAGAGTGTAACTATCTGGTTTCTTCTAGTAAAACTTTTAATCGTTTATAATTTGTCAGAAATTTAGAGTTAAGATAAAATATAATGAGACATTTCGTAGCCTTGGCGGTGTTGCGGTTTTCTCACAATGACTATAAGTCTCTAAGAATTATATAAAACATTTAAATGAATTAAAATGTTCAATCTCGTCTATTCAAAACAATCCTTTTTTGTTTGCTTTTCTAAAATGTTCGTTACCTTGCAATGTTCATGTGAGCTTATATTAATCAACATAATTAACACGGCTTTAGTTTTCCAATAGTTGTAGCGGCTTTCACCACCTAATTACTTGTAACAAAGAAACAGGACAATACAGTATATTTCGTTCCAAATAATGAAGTTTTTTTATCAGTTTGTGGAAAGACAAAAATCAACGGAGAATATATTTTCTTCTGACACTTTGATCACACCACACGATCAAGATTACTTGATGGAAAGCAATTAGGTTGTCATCTCCCGACGCGCCAGTTTATCAGCGCAGTTATTCGTAGTGAGAGACCAGATGTGGGTGCTAAATTCAATTAAAGCTAATCTAACATATTAATTAATTGTAAAGATTGGACTTTATTTCCTCCTTTTAATGAATATGTAATTTAACAACTGAAAATTTCATTTATGTGCCATTTACATAATTTAAAAGCAATAACAAAGAGAGTAAATTGTAATTTAGGTAAGTGATTGTTATTTACGCGTATCGGCTAATTCTAACATCAAACACTAGGGGATATTAACTATGGAAGATTATGTATTATAAATTGGATATACTTTCATCAATTTGAAATAAGAAACCCAAGCATAAAATCTCTCATCATTATTTCTGGAAACATGCAATGTTGGTTTTAATTATCATTTCCATTCTTTTAGATATTTCTTTAAAAATAAGTTAATTTTATTTTCATTTGGTTAAAAAATAATTATTTCAAAGACAAAACAGCAAGTATTGCATTAACGTTGAAATATATTACACTGTAGTTTAAACATTAAATCAGTTCCATTTATCAAAGTGTTTTCGTCCAATGCCGCATCATATCACATTTAGTGTGTAAACAACGCACTTACGGCAACGGAGTTAATCTCCTCTTTTAAAGATTGATATTTTTCTAACAAAGCTTGTACTTTTTATTTAAATAGTCTGCTCCTTCATATTTTGTTATAATGATTTCACACTCGCATTTTGAAATTGTCATTAAAGTGAAACGCCAAGCAACTTAAATGTAGCTTCACTATGCGCACGTTTTGTTGAGCTTTCCTTTTGCTTATAGTGGTAGTAGAGCTTGGGGTGAGTTTCCATTTTTTTAGCAATACAGAAAAATAAAATCTGTTCGTTAGTTTACCGTTACTAATAAGTTTCCTATAATTCGGCAACGAAAATATCCAGTTTTTGAAACGTTAATCTCTCGCTTTTTTTAAATTATTATTATTATTATTATTATTATTATTATTATTATTATTATTATTGTTATTTCATCTTTCAACTATTTATAGTTAAATCGCTGGGATGGGATTCTGAAACTCAAGAACGCGTGCGCAGATGATTTTCTCCCTCATACGTCACATACAGTTTTTGCCTGTTTTTGACTAAATAAATAGGTAAATATGTAAATAAGGAATGTGGAGATGCGAAAATTCCGGTGGAATCGTGCCGCGAACCCTCTCCGTCCACCACACACACTGGATTAAGCAGGCGAGATTTAAAAAAAAAATATTTAAACAGTTGGTAATTGAATACATAGTTTTGTTTAACTTAACTTTACATTGGTATCGGCTGATTCTAACATCAAACACTAGGGGATATTAGCTACAGACGATTATGTATTATAAATTGGATACACTTTCATAAATTTGAAATATTAAATAGGCGATGTTCCAGCACATCCCCTAGTCTCTAAGTCAAATTGTTTGTGTTTATTGGTGATATACCAGGGAATATTTGAAATAATTGTCAGGGATTTGTCTCGTACTACAAGGGTTGGATAAAAAGTAATGATTTTTTTTCTCTGAAATGACTTTATGAACAGAGGTATTTACATTTACACACCTTCAATATAATCCTCTACGTTATTAATGGCCTTTTCAAAATGTTAGGAAAGCGTCGTACACAATCTGCGCGTCTATTTCTGTTGATGTCCCATATTGACCACCCTATATCATGAATAATTTCTTTCGAATTTTACCGGATTCTTCGCGGTGGTTTGTTTGTTTTATTTTGCTGACGAAATTATAATCACAAGGACCAATATCGGGTAAGGTGGATGTTCCAGAATCTCTCATTGCCAGCGGCGCAAGAGTACTCCACGTGGAGTCGTCCAGTTCGGAGGTTATCTTTCACATCTTCTCTGCCTAGTCCCAACGCTTTAACCTATCGTGCGACTGTGGAGTATGGCAACTCTGCATCACATGCCTTTCGCAGTCCCTGAAAACATTCTTGCTTACTCCGACTTCGTGACACTTCAATTTTAAGCCACGAGCGTTGCTCTACTTTTGAAAACATGACGTTAGGGCTATTGCACTATTGTTATGATGTTCAACAATTTACACATTGCAGTAGACTGACCGAATATTGTTCCCGATCGCTGCACATACTCGTCTAATAGTCCATCCTTTTGTCACGACAGATGGCAGCACGCCGACTCACCGGCTTTACGTTACAGCAATATTTTCATTACTAGGGAACGGAATTTATTGCAATAAAAAATGAAAAATACGTACATATATGTACTTATTTTTTCTAAAACATGTAAGAAAAAATAGAAAATATGTAAAATTAAAAATCATTATTGTGTTTAAAATTGTTTTCTACAAGCATTTTCCGAGAGGTCGCCGATCGTTTCGATCGCCGGTCGCCGATCGAGAGGTCGCCGATAGAAGGTCGCCGATCATTTCTTACGGATTTGAAGTGGCTGAAAGTAGGTTCTATATCCAAATTGAGCAACGCGGTTAGACAATTTTCTGTAAAAAATATTTGTTTGTTTTCGATCGAGCAACGAATTTGCTGTTTGAAACATTAGCAAGCACGTGGTTGAAACTACTTTTGTTCATAAAACTCCGCTCATCCCAGACTCGCAAGTACGCAGTAAGCGGGGGAGGGGTACGTTTGACAATTCGTCGCAGATACATGGTGGTAATAGAAGCGCAGCAGCATTACATTTGATTTGTAAGAAAGATGATTCCGTAACGAGTATTGCAAATATGCATCCGAAATTTTCCTTTTCGACGTGTGTGTGTGTGTGTGTGTGTGTATATATATGTATATATATATATATATATATATATATATATATATATATATATATATATATATATTGTCATATTTTCACGTATAATAAAAAAATATTCGTGAACAAAGGGCTGTGTGTTGGGACACGCTGGCGCCTACCACCCCCCACTACCCCCACCACCGCCACCACTGCCGCCG
This sequence comes from Teleogryllus oceanicus, assembly GCA_964035755.1. Lineage (NCBI taxonomy): Eukaryota > Metazoa > Arthropoda > Insecta > Orthoptera > Gryllidae > Teleogryllus > Teleogryllus oceanicus. Next base: position 106,591,460 of record CAXIVR010000001.1, read on the forward strand.
CCGCAGCTGGCAGGTCCCCTCCGTAACTGCCCGTCTCCAAAGGGATTTACGACCCACAGCCGCGCGCGGGCAGGGCCCACCCTTATGAATGCTTCACTGTCCTCGAAGCCGATATCTTTCTTTAGGTGATTCCCCGGTTGGGAAGTACATTAACTCTGTTTATTGAAAAGAGTGTTTATGAAAACGGCCATTGCACACGTGCACACACTTAAAGATAGAGTGAGAGGGAAAAGGTCTAATTGACGGAAAATTTTAGAGATTCTTGTAATCTGATTGGTGAAGAATTAACCACGACGCCACAGGCTTAGCCGAACAAAAAAAAAAATTTGGGAAAGAATGGTTTCTCGGTCTCAGATCAATTCGCCGAGATTGTTGGCACGTGATTCGTGACCATTGCGCCACTGTGCATAAAACGGCCAGTCATTATTTCGCCCAGCTAGACACAGGTTAATGCTTGCCTGTACCTTCTGGTGACTTTCGTCATTTTCCTGAGCCACGCCGCCAACCGACCGTGGGTCCGCCGCTGACGCGGCCTGACGCCGCGCCCCCCCAGCGCGACCGGTGCAGGAGACGCTGCCACGGCCGCCAAGGGCCCCGCTTCCCCGAGCACGCAGTCCCCAGCTGATGAGGTCAGCGACCGAGGACACGTCTCGCCACCAGCCGCCATCAGGCAAAATAAACCTGCGCGCAGGATTTAGCACTCTCCTAAAAACTTCATTTATGTAAGCGTTGCCGCGCATTGGCTGTTGTAATTTAAGAATAAGAACCGAATCTGTAATTTAATTTAAATTTTTTTGTATGAGCTCATTAGGTAGGGTTAATTTTAATCGAAATTCTCAATGTAACTTCTCTGACACCTGTCAGGAATAAAGCCCACTTTTATTAACCTACAATAACTTCTATCTGGTTGAAACTATTTTCATCAACTTCCTTCCACCATCCAATTCAACCGATTGAGCTACGTCCGGACCGGCGTCAACCAATCACAAGATAAGGGGACAGTCGTGACAATATATATATATATATATATATTCCTAGAAACAAATTTCTGAACGTACAAAAAAAATTGAAGTGACAATACCCGACATCTTGCCCTACAAATAGTTCCTAGAGTAGCGAAGAGATGGCGTTACCTAGAAACAAATTTCTGAACGTACTTTCGCCCTAGCCAATCAGAACTTTTGTAGAAATGCGAATGTGGCATGAGGCTTGACTCGGACGAGATTGTCTTTCTTTCCGGATCGAGACGCTGAAGTGATTAGATGGGTACTATTCCACCACACAACCGACGAGGGACACGTGGAAAATACCAGAAATGAAGCTTTATTAAAAGGTAATTGTCTAAGTATTTTCATGGGATTAATCACTGTGATATGTCAAGATTACGTAAAATTCGATAGGAATATTAAACAAGTAATGCAACGAATGTAAGAATAACAGTGGTAGTGGACTAAAATGAATTTATAAAACCACGTTGCTACATTCTCGTTGCTGGAATATAGAAGAGATTTTTGTAACATGGGACGTGTTTCTGTTTCTTTGTTACAGCTTTTTCAGTTTTAGTTTTGAGCAGTTACTTATTCTACTTTTATTCTATTTCATTTTTATTTATGGGATTTCATTTCGAAAATTCTATTGGAGAATTTTGATAATTCCGAAAAGCATAGTTTATTCAACAACTGGCTCAACTTTCACTAAAACAAAGTTATAATTTGGAGTTTTGGACTCGCATTCTAACGCGACCATCACCTTCGTGTAAGCTGTGGGTTTAACTGGGCTGTACAACGAGGAGAAGGCGTACGGAAATACCCGATTCCATCGCGGTAGGCAGCGCACGAACCGTCGCAGGACAACGACGACCTTGGGGCGTGAACGTCGCTCGACAGCCGTCTACTCAGCGCGGGACCAGCTTGGAGAATTCGCCGGTCGTGAGTCACAGAAAAGCAGAAAGAATATTTACTAAATTGCAGCTTGGAAAACTTTCAAGATAGAATTATGATTGCACAAATTAAAACGTTGTAATATGAGCTTCCTCAGTAACAGACATTGATCGGACAAGTTTTACTAAATATTAGTCTTGATAACCAGTAAAAGCTGTTAATAATAAGTGTAATTTTAAAATAATTTTGTTTTTAAATTTAAGGAATTGTCTATGTAAAAAAGGTTTTGAACATGAATGAAAGCTGTTAAATTGTTTCTGGTAAAACGTTATTTCATGAACAGTCAAGAGACTTTGTAAAACAGAATTTTGCACTGCGAGGTCACGCAGAAGCTGAATATTAAGTGTAAATATTGAGTGTAGTATTATTTAAGATTGAAAAGGTATTAGTGAATTTTGGTATATTGTTTGTATGTATTTTTTTACAGGATGGTTATTTAAATTGTGAATTGTGGGTTTCATTAAGAGATAATTTGTTTTGAGAAGTGTACATATGTATTTACTGTTTGTTTCGCGTAAATGTAGATCAGAGTCACTATTATTCTACAGAAAACTGCAGTTTAGGTAGGGAGTTAGCTACCATTGTGTAATCAAAAGGAAAAGTAATCACGTAGGAGAATATGTGAACGTGAGTGTACGAAGGATCATATTGGAAAGAATATATGTTACTTGTTCTTAAAACTATGAAATTGTGTTTGTTTGTTAAATGAATATTAGTTAGCAAAGACGAACCCACCACCGATAGGGAATTATCCATAATTTGAGGTATTCCCAGATTTGTGTGACGGTGTAATCACACGTCACGAAACAAGTAAATAACAGATTTACTTCTGTAATTCGGCGTACTACGAAATAGTTAGGTAGATACGTGACGGTTACAATATATATATATATATATATATATATATATATATATATATAATTAATTGTAAAAATATGTAATTATACCAAAATATGTAAAAAATATACACAATAAAAATAGTTCCAATTCCTATAAAGATCTGTAATTACATGGAAATCCGTTCCCTACTCATTACTTTTGATCCAACCTATGTATTTGCAGTTTCCTTCGAGAGCGTGCGCGCTGGCCAGCGCTTGGTGGTGGGTGGCTCCTTGTGTTGCGTTGAGGGGAAAAGCCGCAAGCTGCCAGGCGCGGTGGGCGGCCGAGGCCCTGGGCGCAGGGAGGCTGCCATTCGCCTCACGTCGCGGAGCACTTGGGGCCTGGGCGGGAGCCAACCCCGGCCGCGGCCGGGGGCCCGTTCCGCATGGGGAGCTGAGCTCTGCGGCCGGGGGTTAACTAGCGCGCTCGCACGCGAAGCGACGATCTCGACGGCGCCGTTCTGCCCCTGCTTCATTCATAAATATGCATCATTTAGATATTAGCTTGTACAGTATTTTTATCTGCAAATGATCTACTATTACAGTCTAAACACTTATTACATATGTTCAATTAAAGAAGTCCCTACAAAGGAAATGTGGTAAATATATTAAGTGCTCTATGATTTTTTCGTGAGTTTTCCTTAACGAAGGTCAGTGAAAACATAGGTTCATCAGTTCTTTAAGTTTTGGAAAATGCATGTCACCAACGTAATATTACAAAATTATCAAGTAGAACTACGGTAAATTCTTTCATATTTTTTCCCATTAAAAATTAGAAAACTTCAAATAATATTCACGTATGAATTAATTCATACGTGTTGCCAACAAGTCCTATTCAGATTAATTAAAAAAGTTGCTGAAAAACATTTCATGAAATTCAGTAAACCATGAATTACCGACAATGTCGGAAAAATTAAAACAGCAGAGTGACCTTCCCATTTTGATTAGGATATCAAAAACGGCAAGATTCACAATGATTATCAGGGTGTCTGCGATACTTTCATTAGAAAGTATACAAATTTATTTTAAAAATATTTTTCATTAGAGCTTAAGTACGGCATTCGCCTCACGTGATCCGAAATCTTTATTATTAAAAAGAAAACATAATGTCACTACATAAACAATTTTTTTCTGTCTTTCTAACGAAATAAATTGCTTTAACATTTCATCCTATCGATACTGGACCATTTTTTAAAAAATATTTTTTGAATTACAAAGATAATAATGTAGTTTTAGTACTGGTGTATTATTTTACCATATCCGCCGTGTTCTTTATAGCATTTAATCTGAATATCAAGAAAATGTTGCATAGATACGCAAGTAAGATGATGTCCTTTCCTAGAACTGGAGTAATTTATCTTCCAAAAAATTAAAATAAAAAATCGCATGTGGCCAGTACACAGAGAGACCGGGTTTCTTAGTGTCTACTGTGACCTACATTTTGGTACAGGTATGTCAAAGAAGCTTAATTATAAGTATAGTTTTTATGAACAATTATCATACTCTAACAAAAGACACAGTTGGGCAATCAGTGATGTACCCTAGTGTTCGGCAGCAGCGATGATCAGACTTACATCTGTTCCCTTGAACCATATCAACTTCGTTGCGTTTATTTGCGCCCTGCTCACGTGCCAGAGCCTCCGACAAGAAACCCCTCGCACCCAACTCACTACGAGCGCCCTAAACTCCGTTCAGGGTACCCTCCCTGCATTCTGATGGCCCACACGGCAAGTGAATAACGAACGCCAAAAATCCAAGGTTGATGACTGCCAGCTGTTCTCACTTCCTTGGCTCCTCAGAAGGCGTTCTAAATTATTATATGCAAAGAAAACGATCAAACATCTAAGTTTCAATTTCTAAAAAATGTTTTTCTCAAATATAAAAGGAAATTGCAGGAACAAATAGTTTCGACGACGCTTACAAAGAGTACGTACCCATAAATTTTCAACTCTCATTTGGCAGACAATGTGGCTATTCGAATTACTGCTTCACAAATATATAATTCAAAATTTTTTCGCATTCTTACTATTACAATCTCATATTGTGAAGAGTGGAAGTTAGGTAATACTGCAAGAAAAGGGACTATTTTTTTTATAGAAAAACGCGTTCTGTGTATCCCTGACACAATTGTTTTTCTCTCTTATATACGTTGTATTTTACTTAATCATGTCAAAATTCACTTCTTGGGGGTCCTTGATACCCCAAAAATATTTCTCCTCCGAACCCCAGTCCGTCTGTCTGTTCAACCGCCTGTGAACAATATTAACATCTACACCATACAAAGAAGCTAAACCAAAATGAATATTCTTCAATTGAATTGAATGATGCCTCATTCTCTCGAATTTGAAAGTTTTTTTTAGAGATACTTTAAATGAAGCCCCCAAGGCATTTTAAGAATTTTCCCAAAAAGGATCTAAGTTTTTTCTTGAACACTACAGCAAAGTGCCCTCGCGGTTTAGCTCATTGGTCAGCGTTTTCGCTTTCCATGACGTGACCCCAGGATCGATTCCCGGTCGGGCAAGATTATAATGTGCGTTTTCCTAGCAATATCCCAGTATATGTTGCTGTGTAACGATGAGAAAACTCACTTCTCAGTTTGAGAAGACCGGAATACGGCGTGGGAATGTCTTCGAGCAAAGCACACATACCCTCTAAACTCATGATAGCGACGCCGAGACGCTGCTGGTAGGCCATGGCGGGCTGTCGCGCCAAATAGAGACAGACTTTAAGCAAAGTAGCTAAACAAAATTGCAACAGCCAAGAGCATTCGCAAGACCGCGGAATCCTACGTCTCCATATCTGTTTAAATCACACCAACGAAGTACATAATTGTAAAGAAGCGATGGATGAATAAAATTCTGTTCATCTGCGCGGTCAACATATAGTGTTGGGTATTGTGAAGGGGATCCATGGAGGACTGCCGAGAAAGCTGTAAAATACGAGTAGTTGTGCCATGCACTCCAAGATTTCCCGATAACCGAACTTACAAATTTAAATCATACGCTGGAAGATACACAATTGTTAGGATAGAGCTTCCGAACTCAATGGCGCGTTATTCTCTTCAGCGCTGGGTGTTGCGAAGCCGTTCTTTGGAGCACCGCCGGTGCGTCCCATAGCGGCTGCGGGCGGCGGAGGAAAGGCAGAGGTGTGAGGACGCAGGGCGGAGGGCGCGGCACCGCGTGACAGATTGCCTCTTCAGCGGCGGAGCGCTTCTCGGCGTGGGCCGGCGCGACGCGGCGTTGAAATTGCTCCGCGGCGACAATTAATGGTAATACGGGCGGCGGGGTCGAGGGGCGCGGACAGGTGCTAGCGGAGGGGCCGGCGAGGCTCTGAGCAGTGAGAACGAGACGGTCGGTGAGCGACGAACGAAACGAATGTCAGGAGAGTGACCGGGAAGTGCAGTAGCAAACCGAACTGATAAAAACGTACGACAGTGGATTGTGTCAATTAGAGTCTGTAAAACGAAGAAGTGGTTTGTGGCTTCGTCTCGGAGGCTGCTAACAGACACTGCTGAGGTGGACTGAGAGGAGAGCAGCTGAGAAGTGAATTCAGCCACGCTCCAACAAGTTGGGGATGTTGATTCTTTGGATACAAAGGTCTTAACAATTTAATTTTACCTAGGCGTCTGGGTGAGTGTAAAAGTAGATGTAAAGTAATGTTTAGTATTGGTGTAAGAACATTTTGGGAAGTAACAAAATTCATATTCTAAAATTTATTTGTATTTATCAGTTCGGTTAATGTATTTGACAATGTTTACAGAAAGGTAAATTTATAATTCATGCTATTTTTCTCTACAGTAGTGTACAGAAAATGCTTTATGAGTTGTTGTTTTTGTTTTTTAATATATTCTCTGTTGTGTTTTTTTTGTGTTGTATGTTTATTTTCTGATATATACATGTATGAAAAACCCATAGGTGCTCCCAACGTTGGTAGAGAAGGGGGAATTAGGGAAGAAGTTATTAAGAGACTATCAAGAAGGGCGATGGACCCCGATGGCTCCCGGGTTTGAGAAGAAAGGTGCAACCCACGAATCCCGTATGGGAGTGGCTCGACGCCCTGATATGTGGTAAGGAGTCCTCCATTACGTGAGGCCTTTTAGGAGAAGGAGGGGGTCATGCACATCTCACCTAATCTTAGGTGGGGGAGAAGGGGTTCGGCAAATATCACGTAATGTTTTCGCTCAAAACAGAGCTAAATTGCGAGAAAACTGAGACAATTTAATTCAAACACGTTATTATACTAAAATATGGCTAATCTTGCACAATATTTTTATCGCGTTATGTGAATGCTACAATAAGTAGCACAGTATACTGAGAAAAAGAATCTATCAAAAATTGCCAAACTTTTTATAATTAATGAGATAAATCTCATTACCTGTTTTTTACAGAATTTTAAAGAAAAATTGTCGAATGTTCTTAGACGTGCAATAAAATTCATTGTAATTAAGTCACTCCATTTCCTAAATACTAGTGATATCTTGTCTTAAATTATAATAAGCAAATTATATTTTTTAAATAAATCCCAATGCAATCAATCACACATTAACGTATTTGCATTAAAATATGCATTTTGAAAAATCTCACGTGAGATTAGAAAGGGGATGAGGTCGAGCCAAATATTACATCTCACCAAGGGGCACTCGAAAAATCGCTTCACGTTATTTGTGGACGGTCACTAAACTAAAATAATAACGTTGCAGGCATCTCTTGTTTCCAGTGAGAACCCTTCTCGCCCCTTTTTACAGTCACACAATCTTGCAGCACTTGGCGAGTTAAGTTTTCTCGTTGGAAAGTGAGATATTAGTTGTATTAATTAATTCGTTTTATTTGTTAAAAATTGTATAAAGATCATGCGTAAGAGAAAGCTTATTTATATTAATAATACAAGTCTCAATCGCGCCTGTGTAGATAATAAATGGTGTTGAGTGTTTAAGTTAAGGTTATTTTGTAGTTGTAATAAAGAGTTAAAATTGATAAATACTCATGGTTATGTTTTTACATGGTATAAAGACTTGTTTATCGTTTCAAATTTGTCTACATTCTCATAAGAAGCGGACAATTTCACCCTTCCCTGGAGGGTGACATTGTACTACATATAGTTCCTTTCCTACCAAATAAAAAAAACTGTTAAATAAACACCTTTATGTAAAAACATATCTCTGGAGTTACCTAACATTTGTGAATGAAAAATAAAATATTATATTTTGGTTTCATAAATACTAAAACACCGTTTCTTGGTACAATGTCAGCCCAAAAGACCGTAATGTTGGTTAATATTTTCGAATGGGCTGTCACATCTTCTGTGATTTCATATTTCATGAGTTTTCTTAAAGGTAAATTTTGTTATTTTCGCGAATCACGAGATGTACTAATCAGCAGACGAAATGGCTGACCCCACTTTCTTTATTTAACAAATTTTGACACACTGAATCTTTAATAAAAATGTTTTTTAATGTTTACAGATCTGATGATGGTTAAGGCGTAGAAAATTGCTCATATAAAAAATGTGTTCATATAAAAACTGTTAGGCATGACATCTTACATAAGTAATGCAAAATACACCTATTATTCAAATATTTGGCAAACCAACAATACGTCACAAACAAACAAATATTTCTCATTCAAACTTTTGTAACTGATTCCCATCTCAGAGTTCAAGTTTTACAATACTTAATTTTAGGTGAGCACTTCACAAGATAAATTTATCTCAACATACAGATTGCAATCTGTTTCACCTCGTTTCTGAAACGAAAGGGAGTGTTAGGCAAACTGTATCTCCTCCTATCTCGACGCAGGAAATCATCAAAAACCCTCAGTATCCATGTCATAAATTCGTAACGATCCATTTTCACGATCTCTGAGATTTGCATTCCCTCCCATTAAACAGCTCTCCATTGATTAGAATGGTCTAACTCACTGATTGCCAATATCAAATCCGTCTCCGTGGTTTTGCTTCCATGCACACAAAAACAAAATTTTCTTACTTGAATGTGACGATGCTTGTACTCCAAAAGGAATTAAAGAGGGTTCCTGTTTTTCAAAATCCGATAACTACTTGTTTCGTATTTATTTATTTTTCTGTATCTTCTAATTTGTTGTATTATCTTCTAAATTCAATAAATAATGTCTTAATTACACCATATTGAATGGATGGATGGGTTGCATGAAACATTGATGTAACGAACATCTTTTATTTATTTATTTTTATTTATTTATTTTACGTCAAAAACAGTAAAAAACTGCGTATGACGTGCTATGGCGAAAAGTGAATTGAGTGCACATTTTCAAAATTCTGTGATCCCTACACTATGTCATATACTTCTTGAATTTTGAAAGAGAGAAAAAAAGCTCCCAAGTAATAAAATCTATTTTCAAGGATAAAAAGGAATAAATTTTGGCTCTTATCCATATTGTCCTTCGGAATAATACTTCCTGCCGCGACAACATGGAAACGATAATTTGAATAATTGTATTTCTCACTGAATTCTATAAGACGTGCACAGAAAATGAAGTTATATTTATGTCCAGAAGCAAAACAAGGGGCCATCTCAGCATTTGCTCAATGGATCAGAGAAACTGGACGAAAAAACTGATCGAGATGGGGGTCATTGACCCGCAGGCTGCAATACAATATTTGTTACAGGTTGTTTATACACATTTATACAGTTCACATGGTATGGTTCACATGGTCATTATGTATCATTGTTAAAATTGTTACTTTTCTTGTGATGCTCAGTATAGTCTCTAATTGTATAGAAACAGTTATGCAGCAGAAACGATTTCACTTGGAATTTAAACTTTTCTATCGAATTTAAACTTTTCTATCGAATTTAATCGTTTAATGACATCTGGTAAAGTGTTGTAAAATAATGTACATGTATTGTATGTGAATGTTTTGTAATGAGCTGTTGATTCTGTCACCAGATGAATATGATTTCTACGTCGAGTATTATAGTAATAGACATCGGCATTTTCTGAAAATATATTCCCGCCCTTAAGCAAGTCATTTTTGACAAAAACCACTGATTCGTAAATAAACAGACAAGGTAATGGTAAAATTCCTAGATTAAGAAGAGAGAATCTTACATGAATCACGTGGGTGGGATTTGTTTATTATTCGTACAATTCGTTTTTGTAATCGAAAAGTCTGGGAGCAATAAGATGTATTTCCCCAGAATATTATGCCATATCTCAGGCGGGAATGAACATTCGCAAAGTATACACAACGAGCAGTATGAAGGCTGAGTGAATTTGCAAGAATTCTGAACGCGTAGCATAATGAACTTCATTTTGTGTTCAATTCATTTAAATGGACATTCCATTTAAGGTTTGAATTGAGAGACCTAAAAATTTTGTTGCCTTAATATCAGTCCATGGTACACTGTTCATTTTCAATTAAGCACAGAATTGTTTATTTGAAATGGAAAACTGCATTAAAACCGTTTTCTTTTCGTTTACTATTAATTTGTTATTTCGGAACCAATTTTTTGGAAACGAAATCTTAGGTTAGATGGCCTGGATAATTGAGGTGTACAGTCAGTGGTGGTCTGGACCCCCTCATAATAATAATAATAATAATAATAATAATAATAACAATAATAACAACAATAATAATAACAATAATAATAATAACAATAATAATAATAACAATAATAATAACAATAATAATAATAAATAATAATAACAATAATAATTAATAATAATAATAATGAAGTACAACAGAAAAAACATGTCTCCTCATTGATGTATCTGTCCCAAGTGATGAAAATGTAATAACAACGTCTGCCGAGAAATATGATGATGACGAAGATGATGATGATGAAGATGATGATATGATGATGATGATGATGGAGATGAAGAATAAGATGATGATGATGATGAAGAAGAAGATGATGATGAAAAGAAGATGATGATGAAAAGAAGATGATGATGAAAAGAAGATGATGATGAAGAAGAAGATGATGATGAAAAGAAGATGATGATGAAAAGAAGATGATGATGAAAAGAAGATGGTGATGAAAAGAAGATGATGATGAAAAGAAGATGGTGATGAAAAGAAGATGATGAAAAGAAGATGATGATGAAAAGAAGATGATGATGAAAAGAAGATGATGATGAAAAGAAGATGATGATGAAAAGAAGATGATGATGAAAAGAAGAAGAGAAGAAAAGAAGATGATGAAGAAGAGAAAGAAGATGAAGAGATGAAGAAGAAGAAGAAGAAGAATGAAAAGAAGATGATGATGAAAAGAAGATGATGATGATGAAGAAGAAGAGGAAGAAGAAGAAGAGGATGAAGAAGAAGAAGATGATGAAGAAGATGAAGATGATGAAGATGATGAAGAAGATGATGATGATGATGATGATGAAGTAGAAGAAGAAGAAAAAGAAGAAGATGACGTTGAAGAAGATGACGTCTCTGGCGTTTGAAGAAGATGACGTCTTTGACGGGACCTAAAGGTCCCGTTCACCACTGACTGTAATTCCACCATTGACTGTAAATAATTATTCCATTAATTCTTATAGAGTAATAATTGACAACCAAAAACCTTCAATACAGAACTTAAGCAGGATGCGACAGCTCATTTTCTCCACTTCATTGCGCAATGTTCCCGCTGACTCAAAACTTGTCACCGCCCTCTTCTACGCTTGGGCATATCGAATTGCCCCAGCCTAGCACAAAGCCCGCCGAAGAACGCGACAAGATGCCTGCCGAGGTCAGGAAAGTCACGCTATCAGAACAGCAGTGTGCCAGAGGTGCGACCCTACTTCTAGGTCAGAAGGGTGACTGACTGTACACTAAGCGTTTACCCTGGCGGGGCAGGGCTTGGAAAGAGAGGAGCATGAAATGAGGTTTGACAAGCGATGTTATAAACAAGCGGTTGAACAGACAACGTATCAGGCAAACCAATGCTCATGGGCAGATGCACTAAAGTGATACGAAACTTCGATGCGCACGAGGAGAAGATCGATAGTGCTGTAACGTTCGAGGGTGCACAAACTCCCTAATGAATGGAAATCCTCAGTCGTCTGCGCATTTGTTTGCTACATGAAAATTAATGTCGATAATTTGTATATATATTAAAATACGCATAATATGAATTAAATATTAAGTTTTCTTTAATATTTGATATTTCAATTATCGTTATATTAGAAAGGAATAATTAGGTAATAATAATAAATAATAATGATTATTATAGAAGGGATATAATAAAATAAGTGAGTAAATAAAATGTGTCTACCATGGAGAAACTACCGGATTACATGATGTTCTTGCGATTTCTAACATCTATTAGTAACGTGCGTAGTTGCCGTCTTTCGTTCCAGTTGTCGTTTTTTTCCTACTTCTTTTGAGTCCTCAACAAAACTAATTCGTTAGGCTGAGTGGGATCTAAGGGAGGGTTGAAGAGGAAACTAGAGCAAATATTTTTTCTTCCGTAGATCTCGAAACTGAAATTCTTTGCATTGATGTACTAATAAATGAAAATAAATTGTAAAATTGGATTTATTTTTAATACCCCATCGTAATCCGTACATTATAGTTAATTCGAAAACATGTATTTCAAAACCAAGTACAGCATAAAGAAAAACACAGCTTCCTTTCAGTTTTCAAGTAATGTTCGACCTAAAATAAGACCTGGATTTAGAAAAGGAAATAATTGTTTCAAAAAAATTACATATGAGGGGAAATTAAAATGTTTTATTAAGGAAGAATTCAATTAACAAAACAGGAATAATATAATAACTTCTACGAACAAATGTTAGATTAGAAATAAATTGTTATTTAGCATTAGAAAACACCGCATTTACCATGTCATCACGAAAGTTGTATCGCTGGGGTGACAGTGTATATTGTCTGAAGATGAAATCAAATCGTCCCACGCTAACTTATCTTGAAAATGAAAATTGATTGTGGAGGAATCCAATGATCAAATCAAGAATAATATAATGGCAAAGTAATGACAAAAAATTAGACAAGACAGTTTAAACACAGTAATACTCAAATTCAAAATACAAGTAACGTTAATTTTAACAGTGATATTTAATGTATTATTTACCATTTGGACTGTATAATTCTAAACAACTTGTAACAAGTATTGTACCGCAGCTCCAGGGTCAATGATCCCATCTCCATCAGTTTTTTCGTCCAGTTTCCCTGATCCTTTGAGCAAGTGCTGAGAAAGACCCTTTTTTTGCTCCTGGACATAAGTGTAACTTCATTTTCTTTGCACGTCTTATAGAATTCAGTGGAAAATATCGTTATTCAAATTATCGTTCTCCATGTGGTCACGACAGGCAGTATTACTTCTTCACGAAGGACATGATGAGGGATAAGAGCCCAAAATTATTACTGATATACCCTTGAAAATAGATTTTATTACATCGGAGCGAACATTTTTTGTTAACAATCCTTCCAAAAACCCTAATTTTCTTTCTTTATTCAAAATTCAAGTAATATATGGTTTCGGGTAGGGATCACAAAATTATGAAAACGTGCACAGAATTCACTTCTCCCCATGGCACGTCACACACAGTGTTTAACCGTTTCTGACGGTTAAATAAATAATGACAAATAAATAAATAAAATCATATCTTACAAACTATCGGAACTAGAAAGATGTATACCATGCAACTTCAATCACCAGACAACATTAGAACATGTTATAAAGATCTGTCCAAATTATGAACCACTTAGAAATGATGCAATAAAAGATCAAAACATTCTAGAGTTATTCAGGTTGAATAATTAAGAGTAAACTAGAGCCATTGTTTAATTTCTTAGATTATGTTTCAAGCTACGTTCAGTTGCATTGTCTAAAAAAAATTGCTTAACATTAACTACATTTAATACAGATTGTGTAATTATATTTACTACTAATGTGGAATCTGGAAATTAAACAGACTTTTGTGAAATAAAATCGATGTAAAAGGCCAAATCTTAATTGCCAAAAAGTAATGACCTGTACACAATGTCCATTAAATCAAATGCAGACCAAAATATTTCTGCAAACATGTTCAATGTTTATTTAGCATTTTATCGAATGTTTATCACAGCATTTACTATATCACGTAAGTTGTATCGATGAGGTGACTATATATTTTAGATGAAAACAAACATTCCACACTAACTTGTTTGGAAGGCACGGCCAAAACAACTTTAGCTATTCTGCATAATTGTGACATTGATTCGTAGTGTTTCTTCCAAAATCCCAAAATATTGCTTTATTTAATGCCCTGTCTCCATCTCTGCACACTCATTAGTATGAACAAAATACAGTAGACTTCGGTTATAGTGAACATCTGGAAACTAACATTTTTGGTTCACTATATCAGAGGTTCACTACATCCAATGAAGTGAAAATATAGATTCTCCGCATGGTAGATTTTTTTTAAATATAGATATACAGTTAAATACATTAAGAGCACGAGATGAAATTTTCAGTTTCGTTATTTTTCCGTAAAAAATCCGTATTCAATTGTTTGCTTCGTACATTTCTTTTAAATCCTCCTTCAGAGTTCGTGCTCTGTCCATACATAATTCTGCATCGTCCTCAGTCTCGATACTTGAATTTTTCTAACATGATATATGTAGGTAGTATCTCCAAGACGGAATTCGGCAGTTTTTGCGTCATTCTCAGACCTGTCGCTTGACCTGCAGCGCTGCTTGATACGGAGGCGATCATGCGACATCTTGCGACACGACCAAGAAAGACGCAAAAAGTCGTGGCAAATTCCATCTTGGAAATACTACCCACTGATTAAAAAAAAGTACAAGTATCGTAATGCAGCCTTGACACCCTTCAATCAACTGTGGCAACTCCGCCCCACTCTCCGAAAGCCCTTTTACTCGCCTAATAACATACGAGATCCTTTGGGGTGTGGGATGGCGCAAGCTAATGAAATTGATCGCTTTTCCTCGCGGCGCGTGAGGTGTCACCAGGCTGTAGGGCAGGGGCAGTCGCGCGCTTCCTGTCGCTGACGTAGACCGCCATGCGCTTTGTTGCGCGGAATCTCAAGTATCACCAAGATTGAAACTAAAGATAGCAATCGTGCGTCGCCGCCGCCAGTTGCATCCCACACAGGACACGGCCTTTATTTCCGCAGTGAAACTGAGTGGCATAAGTAAGGTCCGCTTCCCCCACCCCAGGGGGAAAGTCTTCGATTGTGACTTTTGGCCGACGATATTCTTTCCAAGATGCCTGGTGTTGAAATTTGTGGCACAGAGGCGATTTATACTTTTCCAGGAAGGAATTAATTTCCAGGACCGCGCTTCCTTTTTCTTGTCCTATCTTTGCTTCTTACATTAACACAATTACACTTACACCCACTTCACTACTACACATACCAGGAGATCGGTCGGAAGCTTAGAGCTTACCCCAGCTCGTGGCCCCGCTAGTGGGAGATACTTGGTTGTGGAAACCCCGTTCGCCAACGGTAGGTCGGCGCCGGATCTCACCATCCAACGGAGGAAAACCACTGCGACCTTTCGAGGGAAATGCTTGCACTACTCTTACAGGACTAGTGACCTTAGCGGTCGACGTGCCCGGAATCACTAATAATCAATCAATCATTAATCGGAACAAACCCTGGTCTCCAGAGATGTCTAATTGTGTAGTGCGTGAAAGAGTGTGTACCTAAGGCGAATGGATAAGGACCTAAAGATAATGCCCGATCAGTGAGCCGTTTAGCCAACGCAACGGCAGAACTCGACCTAACTAGAATATGGCTAGTGTCGTAAGCACCGTCGAGACTCCTACCCTAGGACCTCCCGCTCAGGAACTCTGCAGTGTCAATAGTTGTTCCTTTCAGCCATCTCAACGGTGAAAATTACAATGATTTTCCCTCGAATACCTGTACGATTCTACTGAAATACCGTTTTTTTTCCTATAAAAATACCGGTATAAATTCTTTAATTAGAGGTATATTACCAGTCTAGTCGTCGGATAAAGGTAAAATACCTCTAAAAATGCCGGTATTTGACGCCTTACAACGGTATTTTAAAGGTATTTTGAATAAATTTATAATAAAGGTATGAATACCTTTATCGCTGTTAAGTCGGTATTCGGTCCCTGTTTTAACTTTCTTTTGTAAATATTGACATTTCTCTCGAGACAAATTGATAAAGTAAGTCGTATTCTTTTCACAGGTTTTTTAAAATCTTGCTACGCAGAGAACGTGTTACAAAGTCGTTGTGAAAGCAAAACTTTTAAGTGTTCACATTTACACGCCATTAGGCACGTAATGTTCCACTTAATTTCTATAATACTTTTTACTTACTGTAACAACAGCATTCATTTGTAGAACTCGTAAACAAAAAAGTTATAAAAATATCTTGAGTCCCCTCTCCACCAAAACAACTTTCTTTACTTTCATAAGAGCGCCGGGAATGCCTTGAAGTTGTGTAAAACCCCGCCGCCCTTGTAGCAGTGGCGTCAAATACTACTGGGAAATCTGTTAGACTGCATAATCTCGTGAGTTTAGGAACTTGCGCAGACGGTGAGAGAATTCCCCAATTTGTGCCTTGAGGGCTGTCGAAAATGACTTGAGTGGGTGTGCTGAATGGAGATGTAAAACACGTTACGAAATTATTATCGAATGAATATAGGCGAAAAGACATGTCTGACGCATAGAATTACATTCTGCTCATTTATCTAATAATTCAAAATATATCTAATACATTATTTCACACATGAAACAAATCTCCTAAAATGTGATGCTTTTTGCAAATCCTCCTCCAAAGATTATGGCTTTAAGTTCTGCCTTATCCTTAGCAACCTGAAACAGTGTTCACTCTATCGAGTACTTTGCGTGTTTGTACGTCTATCTCCCAGGATGGAAAACGCTGTTTTTGAGACAGCCTAGCACGGAGATGAGGTCTCATTGATCCAAGGTTCACTGGCAAAAACAGTATCTATTCACCCACTTTACCTGTTCTCTGCGTTTGTGAACTTTTTTTCAAAAACGTTCTGTTGATGTAGTAGAATATTATTCAGTATTGCATTAAATAGATTCGTTTGGTGGCGTTTTATTAATTGTACCAGGTGTTATTTTAGCTTTCGCCGAAGATGCGCCTCTTGCCTCAGCGATTGAGCTCTCTGTTCCCCGGGGATTTGACGACAAGGGCCCCGTTCATTCGGCGCGTTCGTCGTTCGACGCGACCGGCCGTTACACCACTGTCCTGAGAGTCTTTATAGAGAATATTTCTTTACGACACTCGTTCAACTTAAGTCTGTCAGTAAATGCCGTAAGAGGTATTATTAACAAATTTTCGGGCGAGAATATTCGGCATCGGTCGACAATTTTGAAGCTTGTAAAGAAACTTCGCACCCATGAAATTTTAATTGACAAACAAAAGTTTCGAAAGCGCCATGTCCTGACAGAAAAGAATGCGAACGAAATCTCTCCTAGATTACAACAATCCTCAAGACAACCTCTGTGGCGTCTTGGGTACTTGCGACAAGTTTCGGGAACCGTTCAAACTGCTGTTCGATCAATGACATTTTAAATAATGTTTATAGTAAAGGTCGAATAATTAGTTGTGGGTTATGGCCTCCTATATATAATACATTATATATATATATATATATATATATATATATATATATATATATATATATATATATATATATATACACATAATCCTATACATAATCCATTATTTACCATTTGGACTGTATAAATGAGTATAAACAACCTGTAACAACTATTGTACTACAGCTTCCGGGTCAATGACCCCCATCTCGATCAGGTTTTTCGTCCAGTTTCCCTGATCCATTGAGCAAATGCTGAGATGTCCCCTTGTTTTTTACATGGGAGTTTTTTGTTTTTTTTTCTCCCTTTCAAAAATACATAAATGTAACTTCATTTTCTGTGCACGTCTTCTAGAATTCAGTGGAAAATACAATTATTCAAATTATCGTTTCCATGTTGTCGCGGCAGGAAGTAATAAGAGCCAAAATTTATTGCTTATTTATCTTTGAAAATAGATTTTATTACATGGGAGTTTTTTGTTTTTTTTTCTCCCTTTCAAAATTCAAAATTTATTGCTTGTTTATCCTTGAAAATAGATTTTACTACATGGGAGTTTTTTGTTTTTTCTCCCTTTCAAAAATTCAAAATTTAAGTAGTATATGACTTAGTGTAGGGATCACAGAATTTTGAAAATGTGCACACAATTAACTTTTCCCCATAGCACGTCATACGCAGTTTTTAACTGTTTTTTTGACGTAAAATAAATAAATAAATAAAAATAAATAAATATCATCTAATATGACTCCTTGTGACTCTTTCTTTTGGGGGTACTTTAAAAAATCAGGTGTATGAATAAAACCCGGTTTCGGAGGAAGAGCTCCGGCGCTCTGTTGAAGATTATAGCAATTCCTCCAGACTTACTTCAAAGGGAAAATCAGAATAGGTTCGGTTCGCTGGGCGAATGAGCCCCGGACTGCCCAGGCGACGCGGCCCGGAACTTCGACGAACGATAAAATGAACACTCTGTGTTTGAGACATGTTATTACTGAATATATTTCTATGAATGGCTAACTCACAATTTTATTATTATTATTATTATTATTATTATTATTATTATTATTGTAGTTGTTGTTGTTGTTGTTGCTGTTGTTATTATTGATTTTGTCGTGTTTCCGGGCACGCCAACTTCTTTGGTCATTAGTCCCGTTAATGTAGTACATGTTTTTCTCCGGAGATGGCGGCGATCTTCCCTCACTGGATGGCGTGATCCGGCGCCGACCTACCGTCGGCTAGTGGGGTTTCCCCTAACCAGGACTCTCCCACCAGCAGGGCACCGCCCCAGCCGGGACAAGCACTAAGCTCCCGACCGGTCTCCCGGAATGTGGTAGTGTAGTGCATGTTAGTGTGTGTGTGTGTGTGCGTGTGTGTGTGTGTGTGTAAGGGGAGAGGATAGGACAAGGAAGAGGAGGAAAGATCGCACGCGGTCCGTGGCCCGTTTGGTAAGGTACTGCTCAATTTTGCCTGGTGTTGATCGGAGAAACCACGGAAAACTACCGATCATTTGTTGTTTTCCTCGTCGTCGTCGTCGTCGTTGTTATTGTTGTTGTTGTTGTTGTTGTTGTTGTTGTTGTTGTTGTTGTTGTTGTTATGTGCATTGAAAGCAATTGAAACATGTACTAATAGTGGGGGAGGAGAACAGTCCCTTTTTGAAGACAAAAGCCAACCTTTTTACTTCCTTTGAAGAACAGTTTCTTTCCTCCGAGCTCCTTCAGCTCGGTAGGTGGATTATGGTACTGCGGATGGTGACATCACGTGACCGGCGAAGAAGGACTGTCGAGGGCTCGATCAAGTTGCTCTCTGGACATTCTGGGAACGACAGAAGAAGTCGGCGGCCGCTGACTGGTAGAAATGCCGCGCGTCCTTGCTACATTCGGTATTTTATTTTATTTTTATTTATTTATTTTACGTCAAAAAACAGTTAAAACTGCGTATGACATACTATGGGGAAAAGTGAATTGTGTGCACATTTTCAAAATTCTGTGATCCCTACACTAAGTCATATACTACTTAAATGTTGAAGAGAAAGAAGAAGAAGAAGAAGAAGAAGAAGAAGAAGAAAAAGAAAAAAGCTCCCATATAATAAAATCTATTTTGAAGGATAAAAAGGTTATAAATTTTGGCTCTTATCCATGTTGTCCAATGGTGCAATCGTACTAGGTACAATCGTACCATGCGAATTAAACTATAAAATGCTTATACTTCAGCCCACTAGCCGTTAGCTCCAGCCAGCGGCTCCGATGGGAGCGCTGTGAACAACTGATGAACTAACGAGGCAACGTGACGATGCGGTACCCACGTGGTACCGCATCGTCACGTTGCCTCGTTACTGCCGATGAGATCAGCCAGGCGGTTGGTTCCGATTAGTTTTGATTTGTTTCCGGATTGTTTTACGCTTACATGATTTCTACTTACTTTACATGATTTCTACGACGGAAATTGTGAATTTACGGTTATTGTGAATTAAGGTTGTCCCAAACCAAGTTCGATAGAAATTAACACTAAATGGTTCGGTAATAGTGAGTATTGGAATATAGCCTTGCAAAACAGCATTTGTTAAAGCAAAAATGGTTATCTTTGCTTCGGGGCACCAAATTCCAATAACACTTAGACTTTGCACGCCGAGAAACTTGTGATTCATTTTTGTGGCATTTATGACGAATGGAAGGGACATAGGGAATATACTACTGAAGGAATTGTGTACAAATTATTGAAATAATGGTCTGTCCCCTTAATTTTGAACATCCTAAATATACTTTCAGAGGTGTTACAAATGATACCAAAATACAGTTACTGTTTGACCAGCTCTTAAATGAAGTTTGAACAGACGTAGATAATAGCAATGATATCAGTGGACAAGGAATTTTTCTTCAATAAATTGCACAAATTTCATGTCCCTTGTCAAAAACCAATCAACTTAATGAAAAAAAAAATTAAAATTCCTAAGAAATTTTAATTCGTAGAAATAAAATGAAAGATATGTTGACCTGTTCAGTACTATTAAGAATGACTACTGTGATGATCTATACAAAAAGTATAAACAACTTTATAGCTTTAAATTGAGGAACACCAAAGTTAATCTATTGAAAACTAAAATAAATAATTAAAAAACAGGTTATTCATTAACATAATTAATAATGTAAAAAATTCACCCGCACAAAATTATTCACCTACTGCATGGAGGTTTGATCCTTGATATTCTTGATATTTGTAGTACTTTTAATTAATTATTTTCTCAATTCTAAACATGTAACAGGTAAAAAGTAATACTATCTATACTTTTTCTTCTAGAACAACAAATTTAATTTTTCTTCATCCCACCAATGTTCCTGTAGTTAATTGGTAAATTCCCTGAAAAATAGTTACTCTAGTTTAGATGAAATACATATCATTCTTATCATATATCATTCTTAAACACATATATCATTCTTAAAAAATGTATGCCTGTCTGGTACATTAAAACTGCCCTTTTCACTTTTTCAAATAGATATCATGGGTGCTTGAGGAAAACTTGTCAATCGTGTGGATAAACATTTTAGTTCCATTGTTTTTCGTGTTTATATATACAATCTTCTGACGAGGATTTCTCATTCACCCAATGTTGCTAGAACAAGGTTCACTTGCCTACTCTTAGTGTCAGGTCATTGCATGGCGCACGATATCACATTCTGTTTACAAACATTCCATTCCACTGCTTTCTGTTGACATAAACGAAATAGTTATTTGTGTGTCTTGGGCGTTAATTTCCTGTTTTTGCCCCTAGGGACGACTTTCAATCTCGTGGTCCTCTGGCCTGAATGGGATATCTCGCCCGGTTAAATCAAGTGATAATTTGAAACATTTTTAAAATTTTCTTTCATTAAAAGTGAAAGACGCATTTTAATCATCAGTTGTCAATACGGCGTGAGATCAGACATAGTGCATATCTAATTACTATTGAATATACGTAATAAGACAGGATTGTTCGTAGAAAATGGAATTTTGTGAAATTCCTCCGGAAAATCTCAAAAAGGCTAACAGAGCTACAAACCAGTGTTTCCAGTTTCTCGAGAAATACATGAAAATCTGTAAGTTGTATTAGGGAGCGTAATGGAAAATAGGAGTGTGAATTACATAAATGGATCGATACCTTTAGGTTATTTCAATCTATTGCCGGAAGGTATTTAGAAAATTCCATTACATGAAAAAATAACATTTCGAGGTGCCTTCCACACTTATTACTGCTAGTAGTACTACTCAATGAATATCTGTGTCTAGAAAAGGAAATATAATTAATAACAGTGAAATAAAAGTGACTAATAGGAATTTTAAATTAACGGGAACATTACAGAATTGCAATTTTCGTGTTTATTTAACAAAATAATATTATTTATTTATTCGTGTGGGTTTACATCCGTGTTTTCGACCCAAGCTTCCTTTGGAAGTCTACCCCCGACGCGGGTCTGGAAACCTTTGTCGAGCAGGCGCAACCTCGCGGGTAGTCCCCTAAATACGCCTCAAATTTGACTCTCAATTTCTCCGCCAGATGTCGGTCTCAGTTAATTATATCCGAGCAGTCTGGTTGGGAGAAAGTGAGATCTCGTTAGGGCTAGATGTTCGGAGGGATTTAATTTTGCCGGGCACCCGCCAGGTTCTTTTACATGCCACAAGAGTGACATGGCTACTGTGGATTTTCCGCGCTTCGAAAATCCACGCACCTCGGGCGGAAATCCTCCGCACACTAACCCCTCACCAACCGGGGCGCAAAATTATATTTATATCGATTTTATTTTTCTTATTTTATGACTTATTATATTCTACCATTTATTCATTTACTTGCATGTTTCTTAAGTTTATTGAATGGATTTCATAAAAATTAATTAATTTGTTGATTGATTGATTGATTGATTGATTGGGGTTTAAGGGCGCTTCAACGGCTAAGGTCATTTGCGCCCGTGTCTAATTATTTTAAGACCAGTGCATAATATTGCAGTTCCAAGTTAACAAAGAAAATTAAAATCTTTAATAGAAAGCAAAGTAAAACTGAGAAGGGACGTATCCAATAAAAGGGTTTGGCAGAAAAAATGCCAGATAGTTTTTGTCTAAATCTCGGGCTAAAAGCCAATAATAGGCATTATCATCTTCTCTCAGATAAGGCTGTACAAGCCAGTCTCTCGCAAAAGCCAAAAAGCTTGCAGAGAGAAGATTCGCATTACTAAGAATCTCGCAAGGGAGCTAGCAAGGTCATGCCTTCGACGGCTCTCTCTTATCTTAACACATTGTAAGAGAACATGCTCCACGGTAAGATCTATTTTGCGTATTCGCATATAGGGGGTGGGTCCGTGGAGGAGAGAACCGTGGGAGAAATGACATTGACCGATTCGGAGGCGTGTTAAAATGATCTCCTCTCGCCGAGCATCACCAGATGAGGAAGAGCAAGGATTTATGGAATCCTTGATTCTCGTGAGTTTAAAATCTGAGTTATGCCACTCTGTTTGCCATTCACTGCGGATAGAGCGTTTTATAAACAGCTTAGTGTCTTCCGTGGGGACTGTGAAGATGTCTAATTCTCTGTAGGATGGAGGACTGCTTGACGCGAGGGAGTATCAACATTTGATAATTTTGCGCCATAGGAAGCAATCAGAATATTCCGCCTTCGGCTCAGGGATGGTTCTCCAGCCTCGGCCAAGAGGCATTCGATGCGACTCGTGCGGAAGGCGCCTGTACTAATCCTTATGCCAGCATTGTGTATGGTATTTAATGGCCGGAGGGTTGATGGAGACACTGACCCATACACAATGCTCCGTAATCCAAGATAGGGCGGATGAGAGTTCTATACAAATGCAGTAGACAAACACGGTTTGCGCCCCAAGAGCTACCAGTAAGAGTACGAAGGAGATTCATAGATGATACACATCGGCCCTGTAGTTTACGAATGTGTTTTCGCCAGGTTAGGCTCTTGGCGAATGTGAGTCCAAGGAAGGTTGCGGATTCAACGAATGGAAGCTGCTGTCCTCCAAAAAAGGTCGGGGTGATTATGGAGGTGATGGATTCTGCAAAAGTGCATGCAAGTGGGTTTTGAGGTAGAGAACTTGAATCCTGTTTCTTCGCTCCATTCCTGCAGTTTGTTGAGCACAAGTTGTAGTTGCCTCTCAATAAATTGCACGCTCTTTGTAGCAGATGCAGCCCGTGTGAGGTGCCGTGCTGCGAGTGCGACTACATACGGGGATCAGAACGGGTTTCAGGGAATTGTTTGTCTTTGGGGGAATGATAAACAGTATGCAATGTGAATGAATATAAATTTAATTGCATAGTATAAATACAGTTGATTTTGTTTACCGGAGGACCATAGAAAGTTTACAAAGTTTACTGCTGCTCTTCTTTCTTGTAGTGCGCGGGTTTAGCTTACTTACAACTTTGTGGAAAGGAAGGCACCAACCCAAATCACTCGGCTGAGTGTGTCGCTGTCCGGGCTGAGGTTGGCTCCAGGCAATTCGGTGGTGCGAACTGGCATGGGCGCGGACTCAGCCGACCGGAGCTGGTGGTGGAGATTGCCGTGAATTCGGCCAGGTGGCGGCTGCGGCCCGCGAATGGCACGAATTTGAGGCAGGCTTGATGTGGCCGTACTAATCGCCTTGATAGGCGAAGCAGGAAGAGCCGACTATGTTGAGTCTTGTCGGTCAGTCAGTTTGACCAGTTCGGAGCATTGTAGTTGAGTAGTTCTCGGTTCTGTTTGGTCTGTGATTCTGTCATGTCTATGATTCTGTTCTGTTCTGTGATTCTGTCTTTGGGAGCGAAGTTTCAGTATTTATTGTGTCGCGGGTGTGATTGAGGCCGTGGAGGGGAGGGTCACGTGGCTATAACTTGGCCTATGGTAAGGCGGGAAAGTTAGAAGTGCCCGCGATCGGTTCCCGATTCGTGATGCGCCTTCGGGCCCGGGGAGAGGAGTGTCACGTGACACTGACGGCGATCGGAAGCGAAGGCGGTGGCACGTGAAGTGCCCGCGACGGCAGCCCGTTAGCATTCGAGAGTTTCAACGGAAATTGAGGCATCTGGCTTGCAGATGGCCAAGGAGCGGGGCGGACGCTGGCAGTGCATTGACGGGCGAGGGAGGCCCGAAGCGATTCCCAGAAATATTTGTATACAGTGCTTGTCAGGTAGCGAGCGATGGGGTGAGTGAAGGGCGCCGCGCGCCGGGGTGGCCCAGCCCCAGCCTAATGAGGGCTTAGTCCCCAGCTGTGGCGGCGGTCAG
This sequence comes from Teleogryllus oceanicus, assembly GCA_964035755.1. Lineage (NCBI taxonomy): Eukaryota > Metazoa > Arthropoda > Insecta > Orthoptera > Gryllidae > Teleogryllus > Teleogryllus oceanicus. The sequence continues at coordinate 106,616,037 of CAXIVR010000001.1, forward strand.
CGTTCTCGACGGGGGTGGGCCCGTGAGAACGGCGGTTTGCGCGGAAGACAATGTAAATGATTTTATTGCCGCCGCGTGCTGGAATGCACAGAGAGCGACTTGCGAGAGGTTGGTGAAAGTACGCTCTTAATAGTGGGTGGCCGCGCGGGAAAAGCTTTTAGGGGCTGCGCCTTGGTGGCAAGATCGAAAATTTGATCGCGAGATTGAACACTCTTGGAGGAGCAAAAAATTGCAAAATCGTCAACGAACAGTGATGCTTTCACAGGCTCCCGGATAACTGATGCAATACTATTGATAGCAATGGCAAACAGAGTGACGCTCAAAATTGATCCCTGGGGAACACCGTTTTCTAACTGGTGACTAGAGGATAACACGTCCTCAAGACGGACGCGGAAAGATCTTGATGAAAGGAAACCTACTAGAAACAAAGGGAGCCGTCCCCTAAGGCCCCAAGTATGCAAGGTGCGAAGAATACCGTACCTCCAGGTGGTGTCATACGCTTTCTCTATATCGAAGAAAATTGCTACCAGGTGCTGACGTAGCACGAAAGAAGTGGAAATCTGCGTAGCAAGGGTGACTAAGTGGTCCATGGTTGACCTGTGCTTCCTGAAGCCACATTGGAGAGGTGTAAATAGGTTCTTTTGTTCCAGGAGCTAGACTAGACGTGTATTTACCATTCGCTCTAAAAGCATGCACACACAGCTTGTGAGCGAGATTGGGCGGTAACTTGAGGGGGTTCTGTCCTTTCCCTCTTTAGGGATTGGGAGGACGATGGCCTCACGCCAAATCCTTGGTATAGCATGTTCAGTCCACATCTTGTTGAAAATGCCGAGGAGAAACGAACGAGCGTTTTTAAGTAGGTGTGTCAACATTTGGTTATGTATCTGGTCTGATCCTGGAGCAGAATTTTTCGCACAAGCGAGGGCACCGGAGAGTTTGTCCATGGAGAAAAAGGCATTGTAATCTTCCTCCACGCGACTCGAGAAGTCTGATTTACAGTTTTCCATTTTTCTTTTCGTGTTTTGAAAGCCAGAAGAATAGTGTACGGAGCTGGAGCTGGAGATTTGTTCGTAATGAGAGGCCATTTCTTCAGCAATTTCTTGTGGAGAGGTTAGGAGATTGCCATTTACCATAAGCCCTGAAATAGACGCCGAAGGGAATCTTCCACCGATCTGTCGGACCTTTCTCCACACAAGTTTAGGGGATGAACGGCAAGAGAGTGACGAGATGTAGGCTCTCCAGGACGCAGCCTTACTTTCCCGTATCGTTAACCTAGCTCTGGCTCGGGATCTTTTATAGTTTATTAGGTTTTCCATGGTTGGGAACCTACTAAGTTTTGCCAATGCCCTCTTCCGATCCCGGACCGCGGTGGCACAATCAACGTTCCACCATGGCACAGGGGGTGTCGTGGTCTAGCTAGGTCCATGGACGAGAATATGTTAGAAGCTACGATAAAGTGTGTGCTTTCGCCAGAATTTAGGAGAATTAAGTTTTGGTTATCTATGATATTTTCAAGTAACCTGCCTCTCGTGCACGACCTTGTGCCACCCCAGGCAGGGTTGTGGGCGTTGAAGTCCCCCACAATGAGAAAAGGTGTAGGCACCTGAGAGAGCACATCTTCCAGTTCTTTTTGTGACACGACTTGTCCAGGCGGGATATAGACGTTGCAAATTGTAACGGAAATAGTTCGGAAATTTACACGAACGCAAGATATCTGCAGACTGGTTCGTATGTCTATTTCTTTCGATACCAAAGAGTCTGTGATAAAAGTGGCGACTCCGCCATGGGCGCGGAGGCCATCGTCTACGTCTTGCCTGTAGCAACAAAAGCCGCGTAGAGAGAGGGGATGCTCAGAACGGATATGTGTTTCCTACAGGCAGATAACCACGGGTCTATGTATAGACATTATTAACTTCAATTCGTCCAAACGGGTACGAAAGCCATTTATGTTCCATGAGAGGAGAGCCATAGTTTCTAGTTCTTAGGTTTTGGTTCTAGGGTGGGTTAAGTATCAGGTTTCCTTTTCTTCTTTTTCCTTCTTTGTTGGACGGTAATGGCTTGGTTCATGCGAAGTTCCTCATTCCCGGCAGAGTCATCTTGACTACTGCTGGAGAGGGTCGCATGTATTGGGACACCATGGTCCCTTGAGACAGGCGACCTAGATCTAGCAATAGGGCCTGTCGGCCTCAGCTTCTCTGGTTGTGTTTGCGTGTTTGTTGAAATAATTATGGTTTATGTTTCCAATTTTGTTTCAGGCTGGACAAGATATTTGGTATTGGCATCTCCGCCGATGTCATCAAAGGACACCTGGCAGGCAGCATCGCGCAAAGTGGAGGCTTTAGGCGTTTGGGTTTCAGAGTTGACTTTCTTATGTTGACCCACGGTGTTAGCGAAACTTCGGGCCATGTCCACGGGGTTTCGCGTCTGGTAAAGGCGTCGTGCCTCCGGAAAGGAAACTTCCTCAGAGACCCTGATCTTATGGATCTCTCTTTCTCTTAAGAAAATGGGGCGCTGGTTGGCATTAGATGGATGTTTTTCACAACAGTTTACGCACTTTGCCTCGGCGGAGCAGTTAGAGTCATTACAAACCTCCCTTCCATAGTGCACGCAGACTGCGGCGCTCATGCAGCGAGGTTGCGTATGGCCAAACCTCTGGCATTTAAAGCAGCGCAGAGAGTTGGGAACATACTGCCTAACACGGAGATTGTAGAAGCTACACGATATCTTCTCTGGTAGCGATGGACGGTCTAAGGTCAGTATGAGAGTAGAGGTAGGAGTGAGTACCCCATTTACTCTCCGCTGAATCCTGTAAATCTCTGACACACCATATGGCTCAAAGAAGGCTTTCAAATTTTCTTCCGATTCGGTAGAGAAGTCTTTATGATTTACCACACCCTTGCAGAGGTTTAAGGTCGGGTGGGCGGACACATGCACCTGGAGGCCGGCTATTTCTTTGAGGTCAGGGATCTTGCTGATCTGTTCGTGAGAGCGAAATTCAATATGGATTGTGCCGTTTCTCTGAAGGACCATCGACTGAAATATACCAAACTTTTCAATTTCCTTTGCAAGTTTGATTGGGCTGACACTCTTCATAATTTCATTTCCTCTTTTACTTGACATGACGAGAAAGCGGGGCTTAGTAGGTCTGTCTGACTCATTACAAAAAAACTCTCAAGGCTTACTGATTCACCAACAAATTTCCTCTTCCTTATGGAAGAGGGCGGGGGGTAGGTTTTTTATCCATTAAGAGGATATCAGATTCATCCCCGTGGTCCCCACCCACCACGGAGTCCAACAAGGGGACACTCCATCGGAGTGCCAGGGTTGCCACGGGGATATAGTGGGGATCCACAGCGTTGCACCGCCGTGGATCTCCCCGCTCACCCTGGAGTTCAGTACAAGACCTAGTCCAAGCCGGTTGATCGGGAGTGGGTTAGCTCCCGACCGCCCGTCTAGAAGAGTCCGTAGCCAAAGCAAGTGTATTGAGACCTACAAGGAATGTTCCCCAAAATACGTAAGAGCACGTATCCCTAGATGCCAAGAAAGAAGTAGCACGAGGAGAGTAATTGGGAAACAGACAGGCCCCTCAACCGCCAGGACATACATTCCCTCCGACACGGGTCGCCATGCACGGCAAACGCATGGATTGGCGTTCAGCATACAGAGGGGGCCAGTGAAATAGAAGAGGGAGAAGAAAAGAGACAATGGTGTAGAAGAATGATAATGTAAAATGGGGAAAAGAAAAACGACTTATGAAGGAAAGGAATACTTGAGAGCCCTCTCTGTATCCCCCTCGTCAGGACGTAGACCAACCCACCTCGACGGGAATTAATTTGTTGAGATGATAGCGAAGAGAGGATAAAGTATTCCGAAGGCCTGCGCGGGCATACACACGCCCATAGGTCTGCATGGGTGTTAAGTTTAGAGGTCTGCATTTGGGGGGAAAACAGTCGCTAAAGTCTTGCGAGGCTCCGCACCGACGCTCGGCGGAAGGGGCGACCTTGCTCGTGAGGAAGGAGATAGCTGTTTAACGGAGATTTCGACAGGCAGTCTTTCGGCTCCATATTATCTGTAGAACATGCGAGCGTCGCTGAAACTTCGAGCGTCGAGCGCTCGACCGCCGTCGGACGCTCGGGCAGTTCTTTTTTTAATACATTCATCAAATCACGACGCAACGCGTCTCCTAACCCCTTGTTGGGTGTTAAGGGCTTTGGAGTAATCCTCCGTTACTTTATACCCATACTCTTAATATATGGAGTAATCTTCCATTACTGTATATAAGTATGTCCGTCACGTCTCGTCGCAGTCTGTTGTCAAGAGGACCGCCAGGTAGCATCTCCGCGTACGCCCCTCCCACCACGCGCTCCTGCCTCACTACCCAGCGGCCAGAATCGGGAAGGAATAAGGATAGGGTTAGGACACTTCACAGGGGTTGGACTAGCCGTTGTGAAGCAACCAAACTCGTTTTGTTGGAACAAATTTCACATAAGATTCGACGGGAATCGAACGTGCGTCTCCTTGGTGAAAGGCGAGCGACTTCACTCTGTGCCACGAGATGAACCACAAGTTCATGTACGGGATTTAAAGTCGACGCGCATAGTGATCGCAAAACTCTTTCAATTAATTGTAATTACTTAATTACAATCGAAAGAAAATCGTCGAGGTTATCGACTTGCCCCTTAAGAAGCGAGTGATATGTTTGCATCGCGAATCTGAGACAGCGTTCGCCCATGACCCACCGGTCACCTAAGATTTACTGCTTCTTTACTTTGTGTGAAGAACGGAGAAAAACGAGCTCTTGATCTCTAGAAATATAGAATATGAAATTCATACACAAATAACATCCTCTGTGTAGAACTAGACAAAAATAGAGATTTGATACCTATCGACTAGGATTAGCAAAAGCCAAAATGACTTAAATTTTTAAACGTCTATAAGAAAATATAAATAAATTTCAATAAAAAAGCTTAGAAAATTAAATATGCCTTAAAATTTAAAAAAAAATTCTTGTATTTATATCAAAAGCTTTTACAAATGTTCATTAGAATAAAACAGGCAGTTTCCTAAAGATTCGATGTCTAGTCATTACAAAGAACGGAATTTATCTCGAAAACGTTACAATTCATAGATGTAACTTCAGTAGATCCATTTCCGTATGTTCTCCTTCCCCCTTTCGACCTTGCAGAGCCACAGCGAGCGTCCATGCACGTGGACTCGGCTACTGTGTTCGTGGACTAAGCTATCGACTCTGCGTTTTCCTCTGACATCAGCTGTGATATTAGTCATTTCTGTTTTGGGAACTATCCATCCAACGTGTTTTGTTAGTAAGTACTTAAACTCATATTTTGGTTTAATGTGAATAAATAAGAACTAGGAAACTAAATTATATTTATTTCCAAGCGAATTAATGTTATGAAGTTGTAAAGGATAATGAAGAAGAAACTGTCATATGAAGTGCAAGAAGTTCAATTGAAGACATTAACAATTGGGTGGAAGAATACGCGAAGATCACCCACACGAAATGGAATGTGAGATCATGAAAACGTATTGTTTGTTCCTAAGTTGACAGAAATACCTCTTATGTTTTTTATTTTATTATACTTTATTATAGTAAATATTGTTCTGTATATCATCATAGTACATACAGAAAAGAAGAAGGATAGAAAAATAAAACTTTCTGAAAATGCTGGCTGTTCGACTACATTAAAGGTAAAAATAAAACTTAACACTGCATACACAAGAAGAAAAGATGCCTTTGTTAATGTACGTAGGGTATTCGATTTGTTTAAATTGTTTTGAAATTTGTTTACAGACGTCTTGATACAGCTTCAAAACACGTTGTCACATACAGTATTTGCGAAGACGTGAACATGAATTTCCAGTAATAATAGTAGTTCTAAAACTTATATCCTCGATTTCCCAAGGAGTTATGAATGCTTCAATTCATTAAAATTGGGGCTACTTGTGATTGTTGTCATTGTGTGCCTTGTCCCGTAGAGGAATTGAATTTCGTTTTTCTGAAACTTGGTTAGGTAGTTTAGGCACACAGCATTCTCGGAATCAAACAGCGTGTGCGTATAAGTTTAGGACCACTGTATTCGTAGAAATTTCTCCGACGTAATGACGCGCAATCCGACGTTTAGGATTGCAAACTCTCGGAGCTAATCAAGAATGAAACAGTGAGTTCGGCGGTCTATTTATATCCCTAAACACCATTCGTGCTTTTTTTCAGTCCAATGTAAGAAAATTGAGTATATAAAAATGTATCTTTCGTCTGCCCCGCAAACTAAACACTTTAAGAAAGAAAAAATGGATGTATACAAAAAAAATCAAAAAAATTTTCCTTAAAAACCTTTAAAAAAAAGAAAAAGGTTAAAAAAAAAAATTAAAAAAACTATTCACATTTTAATAACATACGGTTCTTATAAAATAAGTATTTTATAATCTGCAATACTATTAATTTTAATGTTAAAAATTAAACATAAGCATAAATTAATAATAATAATAATAATAATAATAATAATAATAATAATAATGTAAATATTATTGAAATAGTTACAATTTAGAAAGTTTAACATGTTGTATTGTCTTAATAGAATATATTGATAATCAGTAGTATATACAAAAAGGTTGACACATTTAATTGTGAGAATTTAACTTTTATTAGGTTTATCCCTTTACATTGTGTAATATTTTCATTTTAATAATTAAATAACTTATTTTTATTTTCTGAAAGGCTTGTGCAAGGTTATAACAACAAAAATAAGTCATAACCACAATATAAGAACTGCTGAAACACTGTGGTTCCTGCCAGATGATAAGGCTACAAGGGATGCATTCCCTTTTTTTTAATGGGAATAAGAATTGCAGAATCGTGCAAATATCATCAGACCCTTCTTGAATTAGATAAAGATATTTATGAAGCAGATTATGCCAGTGGTCGTACATATCCAACAGAAAGCACTGTTCGCTACTGGCATGATTATAGCTAGGGCCTAGGTCAGGCCTCATAATTTTTTTTTTTTAATTTGTTGCGTCCACTCCTTGACGCAACGCGTCTCCAAGCCCCTTAAGGGGCGTTGAGCGCTTAATTAGTCACTCTGAATCAAATTTACATTATCGCCCTTTTTGCTGTTTTTTTTGTTTGTTTGTTTATGCTAGTGTTCACAATGTACTGTAATTCATTAATTTCAATTGTGTTAAATACATGATCAATCATTTATAGTTGCATTTTTATGTATATGTGCAGATTTTAAAGATTTCAGGCATTAAAATCATTATAAAAAATATCCTCAATAAATGTGCTCAAATTGATTTAGATGCTATCGAAAAATTTGAAAAATGTGTTCTTGGAAAACATTATTGAGAAATTTCAAAACTCTTGATATTACAACCTATTTTCTCTCCTGAAATAAATCAAATTATCTTCAGTAAGATTACACTATACCATAATAATATAAAAATGTATGCAAAATGTAAAGTTCAGTAGGTATTGGAATAGAATTTTCAATATGCAATTATGTTAATTTTATTTTAATTGTGCTCAAAATTGGAAATAAGACTGTGAAAACTTTGTTTTCATCAACCCCTTCAGCCTCCTTTGTTTTTGCCACATTTCCTTCCTCTGAAACTAACCATTTTTTTAAGGCCCATTACAAATATTAGGTCATGAAAAGAATAATACCCTTGATTCACCTATGTGTCAATGAACAATTATATATGTGTTAATAGGAATAAAATTAACTAAAACTGAATAACAAAATATGAACAGAAAACGGAATAAAACATGTATGTATAAATAGTAATAAAATAAAAAGTATATATGCGTTTCCAAAATGACAAAACTGCGCTTAAAACGAACCTTCAACGCTTCCGTGGAAAGAGAATATACGAATTTCGCGCGGATTAGTGCTCCGCGCCCACTAGTCAATCAGGGAAGCCCGGTGCCGAATACATGTGCACTTTGCTCATATGCGACCAGGAGTCCCTAACCGGCTGCGGACGGTCGGATGCGTGGTCTCGAGAGAAAGAGGGGCTAGCGAGCGCTGGTAGGTAAAAATTGCGGAGATTGCAGACCTCTAGTGAAGAATGCCATTACATGTTTTGTTTCATGTCAATAAACAAACAGTAATGAAGGAGTAAACCATTAAATATAAAATATGCCTACCAGTCCCCTCAGATGGACAGGTCCAATCAAGGTAACTTTTTGTGATGCAACTTCAGCAATTCGTCCTAATGTGAGCAACAGTCATTCTCGTCACGATCGCGGAAAGAAGCGCTTCGTTATCAGCAGACACTTCCGTTAGCACTGGAGAGGCCAAACCAGTCTAGGCTCGGTCTTCAAAGTGCAAAGTGTCGTTCTGTCTTTTGTTTCTGATTGTGAAAACTATATCCTGAAACTATACACTGATTTTTTTGTGTGATAAGTGTCTATCTGTAGAAAGTGTCATAAGTATTGAAGTTAAAATAATTACAGACCCGACTTCATGGGCTGGCGTAGGCCAATGCATATCGAAATCTCTCAACGTATTGAATTCTGACCCACAAAATAATCTGATATCGGCTCACCTATTGCAATCATCATCATTTGATCATCAGTAAACATGGAGTCACAAAACATGGCTCCCAATGCAAATGGGCAACATCGTTTCCACAGGTGCAGACTTCTTCATGAAATGTGAAGTTGGTTAATCTCTACCTATTTATGTATATGTGCTGCAGATTGCAAGTGACTGTTTAAATATAACAACAGATAAAACAAATTAAGACATAAAACTAAAGTTCAGGAAATGAGTGTTACATAGTAAGTTCAAAGTAAATAACTGTGATCCTGGGACAAAAAAGTTTCAGTATTATGTAAAGACATTATTGAAGGTGTGATAATATTTAACATTTATTATGATTTTAGATATACCAATTTTGCAAAATTAAAAACAGCACTCGAATTCATACGAAGATAAGTTAGAGTTGTATTACTATTAGGCATTAAATTATTACTATTGATAGAAAATTTGAAAAAAAATGGTAGTTATATTACAACCCTGAGAATTTTTAATAAACTGGCAATTCGTCTCAGTTTTAAATAACAGTAAAATCGCAATAAAGAAAACTGTCTACATGGATATTATTAAACAGAGAATGAATTGTATCCTTACGAATCAAATAGTTTTTCTAATTTAGTAATTTCTAGAATGACCAAAGAAGAAAGATAGGCAATATTATATAACCATAATATTACCGACTAGTATGGTATTATTATGGTCTAGTAATAGTTTTATTTTACATTAAATAAATATTCTTTCTCAATTTGTTCTTTTATTGTGCACGTATGTTTCTCCTTTTGGTACTCAGAGCCTATGTACTAAATCCATTGCTCAGACAGTTCTTTTATTGTTATTTAACTGCGTAAAAAGGTAATGCTGAATAAATATTATTTATAACCAACAAAATTGTTACTTACAGGAAAATTATGAAAATAAATCCAACAGAAGGAGACTAAAGGCCATAAAAAGGTGGAAAAATGTAATTCTGCATTTTGTAAATTGACAAAAAATATGGACAAAATACAATGAAGAGTATATTGTAATACGTTTAGAATTTTTCATTTCTCAAGTGCTGATAGTTTTGTATTTTTATATAAAATAAATTTTTGTTTATTAATAAAAGTAAAATATTTATTCATTCTTCCATATTCCATAACTAAATTCTTGGTGAAATTAATTCGATAATATTTGGTATACAAGTTAATGGTTGTTTATGCGTCAAGGGCACTATAAGGGCTCTAATAATACTATCTTAAAAAGGATTTTCTTCACCCATGATCTTTACAACAACTTAATGCCCGTGGCACCTGGATATAATTGTTACCTAATTTTAAATATTTGAGGATTACTGCTGCATTAATTAACTAAATGTTAACTTGTCTTCATTAGTCTTCTAAATTACAATTCATCATTTCATTCTTCCATATAAAAGATACGAAATTTGTAAATATGTAACATCATTCACCTGCACTGGTTGCCATTTCATTTTAGGAATAGAAGAATTTGCACTTGAAAGAGAAGTAGAAAGGACACTGTCAGAAATTTCTGCAGTACTTTTAATGCAAATGTACATGAAAGTAATTATCATGTACATAAGTTAAATTTAATGTACGCGTACAGTAAATTTAATGCACACGTGCAGTAAATTTAATGTACATACATGATAATTACTTTAATGTACTTTTGCATAAATGTAATGCAAAAAATTCTGACAGTGTACGACACCCCTCGAGGTCTTTTAGCTTGTCCACGCTGGGCCGGTGCCAATCTGAGGGAGATACGTGGAAAGGGATTCCCCCGGAACCCGACTCGTTGGTTGGCGTCGAATCGAACCAATCAGTACAGGTGTAACATTGCCTTCTCCAGGAATTGAACATTATCTACACTAACGGAACTAATGACAGCAGTAGTCGACGGGCTCAGAAATATCATTCAATCAAACAAGTGACTCTTATATACTTCACGAGAAAGTCATACACCACTTGAATGTGTTAAGAAATCTCAGAATTACATGGTAGTCTAACTACTTTACATCACTTTCAACGTATACCTACGTCTAGTATGAAAATTAATTTAAATGCCAAAAAGTGACGTCCGCGTGACCAAATGAGACGTCAATTCAATGGTCGAAGTGCAACACTACAGACAAAACATTTAGACGCCTTTTAAAGGTCTCTCTACTACTAATTCCCATGGAGCCCGATCTTTCTCCTTTTATAGACACCAGTAGCAATGCAACAGTATTCACGTCTGCTTATTTAGAAGAATAATGTCAGCAATGATCATGGAGTAGGATCTGCAGAGAGGAAAGGAACTTCGTAAATATGTTGGCTCTTCTTCATCAGAATATATTGTATAAAAGTATCCCTGTCCTTTAAAGGTGTAAAAGATATTTCCAATATTTTCAAGAAAAACATTCATGAAATTACAGTCAAAATACGCTACATGGAAGGATTAAAGACTCACCTAACGTACTACACGAAACCGTACTCGGGTACTCTCACACTCACAGAAGTTCGACCGGGAGCGGTAGCTCAGTGCATCAACTGATGTCACTGCAGCGCCTCTGACCGGGAGGTACTAGGTTCGAGTCCTGACGGCGGCAGGATTTTCGACAGTAACTTTTCAGCTAGATCCAATTCAGTCGCTGTCTGGAGGAGAATTCTAGCGGCCGGCTGCTCTGATCGGTAGTTTTCCGTGGTTTCTCCGATCAACACCAGGTGAATGTCGGAGCAATACCCTAACAAGCGGGCTGCGCGCGATCTGTCCTCCTCTTCCTTGACCTATCATATACACTTACACTAACATGAACTACACTACCACATATTCCGGGAGACCGGTTGGGAGCTTAGAGCTTGTCCCGCTGGTGGGAGAGTCCTGGTTAGGGGGAAACTCCACTAGCCGACGGTAGGTCGGCGCCGAATCTCGCCATCCAGCGGAGGAAGATCACTGCCATCTCCCGAAAAAAACACGTGAACTACACTAACGGAACAAATGACCAAAGCAGTTGACACTCCCGGAAACACGAAAAAATCAATCACAGAAGCTTGTAATGATGCGGTAGAAGAACACTCCCGCACTTATCAAGGATCTCAGCTGTCCTTGACCCTCAGCCGTGGAAGCGTGCAATTACACTCTCACAACATGGTTTTACAACTAGTTGATTGTACGCATGTTTCGAAAAGATTACAAAAAATGTTAACGCCACACGTTTACATACAACGAATTTAAATCACTCTTTAAAAATGATTCTCTCTATGAATGTATTGTAAGTACAAAATTGTCCCAATATTTGTATGGCCTCAGCTCATTATATAACCTTGACGGCCATTTGTCAATTCGTCGTGCAACTCACTAACAATAAAAATATCGAACTATAGAAAACTGCAACTAACGAGGTAATCATTCTACGATTTATTGTAGAATTGTTAAAGCATATTATTCAAAATAATATTTTACTGATACTACTGAGCAAGCACAATTTAAGTTAAATTATAAAAATACAATCAAAGAAAATGAACTGATTTTACTAAAATAACCAAATATGCTTACAATGCATTTATTTCTTCTCTTAATTCTTCTTGTTTATCTTCTTTAGAAAGAGAAATCACAAACGATCAATTATTAGCTAGAAAAATAATGACAGACGCATTAAAAGTTGCAAGATAATATGGCAAATATAATGTAGAAAACAAAAAGAATACTGGAAATCTACAGATTTGCAGAACAGATTATATTGCATTGCGAGAGAAACGGCGTGTCTTCTGCAGTATGAGCGTGAAAATTGCATGGAAATAAATCCCCAACTTTACGAAACTTTCACAGCATAAATCATGAAACAGAGGGCGAAAGGTTTAATTAAAATAATCCCACCGGTATCAATGCAGAATTACATTTAACAGATTCGCAATATATCAGACATGGTACGCAGGCCCTTGTCGAGAAAAAAGTTACAGAAGAGCTTCTCCGGAGATGAAGAATACTCTCTCATCTCCAGCCCGAATCCTAGGGCAGGGGGAGGGGCACTCTACAGCGGGCGTGGAAAATCGCAGTCTTGACGCTTTTGGAATGCTGCCAAAACGGTTTACCTCCAGGAAAGACAAATATGTTGACAATTGCCGTTCCTTGTGTAATAATACCGGTAGGGCATAAACTTCAGGACCAGATCATTTGACACGTGCGGATCTATTGTATATGAAAGACCAAGGTTGAATCTAGAACGATAACTGACTCGACTAATTCTGGGACTAGCCACGTTTACATCCATCTAAATCCTATAGTTCCAATTTTAATTGTTGAAGAGATGTTTTATTTGTTTCTATTTTTATAAAATATATGGTTGATGTTAAGAAAAGGGGAACACGTGAAAAATATGAGAGAAATGCTAGTTTTTAATACTAAGTAATGTTTAGATAGCAAAAAATGACTTGAAAATGACAGTTAATTAATTTTATTGATTTAATTTTATTGATTTTGTCATCAAAACTGTACGTGACGTTTGGGGAGAAGTATAATCTACACACGTTTTCTTGAGCTCCAGACTAGAGCTCTCTACCCTACCCACGAATGGCATGCTTTAGCTTAATTTTCATTTTAGACTGTTTAGAATATATCTAATTAGCTTCGATGATGCTGCATCAGATAGTTCATTTTTCTTGTGTTACTTGGGAATTATATATACTTGTTTCTAGGATTTCGCGCGAAATTATCTCAAGGGACATGGTCATTATATCAATGCTTTTAACTTGAGTACAGGTTCAAAGAAAATTGTAAGGGAGACGTTTTTGTAAAAACCTACCTACTGACAAGAGAATAGGACGCTTATAATTTTCCTGTATGTAAATAATAAGTTGGTGTAAAAGAATGTGGATGCCGCAATTAAGTCGATCGGGTGAATAACAATATCGTTACACTAATCGCTCTCTAAACGTGAGAAAGTCTTTTACGTTTCGTTCAGGGTTATTACGCGAGAAATTCTGGAAGAAATAGTCAAGTAATCAAACATCAAGTCGCTGAATACCAGTCACTTCGGAAAATAATATTTTCAAAGACTTTCCTCAAACAATGTGTTGTTTTTTTTAATTTTTATTTTGTATAGGATTGACTTACAAAGTTTAGTTTACAAGAAACTCTTCATTTGTATAGTTGACTTATATCTAATTCTTATATACTAACTCTAAACTGCAATTGACGAGGGGACTCACCGAGCACCTCTAAAAATTACTGAGGTTTGAAAAAATGTTGAGAAAAGAATGAACTGGATATCGTTTTTTATTCTAGTTGGGTTTTCATTATATTTTCCTAAATTTATATGTCTATCATGATTGATGAGTGTTAGATTGGAATAAAAGTTATTGGCAAGAAAGACTATGTGATGTGCGATGGGTTTTAGGTTAAGTTCGTGGTGTAATTGCTTATTGGAAATGAACCAGGGGGCGTGGGGGATAGTTCTTAGGTATTTGTTCTGAATAACCTGAATTCTGTTGATATAATACTTAGCAGCATTTGACCACATTGGACAAGCGTACAGGAGAAGAGGTCTAATGATGGTTTTGTATAAGGTGATACCGTTATTTAGTGATAGTTTACTATTATTTATAAGTGATTTTAGCTGTATTATTTTGGCTTTGGCTTCTTGGACTTTTGTATCAATGTGTGTTTTCCAGTTGAGTGTAGTATCCATGTGAAGACCCAGGTATTTAACAGCATTGTTGTGAGGAGTCCAAGGGATTGCATTGTTGTTCAATTTAAATGGCATGGGGAAGGAATATGGTCTGAAAGTGAAGACTTTAGCTGTAGATTTCGCGGGGTTGATTTTAATCTTCCATTTCGTTGCCCAGTTTTCTATTTTATTTATATGAGATTGGATTTCGTTAGCTATGTAATTAGTTGAGGAGTGGGACATGTAGATTACGGTATCATCTGCAAACTGGGCTATGTTTGTTAATCTTGATGTAGGCATATCGGCTGTGTACAAGTTATAGAGTAGAGGAGAGAGGTGATCCTTGAAGTAAACCGGCAGAGATAGGGCGGGGGTTCGAATTTTGATTTTCTATTGAAACTGAGAAAGTTCTATTTGTGAGAAAGCTTTTAATTATTTTGAAAAGGCATATAGGGGTGCCTATAGATAAAATTTTGTAAATTAAGCCATCATGCCATACCCTGTCGAAAGCTTTAGCAATGTCCATGAAAACTGCTATTGAATTTTTTTTTTTTTTTGAAAGGAGGAGTGGAGATTTTCTGAAATACGCAGGAGTTGGTGTGCTGTGGATAGTTTATTAGTGAACCCGAATTGGTAGAAAGGTATGAGGTGAATTTTTTTAATATAGTTGTTTAATCTTGTTAGAATTAATTTCTCGAATATTTTTGCTAAAGTGGGGAGGAGGCTTATGGGTCTGATGAGGAGGGGCTTATTAGTTATCGGGGATGCTATGATTCTTATTAGGTTTGGGAATCGGGAGGATGATAGAATGTTTCCAGGTAGTAGGGTAGTAGCCAGTTCTTAAAGATGAATTATATATGTTTACAATGAAAGCTATGGCAGGATTGGGTAGGTTTTTGAGAATTATATTATTTATTTTATCGTGCCGGGAGCTTTTTTATTGGGAAGGGATTTGATAACTTTTAGAGTTTCATGTGAAGAGATATACTTAATTTTTTGTGGTACGTTGAAATTAGGGGAATTTGCAAAGAGTTGGATGTGGGTGTGATCTGGGAGAGGAGGTGTGATGTTTGGTGTGAAAGTTGATGCAAAGTGGTCGGCTAATACTTCCGTTTTAACGGCAGTAGCGTATTTTTTTTCATTTGGAGTAGCTAGTGGTGGGATTATGGTTTGTTTTTTGTTGTTTTTATTTTTTTTTACTGATTTTGGTTAGAGTATTTAGTTCTTTTTTAAGTGAGGGAATTCTAAGTGCCATCCATAATCTTCTAGTTTTATTTTTAGTTTCTATGATTTTGATAATGCTTTTCGTAGTTTAGTTGATTTTTTTTATTTTATTATTGCGTTTTGCTTGGTCTATTTCCGGTTTAGTATTTTAAAATTGGGTATTTGGTTTTAGCATTATGTTTTTGAATTTGGACCAATTTAAGTTGTAAGTATTTAATGCCGGAATGGGTGAATGGGGTGGGGGGATTTGATCTGTAGAAATTAAGACTGCAAGGTGATCAGAGTCTAGTTCAAAATGCGGAGTTGAGTGTAAATTGCTATTAATGTTTGTTATTCCTATGTCTAGTATATCAGGAAGCTTGATTGGATCATAAGGATAATAGGTTGGTTCTGGAGGTGCGAACAAACTAATTCTGTTTGTTACGATATAGTTTAGAAGTTGGGCGCCTGCTGCGTTGGTGACTCTGCACCCCCATTGCACATGTTTAGCATTTAGATCTCCTAAAAGTATGTAAGATGGATAACGCGAAAGTAAGATGTTCAGACCTACAAAATTTGTTCTTATGTTGGGGGGTTTATAAGCGGCAATGATAGTATGATTTGGGTTGCTGTAGGTAAGTGAAACTGCTATTGTTTCAATGCCATTGATGGGTGTTGAGTTTTCTTCGAAGTAGGCGATAGTGTTTTTAATGAGTATGATAACTCCGCCGCCTGAAGTGTTAGCCCTATCCTTTCTTACTGTATTATAGCCTGGTAGTTTAAAAGTAGCTGGAGGTTTTAAATGGGTCTCAGTGATACATGCAATGTCGACATTGTATGTTTGGAGAAAGAAATGATGTTTTTTTTGTTGTTTACATTGAGAACTAAAATTAGAAGAATTGCTTGTTGTATGTTTTAATAATAGTTGGGATGACTGAATTTATGATGTTGATTATATGGGTTATTATGTGATTGATAATATTATGAATGAATGGTGTGTTCAGAAAGTTATTTTGGGGGAGACTAGTATGTGGATTATGGTTTGGGACATATGGTGGGATATTATTTGGCGGACGATTAAATGCTGATTCATCGGTGAAATTTGGTATGTTAGCAGTTCTATGGAGTCTAGGGAAATGGCGGACGTTTTGAGGTGGGGGTGACGGTGGGGTGCCGGTGGGGGTGGAGTTGATTTGTTGGCTCTCATATTTGACGAGGGGTTTGGGGGAATACTGAATTGTTTTTCTGAAGTCTTCTATTTTTTGGAAGTTAACTTTGGCTTTGTTATTGTTGAATGTTACGGTGAATTGCGCAGAGATTTGGGCCTTAATTTCCTGATTTAGTTCCATAATGTTTGTAATATTGCTGATGTGTATGGGTGGGATTCTAACATTTTCAGGTATAGCGGGGTCGGTAGCGTTCGTAACATCATCGGGAAGGTCAGCTAGACTGCTGAATCTATTCTCTGTAGGAATAGCATAGCTGGTATTAGTGATGGTCAGTACTTTTTTGGATTGATTGGGGTTTTTAGTGGGGTCACTGTTTCCGCGTTTGCCACTGTTCACTTGGGGGTTTGGAACGGAATTTACACTAATATTGTCACTGCACCTTGAGGATGAGGTTGCACCTTCTGCTGGCACAAAATGACTGACCTGTGTTGGCTGACTATAATTTTGGATATGTGGCTGCATACTTGTTGCTTGCGGTGCTGCGTAATGATACATCTGCGCTTATTGAGTTGGCGTTGGTTGATACGCTGGAGCGTATAGAGCTGTAAAATCGCGGCCGTCGCCTTCCGCGACCTCCATTTGGCCGACGGTTGGATAAACCAAGGCTAAGGCATCAGCGATGCACTGGCTGAGGTCAGCGTTGTTGAAAGTTGATGTAGAGTTAATCACTTATTAGCTCACTGCACTTTAATTTAATTTGCGCACTGTGTAGACTTAAACTTTTGGCTAATACACCTTACACTATGAATGGTTACTACTACCGAGGAACTGAATATATCACCGATCATCAAACATATTGCCCATCTTTCCAATAATTTTTACTCCAACCTAAACACAATTAACCGAGCCGTCCACTAGAACCTGGCCACTATAATTGACTTCCCTACTAGAATAAAGAATAGATTTCCTGCCGAAGCGTTCTTGAACATTTTCTCTTCTAATTGTCCACAGTAGGGGCTCTTGTAGTTTCCTACACCTATAGTAAGGTAGTTTAGTTTTAAGTTTTTAGTATTAAGATTAGCATAAGTCACATTGTAGCCAGCAAATGCACATGAGATAGTAATTAGTACTGATCTGTGTAATTTCCAATCACTCAATAAATAAATTTTAAAAAAACTACTACCGAGAGCAGCTGCGCTCAGAGGTCCGCACAAGTCGACTGCTCGGAGCGGAATGACTCAAACAATGTGTGTTCGTTGAATCTGTAAAGTCGTGGCAGGTGTGGTGTCTCACATCTAAAGTGTTGTAGATGCGATACTCCGTTTTGAATAGTGGTGATATGAGACAGACCATGAAACATACAAATTTTGAGTGACATTTCCGAACGCTTTAAGAGAGTGTAATAAATTTAGTATAAGCATCGACAGAAGCAGTAGAGTAACTAATAAATTTGGACACTAAATTGTGATGTTATGCGAAACTGTGTGTTTCCCGTTGTTCTAAAAAATATCGATGTTTTTGGCTGGTATCACAGTTTTTATTTTTGTTTTTATTTATTGTTTTATGAAATATGTACTGCACGTTGGCATATGGTAAATTAAATAATGTAAATATATACGACAAATGAAATATTCATCATTAACAGCAGCACAAAAACTAAATCTCTCTAAATGCGAGATAAAAATGGGAAGGAAAATTCAATTTAATAGTAAATAATAACAAGAAAATAAGCAAATAATAACAATAATAATAAACAAATAAATATAATAAGAAGTAAAGATATGAAATATTTACCAGAATATTTTAAAATGGAAGTGGGGGCAACTAGTTTTTAGGCAACAACATCACAACTCATCTTATGACACAACGGTGTGGGAGCTAAGAACCATCTGCTGCCATCCTGGAAGACAAGGCAAAAGTTGGGCAGAGAGCTTAAGGGTGGCAGCTGGCAAGAAATAGATGAGTCCGGCTATGAACAGGTCATCGTGGAAGTCGAATAACAAGGGAACTTAACTTGAAAAAACTCGCAATTTAACAGGAAAGTCAATTAGGCCATGAATTGTGGGAATTCTGATTTGGTGTTGTTGACGTTCTTATAAGAAGAAATAAAATACGTTGTATGTTGACGAGGAATCAATAAATGGAAATATGAAGAAATGAAATATAATATGTTGACGAAGATGACCTCTTTTATTTCTTCTTCTTCTTCAATTAGGCCAGTCGAATACTTTAGAGCAAAAAAGTAAAAGTAGGTGGTGTGTACTAAAGAGTAGAATATGAAAAATTTATGGATGACAGCAATTTTTATAATTATCAGGATTAATCATTAATAATTAGCTAATTTTTTAAATACAAATTATAATTCAAATGTAAATTGTAATTTAATCAAAAGTTAGGTACTAATTATTAAAGGAGTGTAATAATGGTTTTGTAGTATAGAAACCAACCAGGCTACCCAAATGTTAACCTATATAGCACTGTTCCCTAAGGAAATAGGAGATTCTAGCCCTAAATGTTATTTCTACGGACAGATAAATAAATATTGTTATTATAATTTAACATGTGTATTACCCTTACAAGTGAACCATTTCGTATTACATTTTTACTTTCTCGTGTACGTACTATACGTATATACGGAGTAATATATGTGGTTTAGAGAAGATTATGTAATGCCGCGGAAAATTGATTTCGAGATTTCAACGGAAATACACGCTTTGGGCTCCCCCGATACCGGAAATGAGTTTTCTTTCAAAACCACCGTCCGTCCGTCTGTCCGTCTGTGAACACTACTAGCGCTTAAACAATGCGTAGGATTTTTCCAAATTGAAGAAACTCCTATTCATCTGGCTCTAGTTGAAGCTTTGAAATTTTGAAAAACATTTGTAAAATTTGGAGGTACTTTATATAAAGCCCCCCGGACATTTTTAGTTTTCTCAAAAACGGCTCCAAATTTTGTCTTAAATTTCTTGTAAGAATATAGTAAAATAAACTTAAAAGGGACAGAAGTTCGATTTTCAGGGTTAACTGAATTTTCGAAAATTGCAAAAGTTTGAATTTTCTTCGGCGTCTTTCTACAACTATAGAATATAAAAAAAGAGATTATTCCTTCAAATGAAATTTGTTGTCCATAAATAATTCTTTCACTAAGGTCATGAAGATTATTTTGAAAATTTTAATAGATTTCGTTTAATAATGCTTGCAGTATTTGCAATTTTAAAAAATTAAAAAACCACATTTTCTCAAAATCATTTAATTTCTTTAATTTTTTATTCCCTACGATGGTTCACTATACGATGACATGACATAAACGCCATATTGCTATATTCTTTTCTTGTTTTTCAAAAAATAAAAAAAATAATTTTTTGACTTGTCTCTCACGTTAATATTTGCATTACCGGCAATTTGTTCTCGTA
Organism: Teleogryllus oceanicus; assembly: GCA_964035755.1. Taxonomy (NCBI): domain Eukaryota; kingdom Metazoa; phylum Arthropoda; class Insecta; order Orthoptera; family Gryllidae; genus Teleogryllus; species Teleogryllus oceanicus. The sequence goes on from CAXIVR010000001.1 coordinate 106,636,027, forward strand.
TTAATGAGTACATGTGCTGTGAATAATCTCATATCAAGTTTCTCGCTAACTCAACAGTTTTCTGTTAAATTGGCTACAAATATTTTCTTCAAACTTTTCTCATGGATAGTACTGATTTCACTGTTTAATATGACGTAATGTTCATTATGCTGCATTCATTTGTTTTTTAAAAAATTAAATGAATTTCATTTTTTTAAATACGTCTCACGCCTTCAATTGCACATATCCATCGATATGTATTCATTATTGCATTTGTGAATGGAAGTGCTTCTAATGAGTTCAAATGAAATTTTTCGAAAACTGAAAGAATTCAAGTGAAAAAGAGCTTGAAATTTCGCATTTACATTAACGGTAAAACGCCATTTTCTTAAAAAGGCTCCAAATGTTTCAACGGAAATTTCCATATAGCCTGAGGTTTTAGTTTTCTTTAATGTTCTTAAAGTAATATTTCGATTCTATTATTAGAACACCGAAAATTCCAAAACGTTCAAAAAGTGTATTTTGGGCGGCAATGGAAGGCAGCTGGCAAGAGAATGAGGCAAGACTATAAAGACCTTCCACACCAAGGAAATTAGAAAACTCGACTTCGAGAAGGTCTGTGCCATTCTGTAGCCCCACTAGTTTCTGTATTAATTGCTAATGAAATCAAACGTTGTGGTGGCGATTGCTAAATTTACGTAGCGCCGACTGTGTACCGTGTGTGGTAAAGGTGTACTTGTTGCTCCTAATCATTTTTTTTATTTTATGATTTATTCTTTATTTTTGGTCTTGTTTTCTGTTTTAAAACAAATACATAGTTCATTAAATATAACTATTCATACTCTTTGACAGTCTTTCTAGCTAATATTAAATATAAAAATTATATGCTATTGCGAAGGGAGGAAATCCTATTTCGGATCCTCAGTCTGAATCTAAATCAACAAATTTGTTCATGGATATGTGGTATGGATATTTGTTTAGAATTCGTGTTTGGCAATTGGTCTTTCAGCAAGTTTGAAAGGTGACTGGACGTTGAGAGAGGTTATAATAAAAGGTTATGGTCAGATTTGTGAAACGCATTTTCATACTGAGTATTTCGTGCTAGGCGCTTCTTCTCTCTGACACCGGCTCTCCTTTTTTCAGCCCCTCGGTCCTTGGAATTTACGAGTGGCGCGCGGGGCCGGCAGCGGGCACGCCGCGCTTCGCCTCCGCGGCGACGCGCCGAGCACGGCGTGTGGGGCGAAATGTGCGTGGAAATTGGAAAAGCATTATTTTGTTCTACGATGTGCCATAAAAGTCTCACGAAATGTCGTCTACATTCAAATCCGTCGTGTACTTGGAATAATCCCTGGACATTAATATATTACTACGTCGTGTCATCGATTTTTCATTAGCATTCTTCACGGTGTTAAAACACACGACTTTTGGCTCCGAGTCGGTGTATAATCGCTTTGCAAAACGCGTTCGATAGTAATATATCACTGAAATGCTTTTCGAATAAACCTAATACATATAAATTATATAATACATCAATGGATATAAAATTCTCTTTTAGCATTTTCATACCCACCTGATATTTCAAAGAATATAATATCTTTAATTATATATTTGAAAAATATATAACTAAAAATGTGATACAACATATTTGAAAAATAGAATAACTAATAAAGTTAATTGATTGTACTTCTTCCCTTCGTCTTGAGTTCATGTTTTTGAAATACTAAAAAAAATAAATAGAGTGCTGAAAAAAACAGTAAAACTGAAACATCTACGCCATTATATATAGAGCGTCGTGGTGGAATGGCTGAGTTCAGGCAAACCCGTATACTAATTACTTCTGTTCTTTGAGCGCTTTAACACTAGAGACAAGGGAATGAAATATAATAATGACAACGCTCATTCCGAAGGTATACACTGTTTTGATATCAGAGTGTACATCATAATACTAAGACGGTCTACATGTCTTTAACTACATATCTGTATATTTATACCGGGAGCGGTAGCTCAGTGCAACAACGGATGTCAATGCAACGCCTCTCACCGGGAGGTTCTAGGTTCGAGTCCTGACGGCGCACAGTGGTCTATTTTCAATATTTAGGGGGACATTGCTCTTTTTGAACTGAAATCAACTGTATAATAGTTTTTTTTGTTAATTGTATATAATTTTGAAATCTTTATCACTCTTAACTGCTGTTCTATAATATGCAAAAGATATTCGAATCGTTTTTCTGCGTATTATTGCGTACAAACAAGGATATACATATATTCTATAACTAAACGAATTGTAAAGAGTAGAACCTGTATTTTACGAAAGAAAATAAGTGATAAATACATACCCAAACGATTTATATATCAAAATCACTGCCTGAAGTATCTTCCAAGTCTTCTTCATTCTCGCTTTGGAATGAATCATCTGAATGCTGGTGAACTTGTGACAATTCTGGTGAATGTAAGGACTTTTAAGAGATTGATGACGGGCTGTGGCAATTGATTTATTTTTCTTTTAGGTAAATTTCTGATGCTAGATATCACTGGATCAGAATATATCAAGAGAGCATGGAGAAGGTCTTCGATGTTTCGTTGCCTGTTATTTTTGCGAGTATTGTGCTCGCGAAAGTAGCGACATTCTTTATCTCTTGTTTCTAATACTTCCTCGCTTAATTGTCCTATAGGAAGCAAAAGTGTGTCCATGACGTCAACACCGTGAATTACAATTTTGTGGACACTCGCTGGCATTTTGAACCACCCATACTGTTCCACAAACAGTTGAATGACAGGAACTTCCATCAAAACCCCATTTGTAAATAATTTCGAAAGAGGAAGTTTCATGCTTACTAACAACTCTGCTGAGAACTTCGTGTTGAGCTATGGATAAACGATATGCTGTGTGATCGAGTAGGCTTCGCCTTTTGTCTCGGAAATAACTATGTTTTTGGGGTAGCACTGCTCTTTAACTTTCAGTAATTTGTTGTAGGCCGGAGATATATATATATATATATATATATATATATATATATATATATATATATATATATTAAAATTTCTCTCTTTTGCACCTTTTCTTATCTCAATATATTGTGCTTTACTCAAATTGGCGTCTATAATCAGAGCCAGGGCTTCCTCTGGAATGTAAGGGTCAAACTTTTTTTTTTGCATATTTATTTTTTTCTTTGTTCTCAACGAACGAGGGCTTGGAATTGTAGCTATTTTATGACATGAGCAACATTTCGTTTGCCTGTGTTTTCTGAAGACTGTGCCGCAAAAGCTAGTTCTTCAGGACTGTGGCTCAACTAATTTTCTTGTGCGCCTTCTCTTTGTTCTGGTGCTCAACGTATCAAATTCTCTTTGATGATGTGTCGTGGACATTCGTGGTCGTATATCAGGTCGAAGAAAGATCATTTCTTCTTCTAACCAGTCTTTATTTTCTTTCAAAAATGTTTCCTTCCGCTTTCCGCTTGCTTTCCAGCAATTTACAATTGAGATAGTAAAAAATATAATTTTATTGATAATACCGTCTTCTGTAACATTCTGCACTCTCGACATTATCAAATCAACTACCTTCTTTCTTACATGAGTTTTATTTGCCTGAGACAGAAGACCTTCGTGCGAAAGGTATCCAAACAGTTTCAGACACGTCACTCCCAGTCGCGCACCTACCGACAAATAAAACTAAATAACACAATTTCCGCAAATCTCCGCACATTAACATTAGGCTCATTTTAAAGGTAGATAAATACTCTACATCATATAAAAAATTGGTCATGTTACAACGAGGTCCTTTTTTGTTCTACTCCAATGAATTTCGACTACGAGTTATACACCTTCATTTTCCCCCCGTTTTTTAATAAAATACATTTTATACTTCTAAAACGATAAACACGTATTAAAATTAATATATAACGTATCTGAAGAACCAGATTCCATGATGGGATAAAAAGTTTCTCACAGGAATATAACACGCACGTACTAGAACACCTCGAACACAGCCTACCGAGCGACCTCCAAACAAGACTGAGCGCGCTCTGTGTCTTTCGCTTCGTTTCATGAATCCTCATCGCTCTACGCTTCATAGAATATGGTCTATTCATACTTTTTCGAACAATTCAAGATTCTGTTCACACTCCTGAATCGATACATTGAGGATTCAACAACTTTGGTTTCAAGGCAAATGTCCCCGTAAATGAGCAAAATAGACCACTGTGCGGCGGCAGGATTTTCGACACTAGCTTTTCAGCTAGGTCGAATACAGTCGCTGCCTGGAGGAGAATTCTAGCGGCCGGCTGGTCTGATCGGTAGTTTTCCGTGGTTTCTCCGATCAACACCAGGCGAATGCCGGATCAGTATCTTACCAAACGGGCCACGGACCGCGCGCGATCTGACCTTCCTCTTCCTTGTCCTATCCTCTCCCCTTACACACACACTTACACTAACATGCACTACACTACCACATATTCCGGGAGACCTGTCGGGAGCTTAGAGCTTGTCCCGGCTGGGGCGGTGCCCCGCTGGTGGGAGAGTCTTGGTTAGGGGGAAATCCCATTAGCCGACGGTAGGTCGGCGCCGGATCTCGCCATCCAGCGGGGGAAGATCACCGCCATCTCCCGAAAAAACATGCACTACACTAACGGGACTAATGACCACAGTAGATGACGCGTCCGTAAACACGAAAAATCAATCAATCAATATAACAATAAAATAAATTTTGGTCAGCAATCTCTATCATCAATATTGTAGTTTTGCAATATCAGTATTTTGCAATAGCAAAATTCAGTGTTCATCGCAAATGTAACCTGTGACACTTTCATATGAGTCTTTATTAGCGAAAATAATTTAAAGAAAAAATATGGTGCCGTTTTAAAGGAACTATTTTTTAATTTCCTATATTACATCTAAAATTACATAATTGTGAAAATATTAATAATATTAAAAAATTCTGCATCATTCTATTTAACGATCTGCCCTTGAATAACAGTTGAATAAATAATTAAGAAAAATCCATATCTTTAATATTGCAATTGCAGGAAGACACCGAAAAAAGTTTGAACTTTTCCAGTTTTCCAAAATTATGTAACGAAAACGTGCCTGCACTATTTTAAGCATTTTTTGCTCTATCCGAGGAAAATGTAAAAAAATAATTTTTTAGAGAAATTTAAAAGTATTGTTGGGGTTTCTTGTACCCCAAAATCAAATTATTGTTTCAAATTCGCAGAACCTCAAATGTTTGGGCAAATCTATCGGGGAATATTTAAAGAAAACCGGCGCTAGCACTGACCACAGACAGATGGTCAAACTACCGACTGCCTGACTGCCGGACAGGCCGACGGACAGACGGAATGGCAGACGGACGGAATGATTGATTGATTTTTGATTGATTTTTTTATTTTTTCGTGTTTCCAGGCTCGTCAACAGCTTTGGTAATTAGTTCCGTAAGTGTAGTACATGTTTTTTCTCGGACGATGACGGTGATCTTCCCCCGCTGGATGGCGAGATCCGGCGCCGACCTACCGTTAGCTAGTGCGGTTTCACCCTAACCAGGACTCTCCCACCAGCGGGCACCGCCCCAGCCGGGACAACCTCTTAGCTCCCGACCGGTCTCCCGGAATATGTGGTAGTGTAGTTCATGTTCGTGTAAGTGTGTGTGTGTTAGGGGAGAGACAGCCACTGAATTCGACCTAGCTGAAAAGCTAGTGTCGAAAATCCTGCCGCCGTCAGGACTCGAACCTAGGACCTCCCGGTCAGAGGCGCTGCAGTGACATCAGTTAACGCACTGAGCAACCGCTCCCGGTACGGACGGAATGACAGACGGACGAAATGGCAGACGGACGGACGGACGGACGGACGGACGGACGGACGGACGGACGGACGGACGGACGGACGGACGGACGGACGGACGGACGGACGGACGGACGGACGGACGGACGGACGACGACGGACGGACGACGGACGGACGGACGGACGGACGGACGGACGGACGGACGGACGGACGGACGGACGGACGGCTGGCCGGCCGGCCGGCCGGCCGGCCGGTCTTCTTTAAAGTGATGGCGCTGGAATATACTTGAGTAATTAGCCCACCCGGTACCGCCATACTCTTAACTACAAGCGTTTCCTTCAAATTTTTCAATAATTACAAATTGTATATTATTATCGTCAAACAGTGTTCCAATAGAAATTTCTCCAAAATGCAGATACATGCCAAGAGTATGGATGGAAATTTTCTCGAAATTATCTCTATTACAAGCCTTATTAAATTATGTTACTACACTCACCTGCCTAGTACATATTAAAATTCCCTCGCACGCATTCCAGACTGAAAAAACAAGAATTCGAAGTATGTTAACTCTCACTTAAAATGGTCCATGAAGGAATCAGACGAATTGCAGATTTTCATCCCAGCAATCGGCGGAGTTTGACGGAGCCGTTAACGAGCAGAAGAAACTCCAGCCTCCCCTACGCGCGCGTACACGAGCCCCGAAGGCTTGACTCGACCTTCTCTTTTGCTTGGGAGCCGGCAGCTCCTAGTTTATGTGGGCGGAGCGTTATCTCTTTTTGCCCGACGAAGGTCGGACGTGGGAAGAATTTTCAACTGAAAGAGCGGCTTACCCTCCACAGCGGACGAGTGCACTCTTTTTCTTTTCAGACAGTACGCCATGAAGGAAGAGAGAGACCAAGAGACAAATGTATAGGGTGAAACTGAGAAAGAAATGATGTGGGAGAAAAAAGAGGGAGTTCAGTGGTGGGAAAACCGCTAGGATTAACTTTTTGACGTTCGTAGCAGCTGTATGCTTTCATTGGGTATTTCTATCCCTTGTTTTTCCCTTCACTTGTTTTCACTGGGTTTCTCTCCTGAAATATCTTGCCGTTCCAAGTTTCAAGAGATGATTCGCCCAAAGAAGTATCGATAAGTAAGTGACATTTTTTTTTTAATTATTGCTTTTATTGGATGTACATAGGTCAGTTTTAGTATAAACTTTACATATGTTTGATAGGCTTACTTACTAACTTATATTTACAACTTATTTCTAAGACTTAAATCTAACATAAGGTTGCGAATGCCCTATTGAGTCCTCTATTCTGGTTCAAATTTGAAGGTTTTGAGGAATATATTGTAGGGGTATCTGTTTTTTTTGGGGTTGGGTTTTAAAAAAGGGATTTGAGGTAAATAATAATAAAAGTTGGTGGCTAAGTATGTGATGTGATGTTCAATGGGTTCTAAGTTGAGTTCTTTGTGAAGCTGATTATTCGTGACAACCCACGGTGCATTGGTAATGGTTCTTAGAAATTGGTTCTGAATGATTTGTAATTTCTTTATATTGTTTTTTGCGGAATTTATCCAGATGGGACAAGCATACAGTAGTAGCAGTCTTAGAATGGCTTATTATATTGCAATTGAGGAATGATATGGTAATGGACTGTTTCTATAGATTAAAGGTTTTAATTGCAGTAGTTTTATTTTAGCCTGTTTTATTTTTTCGTCTATGTGCTGTTTCCAATTCAGTTTAGTATCTAAGTTTAATCCAAGGTATGTAATAGGTTTGTAAGTAAGTGACATCGTGATCGTGAAGACGTTCCTCTCTGGTTCATGATGAAGTAGAACATTGATTACATCAAAAACGTAAATATTATGTATTTGTTCTTTCATTGTTTTTCATTGTCGTGTAATTAAATTCTAGGCAGTAAAGAATATATACTCAGCTATTTTCGCTGGTAAACCTACTCACCGTCCCCACAATTGTTTTGAGAATAGATTCGGTTGCAGAAAAAGAAGTTCATCTAATATCTAGATTTCCGATATAAATTTTCTTACGGTATGGGTTGTTTTAAACAGAACTGTGCGCTTCCCATGTTCAGAACGTATTTGGGTAGTTAATGTTCTTTCATTTTTTTAGAAAGCTTTTACTGAAAAGGCCTTCCGCAGATACCACGAGTATGTTTTGATAGCATTTAATTACCATATATACCTTAGTTCATAAGATAAGTTTTCATATTTCGAAAATTTTCAAATGTCTTCCTGTTTCATGTTGTGGGATAAAAGTATTGTGATGTCCATTATTTGTCCTTATTTGTCCTTATTTCTCCTACAGTTCCACACTTCCTACATTTATTCACTACATCTTCTTTCAAACAATGGTTTCGATAGTTTCTTGTCTTGATAACTCTGTCTTGAATGGCCATTATAAAATCCTCGATTTCTGGGTACATTTGTTTCTCTAAAAGCCAATCCACCGAGGAACGTCTGTATACATCATCTTGAAGCAAGAGTTTTGGGTATTCCATGAATTTCGTCTTGTTTCCATTAATTAAAGCTTGACTAATTGCTATAAATTGCAAGATAATTATAGTCGCTTAATGGGCTAAACATCTTCGAATTAGATATCAAGAAACAACTAATCAATTTCACTTTAGCGCTTACTACGTACTTACGTAGTAAAGTAAAGAGAAAACGATGTAATATTGCTGAGGAAATTACGCAGACACAAAAATTACTCATATTTTTTGAAAAATTGTGTATTTCGTTTTTGGAAAGTCTCGGAAAATGTTGAAATTTAGCAATTATTGAAAAATTCAAAGATCAACGAAAATTAGATCTGCACCGATTTAAGCGTCCATTGCTCTATTCGAAAAAAAAGTTAATCAAAAAATTGGGTCACCCCTTGCGACAATTCGGAAACTGTGGATGCACCTTCATTTAAAGTACCCTTAAATATCAAAATATCAGTCTCAAAGTAGCAGGGTCTTGAGTTAGGTCAGCTCTATAGTTAAATGTGAATTTTGGAGAAAATCGTTGAAACGGTTAGGCTAGGGATTCTTAATGTTTTCTTTCATCGGGGCCTTTAAAATAATTGTTCGCTACATCGATCTCCGTACGTTTCCTATAATGTATTTTATATCACTAAAATATACTATATCTTTCTATAACACAATCATGTGCAATTGTTACAAAATGTTTATTTTTTCTCGTCCTTAGGAATGCAAGAAAAAGTATTTTTAATCCTGCACCGGAAAAGGATAAATTTTCGACAGAAAAACTCTTATTGTCTATGACGAAAAAGTTGATACATGTTCATAGACTAGCAAATTTCTTCTTCTCTCACGTGGTGTAGCCAGAATCCATGTTTTATAGTAAATTTGATACCGAAAAATTGATTGACGGCAAAACGTCTCTCTATTCGTATGTATTCAACGCTAGCGCCTAAACCGTTCGGCTGATTTATCTCCAAAATTGATATTCCCATATCGATCTCAGCCAACTCGAGCCTTTGGGAGTTTCAAACGGATATTTTGATTTTTACTCTCTCGCTATGGAGTAGAAAGAAAGTTATGTAATGCTGGCCGAGAAAACGGCGAATTTTCTACAGAAAAACACTTTATTACAGGGCCCAGGTAACGCAAAAGCGGATAAATCCAGTTGCTAATTTTAGAGAAAAATCCTCTATCACGTGGTCTAACCAGAATTCATGTTTTGTAGGTCCCTGATACCGAAAAATCGAATGAGGGCAAAACGTCTGCCCGTCCGTCCGTCTGTGACCAATGCTAGCGGCTAAACCGTTCAGTGGATGTTCTTCAAAATTGATTTTCCCGAATCGATCTGGCTGGTGTTGTGGCCCCTTGAGTTTGAAGCCTGTAATTTAATTTTGGGTGTACTTTACACGAAGTCTCTGTGACATTTTCATTTTTTTTAAATGGGTCCATCGTTTTTGTTTAAATTTTGTTGTTGTATAGTACGAAGAACGCTTAAGAGAATGGTGTAGGTCTCACTACCAACAAAAACCCTAATTTATCGAAAATTTCTAAAATTCAAAATTTGTAGGCATCTTCCTACAACTACAATTATAAAAATAGCGATTTTTTCTTTAATGAAATCTGTTCCTTAAATATAGATTTTTGAAATAAGTTCATTTACAAGTTTTTGAAAATTTTAGTACTTTGGGCGTAATTTGGTGTGCAAATAGGGCGCGAAAGTTCGTACTGTTTAATCACCAAGTTTTAAAAAGATATAAAATAAGACAGAAGAGACAGGGTAGGTGAAGCATGAAGAAAACGTATTATAGAGACCTCAATAGCTCCGCTGTGAAGAGAAAGTAGGATGATACATGCCTGCTGATAAGAACTGCCCATTTAATTCGTTTCCTTCTAATCATTATGAAAACTTAAATTAATAAATATGAAAATACCTTTAAACCTGTTTAATGTGTTAGAGCCGCCTCGCTGAACTAGTTATCGCTTTTTTAAAAATCTTAACAATTGCAAGACATTCAGAAACTGGACATTCTCGCCACATTCCTTTGCTGATCTTACGGAAAACGGTACTTTGAAGGCCCCGGAGCGCTGGCTAGTGACTTTTTACCAGCGGGTATTGGAAGCGCCAGCAGAGGACGTTAGGGCCATCGCCGCCACCTGTGCCCGGGTCGCGCCGTCGTTCTCCCCCTCCCCCTCCGCGCTCTCCGCCCGCGAATCCGCCCGCGCCGCCCACGCCCCGCCGTCCCCGCTCCGCCGTTCGCCCCCGCGCGCCATCTCGCGCCGTGTTTTCACGCTTCCGAATGCGGATCGGTCGGCATCCCTCGTGCGAAACGTTCCGATAACAAAGGAGGAACGTGACTATTCTTACTACTATTTTCACATCTCTTCAGACATTTGTATCGAAAATGCCTCATATGGGAATAAAACCGAAAGGATCGCGAAGGAGTCGTGAAATGGATCTTCCATCCTCAAAATTATTATGCGCTATTCCTTCGTAGAGCTTGTGACGTTGTTTGCCCGTTTACTCGATTCATATCGAGCACCGGGGAGAATTCGCTTGATATATTCAGTTTCCGTGCAATATCAAAGGTTTTGCTTTGGTTGGTGAGGAGGAGAGTAAGAGAAGAAGGAAAAAAATATCTGAAGACGAAAATTGTTTTCGTATTTTCGTGTGCAAGACGCAGAACGGGAACCGTACCTACCAATAAATCCTACCTAGTAATATTGCTATGGCAGAATTGAACGTCCAATAATGTATGCGCCTTTTGCTCTTTTGTTCTATGCGCTACTTTTAATTCATTGCTATTATTTAAAGTAGTGGTGCTACAACAATACATACTTTCTCGCAAGATTTGCAATGTTTGAACATTCAAAGATTTCAAAGAAAATGTAGACTGCGCCGTTTTAAAGCATCCTTTGCTCTAGGTGAGGGGAAAATGTAATAAAAAAAATTGGAGCCGATTTTTGAAAAAAAATTGAAATTGTTCTGCAGATTTCAGGTAGAGGTCTCCCAAAGTTGAAAAAATACTTTCCAAATTCGCAGGGCTTCGAGTCAGGCCAGGATGATCGGGGAATATCAATTTTGGATGAAATTGTTGCCGCGAATTTTATGACCTAGTGTTATCCACAGGACAAACAGACGTTTCAGTTTTTAGGTATGGAAGTTCCACAAAACGTCGATTCTGACTACATAATGTGTTAGAGGAAGTAATTTACTATGCATAGCAACAATATTTATCCACTTTTTCCATATCAGGGCTCCACAATACGATTTTTTCTCACGAAAAGTCGTCATACTCTTCAACACAACAATACTTTCTCTTTTCTATGTAACTAAGTAGTAGAGTACGTAAAAACATAAGTACTTAAGTAGCGAAGAAACGTTTCTACGTAAGTACCAAAACACAATAAATCTTGTTCCTATATATAGTAAAACCTTCATCTAACAATTACAATATCACTGTTCCAACATTGTTGATTTTTGCTAAAATTTCAATTATAATATCCCCTTATTTCTGTTCAGTTAACGAACTCCTAGCATTTGAAAACTGGGCCCTTTTACTTAAATTCTACTGCGAAAGACAACCTCCCAACATACGTTTAACTCAGACCACAAACACACTTATTCTTCATTCTTCGACTTCATCGTGTTTCTGTTGTTTTTAAAAACAGCTTTAACGGTAAACATGTGCAATTAGAACATGTGTAGAAAACCTGCGAATCTCTGAGAATCCTATGCAAGATAAGTACAAAAATATGCGAAGAGAAATTTGAAAAAAAAAGTATTCGCGAATGTGTGGAACGATCACTTCTTTCTTTTCCGCCTGCTCTAACAGAGCTTTTAGCTATATACTACGGGGTTGCTGTCTCGTCTATAACGCTGTTAAATTCTGCCTCTTCTATATTTTAGATAACTGATAATACCTCTTAAAACACTTTTTAACCGCACCATTACAGATAAATGAGTTTTCTCGTTGGTACGTGTTAACAAAAAAAATCAGTTAAAACTCCTTCTCTAGTACACTTGAGTAATTATGAGTAATTACAGTTACTCATAATTACTCACGTGTCGTTCATCATAAACCATTTTGTGTAAAAAGACCTTGAGGAACATAGAAGTTCTTATCTCTAATTTTTTATTTTATGCTAACTTCATTATTGAATCTATTGAGAGCTACTATAATAATCTGTATTACTAATTTCCAATACGTGAAGAAACAGAAAGAAAACTGTGCTGTTTCTAGCAATGTGAAAGGTTTCTATATTTCTGTTAGTTACCCTAGATGTCGGCAAAAATAGAAAACAACGTAAAATTTTCGATTTTTACTGAAAGATACAAATATGTTATTGTGCTGTTCCGCCAATTCTCATACTGCGTGCCGAAGAATTATCATACAGCTGACATCAATTATTACACAGCTGACATCAAGCCACAGCAAAACTTCAGGGAAGAGCCACCCGCCATTAAATATTTGATATTTACGTGTTGCTTTATAGAACAGCAATCTTTTTGTATCATCTTGTTAAGTAGTACTGCATTCCACATACTATTCTAGTTAGTGCAGTATTCGTGCTTTTCTTAAAATATTTAAGTTATTGCAGTGTTACACGAGAGAATTTTTATTTGTGTTTTTTCAGTAGTGTATGTCCTTTTTGGAAAATTATTCTGTGTGATATTGTTCAGCAACATTTTCGCAGCTGCAAATCCCTAATAATATATAATTTGTATTACCTATATAATAAATAATTGAAATTGAAAATAAAATAATTGCTCAAGCTGAGAAATTATGTTTCATCAAGGACTTTGCAAAATTTATTAACAGTAACTCATTGAATCTATAAATGATTCCATTTAAAACACTATCAAAAATAGTAAATATATTATCAACCGAGCTTCGTCAAAACTAATTTGCACATGGTATTACTCATTTCAAATGATTTCAGGTATGGCGGTAACATTTATTTAAATGAATGGACATGTTCTTCACATACAGCTTTTCTTTCGCATGTTTCAGTGTTTTCTTCCGATTTCTTCTGACCCATTTTAAACCCTCTCCTTTGCAAAATATGTTTTCTCCTTATCCTTCCTCTCCACATCTGGGTGAGTGATGTGAAGTGCGTGAAAATATTTCAGCTATGCTGGTCGCGGAGCCAAATTAAATTCTTTAGAGTGCTTAACTGAGACATCTCAGAATATTATGCGGAGAACTTTCAACATTACGAGTGAATCATCCAACTCAATGAGCATAAGGCCGATGAAAACGTAGTTGCACTGCGTCTGAACCGCGAATACTAAGATGTTCATGACAAATTAAGTTTCTTGTGAATTTGAGCGATCATTTGGGAAATCTGATACAAAGAAAAATCCACGTTATTCATGGATATACAAATAACTGCGTGTTCTAAAATACTTTAAAAGTATTCTTTATTTGCGTTTCCTCTACCAACTACTATTTGCAAGCAAGCAATGCAAAATATCTCGAATCACGATGGCTAAAATTAGGAAAAATATTCAGAGAAGAGACGCTCCAACTAACGGCTGCAACTTCGCGCACGTAATTACATTGAAATCTCGCCGAAACATTTGGCGCGGCGGCATGGCGTACCCTAAAATGAAATTGCCAGTATGACAACGAATGAAGCGCGTTTACATGTGTGTGTCCGGTGAGAAATGGTGAGCCAGGAACAAATTGCGCGCGTGTTAACAAGGCGCGCAGAGGTGGCGCGGAGCGACGGCTGCTCGACCGGAGGCCGCCTCGTACGTCACGCCGCGCGCGGTGAAATACTACCTCCCTCTGGGACAACCGCCCCGCCACCCCATCCCTCATCGCTATTCCCCTTCCACGCCGCTATTCCCCCACCCCACCCGCTTTTCTCCGCTCCGACCGCCCCCCGCCCGCCCGCCCGCCTCGCCTCGCCCCGCCCGCCCCGCCCCGCCCGCCCCACTCCACCCACCCGCCCGCTCCCCCCCCCCGTCCCCGCCTACCCGCCCCTCCCGCCCCCCCGCCCCATCCACCTCACCGCCCCTCCCCCCCCATCCCACCTCATCTCGCCCCATCCCTCCCAGCCCCGCGTAGCACCACCCAGTCCCGCTCACCCCGCCCAGCCCCAAGCCCGCCCAGCTCCACCCAGCTCCGCACGCCCAGCCCCGCCCAGTCTCCAGTCGCTCTGCCCCGCCCCGCCCCAGCGATCGGTCGGCTGGCACCGCTGCAGCTGGGTCGCCCGCAGTTGCCCGTAGTGGCCAAGCGGCCTTTGGGAATTTTCATGATCACACAGAATGACAGGCTGCAGCGCGCGAACATACCAGCTCCAAAAAATTGCTCTAAGACGATTTCAAAGTCTCTATGAATTGGCTTATCTATAGCAACTTGGGTTCCTTATTTTGTTGCGTTACTCCTGGCGGTGCGTTCTTGACCAAATTAGAATGATAATAAATAATAACTGAGCCCATCCTGCTGAATATTGATTCAATTCGCATTTTTAGGTGGTATCAAAATTTTATCGTGGTAACAGTAAGCATATAAAATAATGGGTCTTATTGTTTCCAATTCCAAATTAGGTCAATACATCTTTATTTATTTAATTCGTCGCCCTTTTTTCATTCTGTAGGGTAGGGTAGGACTTTTGCAGAAAATGTGGGAACATAATACATCCCACCCGTAGATCGCGTACAGATTTTACTACTTTTCGCAATAAATAAATAAAATCCCACGTCGAAATATCAGTACTGGGCCTAGCTCACAGGGAGACCCGAAAATCAACTTCCAGAGAATGGTTTTGAGAGGATCTTAGACTGATAGCAACATTCAGGCATTAGTAAAGAAAGTCTATTGTTTTAATTCACGTAGTTTATGGAGATTCCTAATTTTGAAGGTAGTGTCTTGAAGTTAATGACGTTGTGACAGTTGCCATCGTTGTATTGAAACCATGCATCCGCTCGATCGTTTTAGAGAAGAAACGCAGTCTTCAGATAGTGAAATGTTGAAGCCACATTTTCATTTAGAAAATATTCACTACACTTTTTTCCGTTATTCTAGCCTCGTAGTTATGACATTCCCTAACTTACAGATACATACGATTTACAGACACCTGACAGATATGATTGGATCGAGAGCGAACGTTGCTCAAAAGCTCCACTTCTCGCGTCCTAGCGCATTAGTGAAAGCAGCAGTTTCCATAAGTTCCACTGTGAAGTGTGTACCTGTGCAAATACTTCACGACAATCACAAGTTTAATTAGTGGTGCAATAACACCGCATTCTTTCTCGCATTATTTGTAACTGCTGAGCAATATAATACTACTACATGAACCTGCAAAAGTATTTTCGACAAGTAAACATTTTCCTCAACAAGACTCAAAATCGGATCCATGAGTTAACTTGGCAAGTGCCTTACCTCTACGCAATGCCACCGCAGTGATGTTTGAACTCGGGCCGACGCTTAAAAACCAACTTGCCTCGACCCTCTATTTCCAACACGCAATTTTCGAAAATTCAGGAAGATCAACAAAAATGAGACCTTCGTCATGCTTTTAAGCTCCCTTCTTTTATCTCGGGGAAATTATTTAAAGAAAAAAAATGAGGCGGATTTTCATAAAACGTAATTTTCAAAATTAGCAATCCTTTCAACCAGAAATTATGTGAAAACTGCTCGTTGTTTCAAAAATGTGTACATTGGTCTTTTCAAAAAAAGACTGATTTTTTAGAACAGATATTGTTCTTTCTATCTTCAATCTTTTTGTTTCAATTTTTTTGTTTCAATTTGATCTTCAATTTCTATCTTCAATTTTCTAGTTTTGAAATATGAACTTTTTGCATTTTCAAAATTTCGGACGGGACCGGGAGCGGTAGCTCAGTGCATCAACTGTGTCACTGCAGCGCCTCTGACCCGGACGTCCTAGGTTCGAGTCCTGACGGCGGCAGGAATTTCGATACTAGCTTTTCAGCTAGGTCGAGTTCAGTCGCTGTCTGGAGGACAATTCTAGCGGCCGGCTTCTCTGATTGGTAGTTTTCCGTGGTTTCTCCGATCACCAGCAGGCGAATGCCGTAGCAGTAACCTACCAAACGGGTCACGGATCCGCGCGCGACCTGTCTTTCCTCTTCCTTGTGCTATCCTCTCCCCTTACACACTCACACTAACATGCACTACACTACCACATATTCCGGGAGACCGGTCGGGAGCTTAGAGTTTGTCCCGGCTGGGGCGGTGCCCCGCTGGAGGAAGTGTCGTGGTTAGGGGGGGGAAACCCCGCTAACCGACGGTAGGTTGATGCCGGATCTCGCCATCCAGCGAGGGCAAATCACCGCCATCTCCCAAGAAAAAACATGCACTACACTAACGGGACTAATGACCAAAGTAGTTGACGCGCCCGGCAACACGAAAAAATCAATCTACGGAGTGTTGGCTCTAAATGGAAGTAGTACCATATTTTACCGTCCTTGGATACATACGAGGAAAAGATTTAAAGAAAAAATTAAATTTGCAGCTTTCTTCACACAAAAATGTTTAAACAAATTAAAAATTGCTTATATTTCATGCAAAATTCGGCGAAAACGACTAATATTTTTGAAAATGTCAAGGCTTCATTTGCAGTACACTCAAAAACCAAAATATCCATTTGAAACTCGCAAAGCTTCGAGCTGGTTCAGATGCATCAATAAATTTCAATTTCGGAGAAAATCGGCCAAACGATTTAGGGGCCCAACAGACGGACAGTTTTGCCATCAATCATTTTTCTGTATCAAGGTCCCACAAAATATGGATTCTGACTACACAATACGTTGGAGGAAGTAGTTTACTGTATATAAGGACAATGTTTATCCACTTTTTCGTTACCAGGGTCCGACAATAAGAGTTTTTCTGTAAAAAATAGGCGGTTTTTCGGCGCACAACTACAATATTTTCTTACTACGACGGAAGGACGTGAAAGTAAAAAGAGGAAAATGACGGAGAAGAAGACGTAGAGGAAGAAGAAGACGCCGACGGTAAGAACGAAGCAGACGAAGATGACGTTAAGGATGAATAATTCCTCGAAGAAGAAAACGGCAAGAAGACGCCAATGACGATTGGCTGAAGGAGAGGAAGATGAAGACGAAGAAGAGAACGGCAGTCAGTGAGGTCGAAGACGAATAGTACGAAGACAAAGAGAACGAGGTCGAAGAAGAGAACGAAGGCAATGAAAACAAAATAACCGGGAAACATGGCTCAGGGCATCAACTGGTGTCACTGCAGCTTCTCTGATCTTGAGGTTCTAGGTCTGGAGGATAATTCTAGCGGCCGGATGCTCTTACCGGTAGTTTTCCGTGGTTTCTCCGATCATCAGCAGGTGAATGTCGGAGCAGTACCCTAACAAACGGGCCACGGACCGTGCACGATCTTTCCCATCTATCGTCTCTTATACACACTTACACTAACATGCACTATACTGCCACACATGCCGAGAGACCGGTCAGCAGCTGAGGGTTTGTCTCGGACCACTGGTGGGAAACATCGTTTGGGGAAGGTTGAGGGAAAACCCCGCTAGCTGACGGTAGGTTGGCGCCGGATCTCGCCATCCAATTGAAATCACCGCCACCGCCTGAGGAAAAACACATGCACTACACTTACGGGACGTTTGACCCTAGTAGTTAACGCGTCCGGAATCACTAACAATTAATCAATGAAGACGAAAAGTATGGACAAAGAGAACGAGGGTAAAGACGAATAAGAGGACGGAAATAAAGAACAAAAGAACGTCCAGAGACTAAGAATAAAGGGAGAAAAGAAGAAAAAGAAGAAAAGAGAAGAAACCAAAGGAGGAGAACGAAGACGAAAGGAAAAAAGATGGATAAGATGGAGACGAAAAAGTGGAAGAGAACGTCTTCTGTCTAGAAGACGAAGAGAAAGATAATATAGGCGAACAAAAAGATGACAAAGGCAAAGACGAGGATGACGAAGAGGAGGAAGATGGGGACGGAGAAGGGGGCGAAGAGAAACACGATGATAAAGACGACAGAGAAGAAGAGGAAAATGACAAAGAGGACGAGAAGACGAAACAAAGGCGGAAAAAATGCGGGAGGCAAGAAGAACGAAGGCGACGAGGGCCACACCGACTAGCGGTAAGGCGACGAGAATCAAGACGACGAGGACGAAGGCGCCGTGCCGAAGGAGACGAGAACAAACGCAGACGATAGAGAAGACGACAAGGCGATACAGAAAAGGGTGAAAATTGAAAAAGAGGACAAAATAAAAAAAGACGAAAAGAAAGACAGCGAAAACGAAGTAAGCGAAGAAGATAATGAAAACATAGAAGAGGAGGAAAGCGACAACGAGGAAGACGAGAAAAGCTGGAGACCAAGAAACAAAGATGAGACAAAGAAAATACGTAGTGTAAGGAGAGAGTATAGGAGAAGGAAGTGGAAAACCGTTTGCACAGTCCGTGGCCCGTGTTTTGGTGTACTGCTCCGGTGCTCTCCTGATATTCGTCGGAGGAACCAAGGAAAACTGCCGATCAGAGCAGCCGTGTGCTAGAATTCTGCTGTAGACAATGGCTGAATTACTCCTTAGCTGGACAGCTAGTTTAAAATCAGTCACTGTAAGTGTTAAATTCAAACTTGGCTGACCTCATAATTAATAAAATTTATTTTGTACGGTCGCCAGCTGTTGAAAACACATTAATTACATAAATTTTCGCTACGTAATAGATAGCGAACTGACCATGCATTTGCCTAAGGAAATAATTATGCAAAGCTAACACAAAAGCTTCTAAGCTATCGAAATTCAAAAGATTGTCGTCACACTTGAACTTTTCAAATGGACGCCCCAGATTTTTAATGAAAAGGTATCACAACTTTATAGGATCTCAAATCAGGAGATATGACAATCAAATAACTTTCAATATAACACATTTATTACATAAACAATTTTACATAAATTGGTTTTTCCTGATGCGCAGGTTCCAAAACAGCTGCGGGAAAAACGAAGCAGAATTACAATTTACAAAACAAGAATGAAGGACGGTCGAGGCCGTCTCACATGAACAAAGGCGCGTTAAAATGCGCCGACATACAGAATTAATAATTTCAGTCGACCTCTCAAAAACCCACTTTAGGGCGAGGAAGCTGAAAATTCAAACATAAACCTTATTACAAAAAGGTGAACACTAACTTAGTAGCGCATCAACAACATCGCGCTAACACATACAGAAATACTGTCTTATAATCTACCTTTGAATGCCCAATTTAGGACGAGGTAGATAGAAACGTACATAAACAAATTTGCTAAAGAAGCCGTATTTAGGCCTTCTTTTCTTACATAACATTCGTGATAAACAGAACTACGTATGAGCCATGGAACAAACTTTCATAGGAGTGCATAATACCAAAATTCTTGGAAATGGATTTCTTACTATACCTTTCGTAACATTACAACATAGGAATGCAGCAAGTTTACGCGTAAGCGAGAGTGAGCGGTCCATAAGCGCCCGCCCGCTCTCGCTGAACAAAACTGTGCCTAGACACGAGCGCCGATCAACATGCCACATACAAGGTCGGCAAGTGACCCCATCGCTCCGTGCCGGTGACAGCTGTAGCCCAGCCGACTTCTCTGCCGGCTGCGGGGCCGTGACGTTGCAACCAAGGGCCGCGGTTCGAGCTACCGCACGGGCCAAGCAAACGCCTTTACGTAGTCTCCCGTGTGCCGAATGCGGCCAAGCGCCGACTTACTCTCAGCGGGAGCACCTTTCCATAAATTGCCAAATGCGGCCAAGTGCCGTCTTACTCATGGCAGGAACTGCAACATTAACAACATTCATAAGTAATGCGCAGTAAACATTAGCTGAACCTCCTCACCAATCAGAGGTCAGCGACATACATACAACATAACATTTGTAGTAAACGAGCTGCAAACAACATAAACATTAGCAAATCATTAACATTTCATTAACATCATATTCATTTCAAAGTAAGAGTTCCATTTCCAAGTCCATATCAACAAATTAAATACATTTATGCACTCAATTTCATTAATATATTGTTTGGTTCAAAGGGAACCAACAATAAAAAAACAACCATGGCTCAGGCATCACTGACGAAATGAGAAACAATATTATTAAGTCTTCATAAACTGATCTATTGTAACTATTGTAAACTAACATACTTCGGAAAGAAAAGTGGTGCTATATCTATTTAAAACGTCCTATTTACAAAACATACTATTTACAAAATTGATACATTTGACGACTCTGAAGGAGCCGGGCTCTACGAAAAAGAATCAACAAACTACATCACTGGATGTAGCAGAAAGAACAAGAACAAGAGAGCGAGCTGCGCGAGACGCGCATGCTTTATATAGGGGTTGGCGAAGGGGAAACAGCCGTGAGGGGGGGTCACAGCAGTGGGGAGCATGGATCGATAATTTGGAACCTCTTTGCCAAAGAATACGTAAGGGTAACGCCTGCAGGGTATGTGACCTCTCGACACCTGTGCGATGCCAGCGAACCCTGTTAGAGTCCGCAGGCACTGTAACTGCTCCTCAGAATACAGATTGAAAATATTTCAAATTGACCAAAAAACGTCAAATCTGAAGCTACAGAGGTGAATGAGGTGTCCAAAAAGTCCTAAATTTAATGTAGATGCCGGATTTTGATAGAAGAATCCGGTAGGACAAGTGGTTCTCTTATAATAAACAAAAACCTGTTTTGAAATGAGAAAAATTGTTGCATAAAACATGAATTTTTTCTCAGATCACACTGAGGCAAAAACTTAGCTCTTACTAACAAAATCTCAGGTTTTCAAAACCTTCTCATGGCCATGAGATCACAGTTTAACTGTAAAGTATTACCTTTTAAGAGAAATTAAGGTTAAAAAAGTTATTCATATGGTACCATGTTAAACCTAATTACATGAATAAACCTTATAAATAATGGATGTGTTTTCTTCTCAGATGGTCTTCTAAGATGATTGATGGCTTCACTGGAGGGTTCACATCACAAAACACAGTAAACTGTAGGCACTTAAATTTCCAAATTTAACAGGAAGGCCTCGAACTCAAGAACCTTGCGGTCGGATTCGCTGCAGAGACTTTTCTGACTCTCAACTATCCATAGTCGATTATTATTATTATTATTATTATTATTATTATTATTATTATTAATGTATTGTTATTGTTATTATTGTTAATTATATTAATAATGTAATTAATTAATTAATAATAATAAAATAATAAATTCAACCTTTTATTTTATGAACGGAGATCATCAAACAGATATACACCGAATGCACACATCTGAAGTGCAGGCCAACATTTTCTGAACTTCTGTGTTTTCAGGTAGAAATTTTTCTTTTCGATAAAACTAACTTCATATTCTAATTTTGGAAAGGCTTCCAGGAAAACTGGCAGATGTGTTAGCGACGTTCGCTGACAACTGCGTCATTTAAAAATAATCCTATTGCATTATTTCGATGTCCATTCTTTTCCCAACTACACTGCTTTGCACATTTGTGAACACACAAATGTGAAACTTGAACCATTACGATTATGTTCATTCAGCAGTGTCAGGTTCGCCTTTCAAGGGAAAAGTAACGCGCATGAAAATTTGGACGTTGTCAGATGCGTAAATTGTTTTCCCGACTAACGTGAAGTCGAAAGTATTTTCTCTATCATTGGTTGGCTTCCCAAATCACTTGACTCCGCAATATCCCTCAATTTTTTTTCTCTCAAATTCCCAATCCAATATAAGCACGTGTTCCCAGTACTACATGGAGTCTTCGGACGAAGGAACTTGCCAATCTTATGTTGCCCATTGAGACCAAACCTAAAGTACATATGGACGTAAAGACTTGTACATTGTACACGTTTACACATACTTAACTGCGCAGTAGATATTGTTTCATTCACTAACATCTGATTATATTATATATAAGCATATAGAAAAAGTGTTATGTAGTTGTTATGCTGGGAAGATATCATGTTTGAACCAAATATATGTTTTAAGTAAATGCGAATGTTGGCGCGAATTGTATCTATTTGAATAACAACGGTAGCAAAAAAAAATATTTGATGGAAAAATAGTGATAGCTCTTCGTGATTTGCAACAGTATCGGCAAACTCCAGACATAATATCAACTATTTCGTTTTGAATGCTCATTGCTACTGAATATATGCTCATTTTACCAGAACTTTACATAATTCATTGTGTCAAGATTTCAGACCTTTCTCATACCCGAAAGATCATGCTTCCTGAGAATTCAAAGAGACGGATTAATGCGACATTTGCTTCCTAGCGGCGTTCCAAGGCCTGGAGCCTGTTTTTACTTTCCCGCACTTACTTCGTAAGAAGATAAAGTTATGTAATCTTGCGCAGAATTTTCGGCAGAAAACTCTAATCACCGGGTCCTGGTAACGAAATAGTGGATAAATCCTACTTTAACACGTGGTGTGGCCAGATTCCCTATTTTGTGGTTCCTTATACCGAAAAACGGGTTCTCTGTCTGTCTGTCCGTCTGTCCGTGTGTGGTCGACACGCGCGCCTAAACCTTTCAGCCGATTTTCTCCAAAATTGATTTTCCTCGACCGATCTGAACGAATTCAAGGTTTTGGGAGATACAAACAGAGTTTTTGATTTTTTAGTATACTTTACATGCAACCTCAGAAGCATTTTCAAATTTTTTTTCAAAAATGGCATCAATTTTTATTCTATTAAACTTTGTCTCTCGCTTTATTAAGACAGGAATTGTACCTTTGCAATGCTTCTTGATGTTCGTTTCAGGAGAGTTGACAAAAACTGTTACATAAGGATGGGAACATATTTTCATCCAGTATATCGGGGATATTTATTTATTTAATTTGTGAAGATCAATATTATTTCCCTTTTTGTTGCTCAGAGTAGTCTGTAATTCCTTTTTCACGTCCAAAATTTGTTTATTTTGTTTTATATTATTACACGGTGTAATAATATAAACGCAACGTTTGGGAGAAATCTTTCCAGTAACTGAGAAGTTAATGTGTTATTATATACATAGGCTCCATACAGTTATAGGTACGAAGATTAGGTGTATTGCACACGTTCAAAAATATCTTGTTCGTATAAACTGCAAGAATGATGCGATGTAGAGTGGGATACCGGGAAAGCGAGAGCTTTCTGCGGTTCCATTTTCCGTCAACGACCTCCCTCTTCCCTATAGTACGAGACCACATCCGCATATGCGCAAACCGGCGCGGTTACGGGCAACTCAATTGAGGTAATACTGATAAATGAACGAATTCACCGCTAGCAGAAGCTTGGACGGTATAAATGATCCCGGGAGAACTGGGTGCTGTAGATAGGGATATCTCCAGAACTCTGTAAAATATTAAACGCTCTCAGACACACATCTCTTCTTAACAAAGTCGCAAATAAGCAAATATGTGACAATAGCTACGCCACTAAAAGTTAAAAATTATTCTTTCCTAAAATAAGTTAAATTAACGTTAAGAAATTTGCAATCCCAAAATCAGAAACCGAAGAAACCAACTTATCTGTTGTGTGGCTGAATGAAACTCGTAGTGGAGCGAAAACACACGGCATATTTCAACAATGATGAGGTGATTTTTTTACGTAGTACAATTACAATCGTAAGTAGATGAAATTTTGACGACCTTTATTCGGTGTAAATTACAAAATAATTACAAAAAACAGTCATTGAAGATAAACAATAAATGGAAATTCCACACTAACTTTCCTGAAGTCATTGTCTCAATTCAAAACAGTCTTTCCAAATACAATCAGCGTGTTAGACTTGTTTTCGCAAATCGTTCATTTTAGGACCACGCGAAATTGCAACTGTACCCACCGAGATTCCGCCATATTTTCCCGGAGGCAAGTGCATATGACTTTTTAGGGGATCAACATTTCCATGCTGAATTTATTTTTTACATCCCAAGGTTGTTAGCCCTGGGGTGGAAGAGGTATGAAATGATAATAATGAAGGATGAATGGACTATTACAAAATATAGACGCACACAAACATCCATGCCCCGGGCGGAATTCGAACCCGCGGCCCTTCAGGCATGGGGCAGCTACGCCCCTTCAGCTTTAGCGACCTTGGCCATCCGGGCCGGCCATAATATAGTTATTGTTATTATTATTGTACTTTGAAACATTTCAGAAATCAACAGAAGATCTTTTTACATCTTCACAATCAACAACAACACTGAACAATGCGCTCTGTAACGTTTGAAGAAAACCTCTCGGGCCACAGAGAGGGAATTAGTCCATTTAGATTTTACACGCTAATCTTTAGTAATGAGTTCACTGCCTATCTTTGCTGGAATTTTGAGCTTGTGTAGCACCAGATCGCTTAAGGCAAAAGATCTAACTTTATCGTGCAACTTCTCACGTGCGTTTTGACAACACTTGGAAGGAATTCTTTACCTTTATTATGAAGACATTTTGGACAAAAAGTGCACATTCTTTAATTTGATGTAAGGTAACTGTACAAATCTGAAGAAAGGGGAGATCGCGAGAATAGAGAAAAACAATAAAGAAGGAGAATCAGAAAAGCAGTGATTATAAAGGATATCTTAGCTTTTAGATTTGTAAAAAAATTCATTAGATAAGGATTTTGTAATGAAATAGTCATTCTGTGTGTATGCTTAAACTAATTTTATTTTATCATGGCTTCCATTCTAATTTCTCTTCATTTTCCTCAGCATACTGTTACGTTTCTAGGTGGTGAATTAAAAGTCTCGTATTATTTTAAAAAAACGTTTTTTTTTACTTAACACAATCACTGAAAACACTTATTTACACTACACTTCTCTTCAGATATTTACACTACACTTCTCTTGCTTTATTTACACTACACGTCTCTTCAGTTATTTACACTACACTCCTCTTGCACACTCGCACAGTCCTAAACACTGGCCACAGTTCACTGCACTGATCACAGTTCGATGCACTGGTCACAGTTCACGTCACCGACCACAGTACGATGCACTGACCACGGTTCACTTCACTGAGCACACTCACTGCACAGCTATTCACCGCGATGCACACTTCACAGTTCAGCTTCCACTGCGGACTCAAGACTGACTCGCGGTCGCCGGCCGTCGCGTATTTATACCTGTCAAGACAATCCAGAACCTTCCGGACGCCGCGACTGTTCTGGAGTAATCCGCCGGCAGGTGATGCAACCCCCCCACCCCTCACGGGCAGCTCGTGGTCGCCGGCAGATGACGTAACCCACAGGCACCTCGGAGTGGCGCCGGGGGATGACGCAATATTCGTTACAATACATTTGTCTTTGTTGACATTTCAAATACGATGTCTAGATGACTTCAGCGAATGGAAATGGTAGAGAAATAAGCTACACGTTTCCAAATATTGTAAATAACACGATAAGAAAATCTGACAAGGAAATACATCTATATTTCAGTATGATATTAATCTGCCTTGCGCTGAAAGTATATGAATATTCAATCTGAAATATACGTCAAATAAATTTGTCGTTTAAACAACCGAGGAACCAACATTGGTAGCTGCAATAATTACGGCTACGTGATAAATGGGAATCCTGATGGTTAGAAGACTGCGGCTACCAGCTCCGGCCAGTGCCGAAATGATGTTTGATAAATTTAATACGTGCGAATTAGCAGTACCTACTGAGGAATTGTTCATGGTTCAAATGGTTGGTGGTTACTGTGATTTCCCTGATCACATCTACGTCAATGTCGGAGAACCATTATACAACGGGCCATGGACCGCGCGCAATCTTTCTTCTTCATCCATCTCTACAAATTTACAAAGGGAGCAGTACAAGAGTATCTTCCACGCATTTCCTCTTCAGAATTGGCCAACGCTGGTCAGAAAGTGGCCTTATCCCCCAAAGATTAAAGTCTGACAAAATAAATACAAAAACTTATTTGGTGAAGTGCTAATGTTTGAGGAGAGAACTTCGCGGATCCTTTTATGTTCCAATGCGAAGGTGCGTTACAAGAACACATGATTCCTTTAACAAATAAAAAGCATTCTTTAAAGCAAATAGCAAGGTCAACATTTACATCAATACATACAATAGTAACTAAAATCCTTCAAACTTAACAGCTCCTAATAATGCAATTCCGGTACCTGGAGAACACCAACGAGGAGCTGAACACCCGACTCCAGAATAAATTGCACCATAACGTAAGGGTTTTTTGTTTATATTTAAATCTAATAATTCATGTATTTATTTATTTATTTATTTTACGTCAAAAAAAACAGTTAAAAACTGCGTATGACGTGCTATGGGGAAAAGTGAATTGTGTGCACATTTTCAAAATTCTGTGATCCCTACACTAAGTCAAAAATAAATAAGCAATAAATTTTGGCTCTTATTATTTCCTGCCGCGACAACATGGAAACGATAATTTGAATAATTGTATTTCCCACTGAATTCTAGAAGACGTGCACAGAAAATGAAGTTACATTTATGTCCAGAAGCAAAACAAGGGGCCATCTCAGCATTTGCTCAATGGATCAGGGAAACTGGACTAAAAACCTGATCGAGATGGGGGTCATTGACCCGGAAGCTGTAGTACAATAGTTGTTACAGGTTGTTTATACTCATTTACACAGTTCAAATGGTAAATAATGCATTATGAATCATTGTTAAAATGAATGTTACTTTTCTTGTGATGCTCAGTATAGTCTCTAATTGCATAGAAACAGTTATGCAGCAGAAACGATTTCACTTGGGATTTAAACTTTTCTATTGAATTTAATCGTTTAATGTCATCTGGCAAAGTGTTGTAAAATAATGTACATGTATTGTATGTGAATTTTTTGTAATGAGCTGTTGATACTGTCACCTGATGAATATGATTTCTACGTCGAGTGTTATAGTAATAGACTTCGGCATTTTCTGAAAATATATTCCGCCCTTGAGCAAGTCATTTTTACAAAACCACTGATTCGTAAATAAGAAGACACGGTAATGGTAGAATTTCCCTAGATTAATGAAGAGAGGCTTACATGAATCACGTGGGTGGGATTTGGTTATTATTCGTACAATTCGTTTTTGTAATCTAAAAGTCTGGGAGCTATAAGATGTATTTCCCCAGAATATTATGCCATATCTCAGGCGGGAATGAACATTCGCGAAGTATACACAACGAGCAGTATGAAGGCTGACTGAATTTGCTAGAATTCTGAACGCGTAGCACAATGAACTTAATTTTGTGTTCAATTCATTTAAATGGACGTTCCATTTAAGGTTTGACTGAATTGAGAGACCTAAGAATTTTGTTGCCTTAACATCAGTCAATGGTACACTGTTCATTTTCAATGGGGCACTGAATTGTTTATTTGAAATGGAAAACTGCATTAAAACCGTTTTCTTTTCGTTCACTATTAATTTGTTATTTCGGAACCAATTTGAAACATCTGATATTGTACTATTTACTGTTTCTTTATTGCAAAGGATGTTCGTATCATCCGCAAAGAGAACCGTTCTTCCGTTTCGAATCGTCGAGGGCATATCGTTTACGTAAAGTAGGAACAGAATAGGGCCTAAAATCGATCCTTGAGGAACTCACATGCAACGGGCAAAGAGTCGGAAAGGTGCGTACGTAATGTTCCATCATTCCAGTAAGGTATTTCAACTCTCTGAGATCGTTGTTTAAGGTACGAACATAACCAATCTAGAGCAATACCACGAATTCCATATGAAGGTAGTTTTGAAAGTAAAATGTCATGATCAATGACGTCAAAAGCTTTTGAGAGATCTAAAATAATCCAATAGGTGCCTCGTTTTGATCCAATGATGAGGCGACATCTTTAAGAAAAGAAAATATAGCTGTTTCCGTTGATTTTGATTTTCTAAATCCATGTTGGCAATCTGAAAGAGCGTCGTGTTTAGTGAGAAGGTTTCCATTCGTATGTAAAAAGTCTCTCTAATATTTTGAAAAGACTGATAGAAGAGAAATGGGTCGATAATTTTGAATTTCATTTTGTTGCCTTTTTTGAAAAGCGGCTTAATTTTAGCTGTTTTGAAAATATCTGGAAACGTTCCAGTGCATAAAGATGCATTAAATATGTGAGTTAACGGGTGTATAATGGCATACGCACAAGTCTTTAACAAAGAATCCGGGAATTCATCTAAACCGGACGAATATTTATTTTTTAGTTTACCGATTATTTTGAGAATTTCATAGGAAGAAGTTTCGGAAACGAACATTGTGCCTACAATTTTGGGTGAACTGTCTGTTTTTGAATTTTGTGCCTGAAGACCCTTAGTGAGATCGGCAGCAATTCTCGAAAAGTATTGGTTAAAGAGACTAGCCACTGTTGCCGGATTGTTCACATTTATATCGTTATATTTTAAAACAACATTCTCTACGGGTTTTCTAGTTGATTTGGTAGTATTTTTTATTATATTCCACATTGCTTTTGTTTTATTATTTGAATTCAAAATATCCTGATCGTTTTTCATGATTTTAGCCTGCCTTTTGACTTTTCGTAACAATGTTTTGTATTTAGCAATTTACTACATTTTTATTTATTGATACATGCATACATTTCTATTTTATCACTTTCATTTTACGGGATATTGAGATAAGTTTTTTTTTTCAATACATATTTTTACTTTCTCGTATACATACGACAGTAATATGTGAGGTATAGGGAATGTTATGTAATGCTGCGGAAAATCTATCTTGAGATTTCCACTGAAATACGCGTTTTGGGGTCCCCTGGTACGGAAAAAGTAGATTTTTTCAAAACGTCCGTCAGTCCGTCCGTCCGTCAGTCAGTCCTATGTGAACCAATCTAGCGACTAAACCACACGTGCGATCTTTTCCTAATTGAAGAAAACCCTGTCCATCTGGCTCTCCTTCGAGCTTTCAAATTTTGAAAACCATTCTTTAAAATTTGTGCGTTTTAATGCTTCATGTAAAAAACTTTACATGAAGCATTAAAAAACTTTACATGAAGCCGCCCGGACATTTTCGTAAGTTTCTCAAAAACGGACCCAAATATTTTCTTTAAATTGCTTGTAAGAAAATAGAAAATACACTTATAAATGTGGCGTTGGACCCATTTTCATTATTAACTCTGAATTTTCGAAAATTGCAAGTTTGAACGGGGGGGATCTTCCTACAACTATAAAATTGAATACAGAGATTTTTTGCTTCAAATGAAATTTGTAACTCACAAATACATTTCATACAATACATAAATACAAAACATTTTCATCGATTTGTATAGATTATTACATTTGTGAGTGGATGTGCTTGAGAGGACTTCAAATGAAGTTTTTCGAAAACTCAATAGATTCCTGTGAAAAAAAGCTTCAAATTTTGCATTTACAGTAATGCTTAATCGCTATTTTCTTAAAAACGGCTTCAAAATGGTATATGAAAATTTGTATTTGGGTCGAGATTTTACTATTATTTAACATTCTTCAAGTAATATTTCGGTTCTACTATTAAGTTACCGAAAAGTTAAGTAAAAATCAAGAAAATGTACTTTCGGTGACGATAGGCTGGCCAGAGAATGGAGGAAGCACTTAACGCCAGTCCACGCCATTCTGTAGCACCTCTAGTCTGTCATGACGAACGTAAAAAGACGAATCCATTAATATACATATTTTCATATTTTACATAAGCATTTTTTTGAGTAATTCCGATTTTTATGGCACTCCACTCCACGTGTTTAACGAATATTTTGAACAGATAACAGTCTGCCACACAAGGCCGCGCAGCACTCCACATGCTAACGCGTATCTGGCCAGAAAATATGAGCACAAAAAAATCAAAATACTCAAGACCAGAGGTGCTACAGAATGTTACAGACTTTCTCGCAGTAAGGTTTTCTAATTTCCTTGATGTGTCTGCCTTAAAGGTTTTGCTCCATTCTCGGGCCAGCTGCCTTCTATCGTCGCCCAAAGTTCATTTTATTACATTATTACATTTATTTGAACTGCAATTGGGTATGACCCGGTGGCAGTTAAATAACCATAATTACAATAATAACAACAATATTAATAATAAGAAGAATAAATTAATTAATTAATAAGATAAAATAAAATAATACATAATTAAATAACTCCGCCAATGCCGGTCCCAAGCCCGGGGCCTCATCTCACAAGTGATAAGGAAGGTGGAGGGAGAGGAGTAACACCTCGTAAAAAAACCTGGGTCCATCTGGTTCCGGATGGTAGCACCCTGTGAGGGCCCCTGCCTAGGGTTACAGGTGAAACCCGGTCAACGGTCCCAAAAGCGGAAGAGGAATCTTAGTTCCCAACGGCAGAGAGAGCGGAAGAACCTAATTGAGAAAACCATGAAAAAATAATCATTTCGGACTAACAATCCGATCTTATCTTGGAATTTACTTCCTCCCATGTACAATGTACAATTTCAATTGCAGAATGGAATGTCTGCCAATAGTAAGCACTACCCCAGGTGGTAGCTCGGAAGAGGAATCCACCATTGCAGTATGCAATGCATCGGGGCCTAGGGGTTCCGGGGAGTCCCAACATCTGCAGTAAGGACGAGTCGGAGGAATTTCTCTTTTAACAGTTAAATGTAAAAACCAACAGTATACATTTGTTAATTGCCACGCCCCAATTAATGATGACAATACGAAAAATCCGAGAAAAGTAGAAGCGTTCTGGGAGCTTCTGAAAGACGAATTATCAAAAATCCCCAAATCAAATGTTATGATAGTACTGGGGGATTTTAACGCACAAGTAGGGAAGGAAAAAGCTTTTCGAAGAACAGTAGGAGAATATCCAGCTCTTAAAAGAACAAATAAAAATGGGTCTAGATTAATTAATCTTTGTAAAACTTTTCATCTGAAATTAATGTCAACTTTCTTCAAAAAATTACCTAGAAAAGCAAAATCGTGGATATCTCCCAATCCAATGCTAGGGGAGTTCCAGTTAGATCACGTGGCTATTTCTCAAAGAAATATTAAAGAAATCATGAATGTAAAAAGTAACAAGAAACAGGGAATTTCATACTGATCATTATCTTACAAAAATTAAGCTAAAACCTCTCCCCCGCAAAAAACAAAAGCACCAGCGAAAATTGATTAAGTATAGACTCAATTGACACAGATAGGCTCAACATCACAAAAGAATCAATAAAGAATTTTCAAGAAGAAATTAAATTAGCTTATTCAGGGAAGTGGGAAGAATTATCCACAGAAATCAACAGGGCAGCAAAGAGCATATTTGGGGTAACAAAAATGAAGAAAAAAATCTGGTGGAATGAGACTTGTGAAGAAGCAGTTGCAGAAAGAACGAAACAAAGGAAAAAATGGAAATGCTCTGGGAGGACTGAACACCTTGATCAATGTAAATTGCAAAGGAAGACGACAGCAAGGATAATCAAGGGTGCTAAACGATCTTTCGACAAGTCACAACTTCTTGACATAGAAAACAATTTTGTTAAAAATAACTCTCGAAATTTCTATCAGGCGTTTAAAAACCACTTAAAGGCCTACCAAGCGCCACGTATTTGCTTCAGAGATGAAAATGGTAAAATAGCTCTAAGTAATACCCAGAATTGTGAAATACTGAGAAAGTACTTTGGACAAATCTTGAACTGTGACGAACCGAACTGTAAGCTACAATTTCGAAACCTTCATGAAAACTCAGAAGCAGATTCACCATCTACAGCTGAAGAAATTAAAAAAGCAATAAATATCCTAAAAAACAACAAAGCTAGTGGAGAAGACTGTTACAGCGGAACTCTTAAAATGGGCTCAACCAAAAATTGTGGCTAACTTTCAGCTCATGTTTGAGGAAATCTGGGAGACTGAAAAGATTCCAGAAGACTGGAAAGTGACTCTTATCCATCCTTTGCATAAGAAAGGTGACAAGCAAGATGTAAATAATTACAGAGGTATATCTCTGTTGCCAGTAGATTATAAAATATTTTCAACAATAGCACTAAAGAAGGTGGAAGCAACGCTTGATAACCATTTGGGAGAATATCAGAGTGGATATAGAAAGGACAGATCGTGCTCAGAACAGATTTTCAACCGTAAGTCCATAATCCGGCACACACTTACAAACTCTAAAGACATAATTGGAACATTTATAGATTTTAAAAAGGCCTTTGATTCAATTGACCGGGAAACATTACACAAAGTAATCCGAGAATTTGGCATTAAATCTAAGCTAGCAAACCTTATCCATGAAACGCTCACAGATACCAAGTCGAAAGTTAAGTTTCGGGGTGAAATATCTAAGCCATTCCAAATAAAAACAGGTGTAAGACAAGGTGATGGTTTGTCTCCACTCCTCTTCAACTGTGTCCTGGAGAAAGCAGTACGAGAATGGAAACAAAAATGAAAAGAACATGAGATATCGTCAATAAGACTGGGAAGCAAGAACAAAGGAATTGAAATAAACTCCCTAGCATTTGCAGATTACTTTGCCATTCTTTCCGAAAATGTCAGACATCCAGAAATAGAAATTAATCTCCTAGAAGAAATAGCCAACAATGTAGGTTTACGAATTTCCGTAGAAAAAACAAAATTTATGACAAATATAGAAAATGCTCCTGAAATTCTAGTAACAGTTATTGGACAGGAAAAGGGAGTAAATAAATTCCAATATTTGGGAGAAATAATTCACGAAAATAGACTAGAAAAATTTTCTGTTGAAGAAATGGTACACAAAATGGAGTGAGCATTTGGCATAACCAGAAACATTTAAAACAAAAAGTCTCTATCTAAAAACTTGAAAATACATCACTACAGAAAAGTAGTAAAACCGGATGTCTTTATGCAAGTGAATGCTTAGTACTGAACCACAAATTACATAAAGTTGAAGTCCTAGAAAGAAGAAGAACAAGTTAGAAAAGAGATGAATTACGGAAGAGGCCTTTGGAACAAGAAGTCGACAATGGTTAAAGTTAGAAAAGATTTACAAAGAAACAATATAAGTGAAAGAGAAGCAGCAGAAAGAGAGATTTTTAAGAAGAAAGTGTTAGAAATGGGAAAAGTAGACAGGATCAAAATGGTCCGAGGAGAGAAAAGTGATACACAGCGAGAAGATGAAAAAGTACTGGAGGAAGAAGAAAGGAGGACAAAGGAAGAAGCAATGAAATTGGTGCGTGGTCCCTAGATAACACAAACGAAAGAAGAAGAATAACAATAATAATAAAGGAGTAATAAATTGTCCGGAACCTAAAGAGAGATTCCCGAAAGTGCAGCCAGAAATCACACGTCAAAACTCGTCACCACCAACACAAGAAGAAATTTATTCCCACATCAAGAAACTTAAAAATAACAAAGCATCAGGGAGGACGGAATTGTAGCAGAACTCTTAAAAAAAATTAGGCCCAAATTCTCTCAAGGAAATTACACAAATAATCCAAGACATCTGGCAAACTGAAAAAATTCAGGATGACTGGAAGATTGTCCTCATTCATCCACTACATAAAAAAGGCAATAAATCAGATGTAAACTATAGAGGGATCTCCCTCTTATCAGTCACTTACAAAATTCTATCAGCTTGTCTCTTGAGTAGAACACAACAGCAGTTAGAACCCAAAATAGCAGAATATCAAGCAGGATTCAGACCGAACAGGTCATGTCCAGAGCAAATTTTCAACCTCAAAACCATTCTCAAAATGCGAGCCCTTAGACAAAAACCCATAGTATGCACATTTGTAGATTTCAAAAAGGCAAACGACTCAATAGACAGGCTGTCACTACTTCAAATTTTAGAAGAGAGAGGATTAGATCCCCAAACACATGAAATCATAAAACAAACACTAACTGGCACGAAATCGAAAGTAAAATTTATGGGGGAAATTTCAGAACCCTTCGACATTCAAACCGGTGTAAGACAAGGTGATGGACTCTCTCCTATTCTATTCAATGTCGTTCTAGACAAAGTTATTGAAGAATGGGAAAAAGAACTCAAGAAATGTGGGTTTTGGTAGCCAATCCCACTGGGCTTCGCCAAAAACAACCTCTACATACCATACCTCGCATTTGCGGACGACCTAGCGATACTAACAGAGGATGAGCAGACTGCTGTCCAACAGCTGGGAGTACTTAAAGAATGTGCAGAAAAAGTATGCTAACAAATTTCTTTCGAGAAAACTGAATTCTTCTGTTCAAAAACAGAAATTGCGAGCTTGAAATCAAAATATGGTAAAGTCAATAGGGTCCTATATTTCAAACACCTGGAAGAATTCATTGAACCGACAGGCCTTGAAAAAATCTCACAGCAACATCGCCTCCAAAAAGGCAAAAAAGGATTAGGGTTAGTGCAAAATGTCTACAACAAAAAATGCCTGTCAGAGGGACAAAAGTTCGGCACTACAACACAGTCTTAAAACCAACAATCCTCTACGCAAGTGAAACACTGAACCTTAACAGAAAACACGAACTTGAACAAATCAAAAAAGAAGAGAGAAAGATCATTAGGAAAATTATAGGAGCAAGACATACCTAGGACGGTTACAGGCTGCAAACAATTAACAGACTGCAATAAACAGATAATATTTGACATTTAATTAGTTAATCACATTATACTTTCGAGGCTCTGATGGAAGTCTGATTGTATTTCTTGAATGTTTAAAATAGTTTCTCGGTTTTTACAAATTTTCGATCATAGTGTTTGAAAATGTTCAAAAATGTTTTTCTGTTTATTTAGTTGGTCGTAGTTAGCTGTATCAGGTAAAATTCCTGAACTACCCCAGAACGACAGGCGATGCACGGCATGCAGCTCATATTCAGTTGATATGCGCCAGTTTCGTCTGGCATTCCACATGGGCACGTGGGAATGTCTGTTAACCGTCTTCTACGCAGATACTCGAGAAGAATTCGTGGCCAGTTAGGAGCTGTACCGTTTCTCTTGATGGTTTGAATCATTTAGCCAGTACACTGAAGGAAAAATTTGGCACAACTTTTTTTTGTCGTCCTTCCTGTATCATGCGTGCCCCACCGCCGTTCCCACTCCTTCTTCACAAATCGCATCAGCGTCTTTTCCCTCATGTCTTTAGATGCAACTAAAGTAGTTTCGAAAATTTCCAGTTTCCTGGTTTGGTAGAGCGCGTCTTGATGCGAGTTTTCGCACTAGAAGTAAAAATCTCTGTCTTAAATTTTATAGTTGTAGGAAGAAGCAGAAAAAATTCAAACGTTTGGAATTCTAGAAAATTCAGAGTTAACCGTGAAAATTGCACCTATGCCAACTTTGTAAGTGTATTTTACTCTATTCTTATAAGAAATTTAAAGAAAAAAATTAGAGCCGTTTTTGAGAAAATTTTGAAAATGTTTGTGAGACTTCACGGAAGTACGCCCAAATTACAAAGAATGATTTTCAAAATTTCAAAGCTTCAAATAGAGCCGGATGGACAGGGGTTTCTTCAATTTGAAAAATACCGTACGTCTGCTTTAGGCGCTAGTAGTATTCACGGACGGACGGACGGACGGACGGACGTTTGAAAAAAACACATTTTCGGTATCAGGGGACAGCAAAACGTGTATTTTTTCCGTTGAAATCTGGAAATCAATTTTCCGCAGGATTACATAACTTTCTCTATACTACATATATTACTCTGTATATACGTTCCTATACGTGAAAGTATAAATATGTTCAGTTCCATTTCAAAAAAAAAAAAAAAAATTAATTAGACTTAAAGCCTCATGCACTTCCTTGAAAACTGCATGGCAATAACTTCAACAGTTCAAAACCGCAGGAGGGGCTAATGTTACATGACTCACCTGTATATAAGAACTAGTTCAACATTATGAACTAGCTCAACATTCACAATGTCGCTCCGATTACCCACCTGTTATGTACTACATAAAAAAATTTTAAAATAAGATTTGAACGTGATTTGCAAGCCTGATTGTAAGAGAACACCGGAGTTTCCACGAAGTGATTATGCATGGCTGTTTTGATTTTTTGTTGTTTTTTTTTGTTTTTGTTGCGTTTTTTTTAACATCCAAGGACCGTTGAAAGGCGAAACTATCACTAAGGGTTCATAAAAATCCTAATAACAGAAGCCATAAAAGATGACAAAACTCCATACCTAAACAACATATTGAAAAAACGACGCTGCAGTCCGTCGCTCATTCTCTCCCAGCGCTATGCGACTGTTAAAAGAAGATACAGTAGAAACATAATTATCTCATTGCCTAGTCCTCTCCCCGAATCTAAAAATAATTTAATTTCAATGAGTTTATTCATTGAACAAATAAAGACAAATGGGCAAGCAGAAACGAACATGACACAAACACATTTTGCCTCATTGGCGTTTGAAAGCCAGTCGAAAAATCAAAAATTATTCTCATGAAAATGAGTATTTGGTTATACCGGTCTTGTTAACTTCTATGATCATTAGTCCTATAAGTGTTGTTCATGCTATGTCCTGGGAGATGGTTCCTACCCCACCGGAGCGTGAAATTCATCGCCGTTATTTAAGTAGGCGATTTCCCCTCCCAACTATTTCCCCCAGAGTAGCTCCGTACCAGGCGGGACAAGTTGTAAGTTCTAGACTGGTCTCTTGACATGTCTGATGCAATATCTATAGAGCCTCTGGTGTAGTGTAGTGTAGTGTAGTGTAGTGTAGTGCATATAAGTGTGTATGTGTGTAAGGAGATAGGATAAGACAAGGAAGAGGAAAGAAATGGACACGCGGTTCGTGGCCCATTTGTTAGGGTACTGCTCCCGCATTAGCCAGGTATTGATCCGAAAAGCCGTGGAAAACTTTCGATCAGAGCTTCCGCCGCCAGAATTCTCCTCCACACAGTGGCTGAACTCGGCCTAGCTATATAGCTAGTGTCGAAAACCCGCCACCATCGGGACCAGTCACTGCAGAGACAATGGTATTGCTGGCTCTGAGCTAACTCAGCCAGTATGTATAGCGGAAACGCGTGGTGTGGGAAGGAACACGCCCCTCGTCACATTCCCTGCCCGCCCCCCTGGGCGCGAGCTCGCACCCCAGCGCCGAGAGCCCGCGTGCGCGGGGCACTTGTTTCTCTGCTTCGGAGGTACAACAAAGTTCACCCGTTGCGCGGCTTGTACCGCGGGAAGCGAGACAGCGGGACAGAGGCGACGGGCCCGGAGGAAGAAGAGGAGACGAGGCAGAATGGAGAGGGGTGAGACGGGAAGGGGGCGGGGCTGAAAATGGCGACGGATAACGCCGCTGTCTGCTAAAGGCCTTGCTCAAAGGAGGCGAGTCGGGGAACAAACAAAATATATTAACAGAATAAAACATCTGTTACATGTTAGTTGGTCGAGTTGACGCTCCTTTGCGTGCCCTTCCGCGCCGTGTCTCCATGTTTTTGACTTCGTAGCGTTTCTCTCGCTCGATCCTAAGGGCGGTGAATGGGAGTTGGGAATTTTGAGAGAGGACTGCACGATACCGTTTGTTCTGGCACAATGACTAATGTCTAGAAACGTGTTTTACCCCGAAGAGACTAAGACGTCTGGGAAGAAGGGGAAAAAAGAAATCTTTTTTAAAAGAACATTTAAATTCACCGACATATCTTTGGTAAATTGCTCTGTTTCTTGAAACATGGAAATAAATAACTTATTTCAGTTTGCTCGTATATTTGTTTGCTTTCACAAATTAGCCTGAATGTGAGTTAATTGAAATATCTTAAAGTTTCCGTTTTTTTGTTCCAAAAAAACTGTATAAGTTAACATGCTCAAATTGAACATTTTCTAGACGGAGGGTTTTTTGCAGAATATCATTTTTGTCTCGCGTACGGTTGATATAAGTATCTGTGATTGTTTATGTACTACCTGGCATAACTCACATCAGCAACTTGTGAGCAATGATTAAAAAAGTCAGCTACGAAGAATATGCTCTAAGCGTACGGTACATATACTTCTTTATTCAAAACCCAGTTGCGCTCCTAGATTGAATTGGTGCGGTTGTGTGGTTCGTTCCTGTGCGATTTAACTACTTTGAATTAGAGAATTTGGTTTGTTCTAGTGTAGAAGTCAGTGGAATATTTTCAACACCAAATAATGCTGCTTAAATGTGTTAACAATCCAAACAATTTCTTTTATATTTGTGGCGAACGGTACCGAACGAGCTAGCTAACAAAGAAATATAACCCCAATAATAATAATAATAATAATAATAATAATAATAATAATAATAATAATAATAATAATAATAATAATAATAATGACAACATATGAACTTACTTTAGAAGAGATTGTGCATTTTAGGAGATCAAGATAACAGTTGGCACCACATTTCTGCTACAAAACGTGTTATACTCATGTTTTTGATTGGTTGAATTGCGAGAGATCAATGCATTTTGACTTTCCTATAATATGACGCGAGCCAAAGAATTATTCAAATGATTCCTACTACTTCATGGATTCACTAATTCAGAGGATGTCAAATAAGAAAACACTATTTAATATCCTGATTTACCTTCTGTTTTCGACCACTGGCTCAATATGACCAATTTCACGTCTCTACTCCTCTTGAATCATAATACTTACACTCAGAAGACGAAATTTGTAGTCCCCAATCCTCCACAAGTACGGATCCTGAACTTTTATCAAATGCTAAATCTAAACGACATAAAATCACAGAATGAATTAAATGATCTAGTGAGAAATTCAGAGCTTCTGGTAGTCAAGGCGGGGTTGTTAGCTTCTAGGCTCTAAGAATAAAACTATCTCGCAGAGACTACGAAATTCGTACGTTTTTTATTGTTGTTTTTTCATTTTACAGATACGTTATTGGCGTTCAAGAAGTATTTCTCATTGGAAGAATGTATTTTCCTTTTCTGTTATCAATCTAGCCACTTCAAAGTGATCAATTTGACTCACGTATCTGAATAATGGAGTAATTTCATTGATGATTCTAAATCAAGCACGTCTATGTCGTAGGTTAGCTTTCTACACAGGGAACACTAGCAGCTGGACGCAGTCCCCGGGAACACAAGCTTTCTAGTGTTCCCGGGGACTGAGTCCAGAACAATTGGCCCGTAGTTTCAAAGTAAAGGTTGTATTTGTAATTGTATATTCCATTGCACAGAATATGGGTGATGCTCTATGCGGTCAAATCTGACTTTTCCACAGCTTGGACAACCATCGCTGGACACTTGACCAATCCTGGCGTCTAGGCCTAGCCGCTCTTATCATTGGTCTTTGCTCCACGTTTCAGACACTTCCCCCTTCCTCCCCTCGAAGATTTTCCTCCTCCTTATCTCAAAGGGGAGAAGCAATTTCTGAGGTCAGTGACGCTGCCTCGGTACCGTGAGAAGAGGGTAAGAGGAGAGGGAGGGGGAGAGGGAGTAAGGGGAGGTAACAGGAGAGGGCACGGAAACGAAACGGATAGGTGCGCGCGGGCGCGAGGATCACCCCGCCAATTGCCCTGTCAACCCCGTGGACGCTGACGAACCAAGAGGCAGCGGGTCACGGGAAGGGGCTGTGACATTTTTTATCGAGTTCTTTACCATGAAAATTAAGTCTAATTTATGGTATCTAATATTGTGAGAAATTTGCGTCAGATTAAATTAATATTATT
Organism: Teleogryllus oceanicus; assembly: GCA_964035755.1. NCBI lineage: Eukaryota > Metazoa > Arthropoda > Insecta > Orthoptera > Gryllidae > Teleogryllus > Teleogryllus oceanicus. The sequence continues at coordinate 106,675,710 of CAXIVR010000001.1, forward strand.
AAAATATTTGTTTCTTACAAACTATTTTAAAATGCTAATGGTTCTAAAGCAAGAAACACTAATTATTACATAATCATTTTCGGGAAACACACAATATAAATACATTTACATATTATAGACATTTTCTATCAAGCAAATTGAAATTCATGTTCACGTTTTTAAAAATTGTATTTTGACACTACTACACCTTTATTATGGAAATGCAAGCAATGCACACATTTCATTACGCATTATGAAAATGTAATCGCCCAGTTTTTCTATAGGAGCAGGTGCATGCAAACAGTGATTTCGTTAATCAATTAAAAATCACTGCCAAATGTGATGTTCAAAGTAAATTATCATTGCAAAATTGCTATTGTTAATATTGTCTAGACAATTTGTAAAATTGATGCAATCGATAAAATTGATGAAAAAGAACTAGGGAACCTCTCATTAGAAATATTGCGAACACATAATTGTCTTTATTCTTCATATACTTTTTCAAAAGTTGCTATTCTTCTTTTTACACTGCTGAGAAGAGCTGAGCCAATGAGCATTGAGCAAATGTTGAGATGGCCCCTTGTTTTCCTTCTGGACATAAATGTAACTTCATTTTCTGTGCACGTCTTCTAGAATTCAGTGAGAAATACAATTATTCAAATTATCGTTTCCATGTTGTCGCGGCAGGAAGTATTATTCCGAAGGACAACATGGATAAGAGCCAAAATTTATTGCCTTTTTATCCTTAAAAATAGATTTTCTTACATGGGAGCTTTTTTTTCCTCCCAAAATTTAAGTAGTATATGACTTAGTGTAGTGATCACAGAATTTTGAAAATGTGCACACAATTCACTTTTCCCCATAGCAGGTCATACGCAGTTTTAACTGTTTTTTTGACGGAAAATAAAAAAAATTAAGATTGCATCTATCCCTTTCCAGTTCTATTAATAGCAAAATTGTAATAATTGATATCGTTACTAAACAGCTAATAATATAAGCAGCAATTTTTTATTTCTTTTTATTTTCTGGAAATCTACACTGAAGTTAAATATTTTCTTTAATATTTTTGAATAACCACATATCAAAAAAAGAATAAATTTGAAAACCTTAAAATGTCACGAATCAATGTAATTTTCTTAAAAACGAGCTGTTAAGAAAGGAACAAAAACGTATTTGAATAAACTTTAAAGATATTGAGTATTTATTTAAAAAAATGTCAATGCCGGGACAATTTTCCAATTAAACTTTTTAAGCGGAACACAGTGTCTCCGAATCATATTATCTTTCCAATTCATTTTAGGTTTTTGTATGACCCACAAACAAGTTTCTAGGGTGTTTAGTTCGATTCGAGAAGCTCTCTCGCAATTCAAACTTCCGGAAACCTTGACACGGTTATCGCTATTGAAGTAAGAAACCGTTTTTATTCACAGGAAACACACCGTCCTTGTTTTCAAATGATTAATTGTGAAATAATTTTAGCCATTGTAAGATATACGCATGGCAAATATTTTGTGCTCATAAGATCGCAATACATGAATGTGTATCGAAACTGAAAATACATTTGGTTTTAGATCAACACGGAAAACACTAGAGTTCCAATGAGATCACAAGTCCTCAAATCTAAAAGCTAAACTACTGTCTTTATTATTTACACGAAATGAAACTTCATATATTCTTTAATAATCTAAAAGAAATGTGCATTGTGCTCAAATATCTTGACAATTACATAGCCAAATATTATTCCCAACATTTTCTGAAAATTTGTGACGGATGGATAATTTGATTTTAGGTCATATGGTTATTATGATTAAGGTTTAAAGGCACATCAACATTTAAGGTCACTAGAACAAGTGTCTGTTTTTATTAAGAACATAAATCCACTTTGATAGAAGTCAGTTAAAATAATTTTTATTAATTACAAGATTAAAAGAGTAAAAACATAGTAAAAATGACTAATTTTAAAATGAAATAAATGACAAAGACAGTGTTATATGAACAATGCAAAATTAGTGTATAAAAGGCATGTTAAAAATCATCCCCTTCACGTAGATTAGATTCATAAATCCATATTCTCTAAGAAAGTTTAAAGAGTTTGCGGAGGACAGTAGCCAGCATCTCCTCCATAGTCGACAAGCTATGCCTTCTTCGGCTCTTTCATTATCGCAGTGCACAGGATCATGCTTTACGGTAAGGCCTCTTCTTCATTATTGGGGGATATGGGGTGGGTAACTGCGCGAGATGTCCGTGCAAGAAGTGGCAGTGCCCGATCCGAAGGCGAATAACAATTGGGGGCCTGGAATAACCTCGGGCCTAGAGCCACGGGATAACCACGGGATAACGATCACAGTGATCGTTATATGATCTAGTAGTTAAAAAGAGACATTAAAAATGTATACAAAAAACAACTTCCAATTGTCAAGGAAAATTTCACATTTTTGAGTTCGAACTTCCAATAATCGTTTCTTAATAAAACCTAAGGACTTTATTTCCCCGGGGAAAAATAGTATTATAACACGGAAATTTATTTAATCCGAAATTAAATTTTCATATATCGTCAGCGAATTCGATTATTATTTCTAACTTAATATTTCAACTCTCTCGGAGATTTCCTACAATATTGCAATGATATTCATTGTAGCCAATAACTATTCTACTCATACTTTCTCTATTTCGTTGGTGAAATGAACACATTTATTTTAAGCTGAGTACCACTAAATTTATGAATGTTCTTCCATTACAATATTTCCACAGTTTTTGAGCTGAGGAGCAGTGACGGAAAAGAATTGGCCTAATATTGAGTTGAGACTTCATTCAATATTTTACTGTATTTTACATTCTCGATGCGCAGCATACTATAGAAACAATGATATCGATTAAAAATGGTATTTAGGGATTTTGAAGGAAAATTGGGTTTTTGAAATCCTGAACTTCAAAAAATATTTTTTCAAAAAGACTGCGAACATGTATTTATTTTTAGACTGATTGCAGGAAAAAGACCTCTTGTGTACGCATGGTACAAAAAAATGGTGGACAAAAAAAATTAAAGCTTTACTGACTTCTAAATCTATGTATTCTTTTTCAAAATTGATACTAAACTAGCAAGTTGATTGAGTCTCTGAATTCAATGTGAATCCAATATTTTCGAATACACTATCGTTATTACACCTACTGTAGTAAACGTCACGTTTTATTAATATCTCTGGGATTTTTCAAATTACAATTATTAATCTCAAATTTCTCATGAACTCTTGACTCTTCTTCTCGTTATAACTAATTCGACAAATGACGTTATAAAAAATTGTATAAATGTTTTCCAAATTTGCAATATTTTTTTTGCAGTGAAAGCATAAAAATTTTCCGTAAACACATGATCTAAATTTTCTTAAATACGGATCAATTGTACTTTCTCCCTACCGCGTAGGGGAAGTTACGTAATGCTGCGCGAAAAAACGGCGAATTTTCTGCAGAAAAACTCATATTACATTGCCCTTGTGACGATTAATTGATTTTTTCGTGTTTCCGGGCGCGTCAACTGCTTCGGTCATTAGTCCCGTTAGTGTAGTGCATGTTTTTTTCTCAGGAGATGGCGTTGATTTTCCCCTCGCTGGATGGCGAGATCCGGCACCGACCTACCGTCGGCTAGTGGGGTTTCCCCCTAACCAGGACTCTCCCACCAGCGGGACACCGCCCCAGCCGGGACAAGCTCTAAACTCTCGAGCGTTCTCCCGGAATATGTGAGAGTGTGGTGCATGTTAGTGTAAGAGAGTGTGTCAGGGGAGAGGATAGGACAAGGAAGGGGAAGGACAGATCGCGCGCGGTCCGTGACCCGTTTGGTAGGGTATTGCTCCGGCATTCGCCTGGTGTTGATAGGAGATACCACGGAAAACTACCGATCAGAGCAGCCGGCCGCTAGAATTCTCCTCCAGACAGAGACTGTATTCGACCTAGCTGATAGGCTAGTGTCGAAAATCCTGCCGCCGTCAGGACTCGAACCTAGGACCTCCCGGTCAGAGGCGCTGCACTGGCATCAGTTTATGCACTAAGCTACCGCTCCCGGTCTTTGTGACGAAAAATGGATAAATCCACTTGCTAAATTTAGAAAAAAAATCCTCCAAATCGTGGTGTAGTCAGAATCCATGTTTTGTGGGTCGTTGATAGCGAAAAATCGACTGACGACAAAACATTTGTCTGGCTGTCCGTCCGTCCCTGAACAACGCTAGTGGATAAACCGTTCATCCGATTTTAACCAAAATTGATACTCCCCATTCGATCTGGCTGATGTCGCAGCCCCTTGAATTTGAAACCAATATTCAATTTTGGGGGTACTTTACATGAAGCCCCTGGGACATTTTTGAAATGTTCAAACAAATGGCTCCATAATTTTTTATTACATTTTGTTGTAGGATAGTGGGAAATGCGTTTAAGAGAGTAGTGCAGGTCTCGTGTTCGTTGAAAACTGGTTTTTCGGAAATCGCAGAAGATCAAATTTATTTCGAAGTCTTCCTACAATTAAAATATTTAAATTTGAGATATTTTTCCTTGATGAAATCTATTCCTTAAAGATAAGATTTTTAAATAAGGTCATGTACAATTTTTCGAAACTTTTAGTATTTTCCGCGTAAGTTTCCGTGGATATACGGGTGAGAAAGTACGTACTTTTCTAGCACCATTGGTATTCTTTAAAACTGCCTTACTTCTAGACATTAGGCTCTTCTCGAATAATTGAAAGTCTCGTTACAGTTTAATTATGACATTGTGGTTCTGAAGTGCGTATGAGAAAAAGTAAAAATCTTGTACTTTCTTTCTATAGAGAAAAGTTCGCAATCTATTAAAATATAATTATAATATATTATATCCTATATTATATATTTTATATTATATTATATTAAAACTTAAAAAGGATGGACCTTTGCTCATCCGACACTTTGCCCATTGCACGTGGAGTTCAAGGATCGATTTTAGGCCCTATTCTGTTCCTACTTTACGTAAACGATATGCCCTCGACGATTCGAAACGGAAGAACGGTTCTCTTTGCAGATGATACGAACATGCTTTGCAATAAAGAAACCGTAAATAGTACAATATCAGATGTTTCAAATTTGTTCCGAAATAACAAATTAATAGTAAACGAAAAGAAAACGGTTTTAATGCAGTTTTCCATTTCAAATAAACAATTCTGTGCTCCATTGAAAATGAACAGTGTACCATTGACTGATGTTAAGGCAACAAAATTTTTAGGTCTCTCAATTCAGTCAAACCTTAAATGGAACGCCATTTAAATGTGAACACAAATTAATTCATTATGCTACGCGTTCAGAATTCTTGCAAATTCAGTCAGCCTTCACACTGCTCGTTGTGTATACTTCGCGAATGTTCATTCCCGCCTGAGATATGGCATAATATTCTGGGGAAATACATCTTATAGCTCCCAGACTTTTAGATTACAAAAACGAATTGTACGAATAATAACCAAATTCCGTCCACATGATTCATGTAAGTCTCTCTTCATTAATCTACGAATTTTACCATTACCTTGTCTGTTTATTTACGAATCAGTGGTTTTTGTCAAAAATGACTTACTTAAGGGCGGGAATATATTTTCAGAAAATGCCGATGTCTATTACTATAACACTTGACGTAGAAATCATATTCATCAGGGGACAGTATCAACAGCTCATTATAAAAAATTAACATACAATACATGTACATTATTGTACAACACTTTGCCAGATGACATTAAACGATTAAATTCGACAAAAAAGATTAAACCCCAAGTGAAATCGTTTCTGCTGCATAACTGTTTCTATACAATTAGAGACTATACTGAGCATCACAAAAAAAGTAACATTAATTTTAACAATGATACATAATGCATTATTTACCATTTGAACTGTGTAAATGAGTATAAACAACCTGTAACAACTATTGTACTACAGCTTCCGGGTCAATGACCCCCATCTCGATCAGTTTTTTCGTCCAGTTTCCCTGATCCATTGAGCAAATGCTGAGATGGCCCCTTGTTTTGCTTCTGGACATAAATGTAACTTCATTTTCTGTGGACGTCCTCTAGAATTCAGTGCGAAATTTAGTTATTCAAATTATCGTTTCCATGTTGACGCGGCAGGAAGTATTATTCTGAAGGACAACATGGATAAGAGCCAAAATTTATGCCTTTTTATCCTTGAAAATAGATTTTATTACATAGGAGCTTTTTTTCCTTTCAAAATTTAAGTAGTATATGACTTAGTGTAGGGATCACAGAATTTTGATAATGTGCACAAAATTCACTTTTCCCCATAGCACGTCATACGCAGTTTTAACTGTTTTTGACGTAAAATAAATAAATAAATAAATACATACATAAATAAATAAATACATAAATAAATACATAAATAAATAAATACATAAATAAATAAATACATAAATAAATAAATACATAAATAAATAAATACATAAATAAATAAATACATAAATAAATAAATACTTAAATAAATAAATAGATGGACCTCTGAAAACGAAGAAAATCTATTGAAACGATTGTGTTCCATTTATTATAGGTTGTATTGTATTTAACTGCTTTTCTAAATGGTAACTAAAATAGACACCGCCTTAGCCGAATGGTTAACGTCATAAAGACGCTGTCGGCTTGCTAACGTTGTGTGTTCGAATCCAGGAGATTAGTTTTTTTCTTCCGTAATGGTGTGATTTAATTGTAATTTGTCCAATATTTTGTAATTAATAATTTTTGAAAAGTCTTAGGGGCCCTAAAAAGGGCCGGTTTTGTCGTCCATCAGTACGACGACCAGGTGTCTCCGTTATCTACTACCTGGCCGAGGTGCCGGGATAGAGAACAGATGAGACGGGCAGCTAAACCTTCACTACCTCCTCCCAGGCTTTGGAAACGAGTTCCCATAGATTGTCAGCATTAATTGGTTGTGGGCCGGGTCAAAAATGGTCCACTTCGCCTTCGCCCACACGTTCCCAATATTGTTCACGTCGGCACTGCAAGGAGGCTAATCGAGAAATTCGACTTGGTCCTGGATTGCATACCATTCTTTAACTAATTGAGATTTGTGAACGAGAGACTGGTCCTGCTGGAAATTAATGATTCTATCTGCACATACTATGGTAGGACCCCGCCCATTTGGACCTTGGTGTATTCTGTGCACTACTCCTATCCCGCGTGTGCTCATTCAACACCAACACGCAACAGATATGCGACCAGAACGAAATATTCTAGAAATAATATTTCGGTTCTACTATTTGGAACCGAAAAGTTGAGAAAATGTCAAGAAATGTATTTTGTGCGGCGATAGATGGCTGCTGGTAACAGAATGGGATGAAACCTTAAAACCAATCCACACAAAGGAAATTAGAAACAAAAAGAAAGTCTGTGCCATTCTGTTACACCTCTAGTTCTTCATATTTTGGTAGTAGCGAAGTGTAAGCTGCAAACAAAGAAGAAATTTCAGCTAGAGAACTTGACAAAAGAGCAGAGAGACAAAAATAAATAACATTAATTACGAAGGACGAAATATTAGGGATCGAGAAGGAAACGAACGTATTAATGCAAAAACCAAAAACGCCTTATGAAGAGGATAATATGGAGTAGTAAATGATCTAGTAAACGACCAGTAATCGAAAGTACGTCAAATTCTTTCCGCAGTTTGTAATGGTATCTTCTTGCAAAGGAAAGGAATGTTTAGAACATTCTGAAGATCGTTATTAGGAATTGATTTTCATTGCTCAAGTAGAAAGCCGCTGATATCTTGCCGGATTTGAACACGCGTTCCTCTGTAACGAAGCCACGCACCTAAGCGATTGCGCTACCAACACAGACGTACGTACGAATTTCCATGACGTTACTTAATTAAGAATATTACGAATTTTGTCTTAAAATATCTGAACTCAAATGTAGCCACCAACTGCAAGCAGACTTGTTTTCAATAAAAAATGGCCAGATTGTCCTCTTCTAGATTCCAACTCGAAATAGCCAGTTCAGAACGCCATGCTGCTAACCATTACACCCAACACACCCCGTACGTGTCCCACATGAGTAAACATTTCATGCCGGTACTTCTGGAAGGAAATCACGGGAAAAGGAACAACCAATCACGGTGCGTGACGTGTCACTAGGCTGACGTCATAGAGCCTGTGATGTTTGACCCTTTATTCTAGAGCCATGCCTCTTCATGGACGGACAATTCGGGAGAGATTAGTCGCTCTTGTTGAAGCTGGCAATTATAGTGCTGCAGGATCACGGCGAGAGTACGGTGTTTCCCCTAGCATCGCGTTGGATTAGACAGTGGAGGAAGCCAGGAGAGGTCACACGTCGCCCTGGCATTGGTTCATGGCGGGTTTCGACCGAGGCTGACGATCGACGCTGACCTTTTGGTTGCCGAAGCGCGAGGGCGGCCATTCATGAACTCTGTCCGGTTAAGGTGGAATGTTAATATTCCTGGCAGTACGCACGTTATATTAAGGCGCCTGAGAGATAAGCTTAAGATCTCGATGTGCTGCTCAGAAACAGAAGCTAATAGATGAGCAAACGGTGTAAAATCTAGCCTGTGCTGAAGAAAAATATACATCGCGATTGGGGAGATGTTATTTTCTCTGACGAATGAATATTTTCATCAGCAAATGATGGTCCGATACGGGTCTTTCGGCCACCCGGCACTCGACACAGTGCGGAATATGTGGCTGGTCGCGGTCGCGTGTATTTTCGGTGAAAAAAAAATTATGGTCGCGGTCTGGTGACGAAAAACTGAATCAAACCAATTGCTAAATTAAGAGAAGAAAATCTCTAACACGTGGTGTAGCAAGAATCCAAGTTTTGTGGGTCCTTGATGCCGAAAAACCAATTGGACGCAAAACGTCCGTCTGTCCGTCTGGTGTATGTGAACAACACTAGCGCCTAAACCATGCATACGATCTTTTCTAAATTGAAGAAACCCTTGTTTTTGCCTGAGCTGAAGCTCTGCGATTTTGAAAAACATTCAATAATTTTTGGGGGGACTTTATTTCAAACCCCTGGACATTTTCAAAATTTTCTCAAATTTCTTAAATTTTTTTCTTTAAATTTGTTGTAAGAATAAAGTATTCATTTACGAAGGTGGCATAGGTCCGATTTTCACGGTTAACTCAGAATTTTTTAAAATTGCGAAAGATTGAATACTTTTCGGCTTTTTCTACAACTACAAAATTAATGATAGAGATTTTTGCTTCAAAAGAAATTTGTTGGTCATCAGTTCTTTTAATAATATAATGTAATTTTTTTGAAAGTTTAAGTTGATTTCGTACAATATGGCGTGCAATATTTGTAATTTTAAAAATTTACATAAACAAGATTTTCTCAAAAACGGCTGAAAATTTTTTCTTTACATTTTTGCTAGGGTTAGTGCTAGATGAACCCTATCGGATGACATAAACGCCATATTGCTCTATTCTTTTGTTTGTTTTTTCAAAAATTACAAAAATGCAACTCTTTTGAGTTGCCTCTCACGTTGGTAATACTTACATTAGAGGCAATTTCTTCACGTAATTGTATTTATGAGTACATGTGCTTTAAATAATATTAATAAAGTTTAAAATCTATTTTTTTTTGTAAAATAAATTTTAAAAACCAATTTTTTTCTTCAAATTTTTCCAATGGATAGTTCTAATTGCACAGTTTAATACGACGTAAAGTTAATTTTGTTGTATTCTTTCGTTTTTTTCAAAAATTACACAAATATTTTTTTGGGAATACTTCTCACGCCGTTAATATGCACATTTGAATAGATTTGTATACATTATTGAACTTGTGAGTAGAAGTGCTTCATATGACTTCAAATTAAGTTTTTCGAAAACTCAATAATTCCTGTTAAAAAGAGCTTCAAATTTCGCATTTACAGTAACGCTTAACGCCATTTTCTTAACAACGGCTCCAAATTTTTCAATGAAAATAGCTATTTAGGACAAGATTTTAGCCTTCTTTAATATTCTAGAAATAATATTACGGTTGTACTATTTGGAACCGAAAAGATGAGAAAATGTCAAAAAATGTATTTTGTGCGGCGATAGGCAAGATGACAGCTGGCAAGAGCAAAATCTGAAAACCAGTCCACAGTAAGGAAATTAGAAACATTTGTTACGAGAAAGTCTGTGCCATTCTGTAGCACCTCTAGTTTTAGTGTTGTGTTGGTTTCAAGCAGCATCATAATTACTGAAGTAGTTTTCTGGGTAATACTGGAAACCTTAATTACGTGTGGCGCAAATTTTACTTGAAAAATAGGTAGAAAAATAATATTTTTTGTACCTGTAATATTTAATCCAGAAATTAATAAAAACATAAAAATAGAGACTCAAAATAAATAATGAAAAGGCAAGATACATGGTTGTAGGGAAATCTCGATATGATCGAGAACAGAAACAGGTATATTTTGAGTAGTAAAGGAACTTAAATATCTTGGAGTGACTATTAGAGCAGGTGGATCTAATGATAATGACTTTGCTAATAATTGGCCTTCCCTTGCTTATTTTTTCAATGGACTTCATAATATTTTATGAAACAAGAATATTCGAAAGAAAACTAAGAGACACATATATAAGACAATGGTGGAGAGCTGTGTTACGTGTGGATCAGAAATTTGGGTTAAAAATTATGCAATAAACTCACGGTTAAATGCTATGAAAATGAATTTTTGGAGACGATGTTGTCAATATACTGTTTGATAGAATACCAAACGAAGAGATTAGACAGATAATGCAGATTGAGAGACAAGTGATCGAAAATGTAGATTGAAAACAACTCCAATGGTATAGCTATCTAACGAGAATGCATGCTGACAAAATATAAAAAATTATCTTTGAGTGGATCCCTTTCGAAAGATGAAAACGAGGAAGGCCAAGGAAATCTTGTAAGTCCGTCATCGATTCGACAATGAAGAGCAGAATAATAGAGAAAGATGCCTGACGGAATCAAAAACATTGGCGTGTTAAGTGCGAAAAACAGTCATTAGAACTGTAAAATACTCGCTTAAGAATTAATAATAATTACCTTAAACCCGAAGTGGAAGATACTGGATGAAGAAGCCTTATTATGTACTGGCACAAGTAAGCGGAGCTAACAGATCTTGCCGGAATATCAAACCAAAAGCAAAGTTGTTATTTGAAAAGAATCTGGTAAAGTTCGACTCAGGACATCGCCCATTTTTTGTGCAAGCAACGGTACTACAAAGTGGGCGGTGAGCGGTGCGTCAGCGGATATCTGGCCCATGACAGTCTTTAGAAAAAGTCAATTGAGAGTTATTTCCTCCAATTTACCAATATTAATTCGCATTAACCTATATTAGCTTTACTTTTACCTATATTAATTCCCCACTAAAACAAATAGAGCTACAATAGCACGTACTTTCTCGCATCATTTTTAATTTGCCATTTTCAAAAATTATGAGATTTCAATGAAAATGAAATCTGCGCAATTCTTTGAAGCGTTCCTTGGTCTATTCGTGAAAAAAATTGAGGAAAAACATTTTGGAGCATTTTTTGAAATTTTTTTATAAATTACATACGTATCAATCGCAAATTACGCAAAAACTGTTCTTTTTAAAAAAAATTGTACACGACCTCTTTTTAGAGGGATATATTTTACGTTGTCGAACAGATTTGGTTTAAGGCAAAAATTTCCATCTTCAGCTTTGTGATTTTGAAATGTTAACTTTTTGCAATTTTGAAAATGCTGTGTGTTTGCTAGAAATAAGACTAGTAACATTTTTTCGCCTTTCAATACGCACAAAGAGAAAATTTAAGAAAAAATTGAGAAAAAAATTATTTAAAAATTTTAAGACTGCCTACCTTTCCCACAAAACTACGCGAAAACTACTTATTATTTCTAAAATTGTACTTGACCTTATTTCAAGATCTGTTTTTAACAAAAAGATTTCATTAAGGAAAAAATCTCAATATTGTAGTTATAGTAAGACGCCAAAAAAGTTTGAATTTTTGAAATTTTCGAAAAATCAGGGATTTCAACTAAAATGAGATCTGAACCATTTTCTTAAGCGTTCTTTACGCTACCCGAGGACAAAGTTAAATAAAGAAAATTTGGTGCCTTTTTTGAGAAAATGTTGAGGTTTCATATAAAGTACCTCCCAAAATCAATAAATTGTCTTTAAACTCAAAAGGACTCGAATTTATTTAACGCGATCGGGAAATATCAATTTTAAAGAAAATCCGCTGGACGGTGTAGGCGCTAGTGTTGACCACACACGGTCAAACGGAGATACACGTTTTGTCGTCAGTCAATTTTTCGGTATCATCGACCCACGAAACATAGATTCTGGCTACACAATGTGTTAGAGGAAGTAATTTACTATACATGGTAACAAGATTTATCCACCTTTTCGTTACTAGGGCCCAGAAATAAGAGTTTCTATGTCGAAAATTCGCCCTTTTCCGGCGTACAATTACAATACATTTTCTTCTTTCGAAGTACGTGAAAATAGAATTAATATATGTATTGGTCTTCGAATCTCCGGCGAATCGCTTGGTTAAGAATTGTTCAAAGACGGCTGAAGTGACGAGTGGTATAGAAGTAGCAATATTATAAAATGCGTAATTGATGCCAATAAATAGATAAAATATATGATATTGTAGCACCACTAATTTATATTTGCAAAAAACAATGATGCACGTTTTAGAGAGGAGAGGGGTTTCACCAAAGTATGGTAAAATCTGTATTATCTGAAATACAATCTGGAATTAGAAGTATTAGGTCATATAATTTTACTGCACGTTGCACTGTATAAAACTTCGAAAATGTTTCTAGTGTTTAAAGTAAAATCTCAGTTAAATTCGTTCTAAAATAATTGTAATACAATAATTATTTCGAAGAGTTGCTTTGTAATTGTACGATCAAAATTACTTTTGAACTCTGTCATACAAAACCTTATATTTGGTTACTATTAGTTCAAAGGACGTCCGTGGTTAACACAACTAATTATTAGATCGGCTGAATGAAAAAAATCGCCAGGTGGCGTTGAGTTCGGCGTGGGTGGATCCAATTTGTTCAAAATGTTAGGTAACTTATTTAACTAAAATAAAATTATACAAAATGCAACATTGTATTTAATGAAGAAAACAAAGAGCACGTTCAATATACAATAATATCGTACTACTTCGGTAGCATCCAAATGTTGAATGTTAATTTCTTGATAAATGTAAGGATATTTTCTTTTCATGCAGTCGATTGGTAACAATGGAAACTGTATGTAATGCTTGTCAATGAAATGGTTGCGTGATTATCACAATTACAGTCAGTTCACAAATGATCAGGACACGCCTATTGAAAGTCTTACAATTGTGGCAGCATTTATTAATATCATTCGAGGAGAAAAACATCCATGCAACCGGACAATTATTGATAGAAGTGTAACTTTGTGTTCATAACCTTCAAAGTTGAACTTGATAATTGGCAAACAACGTAATATCAACATTGAAATTAGAATGAAATTAAAAGATCTGCTATCTCCTCGATATATGTGGTTTGGAGCCACAAGAAATATCGGTGCTGGTAAACCAATAGCTAATAAACTATTCGGTAAGTACTTAATAGCAACGAATATTATAACCAGTGGTGTTCTAATGAGTATCGGCGACATGATTCTGCAAGAAATAGAGATTCAAAAAGGGAAACAGATCTTTCCAAAACAGAAGAAACGATATGACTGGAAACGAGTTCATCGCATGTTCTGGGTTGGAATTGCTCAGGGACCACCTCAACATATTTTCTTTAAATATTTAGATAAACATTATCCAGGACATGATTATACTTCTATCATCAAGAAAATTCTTCTGGATCAGGTTATTCAATCTCCCCTGTGCATCGCCCTATTCTTCGTGTCGAATGGTATATTAGAAGGGCAAGAATACTCAGAGACGGTGACAGAATTGAAGAAAAAGTTTTTCGTTGTTTACTGTATTGACTGGTTATTGTGGCCACCGGCCCAGGTTCTGAACTTTTATTATGTGCCACCCCAATACAGAGTTCTGTATGTTAACTTAACAACTGTGATGTACAATGTATTTTTGTCATTTACCAAGCATAGAGAGTGAATCTAACATGACTGTTCGCTAAATTTTCATTGTGATATTTAGATATGCAAGTAAGCTTCAGTAAATTGAACTTTGGTGACTCATTTCCTTATAAAAAATTGTTTGGCATTGCCTTTACTACATTTAAGTTGTAACATAAGGAATTAACCATACTATTTCAGAATGTTTCTTTAATTGCCACAAGGAATAAATATTAGGTTACTTTCACATTGTCATTCATTATTTACAAAACAGTGTCCACATTAATTTATAATTTTAGGTAACCAGTATATAATTATAATGTAGAATGGAATAATAGCAAAGGTAGAAAATATATTTATAGATTATATGTCTTCCTTAGTTAAAAACATGTAAATTCAAAGTTTCATAATTGCAATTTGAGATATATATCCATCTTTCCTGTCAAAATACTAGCCTACTTAACCTTGAATATTTTTAATTTTTACAGAATTTGGAGTCTTTGAGATAATAACAAGAATTTGTATTTTTTTTGAATTTTTTTATAATTGTATACATTAAATTCCAAAAATGTTTATGTTATAATTTATCTTCAATTATCATAAATTTTCCAAGTAGTGTTACATAAAATTAATATAATAGAAATTTCAAGTAAATATAATCTCACCTAGCACCAAATGTGAAACTAATAAATAATTTAATGAAATGCTTCATTTAAACATTTTTATTATAATTATTTCATTACCAATTAGCTTTATCACAGGTTATTTCCTTCCTATATTTCATTACCTAGCAGATAAAGAAAATCACATTGAAATATGGTCAGCAATATTAAATGCATAGAGGAAAACTTTGTGCCTTTTCTCAGCTCCCAATATCTTTTGAAGGGCTATAAAATTTCCCATAACCTTAGAATAAATGTTTCTCAACCTTTTCGAAACGAAACACAAAAGCTGAACTTAAACAACTCAATATTTAATTTGTGCTTAAGTAAACTGCATTCTTTCATATTCTTGAAAATATCTACTATAAATTTTGAAAACTCTCACCATTCAAATTTTTTTCATCTATTTATTTATTTTTATTTTTTTATTTTACGTCAAAAAAACAGTTAAAAACTGCGTATGACGTGCTATGGGGCAAAGTGAATTGTGTGCACATTTTAAAAATTCTGTGATCCCTACACTAAGTCATATACTACTTAAATTTTGAATTTTTGAAAGGGAGAAAAAAAAACTCCCATGTAATAAAATCTATTTTCAAGGATAAACAAGCAATAAATTTTGAATTTTGAAAGGGAGAAAAAAAACAAAAAAACTCCCATGTAATAAAATCTATTTTCAACGATAAATAAGCAATAAGTTTTGGCTCTTATTACTCATCAATTTTAAAATATTGACTTTCTGGGCAGTTAATACGTAAGGAAGTTTTTGTTTTAGTATGGTATAAATAAAACAAAGAATACTTTGGAACAATACGAACAACTAGTGGGTCTACAACAGCACATATTTTCTTGCATCATTTCTAACGGCTTCGTACTATTATAGTACTATATGAACGTGCAAAAATGTTTCCTACGAGCAAAATTCTTTCTCCGCAGTCGCTTTAGTTACTCAGGTCCTTAGAGCTCACATTACTGTCACATTACCCCTGTACTACCAACAACACAGTTACGAGTACTTCCCGTCGTTTAAAAAAGTTAAAATTTACATCAGCAATTTTCAAGAATTCAGAGATTTTCAATTACATTATTTTAATATCTAGTTTTAAAGAACAGATTTCATTCAGGTAAACGTGTGTATCATCTATATTGTAGTTTTGCGAAGTTAATTTTTTATTTACAGTTTTTGAAAATACGAAACGCCGAAAATGGGAACTGAGATATTTTTAAACGTCCTTTGGTGTATCAGAGAAAAAAAATTAAAGAACACATTTGGAGTCGTTTTTTAGAATGTTTTATACATTTTATTTACTCCCAGGAAAAATTGGACGAAAACTATTCGTTCTTTTTTTTTTTTCAAAACAATTCTGCAGGAATTATATAAATATCTAATTTTTCCGTTAAAAAATATTATCATGGAATTTTGCTGAGATAATTTTTTACAATTGTCTAGTATACAGAGTCTTTGTCTAAAACGACACAGCATCATTTTCTTCGCAGCCTATTGTTATATCAAAAGAAAAAAAATTGAGCCGTTTTCGAGACAATAATTGTTTAAAAATTGCCCTATTTCAAGCAAAACTATGCTAAAAGTATTTATATTTTTGAAAAATTATAATGATCTTATTGCAAGAACTTTCTTTGAATAACAATTTCACAAAGTAAAAATCTATCTTTAATATTGTACTAGCGTGTACAATACGCATTGACGGACGCATTTTGCCGACAATTCATTTATCGGTATCGAAGATCCAGAAACCGTTTATTCTGAATATACAACGTGATAAAGGAAGTATAGTACTTATAGGAATTAAATTAATTCACTTTTTTACACCAGGCGCCCACAATAGTGTTTTGTCAGAAAATCCTATTTCTGACGCAGCGTTACATTTTCTTTACTACGTACATAGTATGGCGAGAAAGTAAAACAACGAATAAAAATGAATTTAGTATTACAAAATGAAGTAGAATATTAAATCAAAAATCTGAGATCAAAGATCTAACTGTAGAAAGCAAATTGTTTTGGTTAATAAAATATAAATAAAAACAAGCAAAATAAAATATGAAATGCATAAACTATGCAATATGAATCTGGTGTAATATTAAAATAAATTACAGATAATTTATTGCTAAAGACAGGCTAACAACCTGAATCCTTCTTGGTTGGTATGTCATTCGTACGGAAAATAAGAAAAATGTAGGTGAATGCTTCAGTGAGTGCGCTGTAGCACAATGTTCTGTTGTTTGTACTGTAGATTTTGTACTCTTTTCTAACATTACAGGGAACCAAAAACAACCTTGGTTCTGGTAATTGCAAAATTCCCGCGCGTTTTATACCAAAGCACTCCTAGGGACCAACTGGCAATTCCCTACTCATTTGCGCAAGGACAACGAGGCTCCAGCAAATTATTAAAAAAAGTTTGAATCGTTCTTTAAAGGTATATTGAATATATTTGTATCAGAATAAATGTTGTTAATATAAGAACATGTAGAGCGTCCGTTTCTAATATAATATGCTTATTCAATTATGAAAATGGAACGATGTGATACATTTTGCCAAATAGCTGCGTAACTCAAAGTATACGAAGTAAAACTGACAATATTTATCATTACCGTCTCCAAACAAGTTTCTTTCCGATAGATCAACTATTGATTTTGAAACTCAGAAAAACATTCACATTAATAATGAGTCATGTGCACTTGTGTATAAAAAAGGAAAGGTAATGAAGGAAATGAGTGCAGCGTTTCCCTAGAAGTTGGGAATTATCACACAGTAAATCAGGCGATTATCATTCGGTAGGCGGTAATTAGACGATAAAAGAATGTTTTAAATGATGTAGATAAATTATAGTCGCTCTTGTCTTTCACATTACACCTCTTGAGTTTAGTTCAAAATCGCCGACTCTAAAGCGACTGCCGGGAAGGTCCTAAGGTTCGAGCACCGACGGTGGCTACTTTTCATCACTAGCTACACATTTGGGTCGAATTCAACCACTGTCTGCAGGAGCATTCTAGTGGCAGGCTGCTCCGATCAATGCCAGGTTAATGTCGGAGCATAATCGACTGCTCTGCTCGGTACCGGACCGTGCGCCTCTCCCTTTACACACACACATATACATATACACATACATACTTTCATGCATTAAACCACCACGCATCTCGGGAGACTAGTCGAGAGCTTTGAGCTCGTCCCGACTGTAGCGGTGCCCGGGGAGAGAGATTCCTGGAGGAGAAAATCCCCGTACCGAGGCGTAGGTCGGTGAGGATCTGACCATCCGGCGGGGAGCAACACCGTCACTCGCCTGGATTAAGCGATCGCTACACTAACGGTACTAATAACCAAAGCAGTTGACGTGCCCGGAAACAATCAATTTCACATCAATATCATATAATGATAACACCAGAGCCTTTCGCCGGAATCCGTAAGACCATGAAGTAAGACTGCTAATGCAATTGATATTCTGACATATTCTCAATAGTTCAGGACTTTTTTGGAAACACTATCTTATTTAATGGCGATGATGTACTTTCAAATAGTACATACCACGAGAGTGGCCACAAAAGTGATGGCAACTATTTTCTTGCTTGATAATCATACGTGAAATTTCAAAATATACAATTGGAGAGATATGCTGTTTAATTTATGAACAACGGAGCTATCTGAATCATGTAAGATACAAAAAAAATAGTTGTTAATTTCAAACGTGGTCATTCCTCTGGAAACGACGTGTAAATTATAAACTCTTAGGCGTACACGTACATATGGTATATATGCTTAATAATTGAATTGGGTGTTTGATCAGATTGCTACGTGGATGCGCTTTTGGGCAGGTGAATACATTAACACAGCTAATAGATGTGAGAATTCTTATTATCTTGTAGCAATACCGAGGAAATTTGTTGTCTTTCACCTTGGCAACGACTGGAGGGAGAAGTCTTCAAAGGACTGTAAGGTCGCCTACGCGTTTCTTTACAAATCTCGCAGACGTGTACGTGGCTCATGTTTTTACCAAAGGAATAAACACATTTGAACGGAACGATTCGTGTTTCTTCTTCTGAACGATTGTTGTTTTTCTTCGAACCTGATACAAATTTCATATTGCCAACTTTCCCCTCGGAAGTACTCCACACCTGCCACCACGTAAGAGATGTAGCCGTTGCAACACACTTGCATTTCCTGTGCATTCATGTTCAGACACAACTGTTCTTGTCTCTTGCATTAAAAAAACAACTGTACACGTACGAAATCTCCGCACATTGTAAATAATTGATTTAAAAGTGAAAATTACATAGTAGAACCCAACTTTGAATAGCAAACCCCTGAACTACGCGTTACAGCATTAAAGGCCCCATCCTGTGCGAGAGTAACCATTTTAACCCTAGATTTCAAAGGCGACATGTACCAAGCATTATCACAAAGGTGTAGTCTGACATTACTTTGTGCAAAAATAAATGAAAACTAATTTACAATGAAACACTAAATGTAATGGCTTGAACATGTGTGATATGGAGTTACAGAATACATTTTAAAGGTTTTTATAGATACACCTAAATGACTGCACTCTCAGGCAGTCATTTATGTGTATATGGCAGATACTTGCTTGGTACTGTGTACACGTGGCTTTTGAGCAGCGACCAGAAAAGTGCCTTGTCGTGCGACCTTTGTTAAGATCGGCATCGTCCCATTTTGATTGTTAAATGTTCAGAATAAAACGTAAATGCTAAAACAGAAGGATTTTGTATTCATTACTTACAATATTAGCAGCACCAAAAATATCACTGACGTAACTACAAAGGCGTAGTCTACTGGACGACGCGTGTTAAAATGGCGTGTACCGGAAATAGGCACGCGCACAACGATCAGTGACGTTATCTTTGGGTGTGCAAGTCGTGTGTCAACGCCCAAGGAAATAAAAATATCATTTTATTCCTTTGAATTTATTTAGATTGTTTTCATGTATTCGGTCTTCCGTACGATCGGCGTCATAGATCGCTACCAACGCATCCATGCAACGCAGGGAGTAGGGGAGCGATGCTCAGTCCGTTGGCGAATGCCTCCAATGTCTTCCGGCCGGATCGGGAGGCGGCAGTTCATGCGTGAGACATCCCCCCCACTCAAGGACAAAGCGTGCCAAGGCGTTGGATCTCTTTTAACGGCCTGCTGGACACCAAGCGTCCGTGATTGTGATATTCTCCGTTGCGCGTTGGAGCCATTCGCGATTCTCACGAATTTACTGTTATTTTTTTATAAGAATAGTGGAAAAAGTGGAACAATAGTTATAAATAATTGCTTTCCTTCCCTTTCGTATGAAGAAAAGAAACAAGTACTTGAGTGATGGGCGATCGTGTCCTAACCTGATAATGTTTACGAATCTAATTTTTAAAACGAGAACTGAAGAATGGGAGAAGCGACGAGCACGTCTTTTTAAATACTATAAAATGTATTATTTCTATCTTTGCAATAGAAAATACAACATCCTCATTGTTGTTATTTTGCTAACATCTTTCTCTCAATGTTCCAATTATTTTGTTCGCATAATTCAATTTTACACTAAATATGTAATCGAAAAGAGTAGTGTGGGGTTAACACATTCTTTCACTGCCAACGCCCTAGGTCCGGAGTGAGGAGACGCCATTGACAACGATATGTGTATTTCACTGGCTAGTCACACAATTGAAGTACACAGAGTTTCAGAAACGATGAGTGAATGGAAAGGGTTGGGGTAAGCTTTCGGCATTTGTTGCGTCGTCTGACAGACGTCGCCTTTGAAATCTATGGTTAATATTGCCAAGGATTATAATTAAATTGAACCAAAATCGAACAGTCTCCTTAAATTTATTATCAAAGAATTTTTGTCCATTTCGTGCAATTTAATTTTACGTAGACTTCGAGTTTCTGCAATTTTCTGACCACCTATACTATCGAGTAAGATCATTCAAAAGTGCTGAAGTTCCACCTACATAATAAAAAGTACAAAAGGACGTAGAATACCCTTTAGAAACAAATTTCAGTTTTCTCCTGCTCCCACCTGTCTCCCTTCCTTTCCCCATCCGATCTTCACCCCTATCTGTCCTCCACATGACCTTCAAAACGCGAGTCCCCAACAAACTTACTTGTGTCTCTAAAATTTGTGTACTCTTGGGATAAAACTTGTTTTAAGGATCTAGAAAGCATCGTTTCCCAGCTTCCGCGATTATTATGTGTTTCGGCATTAAACTGTTTTTCTTTCTTGATCTACAAACTTCAATTTTTTCATCTTAAATCTCTAATATTGATAATCGTCTCAGCTTTAAAATTCTTACTTTCTAATTTTAACATAATTTGGGGAGTCCAAAGCCTTTGGGATTTATTGTCATGATATAATAAACATTATCATTATTATTATAACCACAACAATATAATTTCATACATTGTTTATAGCTTGCTAACTTAACTGAGAAAATATTCTCATCTATATGTGAAGAAAATGAATAAAAAATGTTGTGTTCATATAGTCATTCAAATTGTATTTAATTTCTATTATCACACACACTTCATTTTGTGTCTGAAGATAACAAATTTTAACATTATATAAGAGTGAAAGACAGGTCTGTGTAGACACAAACTTTTTTTCTGAATAGAATGATGAAAGTGAGAGTTATCACTATATTTCTCAGATGCCTTCATAATTTTAAATTGTTGAATATGGGTTACTTATTTTATTTCCTTTATACACTGTTTAATAGTTTGTTATACTACTGATACTTCATTTTTTGTAATTCTGTCAACTGTAAAGAGAGAAAGAAAGAGAGAGGTTGTGGTGTGTACATACACTTGAGAGAGTAGATGTTTCTTAGAAAATTGTTTGAAGGTGAATACATTGGAGTGAGGAGGTATAAAATGATTTTTGAGTACCCATTTGTTCAACAATCTTTAGGTATATTGACAGTACAAATTAGTACAGAACATTTTCAGCTAAAAACTTAACATTTATCTTTTTTTATAAAAAGATGATAATTTCAATATGTTGCTTTACGTAGCGGTGTTAAAGATACAGTATTTAATTTATTAAAGCACAATACAGTCATGTAGCATAAAATCTATATTTAGTAAATGAAAAACAATTGTTAAGGCTATAAATGCCAAATTTCCATTATTCATAGTAAGAGAGAAAGAGATATACTCTTGTTTATTTGATGGTGTATTACAGTACTGATACTTGCTTATTAATATATAATTTTTCTGAAGAAGTAGAAATGTAAATGATAGATATTTGTAAAATCGAATCTATCTTTTAACATTATTCCCCAAATACTTAGTTACATATCAATTTTCATTGATTTTCTTCTTTTTTTGGGTGGCATCCATATTTTCCAACTCTGAAATTGTGATAACTGAACAATTAGTAATTTAATGCAATTATTATTTTCATTCAGAGGTATAATTTGAAAAAGTCACTCACTTATTTTTCTTCCTGAGTCGTTTGGAACCACAAATTGTAAAAACGTTTAATTTTAGAAAATAATTGCTTCATTTTATCTTTTATAACAACTTCTATCTTTAGAAGAATAGGCATTTCTTGTTTTGAATTGTATGCCCCCTCTGGTGGAGACAAAGTTTCAGTCCCTGAAACATCTGAATTATAAAGCAATGTTTCTTTAGGCATGTGGGTGGCATTGATCAAGTTTTTAAAGAAAGATGTTTTTACTGAAGATGTTGGCTGTTCGTTTAAAGCAAATTCTTCACTAATAGCTCCCTCCGAATATTCGGGAAATTTGAAGGGATGCTTCTCATCGCCTATGATAGCAGAGTGCACTCTTTCAAGAGATTTAACATTTTCCGTTGGAGAGAATTTTTTATCCTTGTCAATATTCATCTTCGCTAGCCGTTTGCCTTCATATTCGGCAGCATCAGAGTTGTATACGACCTGAAAAGTAAAGTGTTAAAATTGTAAAATGAGTAGCATTTCATCAGTTAGATAGTACCTATACCGAAGGGGCAATCCGACAATCTGCGATCTTGTAAACTGGAAACTTAAGGTTCAGAACCGTTGTCATTATAACCCTCTACCACAAACCATATTTTTCTGTCAAAACGAATTTCGGTCTTCTGATCAAGTTCTTGTGAGTAAGACATTACACCAGTGTTTTGTATGCAATACGGAAAGCATTTTGACAACTATTTCAAGAAAACCCTTTTCTACAATAAAATTTATTTACTCAATAGGATTCTCGTTTGAAGGAAATCAATGAATCTGAACGTGAAAATATCTTATATTACTGATAATTTAACTACAGAGTCTCGATTAGTTAATAATTAATCACAATTTGACACAATCTATTTTAAAACAATTTGAAACGAAACATGGCGTTGTACAATAAGTCACTTTTTGAAGAACATTTAACAAAACTAAAATCATGTTAAAATTATGTACAAAATCAGATGTAACGTACATAAATGACATTTGAATTTACGCTTAATTAATGCATTGTTCAAACATAGTAGTACCTGCTTATTTTCTTCTGAAAACTGTGGACTGTGTTGAATAAATGTCTGGAAGGGTAAGCTGAAATGGCTAGCATAACTCTTTGAGTAAATTTCTCCTTTGTTTGTAATTGTTGAGAATGAGGAATGATATAGTCCCCAAACACTGAAAATTATTGCCCAGAACAGAATTAAAACCATTCTGAAAATGCACGACTGCAGCAATAACTTATTGAAGTACTCCATCTTTTCTCTCTTCTTGATTATGTCCAAAACCGAATGCCGTTTAATACTCGAAATGAGCTCAGTAGTCGTGCCAGTCGAACGCCAAACTGATTTGCTCTTGCTGGAAGACTATTATAAATTATTCTGTCAAACCGCGTGACGACGTCTTATGCACGTATCGCAGCTTAACTGGGAATTTGAAAATCTCCTTAAAAATCTCTAAGTTATTCTAATAAAACTTCGAAAACACTGACAGTATAAAATCTTTCATTGCGGTGACTTCAACATAAATTGCTTCACACAATCAAGTAACGAAAATCTACTTAAAGACCTCCTAAAAATCATACAATCTACAAACAACCTTAAATACGCCAACACAAATATCTAAAAATAGTAGCACTGCTATAGATCAAATAATAATAGACGCAAATAATAACAGTTTTTCTGTAGCTACATTTATCACAGGCTTCAGCAACCACACTGTCCAGATTTTAACAATTCAAATAGAGACAAAAATTACAGAACAGACAACTTACCAAAAAACGTGAAACTATTCCCAAGGAAACAATGAAATTCCAAAACTTACACAGATTACAAAATTGGAATGAAGTATATAAGGTAACTGATACAAATAATAAGTTTAACTCATTCATAAATAAATACTTAAGACATTTCAATGCCACTTTTCCTCAAAAACTCAAAAAGATTCAAAAAAAAAATCGTGGATTACCAAAGGCATCAAAGTGTCATGTGAAAGAAAGCACAATATGTATAATATACCACAGTATATGTATAAAATAGCACAGAACAATGTAACCCCAACTTCATTTCATACTACAAAACACATAATTCGATCCTAAAAAAGGAATCAAACAAGCAAAAATTATGACAAATGATAAGTACATTGCAAATACACATAACATAACAAAAGCTATGTGGGACATTATTAAAAAGACCAGCACCAACAAATAATAACAGAAAAATCTAGGGCTTTACTACAAAAAACAGCTTTACAAGACCCACAAGAAATTTGTGACATATTCAATGAACAGTTTTCACAAATAGGTAAAAAATTAATCTCTCAACATTCCCTAAACAATAAAACACACCAACCAAACACTAATGTCACACAAATTTTAAATTTCATATTTTTATATGAAACCACCCCCTCTGAAGTTTTAAAAATCATTGGACAAATGGAGAATAAATTCTCAGCAGGCCTGGACAACATTCCAGATTGTCTTATCAAACACAGTGCTCCATGTATAATGCCACCACTCTCTCATATTTGCAATTACTCTCTAAAAACAGGCATAATCCCAGATGTATTCAAAATGGCAAAATTAATCCATTGTTTAAAAAGGGCAATAGTTATGATCCAATGTACTACAGATCTATCTGCCTACTATCAGGATTTTCGAAAATTCTGGAAAGGCTTTTCAATGATAGACTCAAACATTTTCTCAGTGAAAATAATGTCCTTACAATGCACAACATGGCTTCAAGGGTGATAGATTCATAGACAGAGCCATCTTCTCCTTTTTAAATGATATACTTTTTGCACTAAATCAGAAGGAAATTTTGACCTTTTCTTAAATTTGTCAAAAGCCTTTGACGTAATTGAGCATCGAATACTTTTAACAAAACTAGATTTTTTGATCGATTGATTTTTTCGTGTTTCCGGGCGCGTCAACTGCTTTGGTCATTAGTCCCGTAAGTGTACTGCATGTTTTTTCTCGGGAGATGGTGGTGATCTTCCCCTGCTGGATGGCGAGATCCGGCGCCGACCTATCGTCGACTAGTGAGGTTTCCCCCTAACCAGGACTCTCCCACCAGTGGGGCACCGCCCAGCCGGGAAAAGTTCTAAGCTCCCGACCGGTCTCCTGGAATATGTGGTAGTGTAGTGCATGTTAGTGTGTGTGTGTGTGTGTGTGTGTGTGTGTGTGTGTGTGTGTGTAAGGGGAAATGATAGGACAAGGAAGAGGAAGGAAAGATCGCGCACAGTCCGTGGCCCGTTTGTTAGGGTACTGCTCCGGCATTTGCCTGGTGTTGATCGGAGAAACCATGGAAAACTACCGATCAGAGCAACCGGCTTCTAGAATTCTCCTCCTGACAGCGACTGAATTTGACCTAGCTGAAAAGCTAGTGTCAAAAATCCTGCCGCCATCAGGACTCAAACCTAGGACCTCCCGGTCAGAGGCGCTGCAGAAACATCAGTTGATGCACTGAGCTACTGCTCCCAGTACAAAACTAGAAATGCTAGGGATCCGAGGAATTGCAGGCCAATAGATCAAATTATATTTATCAAACCAAGTAGCCAAGTAGTTACCCTCCAGCACGTTAAAGAAAACATAATCTCCTTATACTACTCCTGCCCTCAGATGATAAATTGTGGAGTCCCGCAAGGATCCATCCTAAGGCCAATACTATTCCTTATAAACATAAATGATATACCTTCGGCTTTAAGAAATAACAAAATAATTTTGTTTGCTGATGACACAAACATAATCATCAAAGCAAAAACACAAAGCATTAGAAATAGAAACTCAAAAAACCTGCATGTACTAGTAAAGTGGTTTCAAGACAACAAACTCATCATAAACGCAAGCAACACAGTCTCTCTTGATTTCATGAATCCCCAATCCAAAGAAAAAAATCTCTCATAGCATTTGCTCATAAATAATAACCCTGTAATGATGTCCAAACTACCTTCCTCAGTCTAACAGTCCAAGAAAACCTAAAATAGAATGCTCACATTTCAAATCTTAATAAGAAGCTTACCAAATCTTACTATGCCCTATACACCCTCAGGTGAAGCTCCAACATCGAGACACTTTGAACACTGTGTTTTACAAATGTGCACTCACACTTGAAATATGGAATAATATTTTGGGAAAATGCCCCTGAAAGCTCTTGTACATTTATTATACAGAAAAGAATAATGCGAACAATGACCAGCACTCATAAGCTGGAGTCTTGCAAACCCTTGTTCAATAAATTAAGGATTCTTCCACTACCATGCATGTATATATTTGAAATAGTTGGTCTACACAAAGAAGATTCTCATTGAAAACAACAACACTTTTACTCTAAATTCTGATGTACACAACTGCAACACTTGTCTAAAGGATAACCTACATGTTCCCCATTCTGAAGCTATGTTTTATCAAAAAAGAACCCTATTAGTGGGCATTACACTTTATAACAAATTGAACCATGATATTAACGACACAAGCACAGTACAGACATTTAGAAGTAAATTGAAAGCTTTCCTGCTTAACAACATGTTTTACAGTTTGAAGGAACGTACAAATCACAACACTACCTCCCTTAAAAAACATAAATAAAAATTCTTATCCCATTTGACTTTGTTTCATGTCCACTTTTCGAGCTGAAGCAAAGAAAAAAGAACTGGCATATCCCATCCTGCCTGTGTTAAATTGCAGTTAGACTGATGTAGAAGGAGAATGCCAGACCAAAATTCTCTTTCCTTCACCCTGAATTTGCTAGATGCATTAGGCATTGTTAACAATAATATTGTTAAATTATTTCTAAATGAATAGTATTGTTGTTATTATTAGTATTGTTATTACTATTATTAGAATTATCATATGGATGTATTTATAAGGGGATATTGCTGCTTTGTTATGAAATTTTACAAGGGGTGTAATTGAAAAGTGCATGTACACTCCAAAAACAGTGACCCAATTAAAGATATTTTGATAATACAAAGATGAAAAGTGAGTAGATAACCACAATTTACTAAGAAAATATACCAAATATATTTCACCTGGAGTACCCACAATGCAAAATGTAATGTCGGGTCAAACAATGAATGGGTCAGTTAGATATAAGGTAACGACAGGTAACATTACCAGGGGTGAAACATTGCCATAACTTCGAAAAATTTAAGTAACACAGTCTGTATCATAAATGTATTTGCTAGCTGTGTTCCAATAGTTAGCTACCACTCTTAGAAACATTATATACAATTGTTTGTTGCATTGGGTTACAATTGCAACCTAAAATGTCCATAAATATGTATGATGTATTTTGACGCAGCCAAATCTCGAAATCGAAACTTCATTAATTTTGGGTTAATCGAGTTGAAATAAATGGCGTGATAAGTAAATGTGTCATATCCTAGGCCTGTTAGTCATGACATAATGATTATCCATTATAAGTAAGACAAAACGTTTTATTAGCTTATATCACTTACAGGTAACATTGCCATACTGGCCTTTTTTGCTCATATTTATATCCTTTGAGAAGATATTCTTACATTGAAACAATTGACATTTGTGAGTTTATGTTTCATTTCTAAAGCCTGTAACTTATAAATTGTAAATATTCATTAATTATATTTAATTCAAAATTACTTTTTGGTTGTCGCCATACTTGCAGTGTAACTTCAAGAATCAGATCATTAATTTACTTTGTCTTGTTTTTAGAGAATAACATGTTGATAAATAGAAATTCCAATATCTAAGATTTACAAATCTCAGATAAAGTTAAAATACACCAAGCAATGGAAAATGTTAATAGTGGAAAATTAAGTAGGAAAATGCTACTAAACTGTATGGAATTCGCAGGTCCATTTTAAATGACATGCATGAGGGTGTTATGCCAAAATATGATATTGTTGCTGAGCTTTCCAGATCAAATATAAAAAGGAAAAAGCACTTTCTCCCTATTGCATTTTATCACAATGTAAAACAGTTAATAAAATTGATTTTAGACTTAAGTTCTCAAAGCAGTATTTATCTCTATTTAGTGTATTTAAACAGGCAAAAACCAAAGACTAATAATCATAAAATTTGTTCTGAAGCATATTTATGTGTTTCTGTTTCCTATCCAACTCTCATTCATTAAAACATTGCCAGATACTTGGAAATAAAGAGAGGTGGCAATGTTTGACCCCTGCGGGGTAATATTGCCACTTTGCTTACTTTTAAGAAAATAAATGGGACTTCAATATTTTGAAGAAACATTATGCTATTGTGAAGGATTAAATTTTCAAAATAAATATAAAGAGGTTGGGCAACATAATGACAATCCTCAGTTCTTATGAAATTGATTTAAATGAACTACTTCACTCAGATGAGCTTTGTCTTTTCCTCTTCTATATGGATTGGTAAAATTTAAAAACAATGTTTCAGAATCAATTGTTAGAGTAGCAACTGGAGAGTTTTGGTGGTGGGGGTAGAGGTGGTTATAATAACAGTACAAGATAATAATTATGGTAACAATTACAATAACAATACATATTGTTTTAAATTGGTAAGTGTTTGTGTGTTTACTATATCGAGTGCTGTAGATGTTTTTTCATTGTATTGTTCTTATTTATTTGAATTATTTTCTTATAATATTGTACAGTAATTATTTCATCATTTTTTGTTACACAGTCGTGCCAGAGCATGGGGAAAAATGTGTTCCTTGAAATGTTGGTATGTAATTTCCAGACAAATTCTGTATTATACATTGTTGCCAAATGAATGAATCTGAATTACATATAATTTAACAGTATTAGTTTGTTTCTTGTTTAAGTCTTGAAATGGTGAAAACAAGGGGGAGGCAGATTGTGGCCAAGTTTTTTCTATCTCTACATCTAGTCCTACTGCAGCACTTGAAATCACATTGTACATATTAGTCATTGAGGTATTCCTGAACACTATAAAAAAGTTTTTGCCCAAGCAAGTGTTTTGAGTTTATTCTTGAAGTTGAGTAAACCTGTCGTGTTTCTCAGATGAATTGGTAATTTGTTGAAGAACTGTATACCTGAAGAGATTGTAACCTTCGGGTACAATGTGCTTGTACACATTGGTTGATGAAGGTAACATGCTTGCTTTGTGTTATAGGGGTGTAAGCTTGAGTTAAATTTGCAAGGTGTGTTGTTGTTTACTAGATTTTTCTTTACAAACATGATAATTTCATAAATTAATATACAAGGCAGTGGAAGTATGTTAAGTTTTTTGAATTGAGGTCTGCAGGACTCTGTTTTTTGTATTTGTTATTGTTCAAATGATTCTCTTTTGTATTTTGAATGTTTGCTTAGCCTCTGGTGCTTGGCCCCATATTATTATTCCATATTTGAGAATAAGTGACATTTGCAAAGTACACTGCTTAAGTTGTTTCAATGGTGCTGTTTATTATTATTATTATTATTATTCTAAGAGTATAATTAAGTGTGCTCAATTTTGAATTTATATCTTCTAGGTGCGAGTTCCATTTGAGGTTGAATTGTATGGTGATTCTGACAAATTTTCTTTTTTGTGCTTGTGTGATGCTGTTTCCTTCTGATGTTAAATTTGGTGAGTATTGTTGTGATGAGGGGAATTGTGGAAGGGTATTGTGATTGTTTTGTCTCTGTTTAGGATTAGTTTGTTGTCGTAGATCCATTGAATTAGTTTGTCGATGGCTGAATTGACTTTGTCTTGTAAAGTTTTGGTTGTTCTTACTTTGAATATTATATTAAAGTCATCAGCAAAAAGTACTGTTTTGTTGTTTTCCATTATTGATGGCAAGTCATTTACAAATGTAAGAATTAAAATCGGGCTTAATATGGATCCTTGCAAGACCTCATATGTCACATCTCTTGGCTTGGAGTGATAAACATTTATTTTGCTGTCTTTTTGGTAAGGTAAAACTACTATTTGTTTTCTGTCCAATAGGTATGATTTTATCTACTTGTTAGCAATTCCTCGGATTCCATAAGATTCTAATTTTGATAATAGAATTCTGTGATCTATTGTGTCAAAGGATATGACAGGTCAAGGAAGAGACCAACGGGAATTTCTTTTTGCTCTAATACCAAGAAGATTTCATTTACAAAGGTTAATAGAGCTGTTTCAGTTGATCGATTTTCCCTGAATCCATGTTGTAAGTCAGTGATAATGTTACCGTGTATCAAATAGCTTTTTAATCTTTCATAGAAGAGTTTTTCTAATATTTTTGAAAAACATGACAAGAGTAAAATTGATCTCTAATTCATTACCTCTTCTTTGTTACCTTTTTGTGTATAGGTTTAATTACTGCCATTTTAAATATGTTTGAGAAGGAGCAATGAGTTAGTGATTGGTTGTATAAATATGTTAAGGGTTTGATGATATGTGGAGCAATCTTTTTTAAAAAGAGTTCCAGAATGTTCTCTATCCCAGTGGATTGTTTATTTTGAATTTTGTTTACAATTTGAAGAATTTCCTTCTCTGTTGTTCTGTGATATACATGCTAGAAAGCATGTTTTTAAAGAAAGGAGTTGGTTGTAGAGGTGTAAAGTTTAGATTACTTGTTTGAAGAAATCTACCAGCAATTTCAGAAAAGTGTTTCTTGAATATACTGTCCATTTTTAGGGTTTGTTGTTCTTCTGTGTTCATTGACTAGTTGAATATTTTATTTTTGTTTTTTTCTAATTTTTGGCCTTTATTGTAACATTTTTAAGTATGGCTGAATATCGCTTATATTAGTTGACTATTTGAGGATTACAAGAGAGTTGTTTTGTGAGTGTATGAAGCTCTCTTTTTCTTTCACAAGAAATTTTAATACCTTTTGTTATCCATGCTTTGCTGTTTTGTGATACTGTAGTGGATGTGAGATGTTGAAATAGTGTTTGAGTTAAAGAAAGTGTTAAACTTTAGATTGATGTCAGATATTTCATATACCCCTGGCCATGATTCATTAGTTAACAGTGAGATGAGTTTGTCCAAGTTTTTTCATTATACTCCCTAGTCTCCCTTATTATGTTTGCTTTTTGGATTTATTTTAAGACTGAGTATTTGAGTATTGTGGTCCTGAGCCCTGTATCATTAGTGGTGATTGTGTGTGTGTGTTTTGTTTTGTCTAAAAGGATTTGGTCTATTGCTGTTTGGGAGTTCTTGGATATCCTGGTTGGTGTGTCGATTACTGCATCTAGATTATAGGAGGGTACTAAGTTTATTAGTTTGATTCTGTCCTTTTCATGAGTGATATTAGCTGTAGGTGGGAAGTTAATGTTTACATCACCACTGATTATGATAGAGTAATGAGCCCGCTTTGTTAATTTATCCAAGATTATTTCTAATTTTTTAAGAATATCAGAATATTTCCATCAGGTGCTCTGTAAATGCTTAGGACGAGGATGTTTAGCTTTGGAATTTCCACATTTGAACATTCTATGTCCGAGTCGCAAGTTATTTGTTTTAAGTCAGTTACTTTTTTGGAATCGCAGTTATCGGCCATGTAAATGAAACATTGGAAATATTGGAATGAAACATTGTAAAAAAGCTCATGCTTTCTGGACTTTTGATAACAAAAAACAATTTTTAATTCAGTAACTCAAAGTTAGGAGCAACATTATGATATCCTACAAATTAAAACCATCCAAAATAGAGATCTAAGATTTGTCCCCAAAAACAAGCATTATGATTCAAATTCTGTACAAACATATTCGTTGGACTATAAAGAGAATTGAGGAGAGAAAGATCTGGCTATCTGACTATATAATCTGCAAATGTGTTAAGTTAGACTATATCTCTGCATGGAAAATAAAAGATAATAAAAGCATTTTCATTAGGGAAATCCTTTTTCAACAAGGTTATAGAATGGATAACCAAAATAGTAAACAACAAGTCAAAGCATAAAATTTGAAATAGAATTCCTTGTATGGACTCGAAATTATTGAATTAATTATTTATCAATGACATTCATTCAGTTGTGAAGCTACTTTGCTAAACCATTCAAACAAAAGGTGGTCATTGTTTTGACAAATAGGAATTTTTTATCTCCCATTCTCATTATATATAATACTAAGTTTAAAAAATGAGAGATACAAAGTACCAGAGTGATTGAGTAATATTAATCATGCTGCCAAGCCTTTCAAGATTTGCTTTTGGATAAAAACAAAAGAGGATGAGGAAAAATCATGTGCATGCAAATCGCCTACGTTTAACAGTAATTAATTTTCCTTGCATAATATTTTTTAATAACAATGTGCCATAAATGTTATGCCTATAGAGCATTTGTTTTCAAATCCTGTAAAGGAAAACGAAAAGTTTCAATACTTGACAGATATCAGACATCAAGTTTATACCCTTATTTCAATTTTTAATTTCTTGCTTTCTGTTTATGCGGTATATTGTACTGTAACACAGGGAAAACAACAATTTTTCCACAGAAACTATTATTGCCAGGCCCTGGTAACGAGAAATTGGCTAAATCTTGTTCTTATGTGTAGTAGGTAAATTACTTCCTCTATATATATAGCCCTAAAACGCTAAAATTTGCATGGAAAAATAACAATAATCTGTTCTCTATTCGAAGTTTCAAACTTATTTTTCAAGAAATTTTTGCCTTGGAAAAAAAAACCTTAATCGTCAATCTCCAGTTAGGACGAAAGTATTCAGAATTTTTTAATATTTCAAACATTCCGAAGTCTTTAAACGGCTGTATCTCCTAATCTGTAAGCCCAACGACGCTGAAATTTGCATGGAAAAATAACAATATTCTGTTCTATATTCGAAGTTTCAAACCTATTTTTCAAGAATTGATAGTCTCCTGCCAAAAATCTATCCCTTTCACCTTCCTTACGTTCTCCACCCCCACCCTTATTTCGAACCCTGTTGCCTCTTCCTCTGAACCCCTTTCCCATTCGTCTACATCCGATGCCCCATCTTCCTCATAACCTATCACTGCCGGGACACACTACAACGTTCGACCACGCACTCGAGGTAAAAATGGAGTAAATATATAGCAACTACAGTCAGATACAGCAGAAAAACATTCGTGTAGGTACTTGCAAAAAATAAACATTCTCCACCATAATGTTCAATCCCTTTCAAATAAAACTGAGTTTATCGAGGCAGCTCTACAGAGCGATCTAAATCAAACGGACGTTCTTTGCTTTACAGAACATTGGTTATCTCCTAATGAACTTAGCATTTTCCAAATTCCAAACTTTTACCTCGCAGGCTTTTACTGCAGAGAGAGAATCCCATAAAGGTCCTACGTATGGGGGTTCCTGTATTTACGTTAGAAATAATATTGATTCTATCCCCTTGGCGGATTTAAATGTGTACTCCATTGAAAATATTTTCGAAATTTCTGTTGTACATCTTACTTCACTAAAAGTGATAATATTTTGCATCTACAGACCTCCAACAAAGAGAACTGCAGATTATATTTTGTTCTTAGAAAACCTGGAGATAACACTTAACAAAGTCAGAAATCGCTCTTTTCAATCCATTGTTATATGCGGAGATTTTAACATTGATTTTCTGGTCGAATCTTGTGAGAAAGAAACATTTCTCAATTTAATTAATTCCTTCAATTTAGACATTACAATTAATGTACCTACACGAATCACACAACATTCGATGAAGGCAATTGATCAAATTATAATTAACAAAACTACTACTCGATATGAAGTTGAAACAAAAGATTTAGGATACAGTGACCACGATGCACAAATTCTTACCATTATAAGAAATGCGATCCCTGACACAATAAATAATACACGTATGACTAGATTGTTTACTAAAAGTAAAATTAAATTATTCATTGATTACTTGATGCAGGAGTCATGGGAAACGGTTTATAATACTGCTGATACAAACGACAATAATAATTCTTTTTTTTCAACTCTTTCATTTCATTTTAACACTTGCTTTCCTCTGGGAAAAGGATGGTAACACAAGGGATTAGGACATCTTGTAAAAACAAGCGAATTCTTTCTTTCATTTCTAAACGTCATGACGTATCTCAAGATTTCCTTATCTACTTTAAAAAATACAAAACATTGTTACGAAAAGTCATAAGGTAGGCTAAAATCATGAAAAACGATCAGGATATTTTGAACTCAAATAATAAAAAAAGCAATGTGGAATATAATAAAAACATACTACCAAATCAACTAGAAAACCCGTAGAGAATGTTGTTTTAAAATATAACGATATAAATGTGAACGATCCGGCAACAGTGGCTAATCTCTTTAACCAATACTTTTCGAGAATTGCTGCCGATCTCACTAAGGGTCTTCAGGCACAAAATTCAAAAACAGACAGTTCACCCAAAATTTTAGATGCAATGTTCGTTTCCGAAACTTCTTCCTATGAAATTCTCAAAATAATCGGTAAACTAAAAAATAAATATTCGTCCGGTTTAGATGAATTCCCGGATTCTTTGTTAAAAACTTGTGCGTATGCCATTATACACCCGTTAACTCACATATTTAATGCATCTTTATGCACTGGAACGTTTCCAGATATTTTCAAAACAGCTAAAATTAAGCCGCTTTTCAAAAAAGGCAACAAAAATGAAATTCAAAATTATCGGCCCATTACTCTTTTATCAGTTTTTTCGAAAATATTAGACAGACTTTTTTACATACGAATGGAAACCTTTCTCACTAAACACGACGCGCTTTCAGATTGCCAACATGGATTTAGAAAATCAAAATCAACGGAAACAGCCATATTTTCTTTTCTTAAAGATGTCGCCTCATCATTGGATCAAATTCGAGGCACCTTTTGGATTATATTTAGATCTCTCGAAAGCTTTTGACGTCATTGATCATGACATTTTACTTTCAAAATTACCTTCATATGGAATTCGTGGTATTGCTCTAGATTGGTTATGTTCGTACCTTAAACAACGATCTCAGAGAGTTGAAATACCTTACTGGAATGATGGAATATTACGTACGCACCTTTCCGATTCTTTGCCCGTGGCATGTGGAATTCCTCAAGGATCGATTTTAGGCCCTATTCTGTTCCTACTTTACGTAAACGATATGCCCTCGACGATTCGAAACGGAAGAACGGTTATCTTTGCGGATGATACGAACATCCTTTGCAATAAAGAAACAGTAAATAGTACAATATCAGATGTTTCAAATTGGTTCCGAAATAACAAATTAATAGTGAACGAAAAGAAAACGGTTTTAATGCAGTTTTCCATTTCAAATAAACAATTCAGTGCCCCATTGAAAATGAACAGTGTACCATTGACTGATGTTAAGGCAACCAAATTCTTAGGTCTCTCAATTCAGTCAAACCTTAAATGGAACGTCCATTTAAATGAATTGAACACAAAATTAAGTTCATTATGCTACGCGTTCAGAATTCTTGCAAATTCAGTCAGCCTTCATACTGCTCGTTGTGTATACTTCGCGAATGTTCATTCCCGCCTGAGATATGGCATAATATTCTGGGAAATACATCTTATAGCTCCCAGAATTTTAGATTACAAAAACGAATTGTACGAATAATAACCAAATCCACCCACGTGATTCATGTAAGTTTCTTCATTAATCTAGGAATTCTACCATTACCGTGTCTTTTTATTTACGAATCAGTGGTTTTTGTAAAAATGACTTGCTCAAGGGCGGGAATATATTATCAGAAAATGCCGAAGTCTACTACTATAACACTCGACGTAGAAATCATATTCATCAGGTGACAGTATCAACAGCTCATTACAAAAAATTCACATACAATACATGTACATTATTTTACAACACTTTGCCAGATGACATTAAACGATTAAATTCAATAGAAAAGTTTAAATCCCAAGTGAAATCGTTTCTGCTGCATAACTGTTTCTATACAATTCGAGACTATACTGAGCATCACAAGAAAAGTAACATTAATTTTAACAATGATACATACTGCATTATTTACCATTTGGACTGTACAAATGAGTATAAACAAACTGTAACAACTCTTGTACTACAGCTTCCGGGTCAATGACCCCATCTCGATCAGGTTTTTCGTCCGGTTTCCCTGATCCATTGAGCAAATGCTGAGATGGCCCCTTGTTTTGCTTCTGGACTTAAATGTAACTTAATTTTCTGTCACGTCTTCAAGAATTATGTGGAAATACAATTATTCAAATTATCGTTTCCATGTTGTCGCGGCAGGAAATAAGAGCCAAAATTTATTGCTTATTTATCTTTGAAAATAGATTTTATTACATGGGAGTTTTTTTTTGGTATTTTTTTTCTCCCTTTCAAAATTCAAAATCTATTGCTTATTTATCCTTGAAAATAGATTTTATTACATGGGAGTTTTTTTTTCTCCCTTTCAAAATTCAAAATTTAAGTAGTATCTGACTTAGTGTAGGGATCACAGAAGTTTGAAAATGTGCACACAATTCACTTTTCCCCATAGCACGTCATACGCAGTTTTTAACTGATTTTTTGACGAAAATAAATAAATAAATAAATAAATAAATAAAGAATTTTTCACGATTTTTGAAAATTTCAAGCCTTAGATGGAAAAATAATGAATACCATTGTAATCGTCATACAATCTTCAGTTAGGACAAAAGTTTTCAGAAGTTTTTAACATTTCAAACATTCCAAAGTCTTTAAACGGCTGTATCTCCTAAAGTATTAGCCCTACGACGCTGAAATTTGCATGGAAAAATAACAATAACCTGTTCTATATTGGAAGTTTCAAACCAATTTTTCAAGAATTTTTTCATGATTTAAGAAAATTTAAAGCCTTAGATGGAAAAATAATGAATACCATTGTAATCGTCATACTATTTCCAGTTAGGACGAAAGTTTTCAGAAGTTTTTAACATTTCAAACATTCCGAAGTCTTTAAACGGCTGTATGTCCTAATATTAGCCCAACGACGATGAAATTTGCATAAAAAACAATAATCTGTTCTATATTTGAAGTTTCAAACCTATTTTTCAAAAATTCTTTCAATATTATAGAAAATTTAAAGCCTTAGATGGAAAACTATTAACCTTTTTTGGACGAATAATTTCAGAAGTTTTTAACATTTCAAACATTCCGAAGTTATAAAAGGCTATATCTCCTAAACTATTAGCCCTACGGCGCTGAAATTTGCATGGAAAAATAACAATAATCTGTTCTATATTCGGAGTTTTAAACTTATTATTCAAGAACTTTTTCATGATTTGGGAAAAATTAAAGCCTTAGATAAAAAAAACTATTATTACCATTCTAATCGTCATATAATTTCCCGTTAGCACGAATAATTTCAGAATTTTTTAACATTTCAAACATTCCGAAGTCTTTAAACGGCTGTATCTCCTAAACTATTAGCCCTACGAAGCTGAAATTTGCATGGAAAAGAAACAAAAATCTGCTCAATTCTCTAAGTTTTAAACTTATTTTTCAGAAATTTTTTCATGATTTTAGAAAATTTAAAACCTTAGATGGAAAAACTAGGAATAACATTTTAATCGTCCTACAATTTCTAGTTAGTACGAAAGTTTTCAGACGTTTATACATTTCAAACATTCCGAAGTTTTAAACGACTATATCTCCTAAACTATTAGCCCATCGACGCTGAAATTTGCATGGCAGAATATTAATAATCTGCCCTATTTTCGAAGTTTCAAACTTATTTTTGAAGAATTTTCCATGAGTTTGTAAAATTCAAAGTCTTAGATGAAAAAAAAAATCAATACTATTGTAATCGCCATGAAATTTCCAGTTAAGAAGGAGCTTTTCAGAACTTTTTAACATTTCGATCCTTTTAGAATCTTAAACGGCTGTATCTCCTAAACTATTAGCCCTACGACGGTAAAATTTGCAAGTCAGAATATTAATACTCTGCTCTATTTTTGAAGTTTCAAACTTATTTTTTAAGAATTTTTCATTATTTTGTAAAATTCAAAGCCTTAGATGGAAAAATAATTAATTCTATTGTAATCGCTATATATTTTCCAGTTAGGAAGGAGCTTTTCAGAACTTTTTACATTTCAATCCTTCTGGAATCTTTAAACGGCTGTATCTCCTAAACTATTCGCCCTACGACGCTTAAATTTGCATGGCAGAATATTAATAATCTGCCCTATTTTCGAAGTGTCAAACTTATTTTTTAAGAATTTTTGATGAGTTTGTAAAATTAAAGGCCTTAGATGGAAAAATATTCAGTTTTATTGTAATCGCTATGAAATTTCCAGTTAGGAAGGAGCTTTCCAGAACTTTTTAACATTTCGATCCTTTCGGAATCTTTAAACGGCTGTATCTCCTAAACTATAAGCCCTACGACGCTGAAATTTGCATGGCAGAATATTAATAGTCTGCTCTATTTTGGAAGTCTCAAACTTATCTTTGAAGAATTCTTCATGATTTTGTAAAATTCAAAGCCTAAGATGGAATAATAATCAATACTATTGTAATCGCAATGAAATTTCCAGGTAGGAAGAAGCCTTTCAGAGCCTTTTAACATGTGGATCCTTCTGGAATCTTTAAACGGCTGTATCTCCTAAATTATTAGCTTTACGACGCTGAAATTTGCATGGCAGAATATTAATAATCTGCTCTATTTTCGAAGTTTCAAACTTATTTTTGAAGAAATTTTCATGATTTTGTTAAATTCAAAGCCTAAGATGCAATTATAATAAATAATATTGTAATCGCTATGAAATTTCCATTTCCAAGAGTCTTTCAGAACTTTTTAACATGTGGATCCTCTGGAATTTTTAACGGGTTTATCTCTTAAACTATTAGACCTACGACGCTGAAATTTGCATGGCAGAATATTAATAATCTGCTCTATTTTCGAAGTTTCCAACTTATTTATGAATAATTTTTCATGATTTTGTAGAATTCAAAGACTAAGATAGAATAAAATCAATACTATTAACGCTACGAAAATTTCCAGTTAGGAAGGAGCATTTTAGAACTTTTTAACATTTCGATCCTTTTTGAATCTTTAAACGGCTGTATCTCCTAAACTATTAGCCCTACGACGCTGAAATTTGCATTGCAGAATATTAATAGTCTGTTATATTTTCGAAGTCTCAAACTTATCTTTGAAGAATTTTTCATGATTTTGTAAAATTCAAAGCCTAAGATGGAATAATAATCAATACTATTGTAATCGCTATGAAATTTCCATTTCCAAAAGCTTTTCAGAACTTTTTAACATGTGGATCCTTTTGAAATCTGTAAACGGCTGCACCTCCTAAACTATTAGCCCTACGACGCAAAACGTTGCATGGCAGAATATTATTAATCTGCTCTATTTTCGAAGTTTCAAACAATTTTTTAAGAATTTTTTATGATTTTGTAAAATTGGAAGCCTTAGATAGAAAAATAATAAATATTATTGTAATCGCTATGCAATTTCCATTTAGGAAGCAGCTTTTTATAACTTTTTAACATTTCCATCCTTCTGGAATATTTAAACTGCTGTATCTCCTAAAATCTAAGCTTTACAACGCTGAAATTTTCATGGCAGAATATTAATAATCTGCTCTATTTTCGAAGTATCAATCTTATTTTTTAAGAAACTTTGATGGTTTTGTAAAATTTGATGGGTTATATGTAAAAATAATCAATACTATTGTAATCGCTGTGAAATTTCCAGCTAGGAAGTAGCTTTTTAGAACTTCCAAACATTTCGATCATTCTGGAATCTTTAAACGGCTGTATATCCTAAACTATTAGCCCTACGACGCTGAAATTTGCATGGCAGAATATTAATAATCTGCTCTATTTTCGAAGTTTCAAACTTATTTTTCAAGAAATTTTCATGATTTTGTAAATTCAAAGCCTAAGATGCAATTATATATTGTAATCGCTTTGAAATTTTTAGGTAGAAAGGAGCTTTTCTGAACTTTTTAACGTGTGGATCCTTCTGGAATCGTTAAACGGCTGTATCTCCTAAACTATTACCCCAAAGACGCTGAAATTTGCATGGCAGAATATTAATAATCTGCTCTATTTTCGACGTTTCAAACTTATTTTTTAAGAATTTTTCATGATTTTGTAAAATGCAAAGCCTTAGAAGGAAGAATAATCAATACTATTGTTTTCGCTATGAAATTTCCAGGTAGGAAGGAGCTTTTCAGAACTTTTTAACATGTGAATCCTTCTGGAATCTTTAAACGGCTGTATCTCCTAAACTATTAGCCCTATGACGCTGGAATTTGCATGGCAGAATATTATTAATCTGCTCTATTTTCGAAGTTTCAAACTTACTTTTGAAGAATTTTTCATGATTTTGTAATATTCCAAGCCGAAGATGGAATAATAATCAATACTATTGTAATTGCTATTAAATTTCTAGGTGGGAAGGAGCTTTTCAGAACTTTTTAACATGTGGATTCTTGTGGAATCTTTAAACGGCTGTATCTCCTAAACTACTAGCCCTACGATGCTGACATTTGCATGGCAGAATATTAATAATTAGCTCTATTTTCGAAGTTTCAAACTAATTTTGAAGAATTTTTCATGATTTTGTAAAATTCAAAGCCTAAGATGGAATAATAATTAATACTATTGTAATCGCTATGAAATTTCAAGTTAGGAAGGAGCTTTTCAGAACTTGTTAACATGTGGATCCTTCTGGTATATTTAAACGGCTGTATATCCTAAACTATTAGCCCTACGACGCTGAAATTTGCATGGCAGAATATTAATAATCTGCTCTATTTTCGAAGTTTCAAACTTGATTTTGAAGAATTTTTCATGATTATGTAAAGTTCCAAGCCTAAGATGGAATAATAATCAATACTATTGTAATCGCTCTGAAATATATAGGTAGGAAGGAGGTTTTCAGAACTTTTTAACATGTGGATCCTTCTGGAATCTCTAAACGGCTGTATTCCTAAACTATTAGCCTACGACGCTGAAATTTGCATGCAGAATTTTAATTATCTGCCTATTTTCGAAGTTTTAAACTTTTTTTGAAGACTATTTCATGATTTTGTAAAATTCAAAGCCTAAGATGGAAAGTTAATCAATACTTTTGTAATCGTTGTGAAATTTCGAGGTAGGAAGGAGCTTCTCAGAACTTTTTAACATGTGGATTCTTGTGGAATCTTTAAACGGCTGTATCTCCTAAACTATTCTCCCCACGACGCTGAAATTTGCATGGCAGAATATTAATAATTTGCTCTATTTTTGAAGTTTCAATCTTATTTTTGAAAACTTTTTCAATATTTTGTTAAATTCAAAGCCTAAGATGGAATAATAATATATACTATTGTAATTACTATGAAATTTCCTTGGAAGTAGCTTTTTAGAACTTTTTATTTGATCCTTCTGGAATCTTTAAACGGCTGTATCTCCTAAACTATTAGCCCTAGAACGCTGAAATTTGCATTGCAGAATATTAATAATCTGCTCTATTTTCAAAGTTTCAAACTTATTTTTGAAGAATTTTTCATGATTATGTAAAGTTTAAAGCCTAAGATGGAATAATAATCAATACTATTGTAATCGCTATGAAATTTTAAGGTAGAAAGGAGCTTTTCTGAACTTTTTAACGTGTGGATCCTTCTGGAATCTTTAAATGGCCCCATCTCCTAAACTATTAGCCCTTCGACGCTGAAATATGCATGGCAGAATATTAATAATCTGCCATATTTTTGAAGTTTCAAACTTATTTTTGAAAATTTTTTCATTATTTTGTAAAATTCAAAATTTTCCAGTTAGGAAGGAGCTCTTCAGAACTTGTCGTTCTTTCTTGAATATTGAAAGGGCTGTATCTCCTAAACGATTAGCCCTACTACGCTTAAATTTGAATGGCAGAATATTAATATTCTGCTCTATTCTCAAAGTTTCAAACTTATATTTGAAGAATGTTTCATGATTTTGTAAAATTCAAGTCCTTATATTGAAAAATAATCAATACTATTGTAATCGCTATGAAATTGCCAGTTAGGAAGGAGCTTTTTAGAACTTTTTAACATTTCTATTCTCCTGGAATATTTAAACAGCTGTATCTCCTAAATATTAGCCCTACTACGCTGAAATTTGCATGGCAGAATATTAATAATCTGCTCTATTTTGGAAGTTTCAAACTTATTTTTGAAGAATTTTTCATGATTTTGTAAAATTCAAAACCTTAGATGGAAAAATAATCAATACTATTGTAATCGCTATGAAATATACAGTTAGGAAGGAGATTTTCAGAATTTTTTAACATTTCGATTCATCTGGAATCTTTAAACGGCTGTATCTCCTAAACTATTAGCCTACGACGCTGAAATTTGCATGGCAGAATATTAATAATCTGCCATTTTTTCGAAGTTTCAAAC
The DNA here is from genome assembly GCA_964035755.1 of Teleogryllus oceanicus. Classification (NCBI taxonomy): domain Eukaryota; kingdom Metazoa; phylum Arthropoda; class Insecta; order Orthoptera; family Gryllidae; genus Teleogryllus; species Teleogryllus oceanicus. The sequence goes on from CAXIVR010000001.1 coordinate 106,718,096, forward strand.
TAATTTTTGAAGCATTTTTCATGATTTTGTAAAATTCAAAGCCTTTGATGGAAAAATAATCAATACTATTGTAATCGCTAGGAAACCGCTTACTTTCTTGTAGACGCACGTATATACGGTGTAATATACGTATGTATAGAGACAATTATGTAATGCTGCGCGGAAAAACGGCCAATTTTCTGCGGAAAAAATTCATTGCTGCTCTCTGGTGACGAAGAAGCGAATGAAACCAGTCGTTAAATTAAGAAAGAAAATCCTCTAACACGTGGTTTAGCCAGAAACCCCGTTTCTTGGGTCCTTGATGACGAAAAACCAATTTGAACCAAAACGTCCGCTCCCCGTCCGTCCCCGTCCGTCCCCGTCCGTCCCCGTCCGTCCCCGTCCGTCCCCGTCCGTCCCCGTCCGTCCCCGTCCGTCCCCGTCCGTCCCCGTCCGTCCCCGTCCGTCCCCGTCCGTCCCCGTCCGTCCCCGTCCGTCCCTGGATACTGTGTAATTGAGAATTTGTATATTATTTCATTTTTCTTTGTATAACATTCGAGCTTTTGTTGCACTTTTACAAATTAATCTTTTAAACCTATTTGAAATGTATGAAAAAAAACTTTTTTAAAAACCTATTTGAAATATATGAAATAAAAATTCCCAGCCTTCAGAGGATATCAGATTGAATGCAACAATGGCCTGGCAACAATGACTCAGGAGCTAATTTTAGTGAATTACGTCTTATTGTTGGGAAAGGATTTACCTAAATGGAAAGCAGTTATAATTGTGAAGTTTGTGTTGATATTTGTTGGAAAATATTTATTTTTTGCCCCAAATGTTCTACGATTTGTAATGAGTTTTTAAAGAAATGACTCATGTATTTCTTCTCATGTTATTTCTGAGAGAAATTGCGTATAAATAGTATTTCATAACTATTACTAAATGCGAGAAAGTACGTGCTGTTTAGCACCATTAGTTCTTCCATGTAAATTATTAGAAATAATGCTAGTATAATCCAAACACCCGATTGAAATGAAGTGCCAGTGCTTTTATTTTGATGGCCAGGGACAGTAGTAATTTCTAACTTTTACGAATTAAACACACCACAATCAGCGATCAAACTTTCTTAAGAAGCTTTTTTTAGTTCTAAGTTAAATTTATTACCTTCCTTCAATCTACTTTCTTTTAAAAGAATAGCAATAGCTTCCAAACACCTTTCAATTTATGTTCATGAAGCGCAGAAAATTCAAAACGGGAGCCTATACTGGACGCCAAATTATTCAAAAAATACTCATTTTCGAAATATTCAACATTACCTTATTTGAAGAGGTGTTTTGATGAACACATCATTAAGAAGAAGAATTGTATCTTCACAATTGTGGTTGTAGGAAAATGCACAAAAATTTTTAATTTTTTCAATCTTATATTAGATTTAGATTTATTGCTAATTCTGCAAACATTTTTGAGCACTTGGTGGCGGAAGACACTAACTTAACAATGCAGAACTTAACAATTTTACACAATTCACAAACATTACAAATTAACATTAACATTTCACTGTGCAAGCTTTCATAGCACTCCACCTCATCACACTTTACTTCACCGTACTGCGGATCACTGAGTTTTAATATGTTTCTTACACACTAGTTTCCCTCAATTTCACAACACTGCAATACGCGCCACTGCAAATACCAATACCAATACCAATACCAATACCAATACCAATACCAATAATAATAATAATAATAATAATAATAATAATAATAATAATAATAATAATAATAATAATAATAACGAATAATTAATTTGAGTAATGCACTTATAATGCACACGTCAAAAGTGTGATATTCCTCCGAGGTTTTTAAAATTAATACAGAAGTCTTCTATCTTAAATATTTGCCGCATTGTCCGGAAATTCCGAAATTCAGATTCTGAAGTAAATAGCAAATAACACACTTGGCGAAAAGCTCGTTGTTCTTTGAGAACCAGGTCTTCCTGTGAACCAGCAATGTGTAAAATTAATAATAATAGAAATAATTCTACATACTTTATACAGTAGACTAGTTATTTAATAATATTAAAGATACAATACACAAACACATATAGGAAACTAATATATTTTTAAATTTGCATAGGCTTTGAGCAAAGGCTTCCAGCCTCTAATAGTTCGATTCGCGAATGAATATTTCCAACGTCTGAATTCTTCTCGTTTTCTGAATTCTTCTCTAAACTTTCTGCAAGTGATCCGCTCTGTCGAAATGGGTTTCCCTAATCGACTTTGCATTTCTTTTCACAATCGAAAGCCTGTGTACAATTTATACATAGCAGAGAGACGTGACTTATTTCTCCTTTCATTCTTTCGAGTGACTCCTAACACTCTTTTAAGTAACTCCCATTTTCGAAAATTTCTGTCAAACGAAGAGTTTTTCTGCCGCTTTTTTCCCAAAAATACTTAACTTCCTCTTCTTAAGAAGTTCCTTCTTAAGGGCGAGAAAGTAAAAAGCTAATGACATTAAATGAAGAGACTGACAATTTTTTTTCTGTCATTTAATACAGGGTCATTTACAAAAAAGATGGCTTTTGAGATATATTGAAATCACATAAATAAGTCGTGATTTCTTTTACACACTTTTTTGCTTAATCTTCTTTTAGGGCAAAATTATTGTTGACGAACTTAATAATGGTTTTAAACGACTCAAAAAATATAGAAACAAAATATCAAAACTACATCAAAACTTTCCCTTCTTTTCTACCATTTGAATTGAATATTTTTAACCCAAAAGGAAATGAAATAAATTAATGTTTCAAAAAAAATTTATTCATAATTTTGGAAAATATAATATTTTATAACAATAATAATAAAATAATATATTAAAATAACAAAATATGTTAATAGTAATTTCCTTACATTTAAATTTTTTAGTATTATAGAAAATTCGAAGACACACAACCTACAATACCGAGTATGTATTCAGACTGGATGTTGGTATGAGAAATAAATTCACTTGTGTTTAGATGACACTTTTTTATACACATTATTAATAAAAATGTTATCAATTACTGTCCAACTGATTCCGAAGATTAAAATGTTTTAAAATAAAAATTGTTTCATAAATTAATTATTTCGGTATTAATATTTGGGTGTTTTTTAACAGTATACTTTTTGTATGCTAGAATAATTAAAGAATCATTATGTGAAGTGCTCTATCTTCACAAACAAGAACATCTGCTAATTAGAAAAGCTTAAAATACAGAAAGAAAAATTCTCATATCTCAAGTTATTTTAGACAGAATATTTTAAAAATTCATTGACAGAAAAACTAAGTAGCTCACAAACAGCAAAAATAGTTTCAGAATAAATTAGTTTGTTCAAATAACAATCAATAAAGAAAATTTCAATACAAAATTACAAGAAGAGTGAATAATGAGTTATCCAGTAATATTTTCATATAGATGGATATCACTTTTTCTACCAATCATCAATATTTACAAACAAACCATTTCCAAAGACATTGTAAAACAACAAACATGCTTCGTAATTGCGGATAACCAACGAAAATTTTACTTCGTAGGAAGCGTAGACCAGAGTCCTTACTTTTACCTCCCTAGAAAAGAGTTTTGTTGCTCCTGTATCCCAGTAGATGATCGCAGCCTTGCAAAAGGAGTTTTGAAATTTCACAGAAAACACCGCGGAACTAATGTTAAGGTCAAAGAGAATAAAACCATGACGAATCTTAATATTATTGCCTCCTGGGTGACTATCTCTCTTTCCGGTTTTCGCCTTCTATTTGAACTAGCTAACACCCACCGAGCGGAGGTTTGTTATGTACAGAAACAAATTTTATCAACTTTTCCGTTACTAGGGCCTGGCAATAAGAGTTTTAATGCCGAAAAATACATGATTTTCTCTTCTTTACGAAGTACCTTCGTAAGGGCGAGAAAGACACAAACATATCTGACGCGTTTGAATTGGCAAAGATTTGTGATTGATCGATTGATTTTTTCGTGTTTCCAGGCGCGTCAACTGCTTCGGTCATTGGTCCCGTTAGTGTAGTGCATGTTGTTTTTCTCGGGAGATGGCGGTGATTTTCCCCTCGCTAGATGGCGAGATCCGGCACCGATCTACAGTCGGCTAGTGGGGTTTCCCCCTAACCAGGACTCTCCCACCAGCGGGGCACCGCACCAGCCGGGACAAGATCTAAACTCCCGACCGGTCTCTTGGAATATGTGGTAGTGTAGTACACACTCACTTACACTAACATGTAAGGGGAAAGGATAGGACAACGAAAAGGAAGGACAGATCGCACGCGGTCCGTGGCCCGTTTGGTAGGTTACTGCTCCGTCATTCGCCTGGTGTTGATCGGAGAAACCACGGAAAACTACCGATCAGAGCAGCCGGCCGCTAGAATACTTCTCCAGACAGCGACTGACAAAGATTTGTGGTTGAAATTTGAACATTAACGCCCAAATGATATATCGCATATATTAACATTTGTGAGACTGTCTGGTGATTGATCACCACTATACAAATTAATCGAAAACAGTTTATTAGAAACTCGTCCTCTTCGTTGTTCTTCAATCACCATGGCTCACCACAGTCAAGCTACTAGAGAACGAGTTATTGCGTTGGTTGAGGAGGGAAATTTGTCTGCAACAGAAGCTGGGAGACGTTACGGTGTTGGTGAAAGAACAGAACGGCGCTGGATTAGACGATATCGAGAGACTGGAGAAGCGGAAAGAAAAGTTGGCTCAGGTCTCTCGAGGGTGTCAAGTGCTGCTCAAGGCACTGAGCTGGTGCAAGCTGCTCAGGAAAACCCGTCCGTGAGTGCAGGACAACTGGCGAGAAGTACTGAGTTCCCTGGCTCTGAGGAAACCGCCCGGAGACGCTGGTCTGCGATCACGACGTGCGGCGTTTAGGCAAAAGCTCACGGACGAACATAAAGTGTACAGAATGGCATTTGCTGCGGAGAACATGCATCGCGACTGGACAAATGTCATTTTTTCTGACGAGAGCGTATTTTACTCAGTTAATGATGGCAAGTGCGACTATATAGACTACGTGGGAGCCGTTTTGATCCAAGATATTTGCGGGAGATAATGAGGTCTGGACGTGTCTCAGTTCCCGCGTGGGGATGGATGTCTTCTAGGGGTATAGGAATGCTTCACAGGATAGAAGGCCATCTGGACGCAGATCAATACCTGCACATTTTTACAGAACGTAATGGTACCATCGGTGAGGCAACTTTATATTAATGGCCAAATAATTTTCCAAGAAGACCAGTCCCCTATTCACAAATCTGTGGCTGTTCAGCGTTGGCTTGCTGAACAACCGGACGTTGAGGTGATTGAATGGCCTCCATGTTCCCCGATTTAAATCCGATAGAGAATCTCTGGTCAGAAGTGAAGAGAGTGATGAGAGAAAATTCGCCAGATCCCCCACCGAGTAACAGAGATTGACTCTGGCAATTGATTGAAAATGCATGGGAAGAGGTTGCACACGGGAACAATTGTGTAGCTGCATTAATTAATTCTCTTCCACGGCGAATGTCAATGGTATTGGAATCTGAAGGATCATAGATTCCGTATTAAATGCGACGAAGAAAGATCTGCATTCTCTTCTTCGGTGTTGTGTCTGTAACATATTTGCAGAAATATTAGATTCATAAAGCCAATTAGTCCTGCATAAATATTGATTTACATGTATAACTGATTCGTTTTTTGACTAATATAAGTTGTATTTTTAAAACTATATGAGGAGAAGATAAAGATTCAGAAACTATTTTTTATCCATGGGTGATTTTCAGTTATATATTATTTACGAATAAAAAGTCTTAGAAATCATTTTTAATTCTAGTACATCATTTGCGTTTTTTACGATATTTCGAAACTATATTAAGTATTTTTCGAAGTTGGAATATAATTTTTCTTTCGTTTAACGGTTTGTAAGTTATGCTTTTTTATTGTTATGTCTGTTAATATGATCGTTATTGAATATTATTTTATTTACGATTGTCTACATACACACTGCGTAACTCATAATTTTATATAATTAGCATGCAGTAAAACTGTACTCAGAGTTAAGAATATTTCCGTAGTTTTTTTCATAATTCTTCTGCTACAGAGTTAATTTTATGTGAAACTGAAATAGCGAACAGCATAAACTACAGCCCCCCCTCAACGTCTTGAGAACTTCAAAGACCAAAATATAACTGCTCAATGTTACGTTATTGTAATGCCAACACTAAAAATATGTCTTCTGTTAATTTTTTAAGTTGATAATAAGAGAAAACAAAAGTATCTCCATTCTAGTCATCAGAACGAGAAGTCTTAAGCTCCAGTTTGGTGAAAATTTAAGTAGCGAGTCAAATCCCATTTTTCAAATTTTGTGGTGTCGAATTGGTGTCAACTGACGTAGTGCTTACTTTTAGGAGAGTTATTTGATTTTACTCATAGTTACTATGAACACAGATTCAATAAAAAAATAATCTTATCGACATATCATCCTGAAACGTTGTAATTTATATTATTTATAAATCTTCATTAGTAACGACATTATTATTCTCAGTACATAGGAAAATACATACATACGTACAAAATCTTATTCAAATTGTAGAAGAGACAGAAAACCCGATAAAACTTTTTAAGACAAACCATCCGTTTTCAGCTTGAACTAAGTGGACGTATCAGATTTTAAAACATACAATTATCTCTTTGAAAAATAACATTTTTTTCTTGTTAGGAATACTGACGAATTTAATTAAGCTATCCTTTTCCCGACACATTTGTTCCAATACATAATGAAATCCAAAGAATGATTGATAGTCTAACCCTGTGCATTATTGGCCAAATTCACAACAACAAGTCGTAAATATTAGCACTTATTCCTCTACAATACTGGCATGAAACTTTCCCCATCAAAAAGAAAAGTTGCTAGTGCGAAGCCGGCTACTGAACACATGACCTCCGTTCCCTGCAGTTTTCCCCTGGGCTACCTCGTGCGACGAATATGGGAGAAACCAGAAAGATTTCCAAGGAGGTGGGATTTTCAGTGCCTTAGCCCATGAAATATTTTTGAGGAGACATTTAAAACCAGTTTTTAGCTCTAAATTAAAAAAAAATAATAACAATATTAATGGTATAACTCTATTGTGATGCGGTAATCGTTTTAAATAAAATAAAGTAAAATTACAAAAAACTTGACTGTGGAGTAGTGTCCCCCCCTCCGTCATACCCCTACGCAAGCGATTGCCCATTCGGATTTCTGAATTTGAAAGGGACTACGAATGAAATACACCTCAGTTTTTTGTCAATGCCGTCAGTATCTGTTCTGTACTCAAATTGAAACTTTCGTAGCTTGCAAACAACTTTTATTTATTTATTTTACGTCAAAAAAAGTTAAAAACTGCGTATGACGTGCTATGGGGAAAAGTGAATTGTGTGCACATTTTCAAAATTCTGTGATCCCTACACTAAGTCATATACTACTTAAATTTTGAATTTTTGAAAGGGAGAAAAAAAACTCCCATGTAATTAAAAAATCTATTTTCAAGGATAAATAAGCAATAAATTTTAGCTCTTATCATGTTGTGCTTCGGAATAATACTTCCTGCCGCGACAACATGGAAACGATAACTTGAATAATTGTATTTCCCACTGAATTCTAGAAGACGTGCACAGAAAATGAAGTTACATTTATGTCCAGAAGCAAAACAAGGGCCATCTCAGCATTTGCTCAATGGATCAGGAAACTGGACGAAAATGCATTATGTATCATTGTTAAAATTAATGTTCCTTCCCGGAAGCTGTAGTACAATAGTTGTTACAGGTTGTTTATACTCTTTTATACAGTCCAAATGGTAAATAATGCATTATGTATCATTGTTAAAATTAATGTTCCTTTTCTTGTGATGCTCAGTATAGTCTCTAATTGTATAGAAACAGTTATGCAGCAGAAACGATTTCACTTGGGATTTAAACTTTTCTATTGAATTTAATCGTTTAATGTCATCTGGCAAAGTGTTGTAAAATAATGTACATGTATTGTATGTGAATTTTTTGTAATGAGCTGTTGATACTGTCACCTGATGAATATGATTTTGTCTTGATTTAAATCGGGGAACATGGAGGCCATTCAATCACCTCAACGTCCGGTTGTTCAGCAAGCCAACGCTGAACAGCCACAGATTTGTGAATAGGGGACTGGTCTTCTTGGAAAATTATTTGGCCATTAATATAAAGTTGCCTCACCGATGGTACCATTACGTACTGTAAAAATGTGCAGGTATTGATCTGCGTCCAGATGGCCTTCTATCCTGTGAAGCATTCCTATACCCCTAGAAGACATCCATCCCCACGCGGGAACTGAGACACGTCCAGACCTCATTATCTCCCGCAAATATCTTGGATCAAAACGGCTCCCACGTAGTCTATATAGTCGCACTGGCCATCATTAACTGAGTAAAATACGCTCTCGTCAGAAAAAATGACATTTGTCCAGTCGCGATGCATGTTCTCCGCAGCAAATGCCATTCTGTACACTTTATGTTCGTCCGTGAGCTTTTGCCTAAACGCCGCACGTCGTGATCGCAGACCAGCGTCTCCGGGCGGTTTCCTCAGAGCCAGGGAACTCAGTACTTCTCGCCAGTTGTCCTGCACTCACGGACGGGTTTTCCTGAGCAGCTTGCACCAGCTCAGTGCCTTGAGCAGCACTTGACACCCTCGAGAGACCTGAGCCAACTTTTCTTTCCGCTTCTCCAGTCTCTCGATATCGTCTAATCCAGCGCCGTTCTGTTCTTTCACCAACACCGTAACGTCTCCCAGCTTCTGTTGCAGACAAATTTCCCTCCTCAACCAACGCAATAACTCGTTCTCTAGTAGCTTGACTGTGGTGAGCCATGGTGATTGAAGAACAACGAAGAGGACGAGTTTCTAATAAACTGTTTTCGATTAATTTGTATAAATGATAGTGGTGATCAATCACCAGACAGTCTCAAAAATGTTAATATATGCGATAATGCTAGATTGTCAAAAAATCTAAAAGACCTAACTCTACACACTTCAAATTCAATTTTTTAACACTCGAATTTGCTCTACACTGTTGGTAATACACGGATAATCACTGGGTACGGTCATAAATACTACGTCGTTTTGGAGGGGTAGATTGCTCACGTGATATCATCTGCCGGGATTCGTTGCGGTAGTCATGCGAAACTGTCTAGATGGTTACGTATCAAACCAGTATGTCCCTGCTTCTTGCTGATAAGCGGTGGTGTTCAGACGTGACCGTTCGTAAAATGGGGTAGCCGCACTGCTCTGAGTTTCTGGGGTGGATGCGACGGATTGCTTTCGTCTTTCGATTATCTGATGGTGTTCGCACAGCAAATAAACTTCAACAAAATTTAAGTAGTGAACACGCAAAACAGAAAAATAAAAGTCTTATAATCAAATGTTTATGCCATTGATATTAAGTTCAACAATAATAGATTAAATATATCCCAAGATAAAAATTATGCCTTAACTCCTATTATAATCACTATACATCACATTCATACCATTGGTGATAATCTTAATATTAGTGGTTATAACTGGTTGATAGTAACACTTCAATTTCTGTTTTGTGCGATCCTCATTCTCGGTATAAAATCTATCATAAACAGCCGTTAATTATTAAAAAACAATATTGACTTTTCCATGATGGGGTCACTGAATTGTCACCATATCTGGCACAGTTTTATGGTTTTGTATTAGAAACGCTTTCGAAATGATTGGGAAATGTATTTAGTGATTAAGAGTCACATATAATACAAATACTAATTGTTCATTTCCGAGGAGTTGGAATGGTAGAACATTTATTGACAAAATATAATTACTTTAATTATTGGTTATAATAATATTACACTACACTTACATTACATTTTATAAAATTGTTGACAAACTATGCATTTGTATTTTTTTTTTAAATTTCTCTTACATAAACATTTGCAACGAAACATGCGTTGAGAATGTTATGTAATGCTGAGTAAAATGGATTGCGAGAGTTCAACCAAAATACACGTTTTGGGGCTCCTTGACACAGTTAAAGAGATTTTTTTCAACAATAATAGGAAAATAAAGTCCATAAACGGAACAGAAAAATACTTAATAATTCCACTTTTTTACGCCAAAAGTGAAAAGTGTATTCGAACTTTCTTTCATTCACAACCTAGACCTCTTATGTAATCTGAAAAAAAATTAATATTTTGCTCTTTTCAATATGGAAATCAAAAGAACATGAACAGGAAGATATTGAATAATTCCCGTGTTTGACGTCGGAACATAAAAGCGTTTTCGTACTTCCATTAGATGTCTTTGTTCACGACCCAGAAATATTTGACAAGTGAAGAAAACGTCCCTTTATTAATTATAAATGCCCCTGAACAAAAAAAACTAACTCGTAATTATGTACTTTTTTTCCGTTTGTCTTCATATGTCCAATAGTTCATTAAAAGTTTTGTCAGAAGTCGTTATTTGCTATTGAGAACATTTGTCTTTTTCTATAATTTGGTTAGTCCATTTTCTAAAAATATTTGTGAGATTTCTTCACTCTTTCAGAACTCTTACAATATTTCGATTTGGCCGATTTTGCCCGCAACACGTTCTTCGATTTTGAATGTAATTTTCGTGATATTTTCATAATTTTTTAATACTTTTTTTTCTCCCGAGAACTGTATAACGTTTTGTTTGCGCCTCACAGCTCTCAAAATATTTAGGAGTTTTGAAATTCACCCAGTCAACTTCACACACCTGCTGTTTTTAGAACGAAACGATAATACGGGGCGCGTGAAGGTGAGGATCAGTGATCCTCTTCGAAATATAGTCATTCATCAGTCACGTGAACACGGACGGGTAAAACTGTTCTGACTCCCGAGCGTGTCACGGAGATCGTTACTACTGTTTCGTTTAGCACACGTAACTCTAACCTGAAACAGTAATATTTATTATCTGCCCACATTTTGTAGATTTATACGAATCATGTGTACTATGTAGTTCACACAGAAGCGAATGAATCTGAAATGAGGATTTAATAATATAATACTTGCTGACGAATCAACGTTTTACTGATGATTTTAATTTTGAAAATTTTCATTAGTTTGTATGTTTAAATATGGGTATCACATGTAATTACATGTCTGTTAAACAAGATAACATTATATGAAGCAAGACACGTCGTTTTTCATTTGATCATTCAACTTCATCAATCATTCACAATTACTTTAATTTTCTCTGCTTATCAGTTTTTTAAACTCAGATCTTCGATGAAGACATGAATCAAATAACATCTTATATATTTGAGTGTTTTAAAAATAATAACGTGAATAAATGCTTATATTTATTGAATTGGTTTTATAATAACCTGTAAAAACATGTTTTTTCTGTAGGTTTTGGGAATGTTGAAAACATTCAAATAGTAAAGGCAATGTTAAGCTGGTGACCTTTAACATTGTTTATTTGAAATTTTTCTTAGGGATAGTTTATAATGGTGAAACGTTTTCAAAGATTGCACATTAGATACCTCAAATGGCCCCTTTCCGTTTAATAAATCGCTACGTTCTCCCTGTACAGATGGTCGTGCAAAATTCAAGGTTTCCATATATTCGTAGAATGGAGAGTAGCGGCCAACTAACCACCTTCGAACTCTGACGATACTGTAATGTAGTCTGTGTTGGGAAGGTCATATCACTTGACCACCAAGTTCGTTCTATGTATTTTCACTGGGAAATGCTAGGGCATTGATATTTACTAAACTGTAAACAAACGGTAAATCTCTTTGAATTGTTATAACGTCTGTTTTGCTTTCTTTTAGTAGTATCATCTCTTTTACCAAGTATGTGAGTTTTTTATATTTTTACACGCTACAATAATTTAATTTTACAATATTTATTTTCAAGCATTTAGGAATTCATGAAATTTCATTGAAATTATATTAATTATTTAATTATTATTAACTTTCCTTTTAAATTATCGAATTAACAGTTTTTGAAAGATGATCCTGACTTATTGAATGATAAATTGATATACTTCTGTAAATATTGTGATGTGTGATTTTACTCATGTGACCTTTCAACACACAAAATAAATATTTTTTTATTTGATAACTTTAACATTCCATTTATCCAATTCAATACAGTTTACAGCAAACAGCTAATAGTATGTTTCCATTTTTTTAACGGTAATGGGTAAATAAGAGAAACATATAGTTTCTAACTCACGGTTTTAAAAGTAGCCTTTAAAAAAAATTAATAATACAGCTATTCGGTTGCTCAACATCCCTTTGATAGAAAAGCAGAAACACTCATTTCGACGTAATGCACATTCAAAAATAATTTGTATATAATCAGTTTCCTCTTAATTTGATAAATATATCGACTTGCAAATTGGAGCATTTTAAAGAGAATATAAAACAAAATAAAAGTTATATTCATACTCGCCATAAAAAGACGGATTTAGCGTAATTAAATTGGCCACAGAATTTGTTTATAAGCTAAGTGTTTTTTAAGCGTAGCAAGAAAAAGCAACATTGGAAAACTGTTTTTTCAGTATGCTTGTGTTAAGTGAAAACAGATGGGGTCATTCTAAGATGTTACTTTCTTATAAACAATTACATATACCTCGAGAACTAAATATGATAACACCGATCGAATTCCGGAATTTTGTATCCCGTTTAAACGTCACTCAGATGAGACAATAAAAAAATGTGCAACAATTGAAAATTTATAAACAATTTCCAACTTTTGCAAATCTAAAGGGGGAGGGTCTCCCGATGTCCCAAAGCCGAAAATTGTGAATTAACAATTTTGCAACAATTTATAATTTTATAAACAAATTCGAAATATGCGTTAGAACGGCCGGGAAGAGTCCGCAAATTGTGCCTGAAATGAGCATCTGAAAATTGCACTTCGACTGGAGTTACAAATCGATTGCTAAACGTTAAATCAATTGTTGCTAAAATGCTAAATATTTACGGGTCAATTGACAATAATTCTGGACGGAAACCCCCGCTGAGAAATATTTTTTCGTCGTGGCGAACGTGCAGGCAAAATCTCTCCATCGGTAGGGAAATATGACTTATTTCCGCCTCGTACGTAAACAAACTAGCCCCCTCCCCCTGAGGCAACATCCTTTCCACCCCTTGGGATGTTGCACCAATCACAGACAACTGTGGTTCTACCTGCTCGCGATTGGTCAACGCGTCCCTCCCCCTGCCCTACCCCAGGCCGAGGGGTGTCCAAGTTTGTCGGCGCGGTGTGGAAGATAGAATATTGCCGGCCATTTTATCTGAGGGAAAGGGTACATACAACGACCCCCTTACCTGTTGCATTTTGCAAATTTCGACATGAGACCAATTCTTCTTAAAAATTTTAGTCTAAACTCGAAATTTAATGGCGATTACAATGGTGAAGAGCATTTATATATCAGAGCTTTCGTTTTCCTGGAATTCGCGAAAACATTTCTAAAACACGGCATTTTTGTTGAAAAGGCATCTAAATTGTCGCCGTTCTTTGCAGTTTGCTTTCCTGTGTGTAAAAATTCAGTCCGTAATACGAAAACAAAGCATGGTACTCATAATCAGCTGTGCAAATTTTAGTGTTCTAGAGTGAATAGTTTAGGAGATACAGCCAATTAAATAAGATCCTATTATTTTTTAATTATTTTTTCGTATTTTCGAAATTTAAAAAAACTAGTTTAAGTAAAAGTCTTTAGAGAACACATTTTCCGACCAAATGAGGCAATTAGCGCATTTTCTGAACGTTTACAAAATTATGAAAGATGATTTTTCCTCTTTGAAAATTTGGCCATAGTTGAGGAGATATGTGCATTTAAAACCAAGTCCGTTATCTTGCAAAAAATGTAAAATTTAAACAAAACGCTGTTGACATTCGCAAATTTCGACATGAGCCCGTCAACACAGCAAGTCAAAGTTGACCGAATTTTCGAAGTTTTGAAAACCCACTAGTTTGAGAAAAAGTCTCTAGATTCTCATTTTCCGTCCGAATGGGGTAAACGAGGACATTTCCTGAAAGTTTACAAAATTTTGAAACAGGATTTTCCCTCCAAAATTAAACAATTGGCTATAGATAGTGTTTTAAAGGCCAATTGTTTATTTCTTATGAAAAATGTAAAGGTTTTTACCTGCGGAATTTTGCAATTTTCGGCAAGAGCCAGATTCTTTTTAAAACTTGAGTCTTAACTCGAAATTTAATGGCATATGCATTGGTGAAGAGCACTTTGCCATCAGAGGTTTCGTTTTCCAGAAATTCACGAAAACGTACGTAGAACACGCCATTTTAAACAAAAATGCCATCTACTATGTCGCAGTTCTTTGCAGATTACCTGGCGTAAGAATTCAGTCCAAAATACGAAAAGAGGAGTACGGTACTCATCAGCTGTGCAGCACCAGTCAAACATGAGCCAATTTTCGAAATTTTGAGAAAACACTACTTTCAGAAAAAGTTTCTAGATGGCCTATTTTCGTCGGAATTCGGAAAATGAGGGATTTTTCTCAAAGTTAACAAAATTTTGAAACAGGATTTTACCTATAGAATTGAAAAATTTGGCCATGTTTTGAAGATATATGCATTTTAATAACTTATCTTTTTTCTGAAAAATGTAGAAGTTCAACACCTGTTGAATTTTGCAAATTTTGACATGAGTTCGATTCTCCTTAAAATTTTAGTGTTAACTCCAAATTTAATGGCGATTACAACGGTGAGGAGCATTTTTCTATCAGAACTTTCATTTTTCCGAAATTCGCGAAAAACGTTCCCAAAACATGCCATTTAAACAAACATGCCTTCTAAATTGTCGCCATTATGGAGGTTTCCTGTTTATAAAAATTCTATCCGAAATGCAAAAAACAAGAGCCAGATACTCATATTCAGCTGTGCAAATTTCGGTGGTCTAGAGCAAATAGTCTAAGAGACACAGCCAGTCAAAAATGACCGTAATTTCGAAATTAAAAAAGTTTCAGGAAAAGTCTCCAGAGGGCATATTTTCCGTCCGAATAGGGTAACTGAAGGCAGTTTCTGAAAATTTACAAAATTTTGAAACAGGATTTTGCACCCAGAATTTAAAAATTTTCCAGTTTTGGAGATAAGTGCATTTAAAACCAATTCTCTTTTCTTATGAAAAATGTTCAACGTCACCCCCCTGTTGAAATTTGCAAATTTCGACAGGACTCAGATTCTTTTTAAAACTCGAGTCTTATACAGAATTTAATGGTGATTACAGTAGCGAAGAGTATTTTTCCATTCAGCTTTCGTTTTCCCGAAATTTGCGAAAACGTTTCTAAAACATTTAATTTTCAACAAATATTTCATCTACATTTCCCCCCGTTTTTTCAGGTTTCCTCTGTGAAAATTCGATCCGAAATACGAAAACGAGAGCAAGTAACTCATTATCAGATGTGAAAATTTCATGTTTAAGAGCGAATAGTTTAGGAGATACATCCAAAGAAGACAGTATTTTCGAAATTTTGAAAAAACAGTAGTTTGAGAAAAAGTCTCTTGAGGGAACATTTTCCGTCCGAATGTGGTAATGGGAGCATTTTCTGAAAGTATACCAAATTTTTAAACAAGATTTTGCCTTCAGAATTGAAAACTTTGCTATAGTTTTGGAGATACTTGAATTTAAAACCAATTCTCTCTTTATAAGAAAATTATAAAAGTTGAACGTCCTGTCGAATTTTGTAAATTTATTTACTTATATATTTACTTATATATTTACTTATATATTTACTTATATATTTACTTATATATTTACTTATATATTTACTTATATATTTACTTATATATTTACTTATATATTTACTTATATATTTACTTATATATTTACTTATATATTTACTTATATATTTACTTATATATTTACTTATATATTTACTTATATATTTACTTATATATTTACTTATATATTTACTTATATATTTACTTATATATTTACTTATATATTTACTTATATATTTACTTATATATTTACTTATATATTTACTTATATATTTACTTATATATTTACTTATATATTTACTTATATATTTACTTATATATTTACTTATATATTTACTTATATATTTACTTATATATTTACTTATATATTTATTTATATATTTACTTATATATTTACTTATATATTTACTTATATATTTACTTATATATTTACTTATATATTTACTTATATATTTACTTATATATTTACTTATATATTTACTTATATATTTACTTATATATTTACTTATATTTACTTATATATTTACTTATATATTTACTTATATATTTACTTATATATTTACTTATATATTTACTTATATATTTACTTATATATTTACTTATATATTTACTTATATATTTACTTATATATTTACTTATATATTTACTTATATATTTACTTATATATTTACTTATATATTTATTTATATATTTATTTATTTATTTATTTATTAAGTCAAAAACTGTATGTGACGTAAGGGGGAGAAAATCATCTGCGCACGCTTTCTTGAGTTTCAGAATCCCTTCCCAACAATTTAACTATTAATAGTTAACTAATAAATTTAACTATTAAAATAATAATAATAATAATAATAATAATAATAAATAATAATAATAATAATAATAATAATAATAATAATAATAATAATAATAATAATAATAATAATAATAATAATAATAATAATAATAATAATAATAATAATAATAATAATAATAATAATAATAATAATAATAATAATAATAATAATAATAATAAATTTAAAAAAGCGAGGATTAACATTTCAAAAACTAAATATTTTCGTTGCCGGATTATAGAAAACTTATTTGTAACGGTAAACGAACCAACATATTTTATTTTTCTGTATTGCTAACAAAATAGAAACTCACCCTAAGCTCTACTACCACTACAAGCAAAAGGAAAGCTCACAAAACGTGCGCATAGTGAATCTACATTTACGTCCAGAAGCAAATCAAGGGGCCATCTCAGAATTTACCAATGAATCAGGGAAACCGGACAAAAACCCGATCGAGATGAGAGGTCATTGATCTGGAGGCTGAAGTACAGGCTGAATATTTATTGAGTCACGTATACATTTACAATTGTGTATGACGAGTCAAATATATGTATATGGAGGGAGTACAATCGCATGCATCTTCTTGAGTGCAGCGAGTGAAATTACATTTATTGTCCAGAAGCAAAACAAGGGGCCATCTCAGCATTTGCTGAAAGGATCAGGGAAACAACATAAATTCGTGATAAAGAAGGGGTCATTGGCCTAGGGATTATACTACAATACTTGTTACAGATATATGTTAAGATATTATACAGTACATAATTATTTTTAGTAGCAAAATAGTTAAACATTTAACATAATTTAATTTGGTTAAAGTTCGGAACACGGTACACCCTTCGAGAAGCGTGGCGGAGGGGGGTGAGGGAGATGGTGGGGAGAGGGACAGAGGATGGGAGTCTCCTTAATCCATCCCTCAAATTACGCTAAGCGCTCTGATAGAAATATAAAAAACTTACCTATAGGAGATTTTCATGACTCGCCCTTCATACACTCCGCATACGTCCTCCGCCGCATCTGCATACGCACATACGTTTCCGCCGCATTTTAATGCCAAAATTACTTTAAAAGGCAAGTTTTCTCGCTTCACTCGTTCGGATCCAAGTCACAGCGAGGCTCGTGCCTTCGGCACTCGCGTTTACTATAGACATCCTTCAGTCTATCCACTGCATAATTACCAATTCACTTTTTTAAGAAAGCACTTTACAAGAAAATCTCGAGAATTCGAACTGCGTAGTTGCAAACACGTTTTGAAGTAAGACCACTACACGCTTTATCACACAGGCACACCACTCCGATTGCAGTACTATTAAGTAATGGAGCTCCGTCAAGATACTAGGATGAAAATGCCTCCCCTTATAATCGCCTAACCACCCCTCGCCCCTCCACCGTGAATTTACCCCTCGCCGGAACGGCGCGATGTGCCGGTTTTATACGACTTCTTTAGGTTGTACCGTGTTCTTCAACCTTTAATTTAATTTAAAATAATTTAACATTTCAAGATTTGTACTGTTTCATTTTTTTAAATAACATTTACTTGGTATAGTGATTTTACTGAAACTACTTATAATTAGTATTAATAATAATAATAATAATAATAATAATAATAATAATAATAATAATAATAATAATAATAATAATAATATAATAATAGTAATAATAGTAATGTAAATAATAATAAAAATGGCAACGGGAATGGCGATGGCGATAATAACAGTACATGATAACAATTATGGTAACTACTACATATGATTTAACAGTATTAGAATATTTCTTGTTTAAATCTTGAAATGGTGAGGAGGAGGCAGGTTATGGCCACTGCTTTTCTGTTTCTACACCTAGTCCAACTGCAGCACCTGAAATCACATTGCAAATGTTAGTCATTGAAGTATTCCTGAACACTATAAAAAAGTTTTTTCCCAAAGGAAGTGTTTGAGTTTATTCTTGAACTTGTGTAAGCCATTGTGTTTCTCAGATGTATTGGCAATTTGTTGAAGACTTGTATACCTGAAGAGAATGTACCATTTATTTATTTATTTTATTTTACGTCAAAAAACAGTTAAAAACTGCATATGACGTGCTATGGGGAAAAGTGAATTGTGTGCACATTTTCAAAGGGAGAGAATAAATTTTGAATTTTGAAAGGGAGAAAAAAAAACAAAAAACTCCCATGTAATAAAATCTATTTTCAAGGATAAATAAGCAATAAATTTTGAATTTTGAAAGGGAGAAAAAAAAACAAAAAAACTCCCATGTAATAAAATCTATTTTCAAATAAATAAGCAATAAATTTTGAATTTTGAAAGGGAGAAAAAAAAAAACAAAAACTCCCATGTAATAAAATCTATTTTCAAGGATAAATAAGCAATAAAATTTTGAATTTTGAAAGGGAGAAAAAAACAATCAAAAAACTCCCATGTAATAAACTCTATTTTCAAGGATAAATAAGCAATAAATTTTGGCTCTTATTACTTCCTGCCGCGACAACATGGAAACGATAATTTGAATAATTGTATTTCCCACTCAATTCTAGAAGACGTGCACAGAAAATGAAGTTACATTTATGTCCAGAAGCAAAACAAGGGGCCATCTCAGCATTTGCTCAATGGATCAGGGAAACTGGACGAAAAACCTGATCGAGATGGGGGTCATTGACCCGGAAGCTGTAATCCAATAGTTGTTACAGGTTGTTTATACTCATTTATACAGTCCAAATGGAAAATAATGCATTAAGTATCAATGTTAAAATTAATGTTACTTTTCTTGTGATGCTCAGTATAGTCTCTAATTGTATAGAAACAGTTATGCAGCAGAAACGATTTCATTTGGGATTTAAACTTTTCTATTGAAGTTAATCGTTTAATGTCATCTGGCAAAGTGTTGTAAAATAATGTACATGTATTGTATGTGAATTTTTTGTAATGAGCTGTTGATACTGTCACCTGGTGAATATGATTTCTACGTCGAGTGTTATAGTAATAGACTTCGGCATTTTCTGAAAATATATTCCCGCCCTTGAGCAAGTCATTTTTACAAAAACCACTGATTCGTAAATAAGAAGACACGGTAATGGTAGAATTCCTAGATTAATGAAGAGAGGCTTACATGAATCACGTGGGTGGGATTTGGTTATTATGCGTATCAATTCTGTTTTGTAATCTAAAAGTCTGGGAACTATAAGATGTATTTCCCCAGAATATTATGCCATATCTCAGGCGGGAATGAGGTTTTTTGGTATAATGTGCTTGTGTGCATTGGTTGATGAAGGGTACATGCTTGCCTTGTATTAGAGGGGTGTAAACTTGAGTTAAATTTGCAAGGTGTGTCATTTTTTTCTAGATTTTTCTTTACAAACATGATAACTTCATAAATGAATATAGGTACAAGGCAGTGGAAGTATGTTAAGTTTTTTGAATTGAGGTCTGCAGGACTCTGTTTTTTTGTAATTGTTATTATTGTTCAAGTAATTCTCTTTTGTATTTTGAATGTTTGCTTAGTCTCTGGTGCTTGGCCCCATATTATTATTCTGTATTAGAAAATAGAGTGCATGTTTGCAAAGTACACTGTTCGAGCTGTTTGAATGGTACTGTTTCTTATTATTATTCTAAAAGCATAATTGAGTGTGCACAATTTTGAATTAATGTCATCTAGGTGTGTGTTCCATTTGAGGTTGCATTGTATGATGATTCCAAGAAACTTTTTTTGTGTTTGTGTGATGCTGTTTCCTTTTAATGTTAAATTTGGTGAGTATTGTTGTGTTGAGTTGGAGTTGTGAAAGGGTATTGTGACTTTTGTCTCTGTTTAGAATTAGTTTGTTGTGGTGGCACTTGAAAAATTAGGCTTAAAAAATATGGAATGAAATGATTGCAAAGGCAGTGCAGGAAAAAAGGTAGTATACCTAAATTATTTACAAAACAGAAACAAGCAGACAAAAGAGTTACACCAAAAAAGGAATAAAGCTAAATCATTAGTTAGACAAGCTCATCAAGAATTTTGGTATATATATGTGAATATGTTAGAACAGGATGCATTTGCAAGACAAAGTATAGCCTATAAAGTATTAAAAACAATGAATTTAGAAGAAACAGATGCAGCAAAATTGAATATAATTTCTGGGAAAGTGTGGTTGGGCTAATTTGTAAAATTATTTAGTGGGAGTGAAGAAATTTATTCGCTGGATGTAGAAAAAGGAACAAAAAGAAATGTTGATATGTTAGACATGAAAGAGCTTGATAATGCATTAAAATCCAAAACAAATAGGAAGCCTGTGGTTCTAATGGGGTTAACATACAATTTATGAAATATGGAGGTATGTTACTGAAATTTCGTCTGCTCCACCTAATGAATGAATGCTGGCAAAGATACAATACCTGATGATTGATTTGATTGTTTAATTCGTTTATTACTCCATGTTTTAAAAAAGGAGATCAAAGTAAATGTCACAACTAGAGGGGTATTTGTCTACTTAACTTGTGGTATATGCAAAAATTGTGAATAACAGAATCACTCCAATTGCAGACTGCGCTCTTCCTCAGGAACAACAGGGGTTTAGAAAAGGTTGCTCAACGATAGATGACATATTTACATTAAAACAAATAATTGAGAAATGAGTGGAGTTTAATAGAGAAACATACTTATCCTTCATGGATATCGAGAAGGCTTTTGATAATGTCAACCGATATAAATTATGGAGCATTATGAAGGAAGAAGGATACCCAAGTCATCTAGTGCAAGTGGTGAAAAGTATGTATGACAATACTAATATCACAGTAAAATACATTGGATTTGTTTCCAGGAAGAGGGTTATAAATAAAGGAGTAAGGCAGGGAGACAGTCTTTCTCCAACACCCTTTAATATATATCTGGGATATATAATTAAAAGGTGGAAGAACGTGGTACCTTCAGGAATTTACCTGAGCAAAAATACATTTGTAAATATCCTTTTATATGCTGACAACCAGGTAATCCTGCAAGAAAATGAAGATGATTTGCAAAGATCTATTTACCAACTGGAGCAAATGTATATGGAATACAATCTGATAGTATCAGTTAAAAAAACAAAAGAATGGCTTTTAAAGGAAAAGAATCAGTAAGGACAAAGATTGTGCTTAAAAATATGGTTTTAGAACAAGTGATGCATTTTAGCTATCTATGGTGTGAAATTACATATAGAAGAGAGAGGGAAGTCACCAACAAGATTCATAAATTTCAAGCAGTTTGTGGCACTATAAGTAGAGTGTTTAAAAAGAAAGCGTGAAAAGAAACCCAATAAAAATTTTATGATATTATGGCCCTCCCAGTTTTACGGTATGGATATGAAACTTGGGTTCAAAAACAAGAAGATTTTAGGAGGACTGAATCAGCAGAAATGCAATTTTTGAGAGGAGTAAAGGGCTATACATTAAGAGATCAAATAAAAAGTGAAAATATAAGAGAAGAACTAGGGCAGAAAGAAACCGTACATGAAAAAATTAAGAAGTACAGAGAGCAATGGGTGACACATATTGGAAATATGTTACAAAACACTCCCAGTGCAAGCCCTAAATTACAAGCTAAGAGGAAAGAGAAACATTGGAAGGCCAAGAAAGAGATGGTAGGAGGCTGGAACAGGCAATATGCCTAATCCGTAAAGGGAGATAATGATGGTAAACAATTCCTCAGAATCCATAAGATTCTAATTTTGACAATAGAATTCTATGATCTATCATGTCGAAAGCTTTTGACAGGTCAAGAGACCAACAGGAATTTCTTTTTGCTCTAATGCCATGAGGATTTCATTTACAAAGGTGAATAGAGCAGTTTCAGTTGATTGATTTTCCTTGAATCTATGTTGCGAGTCAGTGATAATGTTACAGTGTATCAAGTAGCTTTTTAACCTTTCATAGAAGACTTTTTCTAATATTTTTGAGAAACCCGACAAGAGTGAAATTGGTCTCTAATTCATTACCTCTTCTTTGTTACCTTTTTGTGTATAGGTTTAATTACTGCCATTTTAAATATGTTTGGGAAGGAGCCATGAGTTAGTGATTGGTTGTATCAATATGTTATGGGTTTGATGATACATGGAGCAATCTTTTTTATTAAGAAGTCTGGAATATTATGTATCCCAGCAGATTGTTTATTTTGCATTTTGTCTATAATTTGAAGTACTTCCTTCTCTGTTGTTTCTGTGATGTACACGCTAGAAAGCATGATTTTAAAGAAAAGTGTTGATTGTAGAGGTGTAGTGTTTGGATTACTTGTTTGTAGAAGTCTACCAGCAATTTAAGAGAAGTGTTTGTTGAATATACTGGCTGTTTTATTAGGGTTTGTTATTCTTCTGTATTCATGGACTAGTTCCACATTTTGTGTTTTGTTATTTGCTCGTACTGTTTTTTTACAATATTCCACATAGCTTTTGTTTTATTTTTGGATTTTTTATGTACTCATCATTTGACAATTGTGTGGCCTTTATTATAACTTTTTCGAGTATAGCTGAATATTGCTTGTAATAACTCATTGAAATCATTTTCTAACTCCCCAACAAAAACAAATTGTCTCAGATTATTGTGCCATTCCTATTCTCCAGTGATAAAAATCTACTGGGTTATCTATTACCTGTTCAGAGTGTTCAGTCATGTGACCAATATTTTGACAGCAACTGTTGCCACACCACAGCAATCATGCCAGGGGGTGTGTTCGGGGATTTAACATGCAAAAATTATTTGCTTTTATTTCATGAACATTGGCTAACTTGTCTAAGAGCCAAGGAACGACCTATTGTATTATCATTCCGCCAAAGGAAAATATTCATGGAAAAATATTTTTTTACAGTGATAGAAGAGTTCAAAATATTTTGAAACTATGTTCAAGATAACATTTAATATTTTCTATGATGTTTTATTTTGATATATCATTTTTGTATATTGTTTTTAGCAAGCTATTATAAAATAGGAGTTGCTGCTATACAATTCAGTCACAAAAGTAGTTATTTCAACATTATTTACATCACTATAAGGAGTGGAGTACATGTATTAAATTCATTTGCATTCAATGATCTTACACTCTCACTAATACAATTTTATTAGAACATAAAGTTTGCTAATAAAATGTATAAATGCTTCTGAGATTGTTGTTCAGAAAAAGTTTCTTACTGAAATGAGTAAGAGCGTAGGCTTCCGCGGCCGGAGTCATGATTAACTTGGCTATTCGGGAGACGCCGCGTCCAGGGCACAGGGGCCAACGTTTCGGTCGCCATTCTGCGACCTTCCTCAGGGCGTAGTACTGCGCGGAGATGGGCTGCGCACTTCCCTAGATTCACAAGCCCGACGTGCCGCTGCGCCCCATCGTGAGCGCTATCAACTCCCCCGCCCACCCCCTTGCCCGCTATGTGGCCGACAAACTTCAGCCCTTGACCGACGACATCAAGTCATCTGTCAAGAATTCGGCCCACCTTATTGACATTCTCAAGGAGCAACGCATAAATGACACGGACATCCTCGTCAGCTTTGATGTCACGTCTTTGTTCACTATGGTACCTGTGGATGAGGCGACTACCGTCATACGCAAAAACTTTGCACCCGGGGGCTCACTACGGAATGGGCTGACTTAGCCGAGTTCTGCCTCACGTCTACTTTCTTCCAGTACCGGGGGCAACTCTATGGCCAAGCGGAGGGGGCGGCCATGGGCTCCCCTCTCTCACCGGTGGTGGCGAACCTATTCATGGAAGCCTTTGAAACGGAAGCACTAGAGAATGCCCCGCTAAAACCTACACTTTGGCTCCGGTACGTGGACGACACGCTAGTAGTGTGGCCCCACGGTCCTCACACACTAGCTGATTTCCTCCAGCACCTCAACAACACACACCTCAAGATCAAGTTCACCATGGAGATGGAAAAAGAGGGAAAACTGCCTTTCCTGGACGTGCTGGTGAGTCGTAAAGCCAATGGAAGACTGGGACACAGTGTTTACCGGAAACCAACTCACACCAACCGCTACCTGCACGCCGGTTCTCACCATCACCCGGCAACGAAACGAGGGGTCCTGAAAACTCTCGCCATCAGAGCAATTAGGGTATGTGACAAGGAATCGTTAGACTCCGAAATAGAGCTCTTAAAAAACACATTTCGAGCTAATGGATATAGTGCCAACGCTGCCAACCAAGCTGTACGGCAGGCAACGACCACCTCTAGCACTGCTGATATCACCACATCTAATGATGATGATTCCAACCGCAGGACGGCCATTCTACCGTATATACGAGGGGTTACTGATAAAATTGGAAAGCTTTTGAGCCGCTTCGACATCAAGACCGCGTACAAAGCCCCTACAAAGCTCGGACAAAACCTCGTACGTGTGAAAGATCGCATACCGCCTCTCATGTCATCAGGGGTATATGAGATCCCATGCAGCTGCGGCAGCAGTTACATCGGCGAGACAGGACGGACCATAGAGGAACGGCTCCGAGAGCATATCCGCCACTACAAGTACAACTACACTGACAAGTCGGCCGTAGCCCTCCACGCATGGGAAACTGGCCACGCCATTTTATTTGATGACACCCGCCTCCTAGCCAGAGAAGACCGCTGGGGAACGAGAAGAGTAAAAGAGGCAATAGAAATTATAAAAAACATCCCCAAAATCTAAACGCTGATAAAGGCCTGATAAACGCTGATAAAGGCCTGTGAAGATGAATTGGTAGTGGGAATTGGAGAAACGGGAGTAGGTTCAGAGGAGGAGGTAAGAGGGTTCGAAATAAGAGTGAGGGAAGGTGAAAGGGGTGGATTTTTGGCAGGAGACTGCATAGGGCTGTTGATGTATTGTGCAAGCTTGTTACTGACTGTATGGAATACAATAAAAAATACTACCAAATCAACTAGAAAACCCGTAGAGAATGTTGTTTTAAAATATAACGATATAAATGTGAACGATCCGGCAACAGTGGCTAATCTCTTTAACCAATACTTTTCGAGAATTGCTGCCGATCTCACTAAGGGTCTTCAGGCACAAAATTCAAAACAGACAGTTCACCCAAAATTTTAGACACAATGTTCGTTTCCGAAACTTCTTCCTATGAAATTCTCAAAATAATCGGTAAACTAAAAAATAAATATTCGTCCGGTTTAGATGAATTCCCGGATTCTTTGTTAAAGACTTGTGCGTATGCCATTATACACCCGTTAACTCACATATTTAATGCATCTTTATGCACTGGAACGTTTCCAGATATTTTCAAAACAGCTAAAATTAAGCCGCTTTTCAAAAAAGGCAACAAAAATGAAATTCAAAATTATCGGCCCATTTCTCTTCTATCAGTTTTTTCAAAAATATTAGACTTTTTTACGTACGAATGGAAACCTTTCTCACTAAACACGACGCGCTTTCAGATTGCCAACATGGATTTAGAAAATCAAAATCAACGGAAACAGCTATATTTTCTTTTCTTAAAGATGTCGCCTCATCATTGGATTCCTTTGGTGGCCTCTCCCTCCCTCCTCTCTCTCTCTCTCTCTCTCTCTCTAGCTCTCTCTCTCTCTCTCTCTCTCTCTCTCTCTCTCACACACACACATATGCCCATACACACAGGCATACACATATATTCGTTAACATAAATAATGACATTTAGAAACAAGGCATCTTATGAAGTTTGATAACATGTTGAATAGTTCCTTTTATCACCAACGAGGGTTCACTGCATTTCATTTCACACATTTCGACTTCTCTCGGCAAGGATCCCTCCGAAATATTTACTACTTGTGTCGTGTTACCGCATGATTCGGCACTTCAAGAACGTTTTTTTAGGAGTGTCAAGAAACACATTGTTTCGAAACTTTTTTACTCGCACTTTTGCTATGGAGTATTTTCCATAAACTCGCTCTACAAATTTACGCTTAATAGTACAATTCTCTATACCCAATACTCAATAGTTTACCGTCTACACTGACTGACGAAACAAAATCTGTGTCGCTTCAGTAAATGCTGTTTCTTTTCAGCAATGTTGTCTGTTAACTTTCCATTGATGTTATTTTAATATTTCGACGCTATTCATTGTCAGTAGTACAAACACACTTCACAGGAAAACGAACACTCTAACTTCAGTTTTTCAAAACGCATTAAAACGTAACCTCCTACATACGTTTACACAATACATTTTGGTTTTCACATGCTTAGGAATGGATTTATAATTGCAACTCCTTTTAAAATGTGTAAATAACATTCGATTAACACAATACTTATGAACGCAACACTGCACAGCAATGCGTTTACGTTTCGCGCGCTACTGAAGAATTGCTTTGGAAGGGGTGAGAGCTCATTTAAGTGGAGAGATATCTCACACTTTCTTCGATCAATGCCACACTTACTTCTGTTAAAAACTTGTGCTAGCCGAGTGTTATATCTTCGCGACATGTCAAGGCACTTCCAGAGGTCACGCCTGCGCAGTAATATCCGCACGGTCCGGAGTGTGCTCCAACCGCCCGTAAGCACCATGTTCCCCCTCTTTCCCCTGCAGCCTCGGGGGAGCCAAAGACTCCGTCTGCTCGCTCGCATTTCCCGAATGTGCTCTAGCCTGCTGTCACGAAGGGCATTGGCGGCGGTCTCTCAATCGCAGCTTCTGAACGGCGCGTGTTTTGAAATACCATGTTTCGGATATGCTCTGAGAGGTCGTGTATTCCCCTCATGTTAAAAAATGTTTAAGAAACATTCCACCGCAGTTATTTGGGGGTGTACATGTGAACATGCGAATACCCACGAGCCGCCACTGAATTGTAAAAAGTTGAAGTTCATTTCAATTTACACAAGAGTTGTTACGTACTGCGTAGGAATCATTTGAGATGATTATTTCCTGATTCTTTTCTTTCTTTCTTTTGTATGTTGTGCATTTTTGTACATAAGTATACGTATGTGTTCATTCATTTCAAATAGTGTATTTTCGTTGTTACTGTGCTTATAGTATAATCATTTGTGAGTGTTTGTCTCGAGTGCCAGTGTGTGATGTTATCCAATTCAATAATTTATCAAATCTTTGTAATTTTTAGAAATAATATGCTCTGCTTGTTAATGTTTCAAAAGTACGTGATATTTCTTTTCATTAATATCTAAAGACGACTCCATATCTTGCATTACAGTGAGAACAGAATTCCAGTTGTAACACTAGTGACATCCATTGTTAATACAGATGCCACTCATCGAGCATATTGAATCTTCTGCTAGTGTCATTCGCCCAAAAACCTGGCATCAAAGGAGGGAGTATGGAAGGTGACAATACTACAATTATTCCTGAATATCCGCTAGATTACACAAAGCACGTATTACTGTAATGCGTAGTTACTACAAATCCTCACGAAATAACGAGAAAACACGACAGTAGTCTCACTCTATAATGGATCACCACTTCGTCACACACTACCCTGCCACGCACACTGATACTTTAGAGAGTGTAAGCTGGGCTACTCAAACATTCGGGGATTTTAGGGTTTAGATCACGTGTGTAAGAACTACCTTCCTCAGAAAAATTAATAAAATCTTAACTGAACATTTTTGTTCACTCTCATTACAGTGAGAGGGAAATATGCGTCCTAAAATAATTTTATGTTATAAACGTTTCGACAAACAAGAAAATAATTTATCCCAACAAAACATGCCATTTAAAATAATTTTCTTTTGTGGGAGCATCATGGATGTGTTAATCTATGGTAGCACTGGCTGTAATGCGAGATGCTTGGTTTGCTCTCATCTGCTCTCTAACAGGGAGTACTGCAATGACGTTCGCAGGGCAGGGAGAGCCAGGCGACAGACGCCTGGCCATGAAGCAGAGGGAGGGGGAGAAACGTCATCAATCTCCAGCAAACTGCTGCGGCTTCCCCCGGCTTCCCCCCCCCCCCCACCCTTGCCGGCAACTGGCTCAGTTTAGAAGTCTTTCCCAGCGAAGATGTCAGAGCTGGGGCAGAGCCGAGAGGGACCATACATAGCGCTCTTGGGGCAGAGCAATGGACCGGCGCGAAGATCTCGGTAAAGTATTCAGTGGGTGCAATATTTTTTATTGTGACCTACGGTTCATTGTAATTTTAATTCTCAAAATTCGTTAAATTCTCATTCTTCCTTACCTCAGCATGCACGCCACTGGGTTTCACTTTAGTTTCTTCACATCATTGCAGTTTTTGTAGTACTGAAATAATGAAAAACTAAAGGTTGTGAATAATATTAATGAGAGATTGTTTCAGTCTATAGTTATGGGTAACTAAAGGAAAGGATACAAGAAAATCTTTGAGGAGTAACAAAACCAGACAAATCATTAATGCTTTAAACCTTTTCATAAGAGTGTTGGTTTCCTCATAATGGAATCTTTACAAAATAATTTATTCATTAGTTGCATTTATAATTTGCCAATTTATGATAGATATTCAGGAAAAGTTGTACAAAACAATTTTATGAAAAATAACATTTATTTAAAATTCATTTATATGAGATCACACAGCAATTGTAAAGTCTTGGTTCCCACTTGATGGACCAAATATATTCAAAGAATTTTTCATAATTCCAATTCTCAATTTTTTTACAGAATCAATGTCGCATTCTGCTTCACTTAATTCATGGCCATCAGAAAACCCACTGGGGGGTTCCAACTTTTGACCTAGAACAAAGGCTGTTTCTGCTGTAGGGAGCTTCCTCAACATCCGCCCATTGCCAATGTTGTTTCTGAAACAAAAACAAGAAAATGGTTATTTACTCTAAATTTATGTATGGCAGCCAACTCTGAACTTTATTATTATGTAACCTAAATCTCAAAAGAATAAATTACTGAACCTACATATTTTTGATCTTGGACACCCTCTCAATTTCATATTATTTAAAAATTAAATTATGAAAATATGGTTTATAACACAGTACCTACAAACTTTTCTTACTTTACAACTAGATAGTAGTAATTACATTTTCAACAGAATGATGTTTTCATTTCTTCCTGCACATTGTATAACTCAATATTTCAAGCAACTTCCTTGTGAAAAAAAATTGGATATCATTGTTTATGTACTTTCATTATAAAATTTGTGTGTGATTATGAATTTTAAGTAACAGTATATAGTACTGTTGCAAGCAACAAGTTGGTGTGATTGTAATGATATTTAATAAACATGAAATTGAAATTCACACTGTTAATGGTGGGATGTTAATTCCATTCTGTTTGTTGTTATTGATAATAATAATAATAATAATATTAATAACAACAACAGGATTAATAGTAATAATAGTAGTATTAGTAATAATAGTAATAGTAGTAGTGGTGGTAGTAGTAGGAGGAGGAGTAGGAGTAGGAGTAGGAGTAGGAGGAGGAGGAGGAGTAGTTCTTACTTTCTCGTATACACACGTATATACGGGAGTCATATTAGGAAGTATAAAGTTCTGTAATGCTGCGGAAAATCGATTTCAATATTTCAACGGAAATACACGTTTTGGCGTCCCCGATACCAGAAAAGTAGATTTTTTCAAAACGTCCTTCCATCCGTCTATCTGTCCGTCGGGCTGTCTGTCCGTCCGTCGGTCGTATGTGAACAAATCTAACGCCTAAACACGTACGATCTTTTCCAAATTGAAGAAACCTCTATTCATCTGGCTCTAGTTAAAACTTTAAAATGTTGAAAAAAATTCTTTAAAATTTGGGGTACTTTACATGACCTTACATACCCTCCGGTCATTTTCAAAATTTTCTGAAAAACGGCTCCAAATATTTTCTTTTAATTTCTTGTAAGAATAGAGCATAATACACTTATAAAGGTGGCTTAGGTCCGATTTTCACGGTTAACTCTGAATTTTCGAAAATTACAAAAGTTTGAATTTTCGGGGGGGTCTTCCTACAATTGTAAAATTGAAGACACAGAATTTTCCTCAAATGAAATTTGTTACCCACAAATAGTTCGTTCATTAAGGTCATGTAGATTTTTTGAAAATTTAGTAGTTTTTGTGGAATAGATCGTGCAATATTTGCAATTTAAAAAAATCACAAAACATGATTTTCTCATAAACGGCTCCACGTTTTTTCTTTAAATTTTTTAATAGGGTTAGTGTCCAACTAACTCTATCGGGTGACATAAACGTCATATTGCTCTATTATTTAATTACAAAAATTTAATTTTTTGAATTGTATCTCACGACGGTAATATTTACCTTACAGGCGACTTCTTCACACTATTAGATTTATGAGTACATGTGCTTTAAATAATGTGAAATAGAGTTTCTCGAAAACTCAACAGTTTTCTGTAAAAATGAGCTCAAATTCCGAATTTTCAGAAACGTTCAAACGCCATTTTCTCGAAAATGGCTCTAAATTTTTTCTTCAAATTTCTCCAATGGATACTGATAATTGCACTGTTTAATATGAAGTTAATTTTCGTGTATTCTTTTGTTTTTTCAAAAATCGATTTATATACATTATTGCATTTGTGAGTAGAAGTGCTTGAGAGGACTTCATATGAAGTTTTTCGAAAACTCAATAGATTCCTGTGAAAAAGAACTTCAAATTTCGCCTTTACAGTAATGCTTAATCGCCATTTTCTTAAAAATGGATTCAAAATTTTCAATGAAAATTTCTATTTTGGACAAGATTTTACGCTTCTTTAATATACTTGAAGTAATATTTCGGTTCCACTATTAAGGTCCCACAAACTTAAGAAAACGTGAAGAAAATGTATTTTCGGTGACGATAGGTGGCAGAAGGACAGAGAATGTAGGAAGACCTTAAAACCAGTCCACGCCATGGAAACTAGAAAAAACTGCTACCAGAAAATCTATGCCATTCTGTAGCACCTCTAGTTTTGTTTTGTGGCCTGAGGATGGTGGGAAAAATCTCTACCAGACACATAGGGAGCCAAGTGGCCATTTCCCTAGATAGTGCGAGGCTCGCACCCACTAAAAAACACAACCCCGGTTTTTTCTTGGCCTTGTCCACTCCGGTTTCGCTTCGTCAGCATTTCATCAGAGTGGGGCCATGTTCTTGACGCATAGTCGTCTCTTCTGTCTTTTGTAGTTTCTCAAGAGTATTTTGTCTTATGTCGTCGGTCTTGTTTTGTGGGTTTAGTTTGTCCTGCGATGTGCATTGTTTTCTCGTCGTTTGTCTTCTGTCTATAGATCCGTGTCACGTAGTCTGCGATCGTAATCCGGTTTTCACGGCTGTTTAACATCTTGTCCACTACGTTGCCTGGATTGATGTCTCCTAGCTTTGTTTTTACATCGTGCTTTAGTACATGCCATCTCTCGCATCCAAGAATGTGTGCTGAGCGTCGTCCTTAGCATGGCCGCAGTACGTGCAGTCCGGTCTGTCTACTTTAGCCATCCAGTAGGCTCGGAAGTGTCCATGTCCCGTCAGGTATTGAGTGAGGTGAAAATCCGTCTCGCCGTACTTTCATATTATACAGGGCTCAACTTTGGGGATGAGTCTGGCTGTCCACTTGCCTTTGACTTCGTCCTCTCACTTTTTCTGCCACTGTCGAAGAGTGCGTTTTCTTACTTTTTTTTCGGGCGTCTGTCGGGTTTGTTAGAGGTTTCTTGTCGTATAGATCCTTTCATTCTTGAGTCAGTAAGTCGATGGGGATTACTCCCACGGCCACAAAGCTAGCGGCATCCGAAACTGTTCTATACGCACTTGCTATCCTCTTTTCTGTTCGAATGTCAATTGTCTGGTGTACCTTTCGCACCTCAGCGCGTTGGCCCAGATCTCTGCGCCGTATAGCATGATGGATTGTGCAGTTGACAGCAGGGTTCGTCGTTTATTGGACTTTGGGCCCTTTATTGGGTGTTGGCCATAAGTCTCTTTAGGGCTGTTACAACCTTTGTGGCCTTTTGAGATGCATTTTTTGTGTTCCCAGTAGGTGAGTTTGCAGTCCAGTGTCAGCCCGAGGTATTTAATATTTTTTGCCGCATGAATATGATACCCTTCTATTTCCATTCTCAAGGTCCAGTCAGCTTTTTGTCAAAAGGGTTATCTCCGTTTTGTTTACGGCCAGTTCTAGTTTGTGGTCTGTCATCCATGTCTGTATTCGTCTCATCGCCTGGTTGAGTTTTATTTGTAGACCTTCTAGCGTGCGTTCAGTGATGATTTCTGCAAGGTCGTTAGCGTATCCTACAAGAAAGATGCCGTCGGGCATTGTCATCTTGAGAATGGCGTCATAGCTTGCATTCTAGAGGTCTGGTCCTAGGATGGATCCTTGCGCCGCTCCTGCCGTCAGTCGTTTGCTTTTCTGTCCGTCCTCGGTGTCACAGATAAGTCTGTCCGTCAGATGCGCAGTAAGTATGTCGGTACGTCAAAGTTATCCGTGGCCTGCATGATATTATCCCAGCGCACAGAGTTGAAGACATTGCGCACATCCAGGGTGACGACCATGCACAGCGGTCTGGACCAGTGGTTGACCTCGTCAGTTTTGGATGCTACGTCTGTTATTTTATTTATGGCATCCAAAGTTGATTTACCTTTTGAGAAATCATACTGCGTATCTGATAGGCCTGCTGCATTGTCAATTGCAGACTATATGCGGAGTTTCAGGAGCTTCTCGAGGAGTTTGTCCGTTGTAACGAGCATGCACAGTTGTCTGTAGAATGCGGGGGAATGTTTCTGTCCTCTGCCCTTGCTGATTAGTACAAGCCTTGCCTTTTTCCATCTTGAGCAGGACTTGCCCTCCCTTAGACACGCGTTGTACATATTCAGCAAGAGGCGTGGGTGGGAGTTTGATAGTTCAGCGCCTCCGCTGGTATTCCATCTCGTCCGGGAACCTTTCGGTTTTGTAGGGAGCTTGCCGCTGTTTGGAACTCTTCCTTCGAGAAGAGGAGGATGTCGTTCTTGTGTATGCAGAACTCTCTGTTTAATTTTGCCAGGTGCATTGGTAACAGTGCGTTCACTATGCTATCCATGGTAATTGTGTGCATGGTCGCCGGCGAAGGGCCAGCTCCTAGTTTCTTGGCGACTAATTTGTCTCCTAGTCCCCAAGGGTCTTTAACCACGCCCTGAAGTAGCTCCTCCCATTTTGCGGCGCTGCTTTCAGCAATCACCTTTCTTAGGTTTTTCTTCGCCAGCTTGTATGCCACGGTCTTGTCATTTACCTTCGCGTTCTTCTTGGCGTTTGAGTCGAAGGCATTCCCTCCTCAGGTCCGCTATCTCCTCATTCCACCAATACACGGGAAGATTTGCTTTGCGGGGCATCGAGGCGTTACACGCTTGAATGATCACCTCAATCGTTCTGCCCACTAGCTTGTCCAAGTTGCTGTCATCGGTCTGGTTAGCCACTTCTTGTATTGCGTCTTTTGTCTTGTCGATTACCATTATAAATTTTGTCTCGTCCATTTTGTCGGTGTTCCAAGTTTTGTGTGTCGTGCGGCATATCCGGGGGCTGTTGTGTATTGATGATCACTTCCAGTGTAGTCGATGACTCTCCAGTCTTTGATTTTTGCGGGTAGTTTTTCTGTCGCCAATGAGATGTCTGGGATGGTCCCTGTGCAGCCCGGTCTCGTGGAAGTCGCTTTGTTGCCCGTGTTCAGAACGATTGGTTTAGTCGCGCTGCCATTTGGAGGACGAGTATCTCTCTGGTATTTGTGTAGGGCATTCCCCACTCCAGGGCCTTGCCGTTGAAATCTCCGGCGACTAGGACTTCGTCTTGCATGGTCAGTAAGGTATCTTCAAGACGGTGAAGATGTTTTCGAAGTCCTTCATCCGTTAGTTTGGGGTGAAGTAGCAGATTGAACGACGACTGACGAAAGTAATACCTTTGCATCTTACCCAAGCTTAGCCTGCTCCGGTTCCCTGCCCTTCCACTTTTGTGCTGAGAGGTTCAGGTCTCCGGATTGCTGCGGTGCCCAGGGTATCCGTTGTCTATTGTCGATCGTACATATTGTTGTACTGCTCACTGATCAGCATGATCTTTTTTTCGAAGGCAATTTGCCGGAGGAGGTCATTTGCCGCCTTTCTTCGGTTTAAATTAGCCAGTAGAACACGCACCATTTATTCCTCGAATCTCCCTTTGGCATCCCTGAATGCTGCACAGGCTCCGGAACCTGTGGGATGCGAATTACTTGGGTTTGCCTGGATTGCACATAGTATGCACTTCGCTGCAGCGTTGCAGTCTGCTGCTTTGTGGCCTTTTCGGCCACATCTATAGCAAAAACCTGCTCTGTTGGGCCTTGTGCATTCTCGGGTGAAATGGCCATATCCCAGGCATCGATAGCAGCGAGTCACCGTGAGTCATATGCTGCAGATGATCTATCCCACCTTAATCCCAGTTTTTAGGACGGTTTGGCATCGCTCTCGTCTAGTTACACAACAGCGTACTTCTGTTTGGTGTTAGCCTTCAAAAGGGTGACGAGGGCGTCCCTTTTCAGCTGCGGGATCACCTGACTAGTCGCGTTATCTACTTTTGTTGCGAGGACGTCTAGGTCTCGAATTTCAAGGGTGATTCGCGACACGCTGCTCCTCACCGATTCGGTTTCCCCGAGTGCGGCCGTCAGCGATTTCCCAATATTCTTTCCGTTTTGAGCATCTTTACCCAATTCGATGACCACATCACCGGGACGGGTCGGTCGGATTGCCCAAATCTCGGTTTGCGTGTCCTCCGGGTCTACTTTCTCTTCCAGCTGGGAGACAACCACTGCGTATTGCACTCCCTCAGCCGGTTTGACAATTCAGCGTGGTTCTTGCCTCCCTTACTCCTGGGTTGGTCGCGGATATTTGTTTTATTTTCGCGCACGACCTTTCCGTCGTTACCCTGAGAGGACCCTTTCGTCTTCTACTTCTGGATCAGAATCCAATCTCCCTTCTCTTATCACTTGGGTTCCTGGAGAACATCACCTGTGACTTCTTTAGAGAACACCTGGGGACCAATGACGGCTTCAGCGCTACGAGTGTCTTCTGTGTAAGCGTGGGTACCATGTTCCGTTTTTAGCCTATGGCTTCTTAGTTCCAGTGTCCTCTCCAGCTTCTTTACTTCGCTGCTCTAGCGTGAGCTGGAGCAGCGACGAGTCTCTCGAGTTTTGTTCTCTATGCTCCGATTAGTAGTAGTAGTAGTGACAATAATAATAACAGTAATAGTAGTAATAATAGTAGTAGTAGAAGCAGTAGTAATTGTAGTAGCAGTAGTAACTGTTCTAGTATTTGTTTTAGTGGTATTTGTTGTTGATGCAGTAGTTGCTGTAGTAGTAGTAGTAGTAGTAGTAGTAGTAGTAGTAGTAGTAGTAGTAGTAGTAGTAGTAGTAGTAGTAGTAATTGTTGTTTTTGTTCTTGTAGTAGTAGTAGTTGTAGTTGTTGTTGTTGTAGTAGTTGTTGTTGTTGTTGTTGTTGTTGTAGTTGTTGTTGTTGTAGTAGTAGTAGTAGTTGTAGTAGTAGTAGTAGTAGTAGTAGTTGTTGTAGTAGTAGTTGTTGTTGTAGTAGTAGTTGTTGTTGTAGTAGTAGTTGTTGTAGTAGTAGTTGTTGTTGTTGTAGTAGTAGTTGTTGTTGTAGTAGTAGTAGTTGTTGTTGTAGTAGTTGTTGTTGTTGTAGTAGTAGTTGTTGTAGTTGTTGTTGTAGTAGTTGTAGTAGTAGTTGTAGTTTTTTTGGAGGATACTGTGGAAAATCTCTAACAGACATCCGAGAGCCGGTGCTCTTGGGTAGTGTGAGGCTTGCACCCACTAAAACCACGAACCTCGTAATCCTCTTCTAGTTTCCGTCCCAGTACGCTTGTTCAGCATTTCTTCAGGGCGGATACCTTAATTTGGCCCTCTTTGAAGCCTTGTTCTTCGTTGTCTTTTCATCGGTTCTTCGTTTTAATGTCTCTATTTTAATGCCGCGCGCCTTGTGTTATGCGGTCAATATGTCGTTTTCTTCTTTCCTCTTTTGCAGTAGGACTTCCCTGGCATACATTGCTACGGCTGTCCATGACTGCTCGGATTTTAGCATGGTGCTAATCAAATTTGTGGGGCTTATTGGGCCTATTCTTGTCTCCAGTCTGGTACGCTTTTCCTTCCACCTTTCACATTCGAAGAATGTATGGTGAGCGTCGTCTCTGTTATGTCCAGAGTATTGGCAGTCTGCTTGGGCTGTGATCCCAATCCTGTGAAGGAAGGACCGGAAGCACCCATGTCCTGACAGTAGTTGGGTCACGTAGAAGTCTACTTCCCCGTGTTTTCTTTTCAGCCACGGTTCGATCTCCTTGATCAATGTGGCTGTCCATCTTCCTCTGGCATCAGTTTCCCATCTGTTTTGCCACATCTGGATGGTTTTTTGCCTTTCTTCCCTCTTAAGTAGTGCCTTGTCTTCAGAGAGACTGCTGAAAATGTTCTTCTTTTCAAGAGCAAGAAGGTCAACCGGTATGGTCCCTGCGATTACAAGGACTGCGGCTTCTGACACTGTTCGGTATGAGCTTGCAATTCTCATTGCCCCTCGCCTTTGAACCGCCAGTATTCTTCTCCTGTAGAGAGCATGTTGCATGGCCGGTGCCCAGATCTCTGCCCCATACAGTAGGATAGACTCCGTCACGGTCATCAGGAGTTTCCTCTTGTTTTGTGTTGGGCCTCGGACGTTGGCCATTATTCTACTCAGGGCGCCTGTCACCTTTGCTGCCTTGTCTGATGCCCGTTTTATGTGCTCCCAAAAGGAGAGCCTTGAGTCGAGCATTACTCCCAAGTACTTTATTGTCTTAGTGGTCTGGATGTCCTCTTCGAGGATTTTCATTTGTGGTGTCGTATCTATCCGTTTCTTTGTTAATAATACAATTTCTGTTTTATTAACAGCAAGCTCTAATCGGTGTTGGGTTAGCCAGGTTTGCACTCTCCTCATTACCTGGTTTAATCGGGTCTGTAGACCTTCTAGGGTGCGTGCTGTCAGGATAGCTGCTATGTCGTCAGCGTATCCTACCAGGAATGTATCGTCTGGCATGTCGAGGTTGAGTAGGCCGTTGTAATTAGCATTCAGAGATCAGGTCCTAAGATCGATCCCCGGGCTGCTCCTGCCATCATTCTTCTACTCCTGTTTCCCTGGTCGGTTTCGTACAAGATAACTCGGTCCTTGAGGTAGTCTCAATAATTCTCCTCAAGTAGTTGGGAACTCGAAGTTTCTCAAGGCGTCTAAAATGTCTCCCAGTTAGCCGAGTTGAAGGCATTTCGTACATCCAGCGTCACTACCATGCAGAGTGGTCTTGTGCGGTGGTTTCCCTCTTCCGTTCGTCCCGCTGCTGCAACAATTTCGCGGATCGCGTCTACTGTGGACTTGCCCTTTCGGAAGCCAACTGTCTTCGGATAAGCCACCTGCGTCCTCTATGGCTGCTTGGATGCGGGGCTTAAGCATCTTTTCGAACAGCTTGCCGCCGTATCCAGCATGCACAGCGGCCTGTAGGACGACGGGGCTGTTGCGTCTCCTTTGCCCTTGTTAATCAGGGCCAATCGGGCTCTTTTCCATCTCGCACAGAACCTGCCTTCTCTCAAGCACATATTGTACATGTTGAGAAGCAGGTCTGGGTGTGATCCTGCAATTTCTTTTAGGACCTCTGCCGGGATTCCATCCGGGCCCGGGGCTTTCTTGCTGCTCATCGAGGTCACAGCCGTTGTTAGGTCCAGAGTAGTGAAATATGGGATTTCCTCCTCAGATACAGGAAGCACTTCATCGGGCTTTTGGGGTGCACAGGAAAAGGCGCAACAATATTTTCCATCGTCTTTGCTTCTAGTATGTTCGGCGGAGATATGTCGCCTAGTCTGTTGGTGACGAGTTTGTACCCTCGTCCCCACGGGTCATTGTTGACGTTCTGGATAAGTTCCTCCCACTTCGTTGCCTTACTTAACGCAATGGCCCTGCGCAGTTTCTTCTTGGCGTCCTTGTAGGCTGTCTTTCTTTCCTCAACATCTTTGGAGTCTCTCCTGGCTCTTAGGGCTCTCCGTCTAAGACGGAGGCATTCCTTTCTGAGGCTCGCGATTTCTTCGTTCCACCAATAAGCGGGCCGCCGGTTAGGAACAACTCTCTTCCTGGGCATCGCGGCCTCGCATGCCTGCGTGATGAGGTCCATCGTCAGGTCTACTAGGGCATCGCTACTGGAGGTGTGATGCCTTCTTTCTTCTAGCGCTTCATATCCGTGTTCAATAGTCGACGTGAGTTTGGTCTTATCTATTTTGTTTATGTTCCATCTAGTGATGTTCCGTCGGCATTGGGTCGTCTGAGTTTTCTTGATGCTGAATGTGATGTACCGATGGTCGCTTGCGGTGTAGTCCTTCGCGACCTCCCAGTCGCTAATTTGCGCCGCTAGGCGTTCGGTCGCAAGGGTGATGTCCGGTATCGTCCCAGCATAACCTGGTCTACTGAATGTGGGCGTGTCACCTTGATTCAGTATGATTAGGTTCAGTCTTGCCGCCATTTCTAGGATGAACTTCCCCCTAGTATCCGTGTACGTCATCCCCCATTCAAGGGCTTTGCCATTTAAAGTCTCCTGCTACAAGGACTTCTCCACTCATATTTCGCTACGTCTTCGAGGTCATCAAGTTTCTTTTGAAGTTGTTAATTGGGGTGTTAGGAGTGAAGTAGCAGCTAACATAGTAGGTATAACGTGATTTCGCCCACACGAAACCATCGCCTTTCCCCCGGTCCTCTATCTGCATTTTACATGGGTCTGTGATCCAGATTGCCGAAGTGCCCAGGTTGTCCGTAAGCCATCCTTCATTGCCCACGTCCTGGTACTGTTCGCTTATTAAAATAACATCCGCCCTTTTTTCGAAGGAGAGTTGACGAAGTAAATCCTTCGCTGTCTTGCTTCTGTTTATATTGCCTTGTAGGATCCTGACCATTTTTTATTTGTGTCTTTTCCTCCTTTAGCTGTCGCCAAAGCACGTCTAAATACGGCGCATTCTCCTGTGCCTGGGAGATGTGCGAGATTTCCCTCCATTCCTTTGTGGGCGCATAGGATGCATTTTGCCTCCGAGTCACAGGTGGCAGCCTTGTGGCCATTCTCTCCACACTTGTAGCACGTACCGCTCCTGTCCAGTAGTAGTGGTAGTAGTAGTGGTAGTGGTAGTAGTAGTAGTAGTAGTGTGTAGTAGTAGTGTAGTGGTAGTAGTAGTAGTGTAGTAGTAGTAGTGGTAGTAGTGTAGTGTTTGTAATAGTAGTCGTGTTGTAATAGTAGTAGTAATTAGTAGTTGTCGTAGTAGTAGTGGTCGTTGTAGTAGTTGTTGTTGTAGTTGTGGTAGTAGTAGTAGTAGTAGTAGTAGTAGTAGTAGTGTGGTGGTAGTGGTGGTGGTGGTAATGGTGGTGGTGGTGGTGGTGGTGGTGGTGTGGTAGTGGTCGTGGTAGTGGTCGTGGTAGTGGTAGTGGTCGTGGTAGTGGTCGTGCTAGTGGTGGTGGTGGTGGTGGTGGTGGTGGTAGTGGTGGTGGTAGTGGTCGTTGTAGTGGCCGTGGTCGTGAGTCGTGATCGTGGTAGTGGTCGTGGTAGTGGTCGTGTAGTGGTAGTGGTCGTGGTCGTGGTAGTGGTCGTGGTAGTGGTAGTGGTCGTGGTAGTGGTCGTGGTAGTGGTGGTGGTGGTGGTTGTGGTGGTGTGGTGGTTGTTGTGGTGGTTGTGGTAGTGGTGGTGGTTGTAGTGGTGGTTGTGGTGGTGGTTGTGGTTGTGGTGGTTGTAGTGGTGGTGGTTGTAGTGGTGGTGGTTGTGGTGGTGGTGGTGGTAGTGGTAGTGATAGTGGTAGTGGCACACTTTTGTCAATACTTATATTTAATTATATTATATATTATATCAATATTTATATTATTCAATTTTTATATTATATCAATATTATAATATATATTATATCAATATTTATATTTAATGTTATTACCAAGCTGAGAGGTACGTCCACGCAATCCAATCGCATAGAATATCAAGTACTTAATTTAATTTCACATAGTTGCAGATTCTACATGGTCTGAACAGGTGAGGTAGAATCAAGAAGAATCAAACCCACAAAAATTTAATAGAATGTTCAAGAAGATCTCATCCTGTTGATTGCAGAGTGAGAAACGTTGTTTTCTCTTTGTGGCCTCTGCCCACAAACTTTTAGTTAATTTTTTGAAGACCCTAAAACGCTTCTTTTAGGTGTTAGTTGACTATATATTTTAAAAATACCTTAATGTTGCAGGTTACATTTGACATGAATATTTAGATCCGTTTTTAAAAACCAATCCTTCATATTTTTAAAGTCCAAATGCAATTCGTCACATCTCGGTGAAATTCTCTTACCTTAGAGACCTCGTTTATGAAAACTGATTGTGTGAAACGCGAAAGTTATGTATACTACCGAAAATAATGATTAAGTATTTATTATTTGTTAATAATAATAATTACAAAAATTCATTTTATATTTTATATTTATTATAAGCTTAAGGTTATTATTATTATTATTATTATTATTATTATTATTATTATTATTATTATTATTATTACATGTTTTCATGTCAAATTAAAAACTTGACTATTCATTTCATGAAAATTCTGGAATTTTAACCCAATCAACATTTTTTTAAGGTTTTTAAATGTAATAATATTTCATAAATTAGTTAATTGATTATTTCCAAGATAATTAATATTTCTCACAATAACAAAAGTTTATGAAAATAGTCAGTTTTCTTGTATGGTGTCATGTCAAACGAATTTATAAATAACCTTTTCTAATTTTAATTATATGTAGATATATTCTATTTTTTTATTTCAAAATTGTGTTCATTCACTTTTTTAATGTCAAGATGTCTTAGTCATTTAAAATAAGAATAAATTATATTAATAGAAAAGAAATACATTGATCACTTTCACTTGCTTTAGACACAAAATATCAATTTGCATATATTGACTACTTCTTTCTACAGCTATGCTGAAATATTCCTATTTTGATGGCAGCTGTGTTACACTATACATTTTGAAGTATTTTTAACCTAGTTTTAGATATACATTTAGCTCTTAAGATTGAAAGAAATGTACCAATAGCAAAATTATAAATTAAATTTTTAAAAAACTTTGTATCAAAAAGCTTATTGTTT
This sequence comes from Teleogryllus oceanicus, assembly GCA_964035755.1. Lineage (NCBI taxonomy): Eukaryota > Metazoa > Arthropoda > Insecta > Orthoptera > Gryllidae > Teleogryllus > Teleogryllus oceanicus. The sequence goes on from CAXIVR010000001.1 coordinate 106,759,636, forward strand.
AATCTTTAAAAAATGTTTTTCATGAGTAAGCTATAAGGAACTGAGGGAATGAATATTTAAAAAAATAATAATAAAGAACATTATTCTATTTTGGAACAGAGAAGAATTTTATACGTTTAATAATACACTGTAAAAAACAAAAATCAATATAATCAGCTAGAAATAACAAGTATTTTCAACCCAGTAATGGTTAACCACAACAAACAATACAAAGGCAAATATATTAAATATCAAATGGACAGATGGTGACAAATTGCATGCAACTCAAGCAAATGTGTTTGAACTTTTCCCAGTTTCTGGAAGGAAATTACAAAGGGAATTAAGCATCAGTGTGGCTATGGTTTAGAGAGTAAAGAATTGTCTAAATTTTAGAGCATGAACAAATTGAATTGTTTTCAAATTAATTTCCATTTTTTTTTTTTCAATGTACTGCAGTGTTAAATTTCAACATAACTGTTGATAAGACCTGAGCTGTCCTACAATTAGAAGGAATAAAAATATGTGAATACTCAAAAAAATCTGCTGAGAACATTGCCTGATTGCAGTGATTATTCGAAACAAAATTTGAAATAATGCAATATCTTTTTCAGTTTTCGACAGTGACAAAGGAAGAATAATAAGTTAATTCTATGATGATACTAGGCAAATTCTTGAACATATCTTTGCACTTATATTGAATGTAAGATGATTAATGTATAAAAATTTACATTTAACTTTATATAAATAAGGAAATTCACTAGAACTAGGCACTTTCAGTCTTTTAGAATAGATCTGAAGAGAACAAATAAATGAGAAGGAAAAAAATTTAACAAACAAATCACAAAGAAGTATCCAAGCACTTGTGTGCACCTCATTGACTTTTTGATGGAAATTGTTGACTTATTGATTTGAAGTTGAAATCATATTTAATTTTCCCACACAAACAAGATATTTTTTCTCCAATGATATTTTTTTTAAAAAATACTACTTCAAAACAAGCATAATTTTTAATAAAAATAACTTCTCTGCATTGAACTTCTGAAATTTTTGCTTTTTCCATCAAAGGCTCTAACCGGTTAAGGAGGGTTTCCGACCTTAGTTTGCAATTCAATTCAGATTTTCCCCACATGTTTGGATGAAGAAAATATTATTTTCACAATACAAGGCTAAAATATCCACTTGTAAGTACCTACAGCGAAAAAACAGTTTTTTTGTGTTTAATTAAATAATAATATTATTAATAAATTTAATTATAATTCATAAATGGAGTAATAAATTGATTTGAATTTTGAATTTTTTTTCTCCATAAAAATGTTAACCAAAATAGTCATTTTTTTTTATAAAAATTCACCTAGTTCATAAACTTCCAGAAGGAGTTTCAAATAGTGCTACTTATGAAATGTAGACAATTTCATATGCTCTTGAGAGCTCAAACCAGCTAATGTCTAGGATTTGATTTACGTCATGGTGAGCCGATTTCGTATCCATGTTTTTTTTACGATTTTCATGTCTTAAATAATATAATGTTTATAAAATATGTAATATTGTCAAAGTCGATAAAAAAATAATAGAAAATGTCTTCGTATTGTTGGAAATCTTTATTACACATTGAATAGTATTTTGTATTCAAAATAAAAATGCTTTATATATCATAAAATAATAATTAAAAGTATCTGTAATTTTACTTAATTAGTAACAAATTAATTCAAATTACAAACTTTTGTAATAAGATTTTTCTTTCTATCATTTTAAATATCGAGAAACGGGAGTTAGGGAAATAGTGAGTTTAATCAACAACTTGTATGGGAAATGGTTGACTTCTGACAAAGGATTTAAGGAAGAAATTGTCAGTCATATCAATGCTAGAAAAGATTTCCATGATACTCTTACAGCAGAGGTTGATAGCTGGGGCAAAAAGTGTACCATTTTTACAGAAATTTCTTCTTCAGAGATTTTAGATTTCCTAGAATTGACTGAACGAAAAGGAATCATTTTCTTCGCAGAAACGAATCAGCTAGCTCAATTGGTGTCTTACTTTTCTGAAATTATGGGGGATAATGATATGATTAATCTTAACTACTATGAACCTAGAAAAAATGTATTGAAAGTGAATATCCAGCCAGGACACATCAATCGAAAGCAGTATAAAGTATGTGTTGAATACAAGCCGGATTCACCTGGGATTGACCGCATTCTGCAGTATACATGTGATTGCCCAAATTGAGAACCATTGTTTGCTGTACTCACATTGCTACTATCATTTACTACTTGTCTCATGCAAGGTATTTATTTATTTTTATTTATTTTACATAAAAAACAGTTAAAAACTGTGTGTGATCTGTGATCTGTGATGTGATCTCATTCCTAAGCCATAAACTAATTGAATTTTGAATAGAGAAAAAAATGAGCATTTTGCAAGGATTATTACAAAAGTATTCGTTCCAATGTAATAAAATATATTTTCAAGGGCAAATCAGCAATTAATTTGGGCTCTTATCCATCATCATGTCCTTCGTCAAGGAATAATACTTCCTGCTGCAATAATATGGAGAATGATAATTTGAATAACTATATTTCCCACTGAATCCTAAAAGATGTGCACAGATAATGAAGATACATTTATGTCCAGAAGAAAAACAAGCGACCATCTCAGCAATTACTCAAAGGATCAGGAAAACTGTACGAAAAACCTGATTGAGATGGGGGTTATTGGCCCAGAGGCTGCAGAACACGACTTGTTATAGGTTGTTTAGAATTGTACAGTCAAAATGGTAAATAATACATTAAATATCACTGTTAAAATTAATGTTACTGACTTTTTGATGCTCAGTATAGTCTCTAATTGTATAGAAACAGTTATGCAGCAGAAACGATTTTATTTTTGATTTAAACTTTTCTATCGAATTTAATCATTTAATGTCATCTAGCAAAGTGTTGTAATATAATGTACATGTATTGTATGTGAATTCTTTTTTAATGAGCTGTTGATACTCTCACCTGATGGATATGATTTCTACATCGAGTGTTATAGTAGACATCGTATGTATATGTAGACATCGGCGTTTTCTGAAAATATATTACCGCCCTTAAGGAAGTCATTTTTGACAATCAACAGACAAGGTAAAGGTAAAATTCCTACATTAATAAAGAGAGGCTTACAAGAATCACGTGGGTGGGATTTGGTTACTATTCGTACAATTCTTTTTTGCAATCTTAAAGTCTTGGAGTTATAAGATGTATTTCCCCAGAATATTATGCGATATCTCAGGCGGGATTGAACATTCGTGAAATATACACAACGAGCAGTATGAAGGCTGACTGAATTTGAAAGAATTCTGAACGCGTAACATAATGAACTTAATTTTGTGTTCAATTCATTTAAATGGACTTTCCATTTGAGTTTTGACTGAATTGAGAGACCTAAAAATGTTGTTGTGTTAACATCAGTCAATGGCACACTGTTCATTTTCAATGGCGTACAGAATTGTATATTTGAAATGGAAAACTGCGTTAAAACTGTTTTCTTTTCATTTACTAATAATTTATTACGGAACTAGTGTAGAAACATCTGATATTGTACTATTTATGGTTTCTTTATTGCAAAGAATGTTTGTATCAGAGAACTGTTCTTCCGTTTCAAATAGTCGAAGGCATATCATTTACATATAGTAGGAAGAGCATAGGGCCTAAAATAAATCCCTGAGGAACTCCACATGCAATTGGCAAAGATTTGTGGTGTGTATATAAGTTCCATCATTCCAATAAGGTATTTCCACTCTCTGAGATCATTGTTGAAGGTACAAACATAACCAATCTAGGGCTTCCACAGATTCCATATGAAGGTAATTTTGAAAGTAAAATGTCATGATCAATGACATCAAAAGCTTTTGAAAGATCTAAAAATAATCCATTTTGGTGCCGTCAACATAATCCATGCATGTGCTTCATTTTGATCCAATGATGAGGAGACATTTTTAAGAAAAGAAAATATTGTTGTTTCCATAGATTTTGATTTTCTAAATCCATTGGCAATCTGAAAGTGCATTGTGTTTACTAAGAAAGGCTTCCAATCGTACATAAATATATTTTGGCCACATATTTTGAAAATAATATTTTTTAAATCCAAACATGTGGGAAAAATCTGAATCGAATTGCAAACTAAGGCTGGAAACCCCCCTTATCCAGTTAGAGCCCTTGTATTTTAACTATCAAGGTACAAGTCAAGAATTAACATAATGAATGAAGACATTAAGGTACCATTTTAAATTTTAAAAAAAGATACATTTGAATGATACATTAGAATTGATCCAATACTCTTATGCATTTCTACTAAGTTTCTCTGAAATTTTGTTCTCATTCCAAAGAATTATACTTATGTATGGTTTCCAATTTATAATTTAAAAAAAAGTATTAAAAAAATAGATTTATTTTCAAAAGTAAGTCAATATCTTCGATATTGAAAAAACTTTTCCAGTTTTGTAGAAAATTCTTTTCAAAAGCCTTTAAAGAGATAAAAACCTTTTTCTGTTTTGCACATTCATCCGTCTACACAATGTCAATCTTATCAGAATCATATTGCTGTTAGTATGATTTGTCTTATTTTCCATACATAAATTTTAAAAGATCTTAGTACTCACTGTAGTGGAAGAGGACACTCTTCCACCATCATTTGCATATTTGATATGGGATGATGGATCAAAACAGTAGTTCTCTCTGTGAAAAATCAGAATCACTTGAATCAGAACACAAGGGTGTACAAAAATGTATTCTTTTCATGGATATAGAAAAATATCCTAAAAACTTTATGCTGAACAATGCATTCCTTAATATCTATTCTCATTTCAATAGGTTATTATGCATGTGTACGAGAATGTAATGTATGGTATACGCTATAAATGTATACACAAGCAAGAATGGAGTAGGGTGACCAGACATCCTCTTTTATCCAGACATTTTCTCCTTTTTATACTTTTGCTTAGTGTCTGGGTGGCCTTTTAAAACCCAAAATGTCCTCATTTTTGTAAATTGCTTGTCTGACAGCACAATACTTTGAAATATTTATTTGTTTTGACTCCTATTTATTCTAATATTCCTGTACGTGGAAGCACTATCACTAGTTCACTCATTCTCCCCATTGGTGATTCTGGCAAGGAAGGAAATGCACATTGTTTTTACCTAGGCATATATTTGCTAGAGATAAATTGTGATAGTTTAAAACGCCCAAGAGGAAATGCAAGTTTATTGATGACCTAGCCAGCAAATATCCTGCATTCAAAATGGGAAGAATGGAATCTGAAGCTGAAAGTAAAATTTGTGTAGCTGGAACATACGTCTTGATTTCAAATGAATGGTTGTTAGTTTTTCCATGATCAGTAGGACTTTACATCTGTCAATATACTTCCATAAATATTCAATGTAACATGTACAGTCACACAATGTGACACATATTACATTATTATTTAAAATATTTTGGACTGTTCTCTTTTTTCACCAAAGTTTCTTCATCTTTTACACATTTGTCCTCCTTTTCATCAATGAGGATCTGGTCACCCTAGAATGGAGGAAACTTTTTCTAACAAGGAATGTGTTTATTGCTGTTTTGTTTTTTTTATAAAACTTTTCAGATACTTATATCAACTGGGAATCTTTTCTCATAAAACTTATGCTAAGAGTTGGGTTGTTGCACAACAGGCATAGAAAAATGCTCATGTTACTTGTGGAAGAATGAGAGAAACACTAGGTCTTTATCCTACAAGGGGAGGGTTGAGACATTATGCTCTAATAGTCTTCACTCCCTGATAGAAAGCCATTCTAAATAATTGTAAGGTCACAAAGATACAGTTTCTAAAGAGATCAACATCAGTTTTTTTAGTTGCAACATCAACTGAGAAACGGATAAATTTTTAAGCACATGTAATTATCCTTTACAAATTATAAGTTCTCATTATGTACATGAATGGTCTTAATAAAACTGAATTATATTTATTAATATTTTCCCAATAAATTATCTATTACAAAAGTCATAAAATTAATATTATTCTACTGTAACTTGTTTTATCTTCTAGGGAGAAAGTCCCAAATGACCTTACCTTGACCCCAAAAAGAGGAGATATGGCAAATAGAAATTTTCAGGTAGTATCTTAAACTTAGCAAGGTTTCAGTTTACTAATTAACAACGAGACAAAGAAAGCTTAGATCAAGATATCTGGAAATACAACTGAAAGTAAGTACAAATGCAATCTACTGGAATAAGTTTAAAACAGATGCTACTTTATTGTCTTCCTCACAAAATATAAATGCAGTGTGTGTTTTAGTGTTTAAAGGTGCTGTACTTGCAACACAGACAATACTATGACAACATGATTGATGAAACATTGAGATCACACATGCAATTAATTTTCTAATATTGTCTTGTGAAATATATTTCTTAAATATTAATAAATCAAAATATCAACTATCCAGTGGCAAATTCTCTGATACATCGCGTATACCGCCGGTATACCTAGTAATTCAAAGTCTATAATAAATATTTCGTAAGTTTAATCCTCTAAAAAGTTATTGAGATTTTGAAAGCTTTAAAACTGATGCGAAAAAATAACTGTTTTGCTACCAAGAGCCAGTCAGTCTGTCGCATCCATAAGTGCTAAGCAATAGAGTGAGAAGTTTCAAACAGTTCTCCATGCTGTCCAGAGAATTCGCTAGTGCAGGCACAGGAACCACATGCCAACCGCGATAACCTATGACTCCTCATGTTTCAAGGGCGGGCAAAGGGGAGGATGCACGTCAGGACTGTTGGTAGGCACCGCAAAATATTGTGGTGAACAGTTCTTCTCTGGTCGTTCGTAAGTTTCGTTTCTCTTAAATTTATGTGACAATGGAGTGTGTTAATGATCCAGAAGTTAGTGGTTTGTGTAATTATCTTCTAGAACAATTATTAAGGATGGAATTTCATAGTATTGGGAATTCAGAAAAGCTCAAAATAAAAGACAAAGGTAGAGATAGTTTCCATAAAGTGCAGTATACTTAAAATAATGTTCAGGATTCGCCACTGATACTACTCTTTAAACAAAACATTCCTACATATCATCATATGTATTCATCAGACATACAGTTAAACAGTATATTTTAAGTGAAAGCCATGCAGACAAATAAAGATTCTTTTAATATTGAAGAATCGTGACTATGTCAGATTTTCTATTAACCTTTTACCCCTTTCTGCTCTTCTACAATTATTAACACTTATTATTTGCTAACAAAATATAGAAGTGTTTCAGAAAAATATAAAAAGATGTAGAGGACAGGTAGAGGGGGTCAAGGGCTACAGATTTCATCAATGAAATCTAGGACCAAGAGGCCAGGGCTTGGCACTCGGCTCTGTCAAAAAATGCGTCAGGCCTTGAGAGAAAGGCATACCATTGCTCACTCAAGTCATACGGGTGGTCATTGTTTCTGACTGAGAAAGAAAGGCAAAAATTCTCAATAAGAATAATGGAATAATTGAATTGAATAATAAAGTGTAAAGCTGAGGTCATATTCATCTTCCAGTATCTCTGTGCCCTTTTTACCTGTTTGGTGACTTACTGCAATTTGTGTGGCCTTACATTTTGCCTGATCCAACAACCTGAAATAGTGGCTACCTGAATGACTCAAGTGAGAATTGGAATGCTGACCTCGCCGGAGGAGACTTTTTTTGACACTGGTGCTGGTCTGGTGCTGACCATTGACTAAAACTGCTTCCCTTGACACAGTATAACCTCTCCTCTGTGTTTGTGCTGATTTTTTTTCTAAATCATTCTGAAGATATCTAAAATGAAAATCTCTGCAGTTAGTCATAATACACTCAATCATATATTAAAAAACCTACATCCATAGCCTATTATCATTCAAAATTCATGCTTGAAAATTTCAAATGCAGGTGGTCAGAAAACACACAATCACAAAAGGGTATATCTATATACATTGTATGATTTGAAAGTCTTAAAGAAAAGAGAATGTAAAATTAAAAATTAAAAAAAATAAAAAATAAAAAAAAACAACAATTCAAAACACTTCTGATGTTATAAGCTGTAAACAAACATTAGTAAATATTTTTTAGACCAGAGAAGAGATAGTTATATTTCAAAAATATTTCTGAATTTCTCCAATGCTGAAGAGTGTGCACTAAATATTTTGTATAACAATTTGAAAGTTGTAATATGTACCTTGTAAAGATTGTTTTAATTTAATAAATTATTGATTCATTCTATTTCTTTTGATAACAATGGACAGTTGTCACAGAATAAATGTTGCAAATTAGGACATGTGCTTGTGGACGATCACTTTTTCAATGAGCATGTGGTGGGAAATCTCATAAAACGTAATTGTGACACTTGCCACCTTTGTCACATTTGCCCCTGATTGGTAGGTAATTCATTATAAATTGGTGTTTGGTGGGTCTTGTTCTGATGTCATAGAGACTTTATGTGCATTCCAAACTCTAATATATGATGAATGGCCTACCAATCAGGGGCAAATGTCACATGTGTAATTTTGTAATATGAAACTTGCCACCTCATTGCCATCCGTTCACTGGCAAAAAGTGACCATCTTTGACCCTCTTACATGCTCTAAAAGTATGTGGTAGTAATTCTGTGACATCTGTATATATTTCAAACCATCGTATGAGAAAGTATATGTTTATTAATAAATGTTCATATTAATAGCATTGTACTTTACAAGATTATTATGTTTTGAAAGTACGTTTTATAATTATGAAAAATCGTTGTATGACGAAAACATAACAAATTGAAAAAACTTGATCTCGTGCATGGTCAGTTGTCTCTTTTCATATAATTATAATTTTCATTCACTATTAAACTGTATGATTACACATAGTAGTCCTAAAGATTTTTATGACGTGACACACAAAAGAAACAAATTGCAGTTTTTTAAAGAAATGTTAATGGAAACTTTGAATCTTACAGGTCTTCATAAATCAAAGAAAATGTAAGAGGCAAAATTTATGAATTTTAAAATTTTATGTTGAAGAATTCAGAGAAATGGAGAAGTAAATTTCATTCCTAATACAATACACTGAATAAATTTAAATAAGATCTATACATATATTCTAAATTATGAGAAAACATATGGTTGGCCTATGATTTTATGAAAAGAATAGGCATGTTGGAAATGATACTTATTAATAAAAAGCAAGTGAATACACATGATATAATTTATGGTATTGGTTCTAAATGAGTGAGCAAATGCTTTTTTTATTTTGTACGAAGATTTATTCAGTGATATTTCTAGTTTTTGTTTCTTAACCCAATAATAAATTAAAGTTATGGTATAAATAAAAAAGCAGCCAGTTCAGTTTTTTAAAAAAAGAGCATTCCAAATAAATTTAAAAAATGTTAAGTGTAAACAAAACAATTCTATGTGAAATGTGTCACCAATACTCATTTTTTTTGTTGCAATTGATCTATTATTTATTATTTAATTCTTTTCAACAAACAAGAATACATTTTACAAGCACAATATTATTTCATTTTAGCACCAAGCTTAATGTGATCAAAATCATCCTTTTAATGGCATTGAAATTTAAAAACTGAAACACAAAAATACTTATAATTAATTTAGTTTAATTTTTTTCCACTTCAAAATGTGTATCAACTGATATCTGAACAGAGCAAAAAATAAATTAGATATTACAATCAGTTAATAGTAGTCGCTTGAATTACTGTCAATTCACATTGTGATTTTGAGCATCACATTGTATTATTAATGAGAGCTTTTTTAAATATAAAATTATTTAGAACCTATTATAAAATTGATTGGCAGTTTCAAATCGAACTTTTGTGTTTATGAATTTCTTGGGTCTTTCTTTATGCCATGTTTTCTTATTCTTTATATAATAGAAATGGTTTTTGAACAGTCATTAACATAGCATTAATAGCCCATTTTTACGGTCTTAAAACCTTCCAAATCTCAACATATTTTCTTATTTCCCTTATATAATACACCAATATTACTTGATCAATTAATATTGATGCTCATATCCTGAGTTGGAATTTTAATCCTCATGGAGTGCCTGTATATCAAGGGTTTGCATAATAAGTGCAATATGTTTGGTCTCTTCAGGACCATTCTCCAAATGTTATGAAGTTCTGTCTTATAACTTTTACATTTTACAGATATATAACCTAGTGAATGTTGTCATGAAGGCTGATTGAAATATTCACAGAAAACCAAACATTTATTTATATTGTCATACTTGCAAGACAGAATTGGAAGTAGTATTGTGGAATATCCCTTCCAAATATTTAAGTACTGTGTTACAAAGATACCATATTAATTTTTTAGACTTTCCTGAGTATTTGTAGTTGGTGAAATAAAGCTATAAGAAATATTTCACTCTATATTTACTGTTCAAATGACAAAACAGCAGATTTTGCTATCATCACCTGAATTTGCCATGGCGTGGAAAAGATTTCCTTTCAGAAATTGGTGACGGCTCGGTTGAGGTGCTTGATTCGTGTGCGTGGTACAGGAAATCTAGAATACAAGAAATTACATACAATAGATATTTAGATAAACATATAATAAAATCTTCATTAATCCAGTGAATGAACAATTCATTATGAGTTACTGTATATACTGAAGGAATTCTTTGTTAAGCTTTTTTTTAAAAATTTGGTCAAAGGTTAATTCTTTACTGTTTTAAGGTTGATCTTGATATAAATAAATTCAATTATTTCATTAACTTTTTGCAGAACATTTGAAATGAAAATATATTTCAGAAATTTTATAAATAGGCGCAGAAAATATGTAAACTTTTGCTGAAAGGCATGTGCTTTGCTATAATATTGTCTAAGCTACAATTAAGAAAAGTTTAGGACAAATTTAGCTGTTCACTTCCTTGTCTACTGTAATATATTTTTAAAATGTATGAATTCTTCAGAAAGATTGCCTTTGCTAATGTAAATTTTAATCTACTCTGCCCAGGCACTGTAGGTTTCTGTAAATTTCATGAACTTAATGCTCTTTGTTAACATTAGAAGGAATCCAGAAACATTAGAGAGAAAAAAGCGGCCATTGTACTGAAAAGATTTACTTCACTTTACATATGGAATTGGTTTGTTTGAAATTGGCCATTATTCAGAACAATCAGGAATGGATAAAGGTCTATATTTCAACAAAAATTTGACATTTCTTTTGTCCAATTAGGAGCTCAATACTAAGTGATCTGAGACTCAAAGTCTGAATTTTGTTTGCAAATTTTTAAACGAAATTTGAAGAAGATATTTTTGTGAAAAAAAAAATTTTAATTCAAAGTATCTAGTATACCTACATAATAATAACAATCTTAAAAATTATCAATCAGTTTTATGATTCTACTTTATTAAGTAGGGTTGAACACATCTAAAAAGCACACCTAATGTAGTTATGATTAGAACTTTAATTACATGTATGGATAATAAATATAAGCAAAAGGAATTCGTAGAAGTCATCTACAGATATGAATAATGAACCCTGGATATTTTTCTATCTTTTCTTTGTTTGCATTTTCTTTAAAACACATGAATACTGAGAAATAAGATAATGCAAACATTTCAGATTTAAATACATGCAATGTGGAAAATAGGCAAATAAAAGAACAAACTGAAACACCATGTCACTAGACTACAGCAGAAGATAAGAGAAAATGTGCAGTAATGAAATAATGTTAGCTTTTTTTAAATTTTTTCTTTTTTGGAAGGGAAAGGAAATTCTTGATATTCTTAAAACTGACTAATTAAAAGTTTTAGGTTTGTGTATATCAGAAACAAGCACAACAAATAGAGAAGTTATAAAATTATTACAAGCTCACATGACAAATTCTGGGCAAGTTGATGCAAATATTTGGTGAGTTTCTTAACGTTATTGTTCACTACAGAAAATAATTTCTAATATTGTGGGCTTGTCTTTGCCCAATGAGGCAACATTTGTGAGGATTCAAGAAAATATAGGAATGTTATTCTCCAAAATTTTTATAAAACATTTCTTCCAAGGCAAGGGCAGGTCTAGAAAATAAAAAAAAAAAATTTTTAAATACTATTAAAAAATTGAAAAAAAAAAGACAAATGGTTTATTTTATTAATACTCACAAAAATTATAAACCTTATTAAATTTAAACAAATAATGTACATGTTCAAAACATTTAATTTTAAAAATACATTTTAATTCTAAATTCACAAAATATAAAATTTTGGAGCATCTGAAATTCAATATTTTGTAATTTAGAACATTCTAGAGAGGAATATATCCTCCATGCTCCCTCATTCGATGGTTGTGCTGCTACTAGCGATCTTAGTCCAAGAGATGAAAGAATGCTTGATTTGTCACATGCAAAATCTTATTTTGTTATTTAGTAAGAAATGAATGGTCATGAAAACTGTTTAATTCACATAAATAAAAAACTTATTATACAAAACAATAATAATTATTAACGAAACAATTTTGATATGGACATCATAATGACATGAATTGAATGACATGATCTGAGAAGAATATTGGCAATATGAGTTCCATTATGATCTTATATACAGCAAGTATCTTTCAAACTTATCTATGATGATTACAATATATAGTTATTTTTTTAGTAAGTGGGTGAAGTGATTGCTTTTTGTATGATCTAGATTGTGTTGTGATCTAGATAGATGTTGTTTGCCAACACTGATAAGTCGAGGATTTTGCAACAAACAATTTTGCTGACAAAATCTTCATTTGTTAAAAATTGTTTATTTTGAACAATGTTATAATAACAATGCATTTTTAATGTGAATGTTACAAGAATATTTCTTTCAGCTGTACAGTTTTATTGAAACATAAAGCTATCATAATGAATGATTGTATAACAGAAGGCCTTTGTCAGGCAGGGATAGCTTCAGTAGTGGCTTCATGACATAGGCATAGTAGGCAGTGCCTATCCTGATAACTGTGGGAAGGCACCAGTGATACCGTATGGGTCTACATGTTAAGTTCCATAGTGTACATCTGAATGTACTCAAACGTACAATGTGTAATCTCTGTAGACAAAGGTAATCTATAATTTTTGTGAGGAGAGGAGGTAAGCAATTTGTGACCCAATTGGGGGTCAGCGTACACGACAAAATATCACTGTGCATGATAATTCTGCATACGCGGGTATTTTTAAAATACAGAAAAATGGAACAGAATTGAGAAAAACTAGAGATGTTACAACAGCACACACTTTCTTGCATTATTTCTAACTTTTGTAATTTTCAAGAGTTGAGTCGGAACTCCCAGAATGAGAATAGGCTGGAAAATGCAATCAAAAATTTCCATTTTCTAGTCAAAATCCAAACTGTTTAATTGTTTCCAGATTTTTCCTGAGTTCCTGGGTATTTAACGAAACCATAGACACGTCTCATATGGCCGGAGGCTGCATATTTTTCTTTTAATTTCTGTGCACATTGGAAATCAGTGATATAAATAAAGGAGTTTAAGTGCTTATAGTTTACGTTGTACATTGATGTTAATATAATACTTTGTTCAATTTCATTTTTTAAACGGGCCATTTTTCCCCCAATAAAAAAGCATACATATATTCATCATGAATTATTAGTACATCTGCAGATGCGCACTAAGCAAATTCACAATATATTATGTTTTGAATAACTAGTTGTACTTTCTATTCTAAACTACTATTCTTAAAGCCCAGACAAGACGCTCAATTTCTCTGTTGCGTAAAGTTGTTGTAAATTATTTTATACAGAAGCATTACATTGTAAGGCGAAAGTGTTTAAATATGGAGTTAACCACATGTGTTAATCACATGTTTACCTATTAGTATTTTACCTACAATTTCTAAAGTATTAGAAAAAATTGCACACCATCAAATTACGAACTATTTAGACAGCAAAAATCTCTTAAGCGAGCATCAACATGGTTTCCAATCAGGCAGAAGTACAGGAACTGTGCTTTTAAGCTTAATAGAAGAGGCCAGAATTGCCATTGACAATGGTAAATTAACAATACTTATTATCTTAGATTTCAGTAAAGCATTTCACTCAGTCAATCATGATATCCTGCTAGAGAAAAATGAAAGCATTGGGCTTTGCTAAGCCCACGATACGGTGGTTTTCACAATATCTTTCAGATCGTCAACAAGTCGTAATATCAGGTGAAAAATGATCCAGTGCCATCAGAACTGTCCAGGGTATTGCACAGGGAACAGTTCTAGGACCCTTAGCATTCTTAATTTACGTAAACAACATAGGACAATGTCTTAAATACTGTTGCCATAAAATGTATGCAGATGACCAACTATGTGTCAGCAGATATCTGTCAGAGCTAAACTCTTTAGTTCAGAAAATAAATGAGGACCTAAATGCTCTCAATAAATGGACCACAGCCCTAGGACTTTTATTAAACCCAAATAAGTCCCAAAGTTTACTGATAGGCTCCCGCAATGCCATCAACAAATTAGATAAAACCCTTCTGTACATTAGTATAAATGGCTCCCCTCTACCCTGGTGTATTGATGTAAAGAACCTAGGAATTCACATAGACAGCACTCTCAGCTGGACTACACATGTAAGTAGATTTGTCAAAAAGTCTTCAAACACCTCCATTCCCTAAAACGCATACGAGAACTACTTCCTATAAACACATGTATGAGCCTGATTAATTCATTGATTATGCCCCATTTCGATTACTGTGATTTCTTGCTCACCGACTTAAAAACTTAGCACAAAACGCATGCTTTCGTTTCATGTTCGATCTTCGTAAGAACAATCAGGTATCTGCGTACTACAGACAGACAAAAATTATCTGTATCGAAAAAGAAGAATATTGCATAGCCTCTTGCTTCTCCATAAAATCATGTACAATGGCCTTCAAACACACCTGTCTAAGAACTTCAAAATGCTAACGCTAGAGCGATCATGTTCGGCATTATTGCTGTGCATATCTCAACACAACACTGTGTCATATAGTAAATCTTACACTTTCACAGTAATTCGAAAATGGAACTCACTACCTACACATCTTAAGAGAATTAGCAACTTTAGAAAATTCAAAACTCAACTTGGTATCTGGATAAAAAACAATGAAATGTAGTTTATATATGCTCTCTGTTCTATCCATATTTTATTTTATTTTTTTTCTGAAACAACGACCATAATCCCTTTATTACACATCCTCCATGTTAGATCATTTCTTTGAAGTCATATTTTTGAAAATATTTCTTTCCACTCCTTTCCTCCCCTCTTTTTTTCCTCTAGGAAAAAGTAATAGAAATTTATGTAAAACTATAGCTTACAAATCTTTCTGAAATCATTATGTATGTCACTTTTATTAATCTTGTTATTATTGTTACAAAAAATCAGTACTGTCACACCATTATTTTACTGACACTTTCTGTACTACCTGTTATGTTTTTGTAAAATTATATGTACTATATTTTCTCTCCTGATCCCCCCATATCCTTCTCAGTATCATTTCTTTATTCTCTACTCTTGTCCACCTCCATTTTCTTTTCTTTTCTTTTTTTTTTTTTCACTCTCAATCCTCATATTTCTTGCTCTCAATGTTTTTGCCTTAAGTCACCATCCTGATTGAGGTTTTCTCTGGGTTCACTGAATCGCTTAAGGCATATGCCGGGATAGTCCCTAGTATTGCATCCCAGACATAAATTTAAATATACCCTCCTTTTTTGATTATTGTTCACAGTTGAGGCATATCAGGTAACGACAACTGACATTTCGGGTGAATGTAGAATTATTGATTCTAAGTGGAATAAGTAGGAGCTCTTTTTTTTTATCTCATTTTTTAAGAATGTTTCTTACATCATGTCTTTCCATTTTGCAAAATTTCAAGATTAAACAAAAAGGACAATACATTCATTTGGCTCGCACAGATAAATTCATGTAGATTGTAGCCACAAATTGATTCTTTTCCTCTGCAACACGAAATGTCAGTTAATATTAATTACAACTGAACACCTCAATTGTAATTTTTAAAATTGTAATTTCATTAAAGTGGTTAGGTGGAAGAGCAGGCCTCAAGGCTTGAGCCTCGACACAAATAACGACAATTTTTTAAAATGATTATTATCATTGTTATTATTATCATTCTTATCATTATCATTATTATCATTATCATTAACATTAACATTATTATTGTTATTATTATTATTATTATTATTATTATTATTATTAATCACATTAATTTCTTGATTGTAAAATAAAGTGACATATTAAATTAGTTAGTTAGCTAATTAATGTTAAGTATAATTCATTTTCTTTCTTTAAGATCTCTCACACTTTCCTATAATAAAGTTTGATTGGCTCTCGTGTAAATAAATGTTGCGCCAAGCTGTTCTAAAAGATTGGGGATTTGAAGATAAGGTTAAAATTCTATGTTCTGGTCCAACTAGTTCCCACATTGAATGTTTCAACATTGTGATTACATTTGTAGACCTAAATGTAGATTGCAAGATGACATTTTCCTTGTCGGCATCACATGTGTGAATTAGTGCTATTAAGTATTTTCAAACATGAGTTACCTCAAGTGAATAGTATTCAAGATATTATTTTCCTTAGAAGAATTAAGAGAAAAATGGAAACATTTGGACAAAGAAAATTATGTAGCCAGGTTTAAACCTCCAGTTCCCAAAACCAAGAAAGGAAAATATTTTGCTATATTACTCCCTAATATTTTAGTTACTTCCAGGTGGGGATCCACGGGGAGGGAAATGAGGGAATCTCCCCCTAAACTTTTTCAGTAACTATTAATTTTTTACTTGTCACGAAACTTTCAAGCAAAAATACTTTCGGATAATCACTAAAATGAATAAAAGCATTTAGCAGTTTGAGCTGAGTGTAGTCTGTGTCATTTTACAAAACCTGTAATGACAAATTCGATCGACACATTTTTAATTTCCCCTCCCAAAATTTGTCTCTGAATCTGCTCCTGGTTACTGTTCATATAACATAATTTTTTCGATTTAAAAAATATATTATAGATTTTTAGAAAAATAGGTGGCACTTTGAAGTACAATAAGATGCTAGTAGATTGAAACTTCATCTTTCTTTTCATTGTGAAAACACAACATGAATCTTTTCAATTGTACATTAATATTTAGGAATTTACAACATATTTATATCTTTGGATGAAATTGTAAAAACAATGAATGTGCAATCCATATTTGCACTTAGTGCAATGGTTTTTAGTCCTTTTGTAACAAAGAATACAAAATCTTGTTTGCTTCGTATTTCTTCAAAATTCTTTTGGAATATTTTCAGTTGTTACACTAACTTCCAGGGGATTCTGATATTTGAAAAGACATTCCTGTACAATGGCCCTGCGAAACTCTCAGTACGTCATTTTGAGACGTGGTTCTTTGAGCAAGCAACCATTGTGACAGGCAGCATCAAGGCCGAAGACAAAGTGTGGATACCACCACTTATGATCTCTCAGCAATACTCGTAATGAATGAACATTCTCATTGAACCCAATGATTGTATTTCCGTATTATATTTTGATAATCAATATTAACTTTTTGTTTTCTCCCTGCACCTATTCTGTTTCAAACTGTACCTATTCTTTCTACTTTCGATAATGGATGAATTCCATGACTGTCTGATAACGCTAATATTATGCTGTTATGTATAACTTGTATTCAAATTTTATGGGTTTACTTGTATGCTGTTTGGCACTATGTTTTCCAGAATAGGGCACCATGGAGTCATCTATAGACACTTGAGGGGAGCCAGAAAATATCAAAATTATCCTTGAAATGTTCATTTAGAAATGATAAGTAGGGTCTAACTTCAGAAAATTTACCATCGGCATCAATTTCATCGGCATTCAGGTTCGAAATCAGCTACGAGCAAATACTGCTGGATTTCGATAAACCTGTTCTTTCTCACACTGTACGAAACAAAGACTGTGGCTTAAACGAGACTGTTTCCACCGGGAGCAGTGGCTCAGTGCATCAACTAATGTCACTGCAGTGCCTCTGACCGGGAGGTCCAAGGTTCGAGTTCCGACGGCGGCAGGATCTTCGACATTAGCTTGTGAGCTAGATCGAATTCACTCGCTGTTTGGAGGAGAATTTTAGCGACCAGCTGCTCTGATCGGTAGTTTTCGGTGGTTTCTCCGATCAACATCAGGCGAATGCCGGAGCAAAACCCTAACTAACGGGTCACGGACCGCGCGATCTTTCCTTCCTCTTCCTTGTCCTATCCTCACCCCTTACACACACTCACACTAACATGCACTATTCTATCACACATGCCAGGAGATGGGTCAATGACTTAGAACTTGTTCCGGCTGGGGCCTGCCCCGCTGATGGGAGATACAGTAGTGTGCAAATTAATGTGAACAAGACGTAATTTTCAAATAATTTGAATTGCTGAGCTTGGCAACCCTGATTTACCGTTAATTATTGCCTGAAAGCATATCTCAACTGTTTATTTATCTTAGTTGCATTGTTGTTTGTGTTTACAAAAGTGTTATTGCTCGTTTCTGTGAAGTTTTAATCTTGTGAAGAAGTGATAGATCATTATTTGTTAAACGCAAGCTATGGATCTCACTCCAAAGAAAAGAAGTAAGATAGCCACACTATATAAACATACTAATATGACACAAAGAGACATTGCTAAAGAATGTGACGTGAGTTTGGGAGGGGTCAACAAAATTATTAAACAGTTTAAAGATACTGGTAGTGTTTCACCTCAGCGAAAAGGAAAGTGTGGAAGAAAACGGAAAACAACTCACAGGGATGACTCAATTTTGCTCAGAAAATCAAAGAAAGACCCTAGGATGACAAGTTTTGATCTACAAACAGACTTAGCACGATCGGGTGTTCATATTCACGACTCTACTGTTCGACGAAGACTTTTGGAAGCTGGGCGAAGGGCTGTTCGACCTCAGAAGAAACAGCTTTTGACCATCCCAATGATGAAGAAAAGATTATCTTGGGCCAAAAAAATGAGAAATGGAATGAAGAAGATTGGGAGAATGTCTTATTCTCAGATGAAACGCACTTTATTGTACAGGGTCAACGGTCACGCTACGTGAGGAAATCACGCAATGAGAAACTTCTCCTAATCACATTGACCAAAGTGTGAAATACCCCATTAAGAAAATGTTTTGGGGTTGTTTTTCTATTCATGGGCCAGGGCCACTTGTTCCAGTTGATGGAATGATGAATTCCGATAAGTACATTGAGATTGTTAGAAGACGAGTGATTAGAACTGTCAATGACAAGTGGCCGGGAGGAAATGGCATTTTTCAACAAGATCATGCTCCCTGTCATAGATCGCGGAGAGTCACTGAATTTTTCCAAGAACATAATGTTAAGCTTTTAGACTGGCCAGGAAATTCATCAGACCTCAATCCCATAGAGAATTTATGGGCTATCCTTAAAGGAAGAATGCGCAAAATGAACTGCACAAACAAAGAAACCATGTTTTCTTCGTTAATCAGTGTATGGTTCAAAGACAAAGAAGTGAAAATGATGTGTCAAAAACTGGTTCATTCTATGCCAAAACGTGTAAAACTAGTTATTGAAGCCAGGGGTGGACATATTTCGTACTAGTTGTATAATATTCTGTAAATACTGTAGGATTATTAAAATAAGTTGAAATCAAGACGTGTTCACATTAATTTGCACACTACTGTATCTGGTTGGGGAAAACCCCGCTAGTCGACGATAGGTCGGCGCCGGATCTCACCATCCAGTAGGGGAAGATCACCACCACATCATAATAAAACATGTGCTACACTTACGGGACTAAAGTACTTGACGCGCCCGGAATCAGTAATCAATCAAAAATGAGACCATTCCCCAGTAATTTCCTCAGTACTTGACAACCATTACCTCAGTACTTGACGCGCCTGGAATCAGTAATCAATCAATAAAAAATGAGACCATTCCCCAGTAATTTCGCGTATATTAAGGAACATACAATCATGTGCAAAGCAAAATGCCAAGAAAATCTTTATTTTATCTGTGGTGACATTCAGTTAGATTCCTTTGAAGAGCATATGACTTGCTTTGCTTTCGTATCATTTCCACGATTTCATTTGAAAAGAGTTTTCTCAAACCAGAAGATAACTTGGTGCAATTGTACTAAAAAGAATGTTCTTCTTCATACCCAGATTTTTCACAAACATACTCTCGTTAGACAACCAGTTTCTGAACTTTTTTTTAATAGACTTATTGTTTTTTTTGACATTGTTAGAGGGTCCATTTCCACAGCCTCAGAATCATTGTGGATAATTCTGGGTGGATATTACATATGTTCAAGAAATAATTTGTATTACAAAATAAAACAGATCAATGCCTTTTCAGGGGAATGTTTCTTCTTTTTTACCTCTATTTCAACTGCCGACATCGTTTCAGGATGGCAATTTAAATCATTTGTGCCTTCATCACTTTTCTCTCAGCAGCCCACTAGATGGTGAAAATAAAGTTATTTCAAAATCATCAGATCATCTTATTCTGCTTCCAGATATGTAACTATTTCATGAAGAGCGAGGCTGAAAAGTAACGTTCACCAGTTTACGAGTCTAACCGCTTCTCTCAGAGCTCAAAGGCATCTACAGCCTCACCATTTTCATTT
Source organism: Teleogryllus oceanicus (assembly GCA_964035755.1). Lineage (NCBI taxonomy): Eukaryota > Metazoa > Arthropoda > Insecta > Orthoptera > Gryllidae > Teleogryllus > Teleogryllus oceanicus. The sequence goes on from CAXIVR010000001.1 coordinate 106,780,230, forward strand.
CGAAACAGTTGTGATATAGATAATGTAAACAATTTCAAACAAATTTAAATTAAATTAAATATCAGAACATTTAACAATAGAATATGTATAATAGTTGAAAACTGACAATTATGAAGACATTATTTCAATTATTATGCGGCGAGCGCGCGAAAACACACACTGTTGCACCTCCAAAATAAAACGCATAAACAAAAGAAAGTTGCGCAAACTCCGAAAAGTTTTTCAACTGATAGACTTATTTAATACCTACACTGAATAAAAAAGCACCTGTCTGTGCACCACTCCTTCAGTAATATTGGGCTATGAACAATAAATCAACAAAATGGAGCCTACTGTCGCCTTATTGTTTTTTAGAAATGTTATATTACATATGCAAAGCAGGATGTTAAGAAGGATTGTCAGTACCTGACATAAGAAAATATGTCAAATCGTTTAGACAAACAATGACGAAAATAATGCCTTTTTTCTGCCATATTGGATTTTTAGGTACCTACTTCAAACAGCCTCTCACAATCACGCTGACTAGATTTGATTTGATTTCGACAAAATAGTAGAAACTATATGTGACGTAATGGGGAGAAGTATAATCCCCAGATTCTCTTCCCTATCTTTTTACTCTACGTAGTTAATGATGAACAAAAGTTCAAAAAAGCGACGTTAGAAATATTTGCAAAACAAGAAATTTTTGCACGGATATATTAGAAGGTGGTGAAATGTATAATATAAATGTCAAGAGCTTTTATCTCCTTATGCCAGTCTGAAAATCCGACTGTCTCGGTAGCTAAAGGTTTAAGAGAAACTAGGCCAACATCGGGATGCCTGGATTCGATTTCTAGCTGGGGCAGTCACTTCTTTGAACAGCCAAAACATAATTTACTATTACATAATACTATTGGATTCCAACGGTAATTGATAATTATGAAACAGGAAACGTATTCGCACGTAATTGTTAAAGTTTCAACTGTGACTAGGTGGTGAAATGTGTAATATATCTGTGAGTGAACCTCGTTTCCTTAAGACCGTGCGGAGAGGTGATTGCTTCGGTAGTACAAGAGGGCATATATAACGGAGATCCAGATTCGCTTCCTAGCAGAGGCAGTCAATTCTTTGAACAGTCAAAACATAATTTATAAAAATAAACATTAAATTTCTTTTTGATGATCAGTATAGTATTTAAGTGTTATTAAAACGTTTTATGTAAACATCCCTTTTCCGGATGAACTCCGTCTCTCTCAGCAAATAAGGTGTTGCTTGAAAGATGGAAGTCACCGGTAACTTGTATGTTTGTAAATGCTATATAAATATTAATAATATTTTAAAAAAAAAATTAATGTCCACATCAAGCGCAATCTGGCGGAGACGTAAGATCAGTTGTGGCGGCACTATAAAAGCGAAGTCTAAGCGCATCTTTTGGCGAAATGTTAGATTCTGTAGTTCAGTGTATTTTGAAGACGAATTTGCGTTTTTCCAATGTGTTTTCACTACACTTCCGAATAGATAAGAAATTTTCAGAATTGTAGCAATGGTGATCGTAGCGAACATGGTAGGGTAAGGGGCCGCACGGTCAGGGTTAGTAGGGTCAGGTGAGATAGCACATGGCAAGGAGTACGGAAAGGAGCAGGGTGGATTTGAGCAGGGTGGATTTGGGCAGTTTGGCGTAAGGCAGCCAGGGCGGTAATGCGCTAGGCAGAATTCTCTCCTTGTCCTGTCTGAATAAATGAATATGACAAATATCCGGGCTAGTAAAATTGAATTCGACTTTAAACTCCCCGTGTGATTTGCACGAGTTTCCACTAGTTACCTTTAGCATAGAAACAGTCATGAAGAGGAAAAGGTGATGCAGTAGTATCTATATCATCAATATTATAGTTTTGCAATATTAAATTGTTGAAATTTGTGAAACTACAGAGAGTTCGAAAATGGGCCGCCGAAAATGGACTCTGCAATATTTTTGTCAGCGTACTTTACTCTATTCTAAAAAAAATTAAAGCCCTTTTTGAGAAAATGTTTTAAATCACCCATATTCCACAGAAAATTACACGAAAACTATTCATTTATTCGAAAAATTTGTACAAAATTTTATTTTAAGAGAAATTTTACAGAACACATTCCATTAAGAAAACCAGTGATGATGAAAGATCACATACTTTCTCGTATTATTTCTAACATTTTTAATTTTCGAAAATTCAGTGTTGAACGAAAATAAAACCTGCATCACTTTCTAAGCAGCCTTTATAAGTAAAAGGAAATTAAAGAAAAAAAATGGAACCGTTTTTAAGAATTTTTTTATAAATTGCATTAACTTAAAGCAAAAATGAGGCGAAAATTAATCGTTTTTTTTCAAATAATTGTACATGACTTCTTTTAAAAGGTCCGGTTTTTAGAACAGATTTCATTTAAGACCGAAACACCTATCTTTAATATTGCGCCTTTGAAACGTTAACGTCAATAAAATCGGCTGAACGGTTTAGGAGCTAGCGCGTATCTCACACAGACGGACAGATGAACACACATTTTGCAGTCAATCGATTGTTTGGTATCAAGGACCCACAAAACATGGATTCTGACTACACAATTTCCTATATGCTACATTAAATAGCATACACTTCCCACTTAAAGTCGTGGTAACTAGGTAAATCCTAGGTATTTTCAGACCCCTTGGGTTCCCTAGACTTCCCCATGGGACCAAGAAGTTAATTTTCTGCATTTACTACCAGCAATGCTAAATTGATCCATCGTAATTTACAAATTGTGTGTAGAGCTTAATAGAATTTCTGAGAGCAATTAACGAGATAGTCAGTAGATCGCCTCGAGACATGATCCCCAACGTCTTGAGGGCACTGACTGTTGATCGTGGCGATAGCCCCAGATGTTCCAACCACCACTGGCAGGATTCTGGCTTTGGCAACTCCATGAAGTTAGGCTGCCAGAGGAATGACTGGTTAGTACTTTACCACTTTTTCTTTTTCTGCTTTCAGAAAGCTAGACCTATCCACGTGGCGGACAGTCACATCGACCACGTGGACCCCCTCCCGGCTTTTTATTACCAGGTGAGGTTTGAGTCTAACCCCTTCGGCGACGAAGAAAGTAGCTTCCGTGGACACCACAGTATCTGATTTCCGGAGTAGTTGAGTCTCAATGCTTTGGCGGTTTTAAATGTCCGTTAGTAGAAACTCGGACAGGAGCTCAGCCATCTGCAAATGGGATCTGCAGATTTTTCTAGTCGTAATCCTAAGTTAAGCGTAACCCTAGGAACGTGTTGGGCGAGCCGCAGCAATCCCAGTCCTCCATCTCTCTTAGCCAGGTAAAATAAGCCATCTGCAGTACTCATATGCAGGTGTAGGAATGGTGCCACTCTGATTTGGTGTAGGTGCCACTCTGATTTGGCAGTCCGCTTTTCTGAGCATCGACATAGATAGAGATAATTGGTAGAGATAATGTGACATTATGTAGGTGTGAAGTAATGCCAACTTCTGAGTGGGTTTTAAATGCGCCTTCTGTAGTCTCGTCACTGCTTCCATCAAATTCGATATCAATGCTTTACATGGAAAGCCGTTCCAAGTAGAGTAGTTCATTCTCAAGTATGTTAGGGTATAATCATCACTGACCAGAGGAATTCTCTCACCTAACCTTTTCAGACAGGGGTCTTCAATGAACCAGGATCGTTCAAAGGTTGTAATTTGGAATGATGAACACTACGAGACGGACAATGTAATTCAGAGGCCCCAAGATATTCCACCACAATATCATCAAATTCTTGAGCTCCTGGGGCATCTTTTGCTAACAGCACTATCGTCAGCAAATGCTAATACGGACACATCTTTCCAACAGCGGGTATCCTGACATATTATCCAATTTCTCAAGCAAGCTTTCCATAATGAGGTTAAAAAGGAGTGGGGACAAGGGGTCCCCAGAGAAGAAGTAATTTACATCATATAGGAGCAAGATTTATCAATTTTTCGTTACCTGCGCCAGACAATAAGTGTTGCTGTTGAAAAAGGGGGCGGGTTTCTCTAATCAATACCAGGCGAACGCTTGAGCATTACCCTAACAAAGGTGCCAAGGACTGCGCGCGACCTATCTTGCTCGTCCTTTGTCTATCACACACACACACACACACTTACAGGCACTACGTTACTATACATGTTGGGAGCTTAGAGCTTCTACCGGCTGGGGTGGTGGCCCGCTGTGGAGATACGTGGAGACAATCACTCGCTAGCCGACCTCTGGGTCGGCGCCCAATCTCACTATCCAGCGGGTGAAGAGCACAATCGCCTCGTGGAATAAAAGTCACCACACTGACGGGATTAATGACAATAGAAGTGGACACGCCCTGAATCATCAATCAATCGAAAGTGTATTCTGGCTGGTGGCCAGATAGATGAACAGTTGTTAAAAAAAGGAAAACAAGACACCGATTCTGAAACTCTTAATTCGGAAAATACCATGATGAAAAGACTTCATCATGGAAAAATAGCTATCTTTCACCATGGTGAATTACTGCAGTAATCCATAGAGACTATCCATTTATACTTATGCTACAACAACCACAACGCGCGAAGGCTGTCGGAGAATCTAGACCCAGCACAAAATGGCGTTATTCCTTGTATTGCTTGAAAGCGTAGGCTTCCGCGACCGGAGTCAGTAAATATCGGTACTAGGCGGTCCGGGTGATGCAGCGTCCAAAGCACAGGCGCCAACGTTTCGGCCGCCATTCTACGACCTTCCTCATGGCGAAATGCCTTGAGGAAACCACAGAACTGCGGCCACCGAACCACAGAATTCCAGTCACCCTCCCAAAACGCTTTGCGAGAAAAATGTGAAAACACGTCGAATTTGTTTTAAAGAAAAGATTCTTTCCCATAATTTTCCTCTGAATTTATATACTTTAGACAGCATGTATGAAATCTGAACTCATATTGGTAAGTTTCCTCCTCATAATAATGAAAAGAAAATGGATTTGCAGTAATATTTCTTGGTCTCATAAATTTTGTAATTACTTTTTCTCGAAAATATTGCATTTCACTATGTGTCAATCAAATCACCTCTTTATGCCACCACTTTTGGAGGGTAATTTCACTTCTTTAAAGCATTTGCCTACAGATAAGAAAAAAATCATATGGTTTATTTCTTCACCCCTTTCAACACATTAAAAATGTAGCAAAAATAGAGCCACCTAGGAATGTTCTCTTGCAAAATGAGTCATCTAAATAGAAATTTACAGACCCAAGGGTTTTCATTGTATTAAAAATTTTAAAAAAATCATTCGTTGTAATTATTAAAGAAAATAAGTTGTCTACTAACATGTCATTCTATCATGGATGAAAATATTTATCTACATGAAAGATAGCAATTAATTGTAATAAAATTTAAAATAAATAGATAACTGAATGTAGAGATACGATTTCATAAAAAATAACAATATTTTTCCTTACAGAGCCAAAATAAAAGCTAACAAGGAAATCTTATAGCAAAAAATTGTCAAGCAATATTCACATATGGATGAATAAGCCTCGACTTCTAATAAGTAATGAGTTGTTGACAAGATATCAGAAATGTATTATGACCCATCTTGAATAAAAATAATTATGTACATTTAAATAACCAGGCTTTAATATTGCATTTCATTTAAATGATTATTAATGCTTAAACATTGTCTGGAGTGTAACATTAATCACAATTTATGATATGTTGTCTTAAATATGAGTAAGTTACAGATGAACATTATAGAACTGACACAGAACATGTTTCAATGCAGTTTGTTTGTATAAAAGGATTAAAATAGTTTTATTATGGTTATAACATAACATTTAGAATGAGTCAATATATTTGCACAAAGCATTTCTAAGAGATAGCTGGAGGGGAATACTAACTTACTGTGGTGCACTGGTTTGTGAATGCCAGCGCCTGCTCTGCTAGTACCAGGACCCAAACCAGGACCTGGTCCTGAACCAGGATCATCAAGATGGTTAGATGATTCAGTACGACTGGAGGTTCCTTGTTCAGTATCACTGTCAGAACCCAGTGTATCGTATTCTTCACTTTCTGACTTGAAAGATTTTGATTTTCGGCGTTGTCTATGCCGAACTTTGGAGTAATGATCTATTTCACCCTGTATGGTAGACAATGACATGATATTGAGATGAAATGATACTAAAATCAAATACATCTGTAGCTGAATTTTACTGAATACAAATAATAGAATACTAGTACATGTTTTACAATAACTATAAAAAAAAATGTATCAAGATAAAAATTTAGAATGTAAATTTGAGTCTGTTAATTTTAAAAATTTTAAAAAAAAATTTTTTTTAAATTTAAAAAACATCTCAAATTTTTCTATAATAAAACCAATATAATTTATGCATTAATAGAAAATATTATTTTTCAAATTGTTTTGTAACCTATTTCACATAACCTCATCAAAGTTTTCAACTTTAAATTTATCTTCTATTGTCTTTGTGAACTATACCTATGAAGAATTGTATTCTATAAATTATAATTAAATTTGATATTGTGTTTTTGGAAATATTTGAAATCATTATTTTTGGTCTAGAGAATGCAAAAAGATATATTCTTCTTTTTCTGTTCAATTCAAGAAATCATCTTAACTTTAAAACATTCGTTGATTGCAATTATAATATTTATTATTAATAATACTAATGATATTCACTTCAATGCAAGAACATAGTACTAAAATACTTATAAAATGATACTCATAATTTACTGGCTTCATTTATAGACTTCGTAATTTTTCCATAAAATTTGATTTTAATTTCCAAAACCTTCCAGTTCCTTAATACATTATATTCTAAATAACATTCTCTTTGTATAAATTGTCTCCCACTTTATAAGATATTTATGAAACTGCATCCAACTTTTGCATTTTATTTTAAGTAATTAAATTTTGCTTTCATCTCATTTCTTTTCAACACATCATCATTGCCAGTTTGAAAACATGGAGAATAAAATTTCAAAATCAAAAAGATTTTCTAGAAATTATTTCTCAATTGTTGATTATTATATGCTTTGGGATTATCCTTTGTTTACTTTGATGAAAGTATAGGTTACACTTCTTTAGAGTTTTGGCTAACATTTTTATACATTCCCCATACATAGAATGTATTGATATTGTAGGTGAACTCAAATATTACCAAATTCTGATTGTAGTGATAATTTTCTTGCTGTAATAAGTAGCATTTAATTATGTTTTTCAAATCGTTGAGTTTTGATGAAATGCTCTAAATCAGTGAGTGAGATGTACTAGTAATCCATAAAATGCTTTAAATTCTTAGTTTGTCTTAATAAATCTCACAAAAGTATCTCCTTGCGTAAGTAGAATTTTAAATAGATTTGAATTATTACTGAACCTAATGCTCTAGCATCAAAATAATGAATAAAGGTGGATGAAATTTATTGAAAAAGAATATTGATTTCCTGTAGAAAATTCCTACATACCAGTTACATTCACAGAAAAAGATGGCTGTGAACAAATGAAAGCTAAATCATATCATTATTTGAAATATTACTTCTAATACTTTTGTATTCAACAACTGAATTACTTCCTTACATTCTGGGCCATTCCATTTTGTTTCTTTGGTCTTCGTGATCAATTAAAGATTATTTTCTTGAATTGCATTCTTTTTTCAAATTATGAATAATATTGCAAATGTTATACCAGTTAAATCTTTTCTAGAACCATGTTGATAATTTCTTGAAGATTTAAAAATAAAGAACATAAAAATGAATTCTTTATTAATGTTAGTTATCCATTTTTAAAATGTCTTGCTGTCTTACAGTTCCTAAAATAATTGCTCCAATTTTCAGTCGTATTTCTATTTTGGTGCTCGATTTACAATGAGGTAGTTTGTTGTTTTTTGTGCAGATGAAAATTTTTGATGAATTTTAATTTCACATGATATTTTCAGTGATGGCAGATTTGTTTTCATTGTTCATTCATGAATTTATGCATCAAAATACTAAGATGCAGGTGAATGAAATTGTTGCCCTTGAAAAATCATTTGTGATAATATTCAGATAACATGTTGATCTCATAATTGCAGTTTCATTTTATACAAAATTATAAAATTTTAAAGATTTTGTAGAGCATTTTCAAACAATGGGTGCTTAAAAACCATCCTGACTTACACTTTGTATATTTCGAAACTCCTCCAGTTCTTGGTAACTATGATCCATCATTAATATCATGATATTCAATTAAACTTTGTACCTAAAATCTTTATATTCAATTCTCAAAAAATTGTAACTTGTATCATATGAATACAAGCATTAGAAGGCTCATGCATTTAAATGTGATGATCAATTTCTTCTCTTGAAGTGGATAAAACCAAAGAATGACAAATGACTATTTATAATTGGTCTCGTACATGATAATTTTTCTGCTTTGAACAGGTTTTCAGATTGAATTGTTTTTGCAGAAACCTCAATCTTAATTTAAGTAATATATTATCCTTTGCCTGAATATAAATAATTCTTTGAAAAATTACCTGCTTAATTTGTGGAGCATCACTAATTCGGGGTTCATATCCAAATGACTGGCGAAGCTGAGGATTTGAGGACATGTTTTCTTGCTCCGGTAAGTGAAATGTTGCATATGGGTAGATGTCTTCAGAATACTCTGTATATAAAATTTACAGTGGAATGTTTAGTTCAAAGGTACATTTTTGTTTTTATGAGCCAACAACTGGGGTTACAGTCCACTTCAGTGAGAAATTTTCTTAGTAGACAGAACAAGTGAATTTGCAATTTTATTAGATTAGATTTCTTCTACTTATCCCTTCTAAAATTAGCAGATTTTCAAAAAAAATTTCTCACATTTATGAGGTTTTGTTGAGACATCTCAGTACACTATATTATAGGAGATGACTACATTAGAATGATTAATGAGCATAACATCTTCCTACAGTTATTAATTAATATATTTACATTTACAACACCAAATATTTCTAATTATTTATTATATTATAATTAATTATTATAATTAAATATTTCTAATTATTATTATTATATTATTAAAGGAATTCTAGTTATTTAGTCCCTTTTATTAACAGTAATATCTTCTATTATTATTATTATTATTATTATTATTATTATTATTATTATAATCATCATCATCATTGTTTTCATCATTTGTTTAGTTTCTTTCAAGATAACAAAAATTCATGATATATATAAATGTCTTAAATGTTATAAAAATTTTTCAATAACGTGTAATTAATAATATATATATTATAATATATATATATATTATAAAATATATCTATCTATCTATCTATCTATCTATCTATCTATCTATCTATCTATCTATCTATCTATCTATATATATATATATATATATATATATATATATATATATATATATATATATATATATATATATATATATACTGAAAATATGAAGAATGTTGTGAAAATAACCCTTCATTACTTCTTTTTGATGAACAAGGGTCAAGGGAAAAGTCTATCTATCTTATCGTACAAAGTTAGAACTATTTAAATTTAGCAAAACTATGTTAAGGCTATCAGATATTGATTGTTAAATTACTTAGGTATTAAAAGAATACTATTGTTACTATTATTATTATTATTATTATTATTATTATGTCAAAATTTTAGTAGAATATTAATACATAATTACCTAATAAAAGAAGGTTATCAAAAATAAGCCGCGTACGATTTTATATTTCAAGATGCATTTAAACTTAAACATAAAACCATCTGTTGATTGTGTTTTGCAATTTACCTTTCAAAATTCAAAAATTTTATATGAAATATATTTACTTGCATTAAAGTGTCATGTAACCCCAGTCTATGACTTAATAATGAAGTGTTACAAGTCCAAGAAACAAATAATGAGATATGAGGGGAGAATACAGGAAAATACAAACATGAGAATATAAATGTTTTTGTCAGTTACAGTTATATTGACGCACGTCAAGTTAATCAACCAGACAATAAAACCTGATGGTTTGTAGAAGTAATACGCCTCAGTCACCTGGCCACAACATCTGAAAGTGTGTAACCAGCAACTTTGACTACCCTTGAGCTTCTTTTAAGATATTCTTTCAAATTAATTTAATTTCCAATTTCAGTGTGTTGAATTGAATTTCTTGTCAAGTATTTGTAAGAATTATTATTTTGATTACGTAATTAGAAATGAAAAAAAATTATCTTTTGAATTTCATACTTCAAACTCATGTTTAACACATGTAATTATAACTAATACATTTTGGAAATATTGACCATGATATTACATAAGTAGAAACATAAATATTTCTAATATTGAAGATGTATTTTTGTAATTTGTTTCTGATTATTCTTATGAAACACATTATGAAAATTTCATACATACATTAAGAGAATTTAGAGGATATATTTGAAGTGACAAAGGTTCAGAATTATATGTTATTGACTTTCTTTCATTCAAGTTTCCTCAAATAAATAAATTAATAACAAACTATGAATTAAATTCCAGAACGTACAGAAAGGTGGAATGAAATTTTACTCATTTACATTTCAATAGTTTTAAGTAACCTTAATATGACCCTGATGATTAATAATACAGTAGAACCAGTTTAATAAAATGCCACCTAATACAATTTCCCGGCTAATACAATAAAAATGAACAGTACCAAAACTGCCACCGATGTGCCAACAGCATTTTAAATCCACTTAATAAAATGCCATGTAATAAAATAATCTGCCTAATAAAATCTAATTTTTTCATCCCGAATCAAAGTTTTGTTCCGTTAATAGAATATGATAAGTAATTTGTAGTGGCACCAGTAATGCGCAGTCATTCATTTAAAATTAGCAACTGAAAGTAGATAAACACAACGCACGTGCGTTCAGAGAAAGAATTTCCTGTTCAATCGCCTGCTCAACGCCCAGGATCACTTCTCTCATTCTTTTTGTGAAATTCTGAAGACAGCGGCTGTGCTCCAAAGCGTTATACTATTTTGTGTTTCTTCGTGGAATACCTGAACGTATTGCATCATCATGGTTAGATTGGCGTTTTCAGCAGGAAGATAAGAGTGGATTGTGTATTTCCAAAGAAACAGAAATGGCAACAGCGGTGAAGAGCCCTTTCAATAAGTGAGAAACTCACTATTTTGAACAAAATCGATGGAATCCCAGGAGTAAAACGGGTTAGAATTGTGGAAAAATTAAATGTTCCAGTTGCGACTGTAAATACTATGGCGTACAAGAGAGAATACATTTTACAAAATGCTTGTAATCCCGCATGCCAGAAAATCAAGTCCTAAAAGTACAAGGAAGTTGAAGAAGTGTTGTTGGCTTGGTTCAAAGAAAAACGTACTTTGAATATCCCAATTCAAGGCCCACTGCTACAGCAGAAGGCGGAAGAAATGGCACTTGAACTGAAAGTGGAGTCCACTTCTTCAAATGGCTGGCTGGAGCGTTTTAAAAAGCATGCCGGCATTTCATACTACACCATCAGCGGAGAATCCGGAAACATGAACCATGAAGAAATAGATAATTGGAAAGAGGAAGTTCTTCCTCTATTAGTGAAGAACTATGGATCACATAACATGTTTAATGCAGATGAATTTGGATTATTTTTAACCTCTTGCCTGACAAGACATATGCCTTCAGAAAAGAAAGATGCACAGGAAGAAAATCCCAGAAAGATAGAATTACTATTCTTGCCTGCAGTAACATGGATGATTCAGAGAAGTTCCCCCCATAACCATAGGGAAATCAGCTAAACCAAAATGCTTCAGGAATTTAAAGTCTCTTCCATGCAATTACAAATTCAATAAAACTCCATGGATGCCTTCTGAAATTTTTGAAAATTTCCTAATAGCATTTGATAGGAAAATGGCTGCAAAGAATAGAAGAGTGATTTTCTTTGTGGACCAATTTGCAGCTCACTCAAAGGATGTCAAACTGATTAATATGCAGCTGGAATTCTTGCCTGTAAATACCACTGCTGTTTTACAGCCCATGGATCAAAGTATTATAGGGGCAGAAAAGCAAAGGTACAGAAGATCTCTTTTGTTAAGCTTTTAAACAACATGGAATTGGGCAAAACTTATTATGCAACAGTTTAGGATGCAATTCACATGTGGGCATCTGCCTGGGTCTCTGCATCTCTGGTCAGACTATAAGAAATTGCTTTGCTAAAGCAGCATAATCAGAAGCTACAATAGTTCATGAAGATGAATTTGAGTGTGCCTCATGGGAAGATGTTGAAGATGAAGCAACTGAAAATTCCATGAGATTTCACATTGGAAACTTATGTGAATGAAGGGAGGAGGGAGGAGGAGGAGGAGGAGGAGGAGGAGAAGGAGGAGGAGGAGGAGAAGGGAGGAGGAGGAGGAGAAGAAGGAGAAGGAGGAGGAGGAGGAGGAGGAGAAGGGGGAGGAGGAGGAGGAGAGGAGAAGGAGGAGGAGAAGGAGGAGGAGGAGAAGGAGGAGAAGGAGGAGGAGAAGGAGGAGGAGAAGGAGGAGGAGGAGAAGGAGGAGGAGGAGGAGAAGGAGGAGGAGGAGGAGGAGGAGGAGGAGAAGGAGGAGGAGGAGGAGAGAAGGAGAAGGAGAAGGAGAAGGAGAAGGAGAAGGAGAAGGAGGAGGAGGAGGAGGAGGAGAAGGAGGAGGAGAAGGAGAAGGAGGAGGAGGAGGAGGAGAAGGAGAAGGAGGAGGAGGAGGAGGAGGAGGAGGAGGAGGAGGAGGAGGAGGAGAAGGAGAAGGAGGAGGAGAAGAAGAAGAAGAAGATGATGATGATGATGAAGACCCACCCATATCTGCTGAAATACCCACATCTGCTGAAATTTCAGAATATTTAGATAAGTGTGCTGTGTTCTTATCAAGCCTACCAAGCTTTCCCGATTATGTTAAGAGGAGAATTTCATGTTGTACAGAAGTATTCTGTTGAAGTCCAAATGAAACAATGTAGACAAACTACACTGGACAATTTTTTCAAGAGAGCATAATTCTCCAGTAATGTAAGTAATGTTTAATAAGAAAACAGAACCAAAAACTTTTACTTTTTTTATGACCCTTCTAATAATTCCCCTCTTAATAAAATCAAATCTTAAAGTCCCAACAATATTTTATTAAGAGGGTTCTACTGTACTCACTTAGTAAAAGTTTCTCATAACACTGAGAAAAAGATGGACTTTTGATTTAAGGTAGAAACGTTTACACCTATTTTCCCAAATCGATTACTGAAATGATCTTGAAATTAAAAAATAGTGTTGTAGCACAATTTATGTATAGGTCAGACACCTGATGTGATGACACTGCATATGAACAGCACTTCAATGAACGATGGCAGAAACAAAGGGATATGAGAACTCCACCTGCAAAGGTGGGATGGCCGCAGCAACAGATTGTTTTGTTGTCAATGTAGTTAATTAGGAAATCAAACTGACTAACAACAATTGGACTATTCGTATTGCGAACAAAACCTTCCTTTCATAATTTCAAAAGATCGCGAATTCAAATTTTTTAGTACAAACGTCATCATCATGGATAACAGAACCGAGCAGATCCAAAGAGGATTTTGAATCATTCTGTAGGTCTATATTAGAAAAATAATTTTATGCACTCTTCATTTTAGGTATATTAAAATTTAAATTTGCACGCTTTTTGTTTTGCAAATTGTTTTTTCTAATTTTCTATGCCACGCACTGATGCTTCATCATATTCGATAGATATAAATGCTAGGTCTAGAAGTCTCTTTTGACAATATTGTAGAGCGTAAAATATTACTATAGTAGGTTTGAAAACTATGTTCATTATTAACAACAGACTATTAGAAGTGCGAGAACCCTCAGAGAGAATAAAACATCATACAGTTACAAAACTAATTAAAACAAGGGGTTGAGTGGGAAACCAAAACTTTTTTTTGTTTCAGTTTTCTGAATTACTCAGCAGTTTCTTTAGTTCAAATTTTCATGATGGAGCTCAATTTAGTTGAAATGAGACTCTCATAATATTTTTAAAGAGTAAAACCTCTTTTCACATGGAAATTATTCGAAAACATTACGGAAATGTGGTTCTTAAGAAAAAATTTCGTTTCTCAACATGTGCCACTAGAGCTCATTTACAAAAATTTGAGATTTCTAGAAAGGTTATTGAAGATCATTTGAATCAATAGTGGTCACATATGTATTACAGAATAAAATGATTCTTTATGAAAATATTAAAGACGTGTGAGATGTTCTAATTAATTACATGAGTAATTTTTGAAAAATAAAATTTTTTAATGAAATGTCATGTGCTTTAGTATATTATGCTCTCTCCGTACCAGAAGTGAAGAAAAAAATTGAAGTCGATTCTAAGAAAATCTTGTTTACATATTTTGATAATATGACTTAAATTTGATCAAAATTGGAAACTGACTCGATTTGACTCAATTTTAAGTGTAAAAGACAAATATAAAAAAAAGAAAAAACTGTATCTGAAATGATTTAAAGATCTAATATTAGAGAATGGGTTACTTTGAGAAAAAGTCTTTAGCTTCAATATTGAAAGTGTAGGACAAGTTCCAAAAAAGCTGTACTTTTGCAATTTTCGAAAATACAGAGATTTTAATGAACTTCAAAAATAATGAAGAAATGTATAAGTGTACTTTACTTCTATTAAAGAAAATAATCAATAAAGAATTGGAGCCATTTTTTAAAAAAATGAAAATTCGCTTCAGCTTTATACGGAGTATTCTCAAAATTAAAATTTCTTAAATACCTCTGAAACAACACTAGACTTTACCTCATCCATGTGAACCAAATCAGAACTCCATGTGAACCAAATCAGAAGTATTGAATCTGTTCGAGTTATGAAAGACTTGCACATCAATCCATCCATTCGCCTGTCTGTCCATCCGTCCTTCCGTCCATCCATCCATCCATCCATCCATCCGTCCGTCCATCCATCCATTCATCCATCTGCACATTTATACATACTTGTACATTCATACTTGATAAATGTATAGCACTTTTTCTGCCCGGGGATTCTCAAAACGGATATTCCCCCAAAAATCTTCACCTCGAATTGCAGTAATTATTCTTTGTACTATGTATTGGAAAAGTACGAAGAAAAATATTTTTAATACAATATATTTCATTGACAAAGGGCCAGAATGGCGACCTTTTGAGTTTTGTGTCGTTTGCAAGGTCGCGCCGACCCGGAAGTGGTTTACAAAGGTCAGTGGGTATTCTAGAATTCCAACTTTAATGTTCAATGCAAATCCTCCTTTCGTTTGGCAAAATCATGCCTTCAATTCTCTTGGAGTAGTGCATGGCTCTTTTGTTAACGCGCTTGTGATCACTTTGGTGGTAACTATGAATGTTAGACTTCTTCGTCCGATTCTTTAGCTGTGAAAAGGGCAAGCGCCCGGGAAAGAATTGACGTTTCACGACCCGGACCGACATGAATGTAATTCTGGCTGGAATAGCTCAACAAATGTGGCAATCATTCCAAGATTTGAAATTTAATCGTTCTTCACTCTCATTATTCCCATAAAATGTTGCAAACCTTTATTTGGCTTTGAACACAGAGTAATTATCCTTGAACGTAATCATTTTGTTAGAATGCCATTGCGTTTTTTCCCATTTTCAGAGACTAGGCACCTTTAATATCCAGCGTTCCTAGACAGTCACCCATCCAGAGACCATCACTATGTGGAGCTGCTTAACCTCCATGAATTCATGCGTCGTGGCTAAACGGTTCGACACCGGCACCAGCAGCTTTCTCCAGCGTCAGACAAAATCTTTCTATCGAATACGAAAAAGTATTTATTTACAGTGACTACAAATAGTAACAGTGCGTTTTAGACATAAAAATCAGCTATTTTTTCTACATCGAATTGTGGTTCTCTCCTTTTTCTCCTAAAAAAGCACATTTAATTCTTTGTATCGCCTGCGATTAATTTTGTATCGCCTGCGATTGCTGTATCTCATTTAAAAAACGGATCTTGAAACATGAAATATAAAAAATTAACGACTAGTACTAGCGCACATCACTGAAACTCACAATTACATTCTCCACAAGTTCATTGCGCGCGAGACGGGAATCACTCGTTTTCTTGCTCGTCACATACTACTGACGAGAACGCGTCCGCCTTTTAGTCTGCGAAGTTACTGAGAAATGAGGGATGAACAATATGTAAACAGGGCATTTTTGAGAGATACCTATAGACCTTCGCTGGACGTTCTTCCGCTCTCATCCTCTGACAGAGGACCAACTACACGTAACTGTGATCTATGACATTGAGTAACATTTAGTGTGAATGTAGATCCTAAAGAGCATATAAATCAATTTGTTTCACTTCTGAGGCGTCGGAAATGTAATACCATCTTTGATTTTGAGGGTAACGCAGTTCTGGTATTCTATGTATCCCAAAACCCAAGCTGTGTTACTATTTATCATATCTAC
Source organism: Teleogryllus oceanicus (assembly GCA_964035755.1). NCBI lineage: Eukaryota > Metazoa > Arthropoda > Insecta > Orthoptera > Gryllidae > Teleogryllus > Teleogryllus oceanicus. The sequence continues at coordinate 106,796,645 of CAXIVR010000001.1, forward strand.
ATGTATAAGTGATAAGTGGGGTTAGCAATTACACTGCTTCCAGAGACAAGGAAATGGCTGTGATTTTGATTGTTTGAGAAAAGCCACAAAAGGGAGAAGTAAACACGAAGAATAATCTGAAGAAAAGCTATTCAGTTTCCATTATAACAAACAGATGGAGTATTCCCCTGTTTAGATCAATACTGGTGAGTTAAACAAAAAACTGCAATACAAAAATGTATGTATGCTAATTTTGTATGCGCGGAGAACTTGAGAGAAAACGAAGGCTATGGCCACGTTCCCACGCCTGCCCTTCTGGAAGAGGAGATATTACCCGCGCACGTTTTCTTGAGCCCTCGCTTCGCTAGTTGCGAGAGGAGTGGGAAGTTTGGTTATTTTGACAAAAACAATTTTACATTCAATTTGCAGTTCGTTTTTCGGTGCAAAATAGTTTCTATTACACGGGAGCGAACATATCTGGTTATCAGATTTTGTCTACAACGCTCGCTGCTATCATTTATTCTTAATTCAAATAAAGTTGGCAAAGGTGTGGGGGTAGGTATTCCGGAGCTCAAGAAAACGTGCGCGTTTAATATCGATGTCGCTGACCGTTAATATCCAGCACCTGCTTGGAATCAAGCTCTGGCGGAAAAATTAATCCGGAGAGTCAAGAGGCGAACAGTACCCCACGCGCTTGTAGAAGTAACTGGAGATGTGGATTTCTTAACTGATGACAGACGCGGGTTCAGTCACGCACGGTGGGAGGCAGTATGCTCATGCGAAGCGAAGCAGATCAGTTTAGAGATTTTTGTCAAGCAGTTCGAAACGTTCGCTTGAAGATGCCGGAGAGCGGTGCAGGTCCTTCCGTAGTGAAACACCACAGCGATTAACTATTATCGAGAAGTGAAAACGTGAGACTTTTAGTTTATTTCGTTAGATGCACAGAACCTCGGAAAAATACAAAAGCAAAGAAACAGCTGAGGGCTTTTTTCCTCTTTTCTCTCCAGAAAATGCAAATAAATGAAATATCGTTGAGGACACTGCGCGGCAATCCAATAGGCTGCTGTGTCTGACGGTTGCATCTCATAGCATCGATTTGAATCTCCGTTACTAATTCCGTATGCGCGCAGAAACTGAGAGAAAACGAAGAAGCCTATGGTCATGTGAGAGGTGTTAATGATTCCTTTAAATACTCAGGATCTCGGGAAAATACAAACTAACAACAAACAAAAAATGAAACAGATTTTATTTTTTCTGAAAAATGCATATTTTTGATTGTTATTCTGTCTTTTCTCATATTGCGCCTACCGACTGAATTCTCAATATCAGAGTACCACACCAAGTAGAGGATAGCATCTTTTGGTGACCATAATTCCAAGATTCAGAAATCTCATCATTCTTTACCCTCGCATTTCCTGCACCGTACAATGGGTTTTGATTGGACGTCATGTGACATTCTATAAAGAACAGACCGCCTAACATTAAATATTTGCTATTCAAGTGTTGCGTAAAAGGGACAACTTCCTTGATGTTTTGAGTGTGTAAAGAACAGTTATACCGTGTATCTGTATGTATGTGTGTGTGTGTATCTGTATGCATGTATGTATGTATGTATGATATATATATATATATATATATATATATATATATATATATATATATATATATACATACTGTTTTTATAAATTATTTTATAGGGGAGTGTATAATGTATTAGGTGTTTGGAGAGTTTAAAAATGTTCGATAAATCATGTTCAAATTAGGGGAGTTGATAAAGAACCATTGTAGAAACGCAAGGAAATGTTTTTCGGTTACAATGTGAAGTCGATGGGAAGATATTGATCAATTTATCTCCAGACATACGTGTGTTATCCTTAGAGCTCGGACATGTAAGCACTAAAATGGTCGAAAAAGGGCAGGTAAATTGGCACATAAAAACTTAAAAATAGGCATTATAGTTGACAATTGGCAGGTACTTAGGACGTCAAAACTTAAAAATAGGCAGGGAAATGGGCATTATGGTTGAATAATATGAAAATGTATACGTACTACATAAAGGATGAACATAATTCTCTAAAGAATCCAATTTCTTGGATTGTCAAAACATATTACAGATTTAGATAATATTTCCTAAGAGTTGACCCGTGTGTAATTTTATATTATGTATATTTTATTGGTTAATCTGGTTAAATGTTGGATTTTCAAGTTTTGAAAATGGAATACTGGCGGTATGGCACAAGTCTGTGTTGAATTTCTTTCTTGACTTCATCTTTTGACTGCTCTTGCTGAAGAAGTTTTCAATAGTTTTTCTCACTTTTTTCGCTTTTTTTTGTAAGAGTTGTAATGTTTTTATGTTGTAAGAAGTATTTTTTGCACAGTTTACTATCTTTTCACAACACTACAAAAAATACATTTCCAGACCGCCGTGAATCTTCTCCACAAATCCACTCTTTTAGCAATGCACTTCTTGAAACTTTCTCTGCTGGCATTGAAGGCAGAGAAACTTGTCTCTGCATGCTTAACACGAACAGCAAATTTACTGATCTGGCATGCACGAAACTTCAAAACCAATACAAAATTATCAAAGAAAACTCCTCCTATCTTTTGTAATTCTACCATTCGAACCGAAAAGATGCCGGGAACGCTATTTTTCAAGAGATTTGTTTTCTTGGTAAGGAATCAAATCAAAAGGAAGCTCAATAATAATTGAGAAGATCGAAAAAACGAGAGCAATTTCCTGTATTCTGGAGCGCCCGACGGGTTTCGGCGAAATAGATAAGGTAACTCGCACGGTGTCAAATTCTCAAACGTCTCTGAGCGAAGTCCCTACTCGACGCGTTACAGGCAAGAACACAGGACATAGAACTTCTCGATCAGAGGACACCCTGGTAGATTTTACGCGGTTGTTACTGGTTTGTTAAAAAAATACCCATCTGTGATTTATCAAAAAATGATTGTAGAAGACAAAATATAGTGAACAAAGAATATTAAAAATGCGAAAAATTCAATAGGCACTTATAGGATCTTAACACTCGATTACGCAATTATCTCTAAGAGAAAAATGCATTTATAGGCATTATGAAAACCTTGCAAAAGCCATTTCTGAAGTAAACATTGGTAATGGGGTTAGTTGCCTAAAAATACATTCAAAGAAATAAAATAGGCAAAAAGGGCATTGCCCGAGCTCTAACTTATCCTATACTGCGCTGCGGTTAGCCTGCAGCGTACGGCCACTGAGGCAGTGCATGTGAAAACGCACAACTGAATGATCCGAAACCATTCCAACGAAAACTGGATTTTTGGAAAGACTAGAGACTTATGATTTATTTATTTTTTAATTTCCGATATCAGCCAGTCAGTATCACACTAGTAATCCTACAACAATATATAACTTTTTGAATATTTCTTACTTTTGCATTTTTTGAAAATTCAGAGAGTTCAATGTAAATTAGATCTGCGCCATTTTTTAAGCCTCCTTTACTCTATCCGAGAAAAAAAAAAAATTGGAGCCGTTTTCCAGAAACTTTTTTTTATAAGTTCAATTAACTTCAAACAGAAATTATGTGGAAACTAGTCCTTTCTTTTAAAAAAAATGTACATGACCTTTTTCAAAGATCTAATTTTTAGGCCAGATTCCACTTGAGAAAAAACTATCACATTTATAATGTACTTCCCCAATGTTAATTTTTTGCAGTTTTCGAACATACATGTTGCCGAAAAAACGATCAGCACCAATTTTTTACCGTTCTTTGTTAAATACGAGGAGAAAATTTAAAGACAAAATTTGAAGCCGTTTTTGAGACAAATAATTCTTTAAAATCTGCTTGTGTTTAACGCAAAAACTGTTTACATTTTCAAAAGATTGTACATGGCCGCATTTCAAGATCACTATTCATCTAACATTTGAGTAGTCAGAATCCATGGTTTGTAAGTCTTGATACCGAAAAATCAATTGAAGACAAAAAGTTTTTCTGATAGTCTATCTGTCTGTGCGTCCGTCCGTTTGCAGGACCGCCCAGCAATTTGCTCCGAGGAAGAGCCGCTGCTCACTCCCTGTTCTTTCTAGTAGCTCCAGGGGCAGTCTGAGCAAATTACGTCAAATTTTATCGATCGACTGCTTGTGGCACAGTGAGTCTCGTCTTGTTTTTTTGGGGTATTTTCCATTGCTCGAACTGAAAACGTATCAATGCGCTGGGTAAGCATATTCCGACAGAAAAGCAGAGAAATATTTTTGTAACATTTATGGTAACATTTACTGGTAATACACATATTTTTGTTATTTTAAATTGAAAAAAGGAATTTTCATTGTAGCGTGGAAAAAAAATTTATTTTTGGACATTGCGCCTGATATGCCAAATTTTTAATTTTAATTTAAAAGAGTGATCAAGCACATTAAGAAATTTAATTGCATCATGTTGCTGATTATGAAAAAATATTCTAACCGTTACTGAAAAATGTTACTAAATAAACTAATAACGAAAATATTCACAGTAAATGAGATTAAAATTTAAAAAATCAAGCTAATTGCAAATCATTTTTTTCTTCTTGCATTTCACATTGGGATCTGTAATGGTACTTCTCATTACAAATTTTCAAAGAAAAACTACCCCTCACATTTGTTTGTTGATACAAACATACGTAACATTCGAGCAGCATTCCGATACAGTTTCGGAAAACGTTTTTGTGTGACCTTCTCGTAAAATCTAATAAATGCCTCTTCTGTTTGAAATTTTTCTCTTAAGTCAGTGTCACGCTGCAAATCAGTTATTTCTAATTGAAAACCACAAGGAAAAAGCATATATTAAGAGAAAAGGTGTAGCAAATGTATTAGATTCTAATTGTAATTCAAACAAATCCTTAAATCAAATTCCGAACATGTGTTCTGAATACATCTTCAAATTCCCCAAAATTCCATGTTTCGTGGATGTTTGACGCTGAAGCTAATTTTGAGAAGAATGAGAGATTCTTCTTTTCCAAAGGGGCAGTTAAAATAAATGAAATTAACCTATTTTTATTGTCATTTTATATATATATATATATATATATATATATATATATATATATAGTTAAAACATATAGGAATATCAAAATATATCCCAAACGTACTTCTTGAAACGCATTTGTTTTCATAGCACTGCACTTCTTTACGTTCTCCTTTAGAGTACTTGTCATATTCAGCAGCATGTTTAACCGTATAATGTCGTTGCAAATTAAACTTCATGGGATTAAGCACGTTTTTGCAAACAAAACATTCGGCGTAGCTGCCGCCATCTGCGAAAATATACTTTTCTTTCCCCGCTGCATTGAATATTATCGGTGTGGACGCTTCGATTTGTGAAGTGCTCGCATTGACTCCCATGTTTCCGCGACAGGAGTTATTGGGACACTGTGACAGAAGTTATCGCAAGCCGCGCGACGCGGCGCCTCTGGTGACTTGCTCTCGGTAGACAACACTGCTCCGCGCTCCCGATTCGCTCTGCTTGAGCAATCCTGGTCTATAGTAAGAGCAAATATATTTACTACTTAGAAGAACAAGATTTATCAGCTTGTTCGCTGCAATGTTGACAATACAGATTTTTCTGTAGAAAAATCGCCGATTTCCGCTGCAGGATTACAATACTTTCTCTATACGTAGTAAGGCGAGAAAGTAAAATATGAGGTTAAATCACAAAACGTTCGTATCTTCCGTTAATTTGCAGCCCTCATCAGTGCTATAAAAATTCATCAGTGCTACACTAATTTTGTTGGATAAACACACAAAAAACACAGAACAAACTTATTAGTGAAAATAACAAAATTTACACTGTGGATGAAAAGACATGAAAGCAAAAACAATCTATCATTTAACAATTTTTTTTATATAACTACGAATATAGGTGATGCAGTTTTGTGGATGTTGATATTAACCCATGCAGGCAGGCAGTACGGTAGTTAGGGGGATTGTTTTTTTTTTTTTTTTTTTTTTGTAAAATTTTTCCACAACAAAAGAAATTTAAAAAGCTTCATCAAATATATACCTAATGTATTAATCAAAGATTGATTAGATAACCCGAATTTCTTTCATTGCTATTCCTCTGCAATTGTCTGAAGCCCAAAATGGCTACGTCTCCAGATTAAAGTCTGCAATTTTTGATCTAATAGAGACTTTCAAACCACGGAACTGTTTTATTCTATCTTGAAGGACAATTATATGAAAAACTAATACTCAAGATCCCATCGTCAAACCAGATTCTACGTCAATAACATCTTTTGATGATTATTATTAGTATTACGATATGTTTCATCCTGCGCTGCCTTTCGAAAGACAAAAGACAGTTCGCAGTTTTTGACAGTAATAGTCCTTACGTATTGAAAGAGTCCTCTCATCAAGACGTTAATGCGACTTTTATTCAAAAAAATTAGCAGAAAATATACTTCATTATTAATGTTAAAAACAATGTGTCCCAAATGAGCTCCAAATTGCATTTTATATGACTGTATACTCAACTCTTCTCTTTTCCAAAACTTATATTCCTTATTTACGTCACTGATGACGTGTCTTTTAAGGCCCATTCACAATGCAAACACAAACATATGCATAACACATAGACGTAGACATTAACATAAGTGATAGACTGAAGTATTCACAATGTCGAACATAAACGTAAGCGAAATAAGATTTCTATTGGCTGTGAGACATTCTAGTTTACTGTTGGTTGGATGTGAGAGTGGATTTCGAGATATCGACTGTGTCCCTGACGGGGGAGCTCTTGCCATGGATTGCGTTAGTTCGTCGATCGACTTACTTCGATATTCGATTTTGAACGTACTGTGATTGGTTCATTTCTTATTTCCGACATGAGCATAAGCACAAAGGCTTGAAGCTTGCAAGCATCACGTCTTACGTTAACGTCTTACATGTAATGCTTATGGGAACGCATTGTGAATGGGTCCGCTTATAGACATAGTCCTAACTTTTGTGTTAACGCCATGCTTATGTTTATGTTTGCATTGTGAATGGGCCTTTATACTTCTCCCCAATACGTCATGTAAGTTTTGTATTTTTTTGACGTTAAATATATAAATAATTAAAACATACAGTACTTTGTTATGCCTCGTGGAAAAGCTGGAGCTTGAAAGCAAGTTCGCTGTATCAGCCTTGCGGGTTGCAATCGAAAAGTGATTCAAGTGATTTGCGCTACATTTGAAGATTTTAACTTCGAAGAAATGTTTCAAAATTAATTATTTTAGAACACATTCTAATTCCGCTGTCTCAGCATTTGAAATTCTTTTTCATACTCTTCTTAAATTACTAGAGCATTTATCTCTCAAGGAATATTCCGTGTTCAAAATTAGCAAAATTCCCATCTCTGTTTCACTCTTGCTCTGACGATGAAATCCTCACACTTGAGGGAAATATAGATGGAATTGCAAGATAAACCAATAGTTTTAAAAGTCCCCCCCCCCACAAAAAAGAACTGTTTCGTAGAACTGAAATAAAGTGTAAGGCAAATATACTTTTCTTAACTAATAAATGATGGAATCCATTTCCAAAATTTTGAAAAGAACCAATTTGTTTTGTTCACATTTAAGAAATGCAAATATTCACTAAGACCAGTACAGAGAAGAAATGTAATTGCTGGCCAAATCCTTTTTTGTGAAAAATCAACGCTATCGTTTTGTAAATGTTTTACTGTAAGTCCGGACAAATATATAGGCCAAAATATTAGAAATATTATTTTTAAATTATAAATACATTTCTATTTATTACATGAAAGTCTACAAATCAATCTAAGTTAAGTTTCACGTACTTCGCTACATCACAACAGTATACGAGTTACAAACGGAAAATGGAAAATACAACAGAATTGTTTGCTATTATTAACGTTTAAAAATTGATTTTTACTTTCTCCGTACGGAAAAGAGAAAAAATTATGTAATGCTGCGCGAGAAAACGGCTAATTTTTGGCAGAAAAACACTTATTACAGGGCCCTGGTAACGAAAAGGTGTATAAATCCAGTTGCTAAATTTAGAAAAAAATATCCTATATCACATGGTGTAGCCATAATTCATGTTTTGTGGGTCCTTGATAACGAAAAATCGAATGACGTCAAAATGTCTGTCTGTACGTCTGTCTATAGTGTGGACAACGCTAGCGGCTAAACCCCTCAGCTAATTTTCTCCAAAATTGATATTCCCCGATCGCTGATGTCACGGCCCCTTGAATTTGAAACCGATATTTCAATTTTGGGGGTACTTTACAGTCACATAAACATTCATGTTTACATTCACGTAAAGTACAAGTTTAAACTTTACATTCGTGTAAAGTACGCCTAGGGCTTCAGCTCTGGGACTTTTTCCAAATTTTCGAAAAAATGACTCCATAGTTTTTCATTAAATTGTGTTGTTGGACGTTTAAGGGAATGGTGCAAGTCTCACATTCGTCGAAAATCCTGATTTTTCGAAAATTGCGACAGTTTAAATTTTTGCGGAGCCTTCCTACTACTAAAATATTAAAGTGATTGATTCCCTTAATGAAATATCTTTCTTCAAGATAGATTTTGAAATAAGATCATGTACAATTTTTCGAAAATTTGAGTGCTCTTCGCGTAATTTTGCGTGAAAATACGGGGGAGAAAGTACGTGCTGTTTTAACACCACTAGTTTCTCTTTCGAAACGAAGTCCTAATAAAGATTATTTAGACATTGATTGAACCGTGAAAACATTTTTTTGTGCACCACATGGATTGGCCGCGGCCAGAATCCGAGCCACAGAGGTGGAAGATATTTTTGCTGCCCATTCCTCCAAGAGCATCTTCCTCAGAGGGAAACGTTTGAGGAATGATAGCAAAAACGAATGCAAACACTTCAGTGATGCACACCACATGTGTCTGATACCAAAGGAGTTCTCATTAACAAAGTAAAAAAAAAAAAGGTCTTGATTGAAGAATGGAAAAGAAACATCGGTGTTTACCATTTGTGGTGTGAGAAAAGAGTAATAATAAAGTAAATAATAGTATTACTAATAAAATCACCCTTAACTATCAGTATGCGAAGTTAAATTTTAAAAAAATATTTACGGGAATGAAGTGAGCTAGCGAATGTCCGTATCCCATTTACATTATTTCGACTGTATAAAACTAATAGTCACCCTTTAATCTCATGCAAACAATTTACTTACGATCACTCTGCTTCAGGAATAGGCTAATTCCTTCCATGTATGAAGCAGTTGATTCGGCGCTGGAAAAGGAACTTTCGGTGATACTATCTCGTACACTACTGAAGCCATCTACCTCCCCCACATCTTCGGTTCCTCTTTAATAGTATGCCTAACTGCACTACACCAGCGTTCTGGCGTCACTCTAGAAATACCTTGCTCGAGAAGTTCTAAAAAGCGCAAGTATTTAAAATGTTCAACACCACACGTTTTCACCTCTCCGTAATAGTTAATCGCTGTGGTGTTTCACTACGGAAGGACCTGCACCGCTTTCCGCTATCTTCAAGTTATAGTATCGAACGTTTCGAACTGCTTGACAAAAATCTCTAAACTGATCTGCTTCGCTTCGCATGAGCATACTGCCTTCCACCGTGCGTGACCGAACCCGCGTCTGTCATCAGTTCTTAAGAAATCCACATCTCCAGTTACTTCTACAAGCGCGTGGGGTACTGTTCGCCTCTTGACTCTCCGGATTAATTTTTCCGCCAGAGCTTGATTCCAAGCAGGTGCTGGATATTAACGGTCAGCGACATCGATATTAAACGCGCACGTTTTCTTGAGCTCCGGAATACCTACCCCCACACCTTTGCCAACTTTATTTGAATCAAGAATAAATGATAGCAGCGAGCGTTGTAGACAAAATCTGATAACCAGATATGTTTGCTCCCGTATAATAGAAACTAGTTTGCACCGAAAAACGAACTGCAAATTGAATGTAAAATTGTTTTTGTCAAAATAATCAAACTTCCCACTCCTCTCGCAACTAGCGAAGCGAGGGCTCAAGGAAACGTGCGCGGGTAATATCTCCTCTTTTAGAAGGGCAGGCGTGGGAACAATGGTCTCCTTATTTTCGAATCTGAGTTATAGATTCTAAGTTTCGTCTGGAACATTAACATTGTGAGAGATGTGAGCCACCACAGCGAAAACAATGACTTTTCGATTGTTAATAATTTTAATAAGAACACGCCTGAGATTGTAACACTCAACTAACAAAGGAAAAAGCACGTGCTATTGTTTACAACCACTTTCTTCTTAGGATGAACGGAGAATTTTTACTACCTGTGAACGTATTTGTTAATAGGCACATTTGTATATACAAAATTAGGTGGTATGTCAGAGTACATGTATTTCCTAGCTTCATCTTTATCCCGAACTAATAACTCGAAAAAAGTGGTTTGGATGATATTATAAGTTTGGGCTCCTGCCATGTGTGGTCTGTATACAATGAGATTCTCAAGTTGTTAATGGGTACCCCAGATAAGATTTGTAAAACGTTCCCCTAAGCCAAATGACATATAAGTAGTTATAGTATAACTCTAAAACAACAATAAGGTTTCTGTCCCACCACCCACACCCTTCTACGGCCAAAAACGTGTTTTTTTAATTTCTTTTCATCAACTTAACGCGATTTTATTATATTGAAAAAAAAATGAAGATAAGAAAATAATTTATACTATCAGAAAAGACATTTCTAAGTGCCAAATTCAAATGCAAAAAAATTAAAAAAATAACAAAAGACTGTCTTAGAACCCTGGAACAGGCTCGAAAGAGTCTCAATATGCCCTCCCTAAACACCAATCGTGAATTTTCAGATTTTTTCGACTCTATCATTTATAATGATGTTTTTTCACTCAACCCTACTCTTAACTATTCCCGAGAGCTCAAAGATCTCTAGAACAAGAGACATCAGATCTCCAAAAATTTTCAAAAGTCAAAAAATTATTTATTTTTATTTTTTTTCACTTATTTATTTATATCTCCATATTTTCTTCGCAGTTCGATATTTTGAGCAAGGTAGCTCCAGTACTTGACATGTTGATAAGGAATGCTCGCTTTTCGATTCCAACGGCATTGAAACAATACTAAAGAATTCTAAAACTTAGCATTGTAAATAAGAGTAGAACCAAATCAAACCGTCATTTTCCCCCAAGAGCCGAGGCTCTACTGTGCTTACTCCGTGGTAGTTGCGTACCGATCGTAGAATCAATGGCAAAATCCTTTAATACTTTGAAACATACTTGACATTCATCAATACTCTATTCGCTCATATAAAGAGTAAAATATTATAATAACACTGGATTCGGAAACGAGCAACAACCGTCTGATTTTCTAGACTTTTTGTGCTTGACTGCTTTCATGCTACCTAATTGACCTGGTGTGATTTAGAACCTTAACAATAAGAGAAACTCATTGATGAAAGGAGTACCTATACAAGCCGTGTGCGAATGATCACGGCTTGTATAGCTGTGTCTGGACAAACTCGTGCTCGTCCAGATGTAACAGGGTAAAAGGGGGAAAGTTGCCAAATTTGGACCGGCGCCTAAGTTGGGGAACATACGTATATCCATGTATTTGGATCGTATGTGATCTGTGAAATTACAAGATGAATCTAATGCTTGTGAGTACACTAACGGGATTGTTAGTCAATTTTATGTGATTAGTAGTCAATTTGGTGAGCACGATTAGTGTTACAGTGTTTTCGTAAAGTGTCTTACTATTTTTGTACTATATGAGCCCTTGAAAGCAAAAGTGGTTAAGTCAAATTTTGGAAGATTTGAGTTAGATGCACTGGTAGGTGGATTTAACATTGTTCCATCACGGACTAAAGAGATGTGAGTCAAACTTCAATATTTCTTCGCTACGGGCCAACACAATGCAGAAGTAGGCAACAAGTTGTTCATACCGCTGCATGTAATTGTGGTGTAACAGGTGAGACAAAACAACAGCTTCCATGGTCTCCCAAGAAATAGCTTTTTATCTGTACCCATCTCAGAAAAAGTCTCCCGAAAAAAACATTTATTCGTTTTTAGTGATACGTGCACAGCCCAAAATCGCAACTTCAAAATTGCTCCCATTTGGTTGAAAATCATGACAAAGCCAATAATTCGAACATTAATGACCACAAACTGGGGGAACTGGTTGACGCCATCTTACAAGACGGACGCATCTGGTTGTGCTTTTTGCTACCAACCAACAGATTACAAATTTTAAACGGATACTGGAACCTTAACGAACTTCATGTTTACAAGTTGGTGATAAGTGTTAAAACCTATACACAGTTTCATTTATTTTCGATATTATATCACTGTGTTAATTTAACTACTTAAAGATTTATAGTATTTCTGTGACGAGTGACAATTCCGTTGTTTTGAACGTTAAGAGGTCGGTACAGTTTGAACGTTAAGTACCGAATAGTTTTGAATTTGTGTTTCAAATCTTTTTCTATATTTTCAAAACAAACTTTCAGTTCACTTTCATAATATCTTTTATCTAACTACGGTAAAGTATAATCTCCTGATTGTTTTAAACAGTTGCAGCTTATGTGGACAAAAATCTACGTTACCACATTGCCAAATTTCGTAAGTATTAGCTTCAATATTTTTGTAGGTTGCATACCTTCTCATATTTGTATTGAAATTTACTTTTTAATTTATCGAATGCATATCAATCTTACACTTTTAAAATATTAAGCTAGTTGCTTTTGCTCTTATCTGAGTTTCCTTGTATTTATTCCAATTTTTATCACATATATTAAAACGCATTCGTAACATGGCTACCTCTCGTTCTACACTTTTCACTCTCTACCCTCTCAAAGCCGACCTTCTGAAAGCTTTCACACACATAAACACAATTTAGATCAACATATCTGCAGGTTGGAAGAGATCGTTATCTACACAGACGGTTGGGTACAAGTCGGCAAACTGCGAATTTTCCCAACCGTCCACACGTGACTGCACAGAAGAAATAGACACCACATCCAGTCGCAACTAAAAACAAATTTAGTGTTTTAGATTATGAAACAGATTTTCCTCGCCTCCCTGATCCTCACAACCCTTCTCTACTATCGACAAATACCTGCACAAACCAACGCAAACAGGCTAGGAAGCCTGTCAAACCCAAAACACGTACATCCTAGCCCACTTGAAAACAAAAACATTCCTACTGAGCCTAAAAAACAGGTACTTATTTTAGCTGACAGCCATGGCCACCATCCTTTCTCCATTCCCAGTAGGAAGATACCCTCCAACTTCTCAGTCTCATTTATTTTTAAACCTAACGGGAGGTTTGCAGATGTGACTGAAGAGTTGGACACGCACACGAACCGGTAGCGGTAGCTCAGTGCATCAACTGATGTCACTGCAGCGCTTCTGTCCGGGAGGTCCTAGGTTCGAGTCCTGATGGCGGCAGGATTTTCGACACTAGCTTTTCAGCTAGATCGAATTCAGTCGCTGTCTGGAGGAGAATTCTAGCGGCCGGCTGCTCTGATCGGTAGTTTTCCGTGGTTTCTCCGATCAACGCCAGGCGAATGCCGAAGCAGTACCCTACAAAACGGGCCACGGACCGCGTGCGATCTGTCCTTCCTTTTCCTTGTCCTATCCTCTCCCCTTACACACACACACAGTAACATGCATTACACTACCACATATTCCGGGAGACCGGTCGGGTGCTTAGAGCTTGTCCCGACTGGGGCGGTGCCCCGCTGGTGGGAGAGTCCTGGTTAGGGGGAAACCCCAGTAGCCGACGGTAGGTCGGTGCCGGATCTCGCCATCCAGCGGGGGAAGATCACTGCCATCTCCCGAGAAGAAAACATGTACTACACTAACGGGACTAATGACCGAAGCGGTTGACGCGCCCGGAAACACGAAAAAATCAATCAATCAAATACGCACACGAAGACACTGACCAATCAGGACACAGTCATTATCATAGGAGGGCAGATTGACATCAATTAGGGCTTTACGCCTGAACAACATGTAAACAAATTACAATGTGCCGCCCAAAACACTAACTTGTAGTCTCGACTCTGCCCTTCTGGTACAACAGACCAACACTACGCAGCAAAATTAAGCACGCAAATCAACAATTAAAACTGAAACTGAGAGAAACAAATGTAACACTTTTTTAAATTAATTTCCTCTCTTCCTACTATACGTAAACGATATGCCTTCAACGATTCGAAACGGAAGAACAGTTCTCTTAGCGGATGATACGAGCATTCCTTGCAATAACGAAACCGTAAATAGTACAATATCAGATGTTTCAAATTGGTTTCGAAATAACAAATTAATAGTAAATGAAAAGAAAACTGTTTTAATGCATTTCCCATTTCAAGTAATCAATTCTCCTTAAAAAACAACAAAATTTTTAGCACTCTAAATTCAGTCAAACCTTAAATGGAACGTCCATTTAAATGAATTGAACACAAAATTAAGTTCATTATGCTACCCGTTCAGAATTCTTGCAAATTCAGTCAGCCTTCATACTGCTCGTTGTGTATACTTCGCGAATGTTCATTCCCGCCTGAGATATGGCATAATATTCTGGGGAAATACATCTTATAGCTCCCAGACTTTTAGATTACAAAAACGAATTGTACGAATAATAACCAAATCCCACCCACGTTATTCATGTAAGCCTCTCTTCATTAATCTAGGAATTCTACCATTACCTTGGCTGTTGATTTACGAATCAGTGGTTTTTGTCAAAAATGACTTGCTTAAGGGCGGGAATATATATTCAGAAAATTCCTGTGTCTATTACTATAACACTCAACGTAGAAATCATATTCATCAGGTGACAGTCTCAACAGCGCATTACAAAAAAATTTCATACAATGCATGTACATCATTTTGCAACACTTTGCCAGATGACATTAAACGATTAAATTCGATAGAAAAGTTTAAATCCAAAGTGAAATTGTTTCTGCTGCATAACTGTTTCTATACAATTAGACTATACTGAGTATAAAAAGGTCATTAATTATAACAGAGATATTTACTGTATTATTTGCCATTTGGACTGTATAATTTTAAAGAACCTGTAAGAAGTATTGTACTGCAACTTCCGGGCCAATGACCCATCTCGATCAGATTTTTCGTCCAGTTTCCCTGATCCTTTGAGCAAATGCTGAGATGGCCCCTTGTTTTGCTTCTGAACATAAATGTAACTTCACTATCTGTGCACGTCTTCTAGAATTCATTGGGAAATATAGTTATTCAAATTATCGTTCTCCATGATGTCCGTGCATGACGTATTATTCCTTCACGAAAGACATGATGAGGGATAAGAGCCCAAATTAATAGCTGATTTGCCCTTGAAAATAGATTTTATTACATTGGAGCAAATATTTTTGTTAACAATCCTCGCAAAAAACGCTCATTTTCTTTCTGTATTCAAAATTCTGTATTCTGAAAATTCTGCTCATTTTCTTTCTGTATGAAAAATGGCTTCGATTTTAGAAATATAGAGCAAACGGGCAAAAACAAAATTCATTATGTTCCCTCTGACCATCCATTCAGTTTGTACGAAGAACAGCACGTGAATTGGCCACAGCAGATTTTAAGTCTACTTTGCAACTTGCAAAAGCAATTGTGACAATGATTAATAATGCAAGAGTCAAAGTAAATTGGCTGTAAATACAGTGGATGCGGTTCCTTAAAAAAGAACCTAACTGTTGCCTGTAATTGTAGTAAAAAAAATACATGATTGAACTTCTGCAATACGTACATACAGCGTACCATAATTATTTCAACTGACTAAAAACATTCCTAATTAATGAAGGTATGGGACCATTAGAACAAGTTTAAGTTGAGAAGGAGCCTGCGGCCTAACTAACTTGTCAACAAAGTGAACACTGCTGGCTTACCCTTCACCAAAATCCTTCTTCTTAATGGTTTAATGTAAAATTTGTAATAACAATAAACAAACTTCTATTTTAATTTTTGCAATATAAACTATTATTTACATAGTTTAAAATATCAAAAAATAGTGTATAAATATATTGTGTACATTGTTATTTTATGTTTTGCTTTAATTTCACTCTATTTCCCAATTTTTCCATCACATTACAATCGCAAAAGAAAATTATGCATGCCAATTATATGAACGTAAGTCATAGTTTACAAAAACGGTGAGTGCAAAAGTCAACAAAAGAGTTAATTAATTAAAAAGCAACGTTTCAATCCAAAATATCTGTAGTAAGTTGAAAGAATATCTCCTTAACACGTTCATAACATTTTAGGACATTTATTTCTAAGCATTATAGTTTTAAAGCGTTTTTCGTTTTTCCGGAAAGTTTGTTTTTTACTTGCACCACTTTTGCTCTCAACCGCTGATATGTCGTAAGTCATTGTGAGCAGAAGGAAAAAGTAATTGCTACAAGTTACAAATATACTTCATTAGCTACGGAACACGCATAGTATGACTAGTGTTGCTCTTGAAATAGTTGTGCAGGAATATTTGTTGTTGTTGTTGTTTTTAATATTTAGGCGAGTTGCCGAAATTGGATCACAGAGGGTGGCATTGATTGAACCGACCCATCTTAGGAGCCTGGTAAGGAGGGAAGGTTCTTTATAAGGTTCACACAACATCCAAAAAATTGAACAAAATAGAATATTCACTACGTTATTACAACTTCATTAATAATAAGATGACTTTTTTCTGATCCTCTTTTTATAATTTCCATACCAGTATTACTTTGACGAACCAATGTGGCGACATCGCTGTTCACGTTTTTGAAACAACACCTCGCTCAGACCTCGTTCCATAAGAACCATTGGGTTCCACGTGACTTCGCTTCTGTGTTTTCATTGGGCGCTTTCACTGGATCATGTTCACACTTACGCAGTGAACTCCGCTTGGCGCAGCACTATCAGGCTACCGCATCACCCACCTCCGAGACGAAGACTCCGTCGCGGAGGCGACTGTTTTACTGATAGTAAAACAGTGCCCCCGATTCGAAACTCCGAAATGTAAGTTTTGCATCTGATGTGGATGTGAGGCCGACTTAAAATCAGTGTAAAAATGTGTTTTACATCTCGGTTTGAATAGTGCTTCAATCTAATGTCCATGCATTCTGGTGTTCAATTATTTCAATTAAAAAGCTCGGTCCGGATCAGCCTGTTCTGTAAATTGAAATAACTATGGTACCAGCAAAACGAGAGTTTAGTCAATGATTCAATGCTAATATTTATTCGACATACATGTTGCTATGTGGGTGTAAGGAAAAAATGCACTATTTTATTTTCCTTGCGTCTTATTTAACAAGGAGGAAAATGTGTGGACGAAGACCGGTTATGACATGAACCATTTCAATGAGAAAAGCATCAAAAGACATCTCCATAAAAACAACAATGTTGAACTGGCTTTACTGTGACGCATGAATATTGTGACTCAGATTGACTACAGTTATCATCTTTGTATAACGACGATGAAATGTGTAGGAACAGACATATTCTGTACACTTATAAACTGCCAAATTTTGTGGTGCATTTGAGCTTGCGTTGCGAGACCACGACGAAAGTGAACAATCAGAAAACCCAGAGGTATTTTGAGGGTGAGGATTATTTTGTTAGTACCATTGACGGTGCTTTAAAAATCAGTTAGAAGGTGCAATCATTTTCAACGAGACCTCAAATTCAGTACAGACAAAAAAGAAGCGAATTTAATTAATATTTTTTCAAGTAAATGCTGCAAAATTAAATGCCAGAAGAATTTTTTCCCAGAAGTCTACAAACTTCTTCGAATTCTTCTCACTACTCCAATGACTTCATCAGAAGCTAAACGATCATTTTCAACAGTAAAGGGAGTAAAAACATCTCGTAGAAATTGAAAGGCAACCGAGCAATGGAGCGCCTTCACGATGCTGTCAAATACTTGTAAAGAAGCAACTTAACCATGAAACTAGCAAATTCAATGATTGATGGAGAAATTTGTGCATCAGAAAAATCGGCGATTGGATGTTCAACTTAAGTAAACAAGGTAAGATCACAAATTCCTCATTTTTGGTTAGAGTGATAAAATTGAAAATACGGATGTATCGTTCCGAATGTTGCCTAATTAAATTGTTGTAAAGTGGAGACGTCAGATAGATCAAGGTCAAAAGTAATAAAAAACAATAATTGAGAAATTAAAGCGTTATTTTCAAACAAGGTTATTAATATCATGAATATTAATTTTCTTCACCAACTCTCTGATCAGGTTGTAAGTCAGTTGCATAGTAAACAGCGTGCCCCTTTATCGCACAAAAGCAGTCACCCAACAATCACTATCAGTCGTTGCGTACATTCAAAGAAATATTATAAGTCGGACATGAAGCATGGGCCGACCTGCCGCCGCGAACGGATGTGAACCTAGTTCTAGTAACATTGGGCAAATTAGATGATAAATGCATTGGCGTGCATTTTATGGAATGAATGGAATGAGTCTTTCCCCTAAGCAAAGCAGAGAAAAAATCCTTTCGATATTTAAAATATTCGTTGCTTATGGCCAGAGCAAAACGTTTACTCAATCTAAGATTCTGACCGAAGTACCAGTGGTTGAACCGTAACAATCGATGTTTTGAAAACGGTGTGTAGTTTCATCTCGTGACGTCAGCGAAGTTTCGTTCTTGGAGGGGGCAGGCATTCGACTTCGTCATGTGTCGTGGAAAGTCGGGTCGGATCGTGAGTGCGCGAGAATGAGTTTTCTAATACGTTCCGTTGTGATCGGCTGGTAGCTATTTCAAGTTCGAAAGAATTTTGGCTTTTTGAGAGTGTTTGATACACGCGCAAACTTACATCATAATACAATGTAAGTATAAAGTATGTAATATCGAGAACGTTTATCTTAAGGTGAAGAAAGTGTTCTAAAAAATTAATTCTTTGTGTTCCGTTCTGTAGTTCTCCCTTGCGGGAAGGGAATGCATTAGCAAACTCCTTCCGCGCAGTAGTCGTGGCATAGAGTAAAGATGTACCTCTTTAGTCTATGGTCGTGGCACTAGCGAGGAAAGTGGAAACTAAGCATTGAACGAGAGGGGAGGCACGATGATAGATTTAGGGGGGCCCTTCCGGTCTCTCTCCTGTCAACTTTTGTAAGCTTCGCAACTTCCAGTTGCTGGTCAGTGACGAGAAGCGACACTGAAGGAAAAATTCTCTTGTGCTTTAGGCCTTTTTGTTGTTGTTGTTGTTGTTGTTGTTGTTGTTGTTGCTGTTGTTGTTGTTGCTGTTATTGTTGTTGTTATTATTATTGTTGTTGTTGTTGTTGTTTTGGGCAGTGGTATCGTGAGTAGTACTGTCACTTTAATGTCATTGAGAAAATTTGGACGCAAATAAAAGGTTACGTGGCAGGGAAGAAAGAAAGATGTACGTTATCTGAGGTGCAAAAGCTCATGAATGAACCGGGAGCGGTAGCTCAGTGCATCAACTGATGTCACCGCAGCACTTCTGACCGAGAGGTCCTAGATTCGAGTCCTCACGACGCACAGTGGTGCATTTTGGCGATTTCCTGGCCAAAACCTCTGAGAGTTATAGTATGTTTTCTACGACGACCAAATTTATTTTGAATTATCTTTATAATGTAAGGGAGTTGGTAACATAATACCAGAATAATGCACTGCTTAAATCTGTGAAATATAAATATATATTTTTCTATATAAACTTTGTTAAATTCACAAAATTGATTTTAGAAACCCGTAAGGATTACTTACATATTAATTGATAACATTTGGCATAAAGAAGCATGGTATTAATGCCATCTCATGTCCTCTGCCAGAGAAAATTCATATTCAGCGTCCGAAGAACCGGAAAGGAAGATCACATTTTTCACTAGGGTACATTTCTTCCTACATTTCTTCCTATATTCAGCGTCCGAAGAACCGGAAAGGAAGATCACATTTTTCACTAGGGTACATTTCTTCCTACGGTGATATTGGGCTCAGGCAAATGAGACAAAGCATATTTGTTCAAGAATTGTAGCTTTCATTTGAGAAGATCCCTCGAGCTGGAATTGAAAGGAACAAAAGATCTCAACAGGCGATCACACATGTCCTGGATTGTGTGCAGTCTTGAACATGTTCGCGAGAATCCTTCCCATACCGTCTTTATCTTTGTGAATAATTCTATGCATGTATTACCATGAATATTTGGAAACATATTTCTTGACAGTATCCAGTGAGTACTATAAAAAAAGAAAAGAAATGCTGATGGCGTATCCACTCGATATTGACAATGATTTTTTTCTAAATATCTTAAATATACCCTCATCTATCCCGGTTCATTCCGAGGAATATTTAGGTTTCTCAAAAAAGCGTCATACTGAATTACTGTCGTTGCTATTACTATAATCTTGTTTCGAAATCTCTACATTCAGACCATTTTTCTTTGAATTGCATTTGAATAAGTTTCTTGACCATATTCAAACTGTAGTTGCAGTATTATTCATTAAAAATAATATAATACTAATTTTATAACAATAACAATATAATATAAATAATTATTGGTATGTAACTTAGGAGTTAAGTAATCAAATATTACTTTACGATCAATTGTATTTTTGATTTATTTTTTAAAAGTGTTATGAGGAGTTTCTTTGATATAACATACGTATTTGACCTTTCATCGAGCGTATACTTCCTTAAGGCGAGTTTTGATGACACATTATGTAAATATTACTTTATGTATAATTTTTAATGAAATAAAATGTGCGTAATCCAGTCCACAAGATGTAGTATGTACATAAATATTGTGTTCATGTAATATTAGTTAATAGTCACAATCTGTTAAAAAATTAAAAATATTAATTTTTTTGTTTATAATATTGAGTAAATTTGTTATTTCAGTAAATGGAATCAAAATTTTCCGCAAGAAACAGCATTGTAAAAGCAGTTCCCGTCCTCAGGAAGGATGTCGACGAGTCATATTCCGCGGTCACGCGTGTTCGACGAAAAGTTAATTCTTTGTATTTACTGATGGGGCAAGTTGGGGCATGATTTTATAACTGAATTCGAAAGAGGATACAATCAGCTAATAAATGAAATTAGAAACCTCGCGGAATTCCGCGAAATTGGTAACTTTCAGCCTACGTGAACTTATGAGTAATTAAAATTATTGTATTAATTACATGCATTTTAATATTTCATCCCACGTCGGTATCATGCATTAATGCATTATAAAACAAACATGAAAATACTCTACAAACCTTCAGGAAGAGAGTCCATACTGTCAGTTTTCTATGCACAACTTTGTATGGCCACCACTTACAAATAAAGACTGTCTCTCTATGTTACTCTCGCACTGCAGGTCTACCGAACGCCGCGAAGGGTAAGTTCGGGTGACTACTAGTGCCAGGGGAATTGACCCAGAGACACGAAGTGGGCAGAAACAGATGCCCCCAAGTATACAGTGTGTCGTAGTATTTGCAAAAGTTCAGTAAAAGCGATTTCATTTTTGAGGTTTTGGCCAGGATTTCGGGAAAATGCACCACCGTGCGACGGCAGGATTTTCGACACTAGCTTTTCAGCTAGGTCGAATTCAGTCGCTGTCTGGAGGAGAATTCTAGCGACCGGCTGCTCTGATAGGTAGTTTTCCGTGGTTTCCCCGGTCAACACCAGGCGAATGCCGGAGCAGTACTCTACCAAACGGGTCACGGACCGCGTGCGATCTGTCCTACCTTTTCCTTGTCCTATCCTCTCCCCTTACACACACACACACACACACACACACCCACACACACACACACAACACAACATGCATTACACTACCACATATTCCGGGAGACCGGTCGGGAGCTTAGAGCTTGTCCCGGCTGGGGCGGTGCCCCGCTGGTGGGAGAGTCCTGGTTAGGGGGAAACCCCGAAACCCCACTAGCCGACGGTAGGTCGGCGCCAGATCTCGCCATCAGCGGGTGAAGATCACCGCCATCTCCCGAGAAAGAAACATGCACTACACTAATGGGACTAATGACCGAAGCAGTTGACGCACCCGGAAACACGAAAACAATCAATCAGTCAAAAAATCAATCTCATGAATGAGGCTGTGGAGAGGACAACAGCACAGAGGACAATGGCGCAATGAAGTAGGTCATACGCAAAAGGTAATTTTGAAAGCATGGGAAAACAAAGGAATTGTAGAACAAAATTTTGAAGAAATTATTTCTCCTCAATATTAGAGTTTCATCCCTTTCAAACAATCATCAGAGGGAAGTGACTCTGAAATAAGTGGAGTATTTCCTTTATAACAGTAATTTGTTTGACAATTAAAACTGTGTAAATCTAGTAGAAATTCTTGTGTTTGTAATGTTACAGAACATCTCCGGGTAAATTAATGTGCTTCGCGAAGTGGAGAGCAGCATTTGACATAGGACGAAAACTGCAGTTGTGACGACGACACACGCAGTCATCCACCCACTGAACCGCTTGTCTTTCTGTCACCGCGATCGGGCGGTCCTCGCCGCTCCTCCCCCAGCCGCTCTAGCACGTGCTCAGCCCCCCGGCGAGGTAACGCCGCTCCCCACCACAGCCCGCCCTCAAGTCGGTTTAATCGGACCACAGGCACGATCAACTGTCAGGAGGATAAAACATTACTGATATTTCTAGGAATCACCGTACACAAGAATTGCAAACGTAAGTTTGGATCGTATTCGCCCTTGGTCTATTATGGGATAAATTTGACCAGAATTGCCGCGAGAAATACCTAAAATAGTACAATAATTTCATTCAGAGCAAAAACAAGAAATACGAGTTGCAGGAAGGAGAACTTACAAAACGTGAAATTTGTCCGAGGAATTTAAACAGCAAAGAATCCAGAGAATGCGAAAGGTGCAAGAAATCAGTAGAATGCACATCACATCCATTGTCTACCATTTGTTGCGTCATAGACTAAAGAGACATCTTTACTCTATAGTTGCGTCTACCATTTTGACGCAACGCATCACATCCATTGTTTGTAAAGATAGCGAAAAACATAATTACTGAACTGTATACATACATTTTCAAATTAACATTCACCATATATGAAAGTGCATGCTCTTATTTTCCATTTCATGAAGGAAAAACATATTCTTCAATGCACTGATGGGTTTTATAAATTTATATTAATAATTTTAAATAACAAAGTACTCGATGAAATAGGTTAAGAATGTTAAGTAACATAAATACCGAATTATATATGTTTATGTTAGAAAGCAATTATGCAACGAAATTTTCCCTGGGGTCCGTTTTCTCCCAGGGGACCAGTTACGTTCGTTTGCAAGACGCGATCTTTCCCGGGTTAATATTCACATTTTGTGAAAATTCATATCATTAACTGTTTAACGTTTTTTATACTTTGGACTTCAAAAGTGCTTCCCCAACTAAAATTGTCACCGCACGCCACTGGCAAAATGGTATTGAAGAATCCTCGTCAGATAAATCTATCTATAAACCCAAGAAACAATGGAACTAAAATGTTGAACAAGGCGGTTAACAGATTTTTACTAACGAGATATTAACTATTCGAGATATTATCTCTTGAAAGAAGTGGGAAAGACAGTTTTCATGAACAACCCATGCAAACAAAAATTTGGATAATGTAAGCAAAAGAGATTTCAAGAGAATAAGAATTAACAAAATTAAGTTTCTTTTCACAAAACTAATGATTAATTGAATCTAGCTGGTTCTGCACGATATGTAGCTAGGAAAAGAAATAAGATGTGATAGTGTGGTTGGGATGTAGATTACAGGTTCATACTCAATATGTTAAATGAAATCCAGTGTTAAGAAATTTATGAACATACGTTGCAGAGATGAACTCTAATGTTTCTAGCCACCATGTTAGTTCTTAAGAGGTTCTCAAAGCCTATTACAACGTTTTTATCAACTAAAAAGTGAAGTAATTACTTAATGATTCATTTACATAGCATATAGCTACGTAGCATTTTCGTTAATTTGGAATACTTTAAACCTGGCAGGCAAGTTCAGTTTAAAGGATGAAAATTAATTCTTCTAGATATAGTCTTGATTATTAGAATGAGATGTGAAAATAATTAAATAAAAGAGTAGATTGTCGATTTTATTTTCCCTAGAAAACTGTAATGTCTTTCAACGAATTTAGCAATACGATTCTTGCCTTATCACAAATTGTATTAATAGTATAATCAGTGAACTAACTTTTTTCCCAAATTGTTGATTATCAATCTTGCATTTACTTCGAGGTCCACCTTAGAAGACTCATAAGTCCAAATTAGGCAACCGGTATTCCAGTTTGGACCAATTGCATCCTTTCAATTTTTTTCCATTTCCCTCTACCATAAAAAATGAATTGAATATATTATATTTTGTAATGACAATGCACAGATTGTTGATTGTTTCAGTATACATTTTGTCTTAATTCAGCTTTTATTGAGAGCATGGAAATGAAAAATAAAAAATCGATCCAAATTAGATAATTTTCCTGTGAAACCATTTAATATGTAGATTTGATAACATTATTTGATGCACCTACCCTTCAGAATGATGCTTGCATTTTTTAAATTCAATTAAAAATATATTAAGATATTTTGAATTAGAGTATTAGGAAATAAATCAAGCAAAACTATGCCTCACGAAGGCAAGAACCCAAGAACTTATGTATTTGCAATATCAGACACATTAAAAATAAAACATCTCATATTAGAAAATCTTATAACACATTATGAAAAAGTCAAACTAATGACAATCACCTTCAGCCATTATTGATGTGTTTCACATACCCATTTAATCTTCTCGATACTCCGCATTCTTCCATTTGATGTATTTCCGGCCTCTACATCACAACACACATTAACTGTCCCAATAGTATCTAATAAACTTGCGTAATAGGCAGTGCATTTCAATACGGCATACACACGGCACACAATGTGATACTCAGTACAAAAAACAAAAAAACGTGAAACGGCAAAACACTTTTGCGATAGTTTATAACAAAACAAACACTAAACAGTACTTATTGGTAACGCTTTTTGCGTTTAAGAATTGAAGTTTGACTGAAAAATCAAGTGGAGAGTTTTAAAGAATGCATGAACACAGAAAAATGGAGTACACACAATCACTGTGAGATCAAAGATCTTATCAAGCTGGAAGTTGCTAATCTTAGTCGTAGCATTGTCTAATGTCATTGTCTATGACTCTTATAAGCGAGTCTCCTTGTAATGTTGGCCATAGTAACGTCTTGCATACGTCCTATTTCCTTACCAAGCATGTGTAAAATGTGATTGCCAAAAGTAATCCAGGATATCCAAATATAATCCTCACATCTGATCAATTTCTAATTAGTTCAAACATGCATTAGTTTCACAATGAAAATAATCATCCTGTTCTACATGCTTTTTGTATATTGCATTTTCTTTTCGAGTGGCCTATGAGGGCAATATTTATTGGTAAGTTTGGCCAGCATTTTCTATCATTAATATCTTCTTTGACTAAATTTCGGGGTTCTGTCGCTTTTATTATTCCGTTTTCAACAGGTTGATGATCTTCTTCATATTCTGAAGAGCAGTATTCATTTATAAATTAGCTTTGGAAATCTCGGGTCACCTCTGCAGATGGCCATGACACTATAATTCTTTATATTATGTGAGGTTTTATGCACTTTAATTTCAATATTTCTTTTATGTCCACATGAATTGCTGTGGGCTGTAATGAGTGATTCTGCAATTTCATTTTAGAAATCGGTGTTTTGATTCCTCTTTAATCTCTTTTTAATTTCTTATTTCTACACTTTATAAAACTGTTATCATCTGTGGGTACCATACTTTTATTACGAACGTTGACTATATATTTTTAGAGTTCATATTGTATGTCAAGAATTTAAGTGCATGAATTCATATTGGTTTGTTCTCCAAGACACGTCAGATATTTGAACGTTCAGCAAACAGGGTAACTGCTTAACAGGTAATCTACATGCAAAGGGTAAAGCCGAATAAAGTGGTGAAAACTGCCCCCAAACCAAATCGATAATCACGATGTTCATATGAAAGAGAATAAAATTGTCATAGATTCCCAAAATTTCAGCCTCCTAGGGCAATCTGTTTCAGAGATTCAACAACAAATGTGTTTTTTACATTTTATTTTTTTCAGCTTCTAATGCACGTTTGAAAAAAAATTGGAGACGAGTAAAAGTAGTTGAATTTTAAGGTAATTTTTCAACTAATTCTGACGCTAAATTCAAATAGAAAAAAAAATGTTAATGGATTTTCGACGTGATAACGTTCAAGTACTGTCTCAGAGACTACCCCTAGAATGTGTCTTATAACATTCTATAACATATATTTTTTACAGATTTTTAAATAATGTGGACGATAAGGAAAAAAAAAATTAAAACAAACTTTATCAGTTCAAAAATTTGAAATACGCACCAAAATGTGATTAGAAAAAGCGCTTTTACCAATATTTTAACATAAATTAATCACGACATATGAACTTGAAATCGTATATGTGATACATCATTTATGAACCAAACTCAATCGGACTCAATCATGGTGGAAAGAGATGGATGGGCTCTCGCACATCTGTCTTATGACAATTAGCTTCAGGCACCAGTGTGCATCATAATATTAGTGTGTATTTTAAATGCCAAAATTATCACAGTTGCAAGTCACTGAAACAGAAACAGATAAACACTTTTTTTCAAATATTGCATCTTTTATTTGAATTACACCGTCAACCTGTTATTTTTGGTTGGTCTCCCTTGAAAAGTGTCATTTTAAAACACTTTCAAAATGTTTCTCAACATTTCTTGCCCTTCATTGCCCTCCATCTCTCTTGCCCTCCATCTAACATTGCAGCTACGACTGGTCTCGCTTTTCAACCGAAGTGTGTCGTGAGCATCATGCTTTTCAATCGTGTTGTGGTCACGTGGTTCGTGACAGAAACTGGCGTTGCCATGAACGAGCAAAATTCGGTGCATCGGATGAGCCCACCTCTCTCTTTCCACTATACTGCGGTGACCATAAGAATATTGGTGAAATGATATTATTGTGAACGTGTGAACGGAACTTGCAGCCTCGGATGCTGCTCCTACGTAGCTGCGATCATTTATTATTTGGCCCACCCTCGTTACTTGACGAAAATTATTAAACCGTCAGAATTTTCAGTAGACTTTACACATAAAGGTGTGTGTGATCTCAGTCACTGAAGAAGACAGTGACAATGCTTAATTGCCTACGATTATCTAATTGTCAATAATTAATTAATCTACAACTTAGAAATTTGATTTATATTATAAACATAAATAATTATAAATGTAAATCAGACTTTTGTTTTAAACTTTTCAATAATTTAAATATAAATTGTTTAAATATTGGTGGAAAAAATTTTCCTGACATTTTGGCGCGAATTTCAAATTTTTGAAGTGAAAAAATAGTTTTAATTATTTTTCACTATCGTCCACATAGTTTAAAAATCTGAAAAAAATACATGTTTTAGAACATTACAAGATATTCTAGGGAAATAAACTGAGACAGTACTCCAACATTATCAATCCATTTCAAAAATTTGTTTATTTTTTTCTACTTGAATTTGGCGTCTGAATTGGTTGACAAAAATACCTTAAAATTCAACTATTCCGTCTCTCCAATTTTTTCAGCCAATTTTTTCAATACATGTAACTGAAGCTGAGAAAAAATAAAACATGAAAAACATGTTTCTTGTATCTCTGCCACAGATTGCCCTAGGAGGCTGTTTTTTTGGGAATCTACAGCATTTTTTATTCTCTTTCATATGAGCATTGTGATTATCAATTTGATTTGGGGCAGTTTTCACCACCTTATTTGGCTATACTGTTTGTCCCAAAATTTATTACACAATGAGATGAGGGTAATGAGTACTCTTCGCAAGGTTCCAGCAAGTTAATGAGCAGTTTTGAATATACTGCAGTTTGAAAATTTTTTATTTTATGAAAAATATTTGTTTGTAGCACTCAATGGAATTCAACCAAAGTTAGAACTTTCTTTTAGGCGTCTGGTTATTCATTTTATTGCAAGAGAATACAATTTAATAACATCCCAAAACAGTGTAACTTCATATCATTCTTGGTTCAATTGGACTGTTTTGTCTTTTATGTGATATAGTAAATGCTCCATTCTGCATACTTCTTACCAATTGAAACTAATTTTCAAATCAATATGCATTTATATGTGTTAGTGCATTGTGTTGTGCAAACCTCTTTTCTGAACACTAGAGATGAGATCCGAAAGGATAGTCGCAACTAGAGTATACACAACCAGAACCACATTAGTGACGGGTACAAATTAGGAAACCTTCGTTTAATTCAAATGATCCTTGATTCCCATGCTCCAATCATATTTTCCTTACAGAAAAATTATTTGAAAATGAAATTTGTTTCAAGATCTGTGTTTGGTCTTGCAATTTACTTTGCCATTGACTCTAAACCACCTGAATGTTGTTTTCTTTAATTTCATAATTATCAGTTCATATACAAACAGCTATTAGTTTCAGAGCTTCACGTCTTGTAATGTCCTTTGCTGGCCAACACACCATAGCAAGGTCAATCCATATACATGGGTATTACATACATTTCTGTATAGAAATACATGGTTTGTGGAATCACTGAAGTGCTGAAGTCTAATTAATCCACATTTGAGTGCATATTCAACGCTCTGATCCACAAGTAGTTAGGTATCTGTTATAATATTGCATTTACCAACATCATTATTCTTGAACATATCATTTACATGTTGATGAGCATATAATGATTAATGAATAGTTTCACTTGTGCAAATGTATTGTTTATTTTCAAAATTTATTTTGTATATGTTAAAATCGAGTTTCTAAAATTGTTTGTAGCTTCCAATAAACTTTAATTTCTTTTCTGATCATTATTAACATTTTCATATGAAGAGAGGAGATAGATGTTCTTGTACTTCACTCTTTCATATTCCTTATTCATATCTTCTCAATAATAACTGATATGCCACACAAGTAATGAATAAAATATTATGTAATATTTTACATTTAAATCAAATGTCAAAATTAACATATCTTCCTGATATTTCGCAAAAATTAACATATTACATCTTACAATGGTGAAGAGTGAAGAAAGAATACAATTTCAAAAGGCATATTGCATGAGTTTTTTATTAAGTTGCCCATGTGTTGATTCATATTTTCTTGATCATGGCTTTATTTGGATAATTTTGTAAAACAAATTAATTTAATAGTTTGTGAACTTCTTCTATAAATACATTTGTCCTTTAAGGGCCCATAAATCACCTCAATTTGTGAATGCCTTGAACACTTCAATACTGTAAATTTACAAGATTTTTGATAAAGATGTGCATTTTCAAAATATGTTACCTTACGTGTTCTGAAGCTGCATTCCTATGAATCTTCTTTGAATTTCCAGTATAACAATCTTCAGAGAAATTTAATATTACATCATGCCAATTTTCCAGGCGACGGCAAACTATGTTTTTTATTTGTCTAGGTTTTTTTGTTCTAGGACCAAATTTTTGTCTCTAGATTTCACCTTATATGGTGGTTTTCACAAACATAATGGTAATTCCAAAACTAAAAAGTCTTGCATCACTATTAGTCTACTAAATAAGCACTTGCATGGCATGCTTTTGATGTATTTACTGACAAGGTTAAAATCTGCTCTGTCTCAGCATGTCTACATATAAAAAAGTAACTTTTCATTTAAATGTACTTAATCATAATAGATTTTACTAAAATATAATCTGCTCTGATAAAATTCTACAATTGCATGAACTGGAAATTGTTGCAATTCATATTCTAATTTTCTATGATGCATTATTTCATTTGTATGTCATTTTTCATGTCTGTCTGTTGCAAGCATGGAATCTGGAAAAACTAGTAATCAAGAAAATCTGGAAGTCATTTCATACACACACGCATTTATTTTAATGTAGATGCTTGATATAATATGGATGATCTTGACATGAATATCCACTAAAACAAATATTTCATATTCCCTAATCTTGCAGTTTCAAAAGAGACGTCCCACCATGTTTGCATGACTTTACATTATATCAATCTCCAATGTAATAGGAGGAAACATTTAACACCTAGCTTTCAAAATCTGGAGTTGTTTCTTTTTTTTCCCATGGAAACTTACATTCTATGTGGATAAAAATTAGTTGTCCAATGTGGTATGGTCTTAAGTGTTCCTTTACATGGTACATATTTGGTCTATACGTTTATTGACAAAATCATATAGTTTGATGATATAATCCCTTTGTTCCAATTAAAAATTATATTTTCTTAACGAAAAAAATTGCACTTGTGCAAAAACCATTGTGTAAGAATTTCACCATCATGCCATTTAGGATAGCTGTCACTACCATTACATTTAAATAAATAAATGTGCCAGCAATAAAAATAATAGAGTTTTATGAGAAATACATAAAACAAGCAAATGAGACAACATATGAAGAGAAGTTTTTGTAAGAGATTCATTTGTATGTATCTGAAGAATACAGGCACATAAAATAGTGGACAGATATTCCAGATCTTCATTCTTCAATATTTAATCTGCATTTTATTTCACATTAGCTGTACAAGTAGACTCATGAAGATTCTTGAAAAGGTGGGCTGATGCAATAGAACTGAAGCAGTTTGCAGATGTAGAGTTCAATTTTATTTATTTCTGTACACAGTTTTATTAAAATTATCATATGTGATTATCCTGATCTTTATGTTACATTATCATTTGATGCATTGTCATGCATTGTGAAAGGATATTCTTCCTTGACCTTTCTTCCAAGGGTTGGAGTAACTGAGAGAATAAACAAGGTGTTATGGACAAACCGATTTCATTCTTCATTGGAAATGAAATGTTGACTAATTATGTCTTCAGGCTATGCAACATTCACTTGATCTTCTGAAAACAAATTTCTTGGTTTATCTACAGTTACAAATTGTTAGTTTTGTGAATTTTTAATTATTTTTTAAATTTATGAAACTTTATTCTTCTATTTTACTTAATGGACAAATTGTAAGTTTTGGAAATATTGGATCTATTAATTTACTATAGGGAATGAACCAATTTCATTTTGATGAAATTTTGATTTCTGTCAAATTAACAATTGTAGAAACAACAAACAGAATTTTTTTTCATTTCTGAATATTTTTCAGTAATGTAACTACTACCTGTAATGTAATAAAGCATGTGATTGAGACTATATTTGCTACTAAATATTAAATTTTAATTTTCAGTAGGTCTAATTCATTTTTGAGAGTTGGCTTCTGAAAATATTTCTTAAAAACGACACAAATGTGAGGTTACTCCTACCACTTTATGCGAAAGTAAAATTTAATATGATCCTGAACAAGAAGAAAAAAAAAAAAAAGTCAAATAAATAATTATAATTCTTCTCGAATTTAAAATGTAACTCTTCTTCACGATTTAAATGGTCATGTAAAATAATCGCAATAATTGCTACAACACACTTGGGAGAGTATTAAATTTTTTGCATACATAATGTAAGCCATGCAGAAAAAAACAGAAAGGTGCTCATGAAAAATAAGACAAATTGAACCTTTATTCATGATAAAACCTAGTAAATCCATTTCTACTGAAAAAAATCACTAAATTCGCCAAAATAAAACATCATATTCAATGTTGCTTTCTTAAAAAACACAATGAAAAATTTTAAATTACTTGCATTTTATAATTAAATTACTCATCATATCATTAAATTACTTGCATTTATCATTATCGGATTAAGATAATTTATCAAAAGCTAGCTTTTCCATAATACGATACTTCATATGTGTAGATATCTTAAATCAAGAATTCCCACCATATATTGATGACAACTACATAAGTAGATCATTGTCGAAACAATCTTGGACCCTCTATATGATTTAGGCTTCTAGTATCTTAATAATAGAAGTTAACAAATTTTGTATAATTAGAACTCGCTGTTTATAGAATTACAAGTTTTGTCATGAATATAGTAAATAACACTTAATTTCTCTACAGAAAACTAGATAAGATATGTAATAAAAATTAAGAGCAGTAATCATATAAAAATATGAAATTTTAATTGAAGAGAATTAGTAAATTTCATTCCATACCTGGTATTCTTTCTAAGCCACTCATATCATGCATTGGTGATTGTATTGGTTTACGAACAGTTGCATAATATTGTTCTCTTTGCTCCATATTTTGTTTATTATCCAGAGCAGCAGCAGTCTGAGATTCATGAAGACTCATATCTTCAGATTCAGGTTCTGTTAAATAGTAATACAAACTTTCAATGGTTGAAAAAATTTAAGGGCAGTTAAAGATAAGGTTAAAAAATTGCAACATCTTTACAATATTGAATTATATTGATATTGTGAAAATAATTCAGATATATTGATGGTGTAAAATAATACAGAATTCTAGATGTGTAACTACTTCACATTTTTGTAATTATTATTCTAGGATACTAAATAAATAATTGTAAACAACCATCACAATAGATCATGTAAATGCACTGTATGTTTCAATGATGGAAAGTTAGTGTAAAATCGCATTATTTTCAAACCAAGAATAAAAAGTACAAAAAATATAAACACTAATAGACAAATATTTTATTAACTGAATAACACTAAAAGAAATTTGAAATACAGCAATAAAAAAATTAGTTTCTGGTGAAAAACTCTTTAATATATATACTTACTTGAATCCATAGTAACCACTAGTAACAGGCTTGGTTAGTTATCAAGTTTGTTACCAGTAGTTCTTAATTCAAATGATTAAATTCTCATTTACAGGCGTGAAGTTAAAACAATAGTTTGATACATTTTTGGTTTCTTAAATTTTGCAAATTAGTTTTAAAATGGTGAAGAAACAAAATTCTAAGAAATTCACATATGACCAATTTACTTGTTTTGTGATGAACAGTGTCACATTGCAGAACTAAAGGTGCTACAGAATGACACAGGCTTTCTCATGCAAGTTATTTTCTTGTTTTCTTGAGTCTGGGTAACTTGCTAGACTTGTTCCAATTCTCTCAGCGGATGCTATCTATTGGCGCCTAATTAACCTATCAGGGCCGCTCGCAATAACTACCACTCCTCTGAGAATGTAGCCATTGATAAGCACCTTCACACTCCCTGAACATTGCATAGAGCTGTCTCAACCTTGTACCTTTACTTATTTGGGTAAGGTTTCCCTTAGCTTTATCTCGGTGCCAAGTTGTTTTCCATTTTGGTGCCACTGTTCTGCGTGTAGGGATCTACTTTCTATTAATTAATGTGTAATTAATTAGTGTGTAATTAACACACAGATCAAATATTGTTGCCTGCCAAGCCAAGAGATATTGGAAGGATAGATGTAATGCAAGAGAGACTCAAGATGATCCCCCCCCAATGCCACGCTAGGAAGATAATTTAAAACATTCATGTTTTATGCAGGTTTCGAACTCACAACTTTAATGTCTTCAACCTTTTGCCAACCTACCGACAGCCCCTGACTGACGAGGTCGAATCACTTGACCGATATTATTTCTAAATGTGTTACAGTTATGTAACATAATAATTGGATAAAACTAATAATATAACTAAAACTGACCTTTTATGCATACGCAACCTTTAATGTGCATCTGAATGACATTGACACCATTTGTTCCCAAAGCAACAATGCAATTTTAGTTACTTTAGCTAATGCTAAAATATACTAACATCTCACTCAAATTGGGTAAAAACACAATTTTCTCAAAGTTAACTAAACCTACAGACAATGATAAAGAAAATAGTATATACAGCACTTTTCAAATATCAGAGTGGTTTTGCTCACTTTCATGTAATATTTATATTGAGAAAAAAGTGTTTATTTATTTAAACACATGTACCATTTTTCACATTTCGTCAGTTTTTTGGTCCCCTAATAGTAAAATAGAAATATGACTTTAAGAATGTAATAGAACAGTAAAACCTGGTTCTAAATGCAAATTTTCATTAAAAAATTTGGAGCAGTTTTCAAAAAATGTTGTTTGAGTATTTCTAAACGTTCTCAATTTTGAGCTAATTTCACAGAACACTTTTGAGTTTTCAAGAAACCTAATTAGAAATCCTTTAAAGCACTCATACTCACAAACACAATAAATGGCAATGGTAATGACGTGAAAGATTTAAATACATTACATTTATGTAATTTTTGAAAAAATACTAAAACTACCAAAATTTTAAAAAAGTACATGAAATTAATTAAAAAAATTGATTATGAAGAATAAATTTCACGAAGAAGAATTCTATTTTCAATAAGTAGTTTTGCGAAGGGGTAAAAAATGAAAACCTTTATAATTTGTGAATATTTAATGAACAGTGAAAATCAGCCTTCTTTATAAGTGAATTTCACTATATTCCAGCAAGAAATGTAAAGAAACAGTTTGGCATCATTTTTGGAAAAATTTTGAAAGTTCCCTGGGACTTCATATGCCTCAAATATACAAAGAATTTGTTTTAAATTTAACAGGGACTCGAGTCGTCAGATCGATCGGGGAATATTCATTAAAAAAAAATATTCTGAATTGTTTAGGTGATAATGTTATTCACACACAGACAGACAGACTCAGAGCATTACAAAGTACAATGTATAGTATTACGTACATTTATGAAAAATAAAAAAAGTTGTTAATGGGTTTTTGAAAATGAGAGAAAAAGAAAGGTTTCTGTCAAAACAGGAAAGTAGACAATAGAATAAATATATATAATACAGGCAAAACTGCAGTGGAAAGTTGATATGGTTTTAGGACTGCTGGGTCAATGTAGTACAAAGCATTCTCAGCACATTTGAACAGTAATATTTGATTTTTTGCTTTCATATATTACATGGCAGCTTCATAAATTTCGAAGGCAAATATCTAGAAAGAGTTGCACTAATTGAGTTCAGAGCCTCAAATGTTTCATTTATGTATTTGTTGAAATTGTAGTAAATTTGTTAGACAATTCTCACTTTTGGAGGATTTGAAGCTAGTGAAACACAACAAATTAACTCAGTGTTTCTTCTTGAGAATCAGACAAACATGATTTGACAACTTTTTGAAAGTAAAAGCATGACAATTGAAGACAATCAAAAAATCTTTCTTCACAATGAATATATTTATCATTAACTTATACCTTTGCAATATGTTAAAGAATAACATAGAAGAATATAACTGTCAGTCAACATACTTCTGCGAAGACAGAAGCATACTCCTGCCATTGCTAATATTACTGCAACAAGTGAAGCAATACTCAAGATCACCATATGGCTATCTCGATAAAATGGTACTTCATCTGAATTATCAGATTGTTTTGTTTCCGGTAAATGTTCTCCTAAAACAAGAATAACAATGATTCAGAAAAATAACAAAATGGTGGAAAAAACGTTTCTGAGAATTTCTAATGACAAACTCCTAGGCGAGAGTTAACATTCAAGACAGAAAATATGTTTAAGTAAGATACTTACCACCTGCATTATTAAGTGTTGTAAATTTATACTCTGCCTGAGTAGACCCAGCATTATTGTGAGCTGTCACTCGTAATGTGTACTGTGTGGCAGGTGTCATATCAATAATAGGAAATTTAGGTTGTGGTAGCACATTGTTAGACACTGAAAAATAAAATAGAATTTTGATGCCAAAGAAAGTTTTGTAAGGTTTATGTAACATAAAGAACATTGAATTCTTCATTAAAATGTGAATTGAATAAAAGATAAACAGAAATCAGTAATTTAACAATATATCACAATGTTATCGTGTGGGTCTACAGTCGAATGCTTATTTAAATATGTGATGAACTTACCAAGTGTCCAATCAGATTTTCCTTTCCTATATTCTACTACAAAGTATAAAATTGGGCACCCTCCATCTTGCCATGTTGACAGAAAGAGAGTTACCGAAGTTCGATTCACTTGAAGAAATGGATTTACAGATGGTTCTTTAGGTTTACCACCTTTAGTTGTTGCTGTTTCAAGTTTGCTTGCTGCTCCACTGCCAATTTTATTAAATGCTGCAAAAACAATCTGTGTGAGAATTCATTACTGGTGCATTTTTGGTGATATACACCCCATTAACATTTCAGAAAAATTTAGAAGTTTGGTAATGTACAATTCTCAATATAAGTAGCATCTAGAAGAGGAGTTCAGGGAGCAATGCTATTAGGCAGAAAGTTAAAGTTCACTGATAAATTATTCCAATTTGGCAATATGTGCACTTCTTAATGCGTTACACTAACACATTCAGTACGTTCCAGCTTAGCTTAAGAGAAAACTCGGCCAGACTTCACCGCATTGAATTGCACAGATCCCTAATAATGTTCATTGCTACCTTGTGTCATACAGTTTGATTGACTTCTACCTGCAGTTACTCTATTTTACAGTAAAGGAGGATCTTAAATAGCATGCCCTTTATCATCAGTCACATTTTCTATTGAAAATATTGTGGTGATATGGTTGGTTATGGCAGAGTCCGAATGATTTTCAGTGACTCTCTCGAGATAGTTGCAATATGAGAATAAGCATGGTCATGTTGAAAGAAAGCACTGATGAGAAAGTTTACAAATGGCATGTCTAATGGCAGTATCTCGTGAACGTACCACTGGATTGAAAATCAAGCAACTCTTCTCACTGAAGATCACTCGCTGGCAGTTCACCAAGTTCTATAATCATTGGTCCTAACACCATTGTAGTCTAACGATGCTGTGGTGGTGTTAAATGCACTCATCGCTACGGTCTGCAAGCATTGAGTCCTGTGTTGCGCAACCATTTATAG
Organism: Teleogryllus oceanicus; assembly: GCA_964035755.1. Lineage (NCBI taxonomy): Eukaryota > Metazoa > Arthropoda > Insecta > Orthoptera > Gryllidae > Teleogryllus > Teleogryllus oceanicus. The sequence goes on from CAXIVR010000001.1 coordinate 106,833,316, forward strand.
AGAGATTATTTTAAGGGACAGTTTTGAATGCTACTGCTTGGCTACTACTTGTAGCAATAAACTATAGCTTTTGCCCATGCACTCAATTCAACAATTTGGTTGTTAACAATTGTATCACGTGTAAATGGCTTCGAAAACTACCTCTTACAATGACATCAGCTGATATGTTAATTTGTTTTGTGATCTGTCAAACTGGTCCCTTCTTAGAGCAACTTCTCTATACCAATGGTACTGGCTCTCATTAATGAATGCTGAACAGAATGTTTGATGAATGTGGAATGAATAGAACCATGACAATTAGAGATATCCATCCATGGTCGACAATCCATGGGTCCTTCCTCCTTGTGGTTCGAATTAACCTTCAAGATCCTTTGTGACAAGTATGAGCACTATCGAGTATATTCAGTATATATATCGTATCCACTGCTGCAAAAGGTTTGTAACAGTAATATTTATGTGGCAGGTGTGTCAGAACAACCTGATCATTCACACTAACAGATCTCTACAATAGGATGTCTCATGAATCCACTTAGCTTATCAAATCATTGTCCAAATTTTCTCCTGAGTCGTATTGTACTTTACAGTGATGATATGAAACAAATTAGGCAATGTAATACAGAGCACACACATTGAGATATTTATAATCCAGCAAGTCCAGAGATAAGCTCTTCCCTTGGATGCAATGTGCGTGGTTGAGTGAAATTGAATTATTAGCATGTATGATGTGGTAATCATCTTTTTTAGCAAACATTTGATGAATGTAATCTAATGCAGTTGTGGCTTGTGATTTTCTAAATAGGGAAGGCTGCAAATGCATTGCATTATATTGCATTGCATTGCATGCTTTTTTTCCCCTACATTTGTTGCATCAACTCACAACGCAACAAGTCTCCTAACCCCTTCTTGGGTGTTGAGCGCTATTGGAGTAATCCTCCGTTACTTTCTACTTTAAATCTGGAGTAATCCTCCATTACTGTAAATATTTCTGTCTGTCACGTCTTGTCGCAGTCTGTTGTCAAGAGGACCGCCAGGTAGCATCTCGGTGTATGTGCCTCCCACCACGCACTCCTGCGTCACTACCCAGCGGCAAGAATTGGGAAGGAATAAGGATAGGGGTAGGGTTTAGGACACTTCACAGGGGTTGGACTAGCACTTGTGAAGCAGCCAAGCTCGTTTTGTTGAAACAAATTTCACATGAGATTCGACGGGAATCGAACCCGGATCTCCTTGGTGAAAGGCGAGTGACTGCTCTGCGCCACGAGATGGCCAGAGGATTTCTAGAATGCATGCATTAAATACATAATCTCTTCTGATACAGGCATAAGGGAGTAGCACTCCTATCACAAATTGAGAAAACTAGTTGATGCGCAATGCTACTCGCTGAGCTGCATAGTAATGCTATCTGGTGAGCATGCCCTTCTTCAGACCCTATGCCTCCCCCCCCCCTTTGAGGGCTGCCTAGCCGCAACCTTCTTCCACCGGTAAACCTGTGCAGTGAATGCATGACGCCACGCCTCATCGTTTTACACAGGCCTGGAATGAAGTGGGATGAAGTGGGAGCCTAACATTTTTGCCCTGTCAACAGCTTGTGCAACAGATGCAACAGATGTGTTAAGGACAACTGTTATCGAAATCACAAACAAAAATGTTGACTGTAACATAATGTAACTCAGAGAGCCATTATTAATAAATATGTACATTTATAAATATAATTTTAAATTTCTTTTGTGTGGCAATTTCTACAGGAGAGTGACAGCCTGACAGCCTTTAATGACGAGCTGCGCCTGATCTAATACCAATGTAGTTCAGCAAAATGCTTCAAAGCTTACTTCACTAATCTATTTTTTATTTACTTACATTACTAAACAGATTATTATGCTTTCTAATTGTTTAAAACTTCCAGCAGTCTTCTCTCCAGTTCATTATTTAGAATTTAATTTATAAATGAGAGTGCACATGGGAGAGGAGTATTTTGCGAGGAGGAGGATTTGTATCTAACTTGCATCTCACTTGCAACTTTCTCCTTTATTGATATATTCTTGGGCAAGTTTGTCCATGAAGTGGGGGCAAATTGTCTTCTCTGGGAGGGAATGCGCAAGAGAGAATTATAAATGGCAAATAAAGTTAAATTATTAGATGGTTCTTTAAAATATCTCACAAAAAGATGTGGTGATATTTACTTTTGGATAAATACTATACAGAATGTTTTTAGTAGGTAATAATCTGTCCATTTGGATACACTCAAAGTTGTGCAAGAAAGAGCTTTTTTTAGAAATTTTATTACCAAATTACAACACAAAAATGTTTCTCTCAATTAAGATTCCCCTGAAAAGAATAGGTATCTTCTGTAAGGGTATTGAATTACTGAGACAATGGTGTGAATTATTAAACAATAAAGCACATTAATGGAGGATTACTTCCCTAGTGCAAAGCGCTCAACGCCCCTTAAGGGGCTTAGAGACGCGTTGCGTCAAGGTGTAGACGCAAAAAAAAAAAAAAAAAAGGAGCTACATAAGAACTACTTTACTAAAATGCATAAATGAATTATATGCTGGTGATTATATTCTTTATAATAACATTGTTTTAATGTAATGAGAGGTTTTAATCCATATAATAGTTAGCCTAAATAAAAACAAAAGAAATGTGTAAAATGACCTCTTTCAGTAGTATATTCATTTGCACTGCTTGTGTCAGAGTATCATATTAATGGTTTTCTGATACTCAAATTTCCATGAAAGTAGCTTTTTCTTTTTTTACTACAAACTTACAAAACTAATTTGAAATATCCGGAAAGGCGCTACTTACCATTTAATTTCTGTAAAGAACATTTCGAGTAATTTGCAAAGACACTTCTCACTGAGGAGGACGTGTTATGTGAATTTATGTATGAAGGGAAAATACTGGTACCAAAAGTAAATGTAGGAGAAAATTGAATTTTTGTCTCAGAAGGGTATTTCTAATTTTGTAATCTATCCACCTTTTATTCAATTAAACGCAATACTAAGAATTTCATAAAAAAAGAGGCTTCACAGAAAATGTTGATTATCTATGAGATCTAATTGAGTTCATTGTGAATTATTGTTTACCTAAGGGATCTAAAAATATGTCTTAGGTGCTTTTTTATTGCCGATTATAAATGGTAAATATTATGACATTAAAACATGTGAATTATATTATATATACTATAAAGTGAGTAAAAAGGGTTGAATCCAAGAATATTCTGAAAACAGTTTCATCTCTTATCATGATGTCCTTGTTATGTATTGAGAACACAAGTGAATGCATATGAGATTACGGTGTTTATATATTTATGTGTGTTAGCAAGCAAGCAATTATGAATTAAGACAATAATGGTTGCATGACGTTACCTGCAAGACGAAACTGATAACGTGTGCCACATAACAAACCATCTAACAGATATGTAGTGGCACGCCTGTCAACACTTATTTCCTCCCATTCACCATAATCTCGTCTGTATGAAAGTAAAAATCCTTTTACTACAGCTCCCCCATTATCTCCTTGTTTCCATTGCAGTTGGACGGAAGTGAGAGTCACAGCTGTAGCTAGTAGTAGAGGAGGAGTTGGAGGCACTAAAGAGAAGAAATGTTATTGATATTGTTAGCATGCAAGATTACAGATTAGACTAAAGTCATAAAATTGATCAGACATGTTATATTAGCTGAAAAATATTGATTTATTACTATATTTCACATAGTCAGTTTTTGTTTTATGAATATTAAATATGAAGTAATTGTATATTATCTAAGAAATGTATGCAAATATTTTGATACAATAGTAGAGAGATTATATTTGTCAAAATACATGAATGAGTGGAAACAGACAATGAAACATTACGTAAAAAAAATATCATGGAATGTTATTTCCAACGAAATGCACAGAGATGCACATTACACCAATGAGAATAATTATTTCTTTAATAATAAATATTCACATCGTATGACTTTTAAGATCATTGTAATGTTTGTTGTTTTGGGTTAACGATCCGTTCGAGGTTGACAGAACTCAAACTGAACGCGATGACACTGACACAGTATATGTTTCAAAAAAATAATGAGAGTATTTGAAGTGAGTTGGTTGCAAAGGAAATGTTACTTTCTGTACGTAGGTAGAGGCTACTTTCTAATACTTTCTAAGGGGTTGACTCTGAATTTTAGCAAAGAGGAGTAACCTTTTTCCATTCTTTTGACAATCCAGATGAAATAAGGTGCAGTTCTTTCATTAGGATTCACAAATGCGAACTTCTCTATCCATGCATTAAAAAGAACTGAATTTTTAATGAAAACAAATAATATGATGATGAGATCATATTCCATTAGCATTCTCGTGTGGATGGTTTAAGAAGCTTCATTATAAGTAGGTCTCTAATGGATTTATTGTAGCACTAGTAGCTTTATGGTTTCGATATAACACACATTTTCGAAGATGTTGACCATTGTTTGAACATTACTACGTTACTCAACTAAGACGTTTAAGTAAAATAATCATGGAAATCAATAGCAACTGCCCGTCTTCATTGCCTGTACTCATTGCTGGTCCTCAAATTCCCTTCTTTGAGAAACCTGAATTTAAATCTAAATAAACCTAGTGAAACCCCCTAATAAAAACGAAACAGTGAAAATCTAATAAAAAAGTATGGTCCCTTCAGGAACCACATATTTATAAATAATTACTATTATGAATTTTTATTGATAAAACAAAGTACACCCAGATCCCATTAATCACCCCTTGCTAGGCTAACCCAAAAAGTCCACACTCTAAGGATTCTCAGAGTTCTGCCGCCACGGAGAGCCGACGGTCTCCAACACCGGAGATCGATCGAGTTCAGGTGTCAGCGGATAATCTCGCCATCGTCGGTGATCCGACCTGACTCCCAACATTCCGGCAGTACATCCACGGCATGGGGGCATTACAGTAGTTTTTCAAGGGATGTCTGAAGGTTTGTAGGAGAACAATTGCAATATAATATTACGTAACTGTTACAAATAATACGTGACAATACGTGATGTTTGCGGCGCTAGTTTTCCTCAGTGATGTCGAAGCTCTCATATGTTAGATCTGAAATACAAATTGTCATCAATGCACAGGGGGGGGTAGTATTTCTTTTCTGAAAAATGAAAGCTTCAGAGTTTATATTCATGACCGCACGATAACAATAATTGCGAACTATTTTCAAAAGGAGAGAGAGAGAGAGCATTCGACGTAACAACAAAACAGTTTGCCTATCGTGTTCCGATTGCACACGTGCATTCATGTGTGTAAAACACTATACACAGTGAAGATGTATCCACTGTCTACCCATTGATGTTGCTGTTGAGGAAAAAAAAATCATTCTAATAACTAATAGTCTTAATCTCATGTTTAAATTTTCCATAGAATAACAGCAATAAAATATTAAATAATATGACGATACCTACCTTGAACTTGCAATGAATAAACAATGGAATCTGTTCCCAAACTATTTCTGGCGATGCAAGAATAATTTCCTTCATTGGTCCTTTGTACACTTTCAATGATGAGAGTGTTCTCAGAAGTTATTTGAATTCTAAAAGGTTAAAAAAAATCCATTGATATTTACATTATTTATGCAGTTTCAGGTAAGGTAATCTAATACATTCTTCCTACCTAGGTTGGCTATGTAATTTAAGGTCTCCAAGTTTCCATTCTGTTGATGGCTTTGGCACACCCACGCATATACAAAGCAATTTTAAATCCATTTTCCATGGTACAATGAAAACTTGTCCAAAGGAAACAATAGCAGCTGGAACTGAAACAAATACAAAATATCTATATTACTAATTTCCAGTACATGCAGGAATTGAAAGAAAATCATTCAGCTCCTGGCCATGTGAGATGTGTTTATGAATTCATCAAATACCTAAAAACTTGGGGAAAATTAAAAAATCATGAAAAAGTTTCCATTTTGAATGAAAAATGCAAATATTTTATTGTTATTCCGCATATTCTCGCACTGCGCATACCAATTCAATGTTCATACTCAGTCAGTAACTGCATACGAAACAGCTAACGTCATGTGATAGTAAGGCTCTAAGAGAGTTCCCCGACCATGCTATGGAACAGCAACTTTTTTATATTATTGATATGTAAAGATCTGTTGACTTTATATATAATATAGGATATTAAAATTTCAGGATATCAGAGGTATCCACCACAATTAGTCGGCAATTGTGGATATACCTCTGATATCCTGAAATTTTAATCATGGAGTGCCACAAGATCTCTGCTGCCACTACAAAATATAAAATATATTATATATAAAGCAGTATTCATGAATACTGTAGTGTTAAAATATTTAATTTAATGTTGAATTACGCAAGCATGCTTTATTTGTCGTTATTCAGCACGGTGCGTGCTACTTTTTGGAAAATATTTTTGCCACTGTGGCCATTAGTTTTTTGCTATTAACATCTTAGATTAGATTTCCTCACGAAAATATTAAAATTTTAAATATTTATAGGAGGTGTCTGTGAAAATTATTGTTCATTTCAAAATAAATTTGTGACACACTACCTACACCTCTAGTTTGGTGCAAATGACTGAGAAATGTAGTATGAAGATTTAATTCAATATAGACTGATCAGCTTCCTCTCCATCAAAGGCTAGTTTTTTTATGGAATACACAGTAGAACATAAAATATAATCAGCCAATTTATACGTATACACTATAATTCATTCAGATAACAAAAGGTGGCCTATAATCATTATAGTAATGACAGACAGTAAATGGATTTCAGTTAAAAGGATAGAGACATGAGAATAGATGTTGAACTGAACTGAATTGAACTGAACTGAAGTGAATTGAATTGAACTGAACTGAATTGAACTGGCGAGAATGAACTATGACCTGTGCCACTCCCTTGTTTTATCCATGGATATCAATTAAACAAAACAATTTGAGCGGTGCATTAATTTCAAACAGAAATTAAGCAAAAACTACTACTTTCTTTCAAAAATTTGAATGACCTTTCTTAAAGGGCTATTTTCTATAACAGGTTTTATTTAAAACAAAAATTTCTATCTTCAGTTTTGTGGTTTTTAAAATATCAACATATTTTTCAAATAAAAAAAAAGAGTTCGCTGGAAACAAGACTAGCACCACATTTTTTACCGTTTTTTGATACATACGAGGAGAAAATTTAAAGGAAAAATTTGGAGCAGTTTTTGGGAATTTAAAAAAATAAATTACAATAATTTCAATGGCAAATGACGTGAAAACTGCTTATGTCAAAAAATTGTACATGACTCTTATTAAAGAGCTGATTTTTTAGAACACATTTTGATTTGTTCACAAGTTGCTCACAAACATGGGCATTTGCTAGGCGATCTGGCTGACATGATGAAGGAAATGAAAGAACAAATGGGAAAAAAGAGAGAGAAAGAATGAGAAAGAAAGGAAAAAAAGAAAGAAAGAAAAGAAAGAAAGAAAGAAAGAAAAGAAAAAGAAAAAAGTAAAAGAAAGAAAGAAAAAGTAAAAGAAAGAAAGGAAGTAAAAGTAAGGAAGGAAGTAAAAGCATAGAATAAAGAGGTCTTTACTCTATGGTATAAGTAATATAAAATGGTATGGTATAAACATCTATGGTATAAATAATAAGTAATACATCTTTACTCTATGGTAAAAGCATAGAGTAAAGATGTATGCCTCTTTAGTCTATGGTAAAAGTAAGGAAGTAAAAAAGAAAAAAAAGAAGGAAAGAAAAGAAGAAAAAGAGAAAAAGAAAGAGAGGGAAGAGAAAAAAGAAAGAGAGGGAAAAAAAAAAAGAGAGAAAGAAGAGAGAAAAAGAAAGAGAGAGAAGGAAAGGAAGAGAGAGAAGGAAAGGAAGAGAGAGAGAGAGAGAAAGAACGAAAAAAGAAAGAAAACAGAAAAAGAAAGAAAGAAAGAGAGAGAGAAAGAAAAAATAAGAAAAAATAAAGAAAAAAACGGAAGGAAAGAAAGAAAGAGAAAGCAGGTTAGAAAGCAAGAGAAAGAAGGAAAGAAAGAGGGGAAGAAAGAAAAGAAAAGGAAAAAAGAGTGAAAGGAGCAAAGAGAGAAAAAGAAAGAAGAGAATGAAAGAAAAAGAGAAAGAAAGAAAAACTGTATCCAAGTTGAACTCTGAATAAGAGAAAGAAAGGTTTTTGGGCAAGAATTGTTAACAAAATATTCACTCCAATGAAATCAAATCAATTTTCTAAGGCAAATCAGCTATAGATTTGGTTCTTATCGCTCATCACATCCTTCGTGAAGGAATATACTTCTGTTGTGACAACATGGAGAATGATAATTTAAATAACTATATTTTCCCCTGAACTCTAGAAGACGTGCACAGATAATGAAGGTACATTTATGTCCAGAACCAAATAAGGGGCCATCTCACAATTTGCTGAATAGATTAGGAAAACTGGACGAAAAACCTGATCGAGATGGGGGGGTCATTGACCCAGAAGCTGAGGTACAACACATGTTACATGTTGATTAGAATTATACGTCCAAATGGTAACTTGATATTTGATGAACAATAATACATATCATTGTTAAAATTAAAATTAATTTCCTGATTGATGCTCAGTATAATCTGTGGATACCAAAACAATTCAATAGATGTAGTTAGTGGAATCATACTACTTTCTCTGTTTGTGGAATAACAAAGTGTGTTTTCTCATCGTATCAATCATGGCACTAAGATCATTATGTTAAATGAGGTACTGCAAGAAAAATAAACTACTCGTTTTATCTAGATAAAAAAATTGATGAGAATCATAAACCGTCAAAATGTAAAATTTTTTACGACTTGATAAAAAACTATTCACATACAATACAAAACTTAATAGGTTTAGCTAGGTTCACAATTTGGGGAGAAATATGGATGTATACAAAGTGTCTTCCTTTGAAAATAAAAAAATCACTATTCCAAATGACAATTTGAATACACATGTCATTTGTTTAATTTAAAATAAAACTTTCTCCCAACCATTACTTGAAATACTTATGAAACTTCTGTAGTCTGGAATGCACGTTTGCGAGTTCAAATCTCCTAAGAAGCTGTAAGTGTTCAAATGGCGGAAATTTCTTAGTGTGCAATGACATGCTTTTGACATGTAAAAGGTCCTAGCTAATGCCCGACAAAGTGGTAGTATTGGGCGCCCATGTGGTGACTTATTGGAAAATAGCCAACAATATAGCCCATGACAGGGAGTGGGCAACGAACAAGCACTAGCTTTAGATGTAATTCTCTGTCTAATAAGAGCCCATATTCGCTCCGCCAGGGGGCCGGCGAAAGTAACTGACACTTGTTGGGTCAGTCCCAGGTGGCAAACATGGGAATCAAATAAAAATGGTAGCGTTGGGCGCCAACGTAGTGCCAAATTCAAATATGCTCAGCAATTCATACAACATGGCTGGGCTGGGCAATGGGCACGCCTACAGAGCCCGTAGAACAAAGTGCAACAAAATTTGAAATTTTTCTCAAGATAAAATGAATCTATTTAATATTTGATCTCTCACTCTCTTGCACAGAAAGGATAAAAAAAATGTAGTAATATTGGAGATCTTTTTTTCTCGTTCGAATTTCAGGCAAGATTACCTAAACAATAAAGTAAATACCAATGTTCAAAGTGAAATTTTCATTTAATTATAATTTGTTAATGAATAACTATATTTTCAAGCAGTTACCTCCTTTGGCAAGTAGTTTTCACAATTCCTTACCTACTGAATTAGGTGATAATTGTATCACTGGCGTACTAAGACCTTGTCCAATTTTTGTGGATGCAGTAACCCATGCCTCATATTTTTCTCTCTTTTTTAGGCCAACTGCTTTATAATAATGTTGATGGGAAGGCAAGGTTGCCTTCATTATTTTTGTTTCTTCACCTTGTTCTAGAACTCGGATATATACAGTATATTTTGAGAGAATACCATTTGGATGCCTTGGAGGAAGCCAACTGATTATAACAGTATCATTGGAGCCCACAACAGCTTTAATTTTTTCAGGTGCCTCTGGGACTGAAACAAAAGAAAATTCATTAGAATTTGTGATACAAAACAACAATTATTCTAATTATGTACATAAATTGGGATAATATTAATTAATTGCCAAATGATTTTGAAATGGCTATACGTTTTTGTTGAAAGAGTAATAACTCCTGGAAAATGAACGCCACTTTATATGCAAATGTGAAATAACGCAGAACAAATTATTACTAATGTAGTTTTGTTATTGACACATTATTCTGGTTTGTTTTACGAAACTATGTCTTAGGAGCAGCCACAGCAGATTGGACAAACAGAATACACAAGGTCCGGAAGAAGAATAAAAAGTATTACAAAATGACATATAAAATCAAGTTTGAGAGAAATTTTTGGGGGAGACTTTCACGTTACACCGTTGTTGATTAAGGCGCAAATTAGATATCCCTTTTCGGAGGCGGGTGATTCATTATCGTCCGTCCGTCCGTCCGTCCGTTTGTTCGTTGAGTATGAAAATTGTGTATAAAAAATCATTGTGCATGAAAAATCATTGTGTTCAGAAAAAAATCAAAATGGGATCTCAGTACCTGGTGGGATAAAAAGTGGGATCTCAGTCAGAAATATTAAGTTTTTACGAACCAGTCAGCAGTAGATTGCTGCAACAGACGCGTTTCTTACGTTACTGGCGTTGGGTTTCTTTGGACGAAGCAGTTTTTTTAAGTACTTCTTGAGGTAGTGTAATTTAACGATTGTGTTTGGTTATTAAATGACGGATTCTTGACACACGTTATTACTGATATCTTGAAATTTTCTGGTCCCTGATTACGCACTTCAAATATTGTACTTGCTTACCTTAAAAATCCTAACCTTTCGACGCAATGCACAATTCTAATGCCTTACTGAATTTACTTTCAGCTCTGGACAAAATTCCATTTTCTTCAGCCAACTTTTTATCCACTTTTATAACGTGTTTCGTTGCTGCGAAGTCAGTGATTGTCAAATTTTGAATTTTCAATGTCTTGTCATCTGTTGAGGGAAAGGAATCGATAGGTGTCTTAATATCTTTACTGTCTGATTTTTCAATGGACGTCGAAGGATCTTCGGTGTGAAAAAAGGTGTCTGTGATAGCACTTTGAACTTCCTGAAATTTCTCATCATGATACAGTTTTTGTTGCAATTTTCGTTTCTTGACGGTGTTTCTCCTATTGCAATTAAACTCTTTTTTATCTTCTCTACATTCATTTCGCAATAACTTGAACTATCTGAGGAGCATAAATTGTCATTTCTCTGATTTCCAATGTTTTCACTATATTCACTGACGTCCCGCTACTTTTGTTAATGCCCAGGAACCACTGATCTCGACGCTCTCTTCACTAACAAAAAGCCTTTTTGAAAGCCGACTCCCTTTTTTCCGACATGAATCATAAATAGGCCAATCTAATGACTCCTCTAAATCAAGTTTCATTAGTAAATCGTGGTTTGCCCGTCTTGGAGAATTTCTTTTCTTAAAATCTTGATCAGAAAGCGTAAATTGATTGACACATCTGTCGTATCTCATACGGTGATCGCCACTTATGTTGCACAGCGTACACACGATTCACAGAACAAACTCTAGCATTTTTCTCTTTATAACATGTGTATTGCGTCTGGTGTTCAGAAAATTTTACTCAAGTCCCTTGACAAGTCGTCTTTTGTATTGAACGAGAAAGGTCAGAGAGGCACCCTATCCCTAGGACGCAAAGGAACTCAGTAGTAACATTCGTTTCGCTGACACGAGGAAGAGCACTAGTAGAATTCGTTTCGCTGTCACCCATTCCTTCTGGGGACAGAGTGAAGTTGTGAGTTACGAATATTTCTTGAAACTCTTATCAGACAGATGGTAATTTTTTTATTGTTTTTCGACACTTGTATCAAAGAGTGATCGAACACAACGCGTTAGTGGAGAGGCAGGCAGCGCGTGCCCGCATACTTTGTATAGATTTTTTTTAGATCTCTACGTGTTCAGTGCCTACTTTTTTCTTGGCATTTTGTAGAAAATTGGACAATAAATACGCCTACAATTTTTCAAACTTTTGTCTAAGCGTGTTCATATAGAAATTTTCATTTTTTTAAAATATTTACGATTTTTTAATGGAATATTTATTTTTTGAGAAAGTAATTTACTGAGGAATAAAATACACATATCAAAGTGTTAAATGAAATTATTGTATCCCGCTCGCAAGATTGAATGTGGCACGCGTTAGGGCGCGCACATTTTACCTTAGCGCGTCTAGGGGGGCTCCCCAGCCTCGGAAAATATTCCGTGACGCCTATTGGCTGAGGGCAGCACCCACGCCCAGCAGCTAGCGGACATTGCCGTCCTCGCCAATGTTGTTGCGACTGCGGTAGAGTCGAGTTAACCGAGCTAATCTGTCTGTTTTTTCCTCTTGTATCCAGAACCTGCTTGGCCCCCGTATTTTTGCCTGTTTCTCAGATTGATGATTTTGGATAACGACCCCTGGCTGTTTGTTGTTTAGAATTCTCACCAGGATTGTGGCTCGATCCCGCTTATCCTCCGGTACGCCTATTAGATTCGGCTTTCCTCGCACCGCGAGACTCACCGCGAGACGCACCGCCAGATGCACCGCGAGGCGCACCGCGAGACGAACCGCGAGACGAACCGCGAGACGCACCGCCTATCCGCACGGTCTCCGATATCGGAACCCGCCTGGAGGCCAGGTTCCCCGGGACGGCATCACCCTCGGCGCCTCCTGCGCCATCGCCGCTACCAGCCCGCCACGTCGCGCCGAGGTCTCGCCGGCCTCGCGCTCGCCCGCTTGGAGGACTCCGGACCCCCCTCTCCCCCCGGCGGTTACAAGCCGCCCCGACGGCCTAACGGCGCCGACGCCGCACTTCAATTTACACGGCCCCGAGCCGACGATATGGTATAACTTACTGACATTGTGAATAAACTATGTTTTTATGAGTTTTATCCTTTTCGATTTATCGGAAAACACAACAGAAGCAAACCAGGAAATTTTTTGTTAACCCTTCAGCGTGGTATGCCGTCTACAGACGGCAAATTCCTTTCTCTTCTAAACGCGGTATGCATTGAGCCTGGACGGCATGAATTTTCCTTTCCATTCGCGGTAAGCCGTCTCATGACGGAAGCGACGTTTACCTGTTTCTCCTCTGATTTGTGGTATGCCGTCTACAGACGCTCGTCGCTTGTCGGTGCCGTGCACAGACGCTGGCTGTGTGTTACCGCGAATTTTCTGTTTCTTTCTTGGTTTCTAATAATTGTATTTTTTAAAATTTTCAGACATAGGTGGTATGCGTTATTTCATTACCTGAAAATATTTGTTGATACAAGCGAGTATGTCGTATTTATAATAAATTATCGTCATTATTTTATTCGTCATAATTATCGTCATAGTTTTATTATTGATATTATTATTATTATTATTATTATTATTATTATTATTGTTCATTCATATTGAGCATTCAGAAACGCAACGCCGCCTAAGCTGAGATGCTCCCGCAGCAGGCAGGCCTCGCAGGATGTGCTCAGCTGGCTACCTGCTCCCGCGGTGCCGCTGACCGCACCTTTCACCGCCTTCAAATGCAACCGTGCACACCCTTGCCACCGCGTTGAAGGGTTAAGTACTTTTGGAGCATCAATCATATTTTGTGAAGTACGCGTAAATTCCAAAAAGTAATGTAGGCATAACTACACAAATAATCAATTGTCAGGTAAATAAATAAACACGTGTCTCCTTTCTTGACGTCCAGATTTAAGAAAAATAAATTTAAATAAAATGTGTCAATTCTTGTTCGATTTGTCGAGGAATGGCTTGTATTTGAATTCCTTTCGCTGACACCCATCCATTCTGACGGCAGAGTGAACTTCTGATATACTAATATCTCTTGAAACCAGTGGCGTGCATTCCAGGTAAGCTACGTATGTTGCGCCTACCCTGGAGAAAAGGCAGTTGAATGTAATTATTATACTTTGAAATCATCACTTACGCCATAGAGAATTAAGCTTGGTTTTTAAAATTCTCCCAAGAAAGGGTACACTGACTCCCGTAGGCGCGCGGCCCTTCATTGAGCACACCGCTGTTGCTGACAGACAAAGCGGTTGAAAGAGACGGAGGTAGTATAGGCGCCCCAACCCGGCCCGAACTGAGCATGACGTTGTTCTCTATCTAAATACTACAGACGGACAAAACTGCATTCAGTCTCTCTCGTATCTCGTCCGAACTGTGAATCATTCTCGCTGGCCGAAGAAGGGAGAAGGGTCGTGGAGGGGGAAGCGCCCAGCCAAGACCACGGGAGTGGACTGGCGAAAGAGAATCTCTTTGCGGGAGGCAACGAGAGCCGCCGACTACGAGATTATCGTATTTCGTAGGGCAGAGTATTCTAGTAAGCAGTCCAAGCCGGCCGAGGGTCGGAAGAGACTCGTGATTAAAAATGCATAGTGTAGAGCAAGAATTTCTTCTTAATTAATTGATTTAAATTAAATACAATAATTGCACTCTAGCGTAATAATGAAACGTTTCCTTATACTTTCATAATATTGAAGAATTACATTTCGTCATACACAAGAAAAGTTAGAAATAAATAAATAAATTAATAAAAAATAAAAGGAGATGGCTCACAGCAACTATTACAGTCTATTCTTATTATTGTAAATGATTTGGGTTCGGGTGTTTACGTTTTGCATACTTTGTATGTGAATGAAAACCTCACATAATTTAAACTTCGGAAACGTTGAAATATGAAATAATAATTATTGATTCCGTTGAAGAGAACCTTTTCTTAGAGTCCTTCATCGAGCTATCTCCCATCTGACCTGAGAGATGACCTGAGCCTATCTGCGTATTTCGCACGTGGAGAGGCTGTCAACGCATGCGCCGTGCCGTAGAGGTAGGACCGTTTCTTCCCGTCCCCTCTTACGGCAAACTGAGGGAGCTTTGACACCTTGAGATGATTCCGAACGCTCAGGTTTTCAGGCCCACTTTTGTTAATTGTTAAAAAATGATGTTCCTTTACTTCATTTCACAATTAAATCTTAATTATACATGAATAAATAGGGCTAAATTAAAATGTTATTTTCCTAGTTTATATTAAGGGTTTAATATATTTTGACATTATTAACTGCAAACATTGAGAAAATTTGTAATAAAAGTAAATTATTATGTTGTTGTTGTTTTTATTATTATTATTAGTATTATTTTATTATTATTTTTAATTATTATTATTACATTATTTATTATTATTATTACATTATTTATTATTATTATTATTACATTATTTATTATTATTATTATTATTATTATTATTATTATTATTATTATTATTATTATTAGCCATTAACATCGCATGTGGGCAAGGATTCCCTACTAGGCTAGGCTTACATTGTAAAAATCTGGAGGAGCCCACTTCGAGAAGAGTGTTTCCTCATTAATATCAAGAAATTTATACTAACATTATTAATTAATAAGAGAGTTAATGAATATTAACATTTTTACTTTTTAATTAAAATTAACATTTAATTTAAATAAATTTAAATTAATTTTTATTACCATTACTATTTTTTCTTAATAAAATTTCTTAAATAATACATGGGCGTAAATTAAACAAGTTTCAATCATTAATTTTGAATTAAACATTACGCTTGTTTTCTCGCGTAAGAATAGTTAATATGTCTTATTAGCGCTCAATGTCAATTTTTAATACAGTTTTAGTTATAGTTTTTGCTTACAATAAGGAAACTGGGCTATTATTTTCGCGAATGTTAGTGATACGGTCAAATTTAACCAAAGAATCGTATTTTGTGATAAACGGATTTGTGGTAGAAGGAAGTTTGGGATGTGTAGGAAGACTCATTTATTGGTGAGAAGACACGTTTCTCCATTCTTTAGCGCTACTAGAAAGGACAAGATCTCTACCGAGAAATTCGATAAATTTTCAACATTATATCACGTATTGCCAAGCTCTGCGCCCAGACGTGAAGTCCAAGGCCAGCGACGAGCTTGTGTTCATGTCTGCGAAAGACCGTTGGCTGGTCCCTCCGTCTGACGGTCCTGGCTACGATATTATCGAGTCGTCTCGCTCTCGAGAATGAGTTCTCGTTCATGCCCTCCTATTGGTCACCGCTGCGGCCAATTGGTTTGCGCACCCATCCTATATAATGTGACATGCTAGCCTCTTAGTAGCAGCCCCGATCTTTCTCTTCACCTTAAGCGGCGCTTATTCACCGCATACGTGCGCCCCTTGTGGGCGTACGCGTGCAAGGTATTCGCCGCCGCTCCACCTTCCACTCTGCATGCCATTCGGGTTGCAGAAAACAGAGCGGCGCGCCTCCCGGCGCGCCCGCATCTTTCCAATGTACTTCCTGACCGCACTCCCCGAAACGCTGACGTGTTCGGAGTTCTGGGCGTGCGCCATCAGTTCCTTGCGGAGCTTCAGCGGCGGTCGGAGACGGCGCTTGAAAGAGCGCTGCAGCCGTCCGCTCCGCGCATCCTACGCGAGACCGGCATAGCGGCGAACAGCGGCGTGCACAGGGCCTTCCACAGAAGAAAGGGCCCAAAGCACGTCGCCTTCACCTTCCGCGCACTTCCCCCGCACAAGTTCTCTGAACTGTGCGACGCGGGGGAGCAGCTAGTGCGTGGGAGGCGGTCGCCGCTTCCTGATGCCGGAAACCGCGTGGGAGGCGCGGAAACGAGCCCCGCCGGGCCTGGGCCGCCTGGAGACGACGAAGACGTCGCGGCGCCACGGACGCTTGAGACAAGTCGGCGCCGCCGTGGCGAATTAAAGTGTAGTGTACATAGTGAAGTGAAGTGTGGTATGAATGTGCGAGTGAATGGGATTGTAAATATAATATAAGTATGAATGAGTAAGTGAATGACCACAAAAAAAAAAAGGAAACAAGACAAATGAACAATTTAAAAGAACTTTATTATCTATATTAATAATTATTATTTAAAACAAAATAGCCCAAAGAGGCCATGTATAGTTTTAGTTAGGTTAAGATTAGTTTTAATTAGTTTATTTAAGTTATCGCCCTCCCGCAGCTCCACAAACCTCACGGTTGGAGCTATAATGTAATTCGAATAGATGAATAAATTCCCGCCTTGCCAGGGCAACTGGCGAGAGGAAAAAAAAAAATCTTGGTAGCAGCTTCCGCGCACTTCCACCACACAAGTTCTCGACGCGGGGTAGCAGCAAGTCCCGGCGTGGGAGGCGCGGAAAAACGCCCCGCCGGGTCTAGTCCGCCCGGAGAAGAAAAGGTCACGGCCCCACGGACGCTTGAGTGAAGTCGGCGCCGTGGCGTTCAAAGTGAAATTGAATGTAAATAGTGTAGTGTAAATAGTGCAGTGGGTATGAATGTGTGAATGAATGGATTGTAAATATAGTTTAAGTATGAATGAGAGTGTGAATGTAACAAGAAAATTAAGAAAACAAAGAAATTCTTCATCTTCTTCTGCTTCTTAGTAGCCCATAGGGCTGTTCCATTCCTTGGATTTAAAAGCATTCGTGCCATCGTCACATCTGTCTCCCGGGATATCTTCTCACAGGTCCATTGTCTCTCGAGACCCTTACAAATCTGTCTTCATTCATTCTATCAATGTGTTGATTACATTATCTCCTACGTGATATTATCTATTCGAAAATTGGACTAATTCCACATGTTGTTCTAATGTTATCATTTCTTTCTCTACCCAAGAACATTTTGTTTAAAATTTTCCTCAACACACACATTTCTGCCACTTCTAGCTGACGTTGCATGCTTTTTGTTTCACCTCGTGTTCACCTCTGCTGCATATGTTAAAAAAATGTTAATATATAAATATGTTAAAAATATTATACTATATCATTGTTTTGTTAAAATAAACATTATTTTTCTTTTTGATAATCAGTATAGTCTCTAATTGTATAGAAACAGTTATACAGCAGAAAATATTTTATTTTTAACTTAAACTTGTATACCTATTTCAATTGTTTAATGTCACCTGGCAATGCATTCTTTGATATACGAATATACGAGTAAAATTGTAAAGAAAGAAGTGGAGCTTCTTTTTGAGAAAATAATTGTTTAAAAATTGCCTCTATTTCACGAAAAGTTATGCTAAAACTCATAATTTCCAAAAATTGTACATGACCTTATTTCAAGATCTGGCATTGGACAACAGATTTCATTAAGGAAAATTTCTTATCTCCTATATTGTAGGTACTGGAAAACGCTGAAAAATAATTTAACTTTTGAATAATTTTCGAAAAATTAGGGATTTCAACGAAAGAGACCAACGCCATTTTTAAAGACATTTGTACGCTTTCCAATGTCAAAATTTAATCAATAAATTTTGAGCCTTTTTTGAAAATGTTGTCAAGGCTAATTGTAGATAACCCCTAAAATCATAACATCCATCACAAATGCTCAGGATCTCGAGTTCATTCAGATCCTTTGCCTGATATGATATTATTTTGGGGCTTTTATTTGAAAACATCTTGCAAATAGAATGGAACTAGGAATGATACCTCTGATCATTCTTTGTTTGGTTGAGACCTGTGATATACTGCCAGCTCCTTCTCAACACCATTGAAATATAATAGTAATAATAATTACAACAATAATGAAATAATACTAAAATGAATAATAAAATTGCCTTTGTTAATGGCGAAGCACATTTTCCCAATTTTTTTTCAATAATTATAAATAATTTACAAAATTAATATATTGACAAAACATGCAAGTAACCACTGCCGATTTGAACATTAGTAATCAAGAATTCAGACCTGTTTCTTCAGTCATGCAGTACACTGTATGACTTGTTACGCCATCTCCTACACGAGTATAGGCCAAAACTTGTAGACTGTAGTTTGTATAGGGTTGAAGTCCATGCAATACAGTAGTTGTAGCAGTAGTAACCTTTGTGTCAGGTACCACTTGATCTGAAAGTATAAAATATATGCAATAATATACACAAGTTAAGGAGGAAAAGTATATTTAATTTTAAAAAACGTAAATTTTCATGCATTAAATATACCTGTGCAAAAATAATGAAACTCCTTTGGATTGATACAGGTTTTCATTAGCTTATATACTTTTTTATTTCATTAGCTTACTACTTATTTAGTACGTTAATTATTAGAGAAAAATAAAATTTAATTTTAACAATTAAAGTGAATCGATTGAACTGTAGCGGTCAATTGGGAGGCCCCAGGTTGAAATTTTGACGGTGGTGAGCACCTAACAATAGGTAAACAGTTGGGATGAAAGAAGCTACTGACTGAATGAGACTTTTGTGAGTAGGCTGCTCCAATCGATTATTTATGTAAATTCCTAAGAAAAATTCTGGGTAGAATTCAGAACAAAAACTCGACATCAAATTCTTTCCACAATATTTGGTTTCCACCTCCAATCCTGAAGGGATGGAGCTGTTGGATAAGCTGAATTCCACTTACTCGTCACAATTCAGAGTAGATTTCTTGACTGTGTTTGAATGCTCACAGAAAACCCTAGTATTAATGTATTAGCATCAGAATATTACAAAAAATTAGAAAAGACAAATATGAAAAAGATATTGACTTTGTATGTGGGGTAAAAATAGTCACATGATTCGAAACGTTTTCGTGACGTCTTTTTGCAATAGTTCGACGTTGAATGCATATTGGTTTTAAGTAATACGCTTGGATAACATATAGGAGGACGAACAAGTAATATGCAAATTATATTCAGGTCATGGGATTACCTTCGCAATCTATTCACAGGTTAACAGTTCGGGCAGGCGAGGTTGAGAAATTTTCCCTACGAAGAAAATGGTTTCCCAGGCACCTGTCGTCAGCTTACTAACGATTATGCAAAGAGGTAATGCCAATCTGGAGTCTTTCTTCTCTTCTTTCATGACCGATGATGGCAAAGTTGTCAAAATCTGGCTATCACTAATATATTATTAGCGGTTGACTGTAACGATCTACAATGCAAAAACTGCTGGTATTTAGACCGCATCGCAAAGTTCCCTTATGTTCAACCCATGTCATTCATCTAATGACGTGTGTTTACCACTTGAACCTGAGTCAAGGTTTATTCATGTTAGTTATCACAAATGATATAATGGGTTGCTCGGCCTATGAAACTTTGTGCTGAATTGGGGTGAGTGATACTCGACAAATTTATCGATATTCGATGAATGACAGTCTCGCATGTCGCAATGTCTGCAGAAAATCTGAATGACGTGAGGGATGTTAACAATAAAAATTGACGTGTTCCTTTGTGAGTTGACAGTGAAAGTATAACTTTTTTGTAGTGTTTGCCAAATTAACCATCATTTAACTTGGAGTAATCAACTTTAACAAACTACAAAAAGTGAAATGCCATATCTGAAATTAAGGATTATGGTGATTTTTCAAAATTGTCAAATTAGTCCCAATTTCTATAATAATCTGTTAGCGGCATAGACAACTTCTTGAGAAATGAGAAGTCAGTTTTAAGAGATACACTGTCAGTTCTAAACAAAGGTCTCCTAAAAAGTTTTAAAAGGCAGATAAGTTCAAATTATCTTAACTTCCATAATTTTAGTCCAAAATGGATGATTTTTTTATTCCTGAAAGATGAAACTCTTTAAAACTCATGAATTTCAAACCTCAGTACGGACATTCGACAAATACGTTAACAGGTTTAAAAGTATGAACAACTTCTATCAAAGCTAAAATAAATCTTAAAATTGGAAGATTTGTTCAAATGTTTAGATATTTTCAAAGTGTGTTTTTACCTAGCTATCAGATTTAACTAGCGTTTAAGTCTGATTTTGTTCCACTCATTACCAGGGTGGTCAAAAATATACATGCTAAAAACTGTGCAGTCACATATTGTTGTAAAAAGTCGAGGAGACAATACTCGGTACCGATTCCATTATTGCGGCTCAAGAGTGGAAGATTAGTCCAGACACTTTCTTACCAAACTACAAACCTAATTTATATAGCAAACATTATCACTCTATTACTATGCATTTTAATGAAACTGTTTGCATTTTTTATTTTTAGCTGTGTTGTTAACATTTTTTCTCAGAAATTATATAAAGATATTTGATAAATTTTCTAAACTTGTTTGGTAAATTTGATAATCTATCTAACCTTATAAGCGTTTATATTTTTTAAAATATAACTTATATGTTGAAATATAGCTTCTCTTTTTCATTGAGCGAAAGCCTCGGAGTGGTGGGGATTTGGGGGCTGCAACTCCAGTCCCCTCTCAAATTCAGCCCTAACTGAGAGAAACGGCATCAGTCTTTGACAACCCACACGCCTAATAAAAGTTAAACCCGCTAATAAAAGCGTTTTAGAATTTGCAGAGCATGCTAGTTTATAGCACTACAACTGAAATCGGAACCACGCTCAAATGATTAGACAAAAGTCTGAATGCAATAAATTAAACGAAATATTTTCGACTCAATCTATCAGCCTCTTGTGGTAACCTTTAATACTTGCAAAATCAAATGTCACTTTAACAACAACTATTTTTTAAAAACATACGTTTAAAAAACTTAAGTTTGATGATTTATTTTTGTTTTGAAGGAAACAATTCATAGTTTTAAATCTCTTAATGGATTTGTGAAACAAACTTTGTAGTGGGATTCAAAATTGTTGATTTTTTAATAAAAATATTGTTTTGTATTAGCAAAAGTACGAGAGATAATAAGAGTGGGTTCAATTTTTGTAAAGAGAGCTCTTCCATCTCTTAGGCACAATCAGTACCGTATGAGAATGATAGATTATAATAAAAGATATTATAGATTACATAATTCATGACATTTAAAAGAATTACTTCAAAATATAGAATTTAATTCTTAAGCTATTCAACAGGATAATGTAAATTTCAAGAATAAAATAATTAAATTTAAATGCACCATCGCGTCTGATCACTAATGTACTTGTTCTAAAACCATTACCCACCATACCATTCCTCTGCAGGCTCATAAGACAGCTTGTACCCCTGGATTATTCCATGAACCTGATTATCTGGAGGTGGTTTCCAGCTGATCTGAAGATTTTGGAATGAGAGTGCTGTGCATTCAATATCTTGGGGCGAGGAGCTAGGAACTGAAAGAAATAAAATTTACACAAATGTGAGACATCATGAAATAATTTGTTTTCCATTTCCTTCTGTCGAATTATCTATCAAATTGTACATTTCAGGTTAAAGACATACGATTTTATGAGAATTAAATTAAGGATTGGAATGAAGAAGAAAATCACTGAAAAATTAAAGCTCAGATAATTTAAAATGATCCAACAATTTCTTGTAGTATTATTACATAAGTGAAGAGTAATACGTTTGGTTATTTCTTCTTGCAAAATTGAATAGACTACCAGTAAAAATAAATAATCTCAATCCATCAGGTCTTAAGGAAGAATAATTAGAGCCTAAAACACTCCAACATTACGAAAGAACATATTCCAAAATAAGACTTTCTTGCTCCTGTTCTGTTACACTGTAGTGAAGGAAAAACTACACAATTTGTTTAACTTTGTAAATTTTATTAAATAAAGTGTCGATTCAGTTCTGATGATCTCCAATATTTGATAAACTCGACGGAGCTGCAAGAATTGTCCGATGGAACGCAACAAACTCGAGAATCAGTCCTTCAGAGGAGAGATTAAAAGGAAAGAAAACGAGAGAGCAAACAATATATAGTGTGCTACTTCTTTGCCCTTCACATATCCATTTGTAAATGCTTTCGGCTTTCTAATTGACGCTACTTGGAGAATTACCCGTGTAACCACGAGTCAGTATCTTTATTGATAGCATTCCGTTTGGACTTGTGAGCGGTCGTTCGGCACATTCACTTAAGAACTGAAGTAATAGCTGAAAAATACTCCATTATTTGTAACGATAAACTTCGCAAAAGAAGAATGATTGTTGGTTTTTAAAAGTGTCCCATCTAATGAAATATGCAGATATTTTTTCACTAATTGAGATTTTTCTTTGTAGAAAGTTGATGAAAATTTTCTTGATGCATGGCAAATATCCAAGCTTAAGAAAAAGAAGAACTTACTGAAATGGTGTTTTGTTTTCATCGAACTCAATTTCTGTTCATTTTGGTGCACACCTCAGGCACGTCCCATATAATATTTATTCTTAAATTCTATTTACATAGCTAACTTATGGCCTAGCCTACAAACTAGATACTTACAAACTAATTTAAATCTACTTTGTCTTACATTTTAACTACATCCTAACTTACATCTAACACCGAACATTATTTACCTTATTTACAGTAAGCAATACATACACATACATTTATAAAACTTACACTTATAAACATTACACACTATCGATCACCTCACATATCACACCATGACACTAGTCTGGTGGGACGTATGATGGGATATCATAAACCGCTTTTAATGGTGCTACTCACTGCTCCCGCAAGCACTGACTCGGTGCTCGCTCCACTAAGGAAGAAAAGGGGCTCATCACTGAAATTGACGTACTGCCAGTACCCATGGCCACATATTCGTGATTCGCAACATCAGGCGAGTCGATAACAACGCTATTGGTGTACGAGTGTTATACGTCGTAACGGTCGGCGTGCGGCGAGCCCTGCGTTGTGCAACCGCCTGCCAATAGCAATAGTACTGGCACAGGATGTGCCAGTGCAGATTGCACAGTCCGCAGAATGACACCTATCATTGCCGTTTGATCTGCTCGCGCATGGAAAACAATACGTCTGTTCTCCCTCCTGATGGTGCGTAGCGGCTGTCCAGATCCTGCATATGTGGGTATGCGCGCCTACCTCTCTTTACTGCCGGCAACAGAGGGCGATGGATGTGTGGAGCGCAATTCGGCAACAGGACCATCCGACCTCCCGCAGCCCATGATGGCCCCCTTTCAAACCCGTCTAACTGGAGAAGCTGATATCCAACGGGCCTGGACATAGCGCACGTGCAGATATTCTGTAACCGCTGCACTATGTCGCAATGGCCTGCATGGCCGTTTGGCGCACTTTGTCGCAATGACCTGCATGCGCCGTTTGGCTGGTGGGCCCGACATCAATCCCCCATCCCGTGTCGTAGTACGCAGCCGACCGTGGTAATAAAATCATTGGCTTGGCTTAGCTGACGCTATGCAACATACCCACAGTAGCGGATCGGTCGACTCCTTCTGGGTGCAGCGTTTTGTGACGGTGAGTGTAATACTGTGGATCGAAATCGTCTCTTCATTAAGTAATGTTTTCTCTTTTTCTTCTTGCAACATTTTTATACACGTATGAATGTTGAGCGTCTTCCGATAGCTTAAACCGGGTGTACATTTTATCGTTCACCGAAGATTCGAGCCGCGTCGCCCGGGAAGTCGAGGGCTCGCTCGCCCAGCGAAGCGCCGACGCAACTCCCGTGCTGTCATACGGGAACTATCTCTGCGCGTATCTTACCTTGAAGGATAATCTGAAAGTGGTGTCCTTCAACTCGAATGCATTCTTGGCACCACCTGAACGCATTCTGATTTTCCCTTTGAAGTCTCAAGGAATTGCTGCAATTTTCTCTTCAATAGAGCGCCGGAGCTCTTCCTCCGAAAGCTGGTTTTCTGCATGCATCTGATTTTGGAAGTACACCCAGAAAAGAGTCGCAAGGCGTCTGATAAGATGATCTAGGAGGCCATAATCCACGACTAATAGATCGTCTTTATAAACAGTATTTGAAAAGTTCAAGCATCGTACAGCAGTGTGAGCAGTTGTCGAATCCTGTTGAAAGTAACCAGAGAGCGTTTCTTCTGGTGTCAATAGTTCGAAAAATAATGTCAAAATCTGATTCATGTAAATATCAACAATAACAGTGGTGTTGAAAGAGTAGGTTCTATGATTATTGTGGAACTCAAAGCACTCCACACTTCGAACTTTACGTCGTGAAGTGGTTCATCGTGAAGCAGGTGAGTGATTTCTGCACTTCAGTAGCGGTTGTTTTGGGTGTTGAAGTATCCACTCAGATGAACCACGCTTTATTAGAAAAAAATCAGAATATGTTCAGGAGGTGCCAAGAATGCATTTGATAGGAAGAACACCACTTTCAGCATCTTCTTCAAGGAAAGTTAAGCGCAGCGATAGTTCCCGTATGTCAGCGTGGGAGTTGAGTCAGCGCTGGGCGAGCGAGCCCGCGACTCCCCGGACCAACTCGGCCGAATCTTCAACGAATGATAAAATGTACACCCGGTACATCACCATCGGATTAAACGAGATGATTGAAGAGGAACGAAAAAATTGTGATAAAAATATCGTAACTTGTATTACTGTTTCCTGTCCACTCTTGAATATAAATATGATTTCTACACTCCACTGATTCCACAACCACACTCATTAAATCTAATGTAATATGAGTAACTTTCAATTATAAATATCAATAAAATCAAAAAATTGCCACTCAAAACCGCCGATATATTTATTCATTTCTTCAATAATGTATTCATGACTGCTTAAACACACAATAAAGCATGTATTTACATTATAAATTCACGACTATCCATATAATCGAAATTAGTCTTGCAAAATTTAATGTTATTTTTCAGATAATCAGATGTTATTTTTAAGATATCAAAATAGATTATTATTACTGTATAACCTTCATCTGCTGAAACCTTATTACCTTGATCTTTCATACAAAACATAACTTCACCCTATAACATCGACCAAAAAGTGCAATATTTTCAATTCATTACGAGGATCATTTTTACCCTTTGACTACGATTGTTCCATTGCCAACTTCAAAACGAACTTTCTTCTACTTACGAATATGATTGAGCTTACCATCTTCCAGAGTTTCTGCCATAACTGGTTCCGATGAAGGGCCGTCTCCTTTCACGTTAAATGCCTGGACAATTATGTTGTATTTTGCAAATTTAGCTAGTCCAGTCAAACGAAAATCTCCAGGTAAATCACCAGCTACAGCAACTCTCGTGAAATTATACAATTCTTTATCTGACCTGCAACGCATTTAAGCGTAAATTAATAACAGAATAACCACTGCTGAATCCAAGTGTAAATAGAATATGATCAAATATACTATCCATGTTCATATAATACACATAGTATCACACCATATCATATTTACAAAGTAGTAAATAATATTACGACCTACACGCTGTATCAATATTTTGTCTACTTACCCCGCTTTTCGATACCCTATATTATATCCGAGAAGCTCGCCATTCCATAAATCCCTATCTGGAGGTTGCCATGTTATCCGAAGTGTCTGAGCACTCATAGCTTCAGCGGCGACTTGCTGAGGAGTTCCTGCAGGAATGTCGCCGTCTGTGGTCCCCTGAAATAAAATATGTTGGCATTGTCACGAGAAAAATATATCTACTGATGAATTTTATGGTTTTATTACTTTACAATTTTACTAACATGTAACACATCACTTGGCGCACTCATGCCAAGTTGATTTTCAGCATAAAGGCGAAAATGATATGTGGTTGCAGGCCTTAATCCTGTGACAAGCATAACCGTCTTGTCTCCGCCAACAATTTTTTGAGGATTGTGTTCATGCCATACATCTTTAAGAGAAAGAAAACATAAGGACGAGGTTTAATTAAGTGTAATGTCAACATAATATCTCAATTAATTACTTATTGTATATTAATCAATTTACATATTAGAGTGACTCTGGACCTACCTCTAGCTTCTTTGAATTGTAAAATATACGAAGTTACAGGTGTGTCTCCTGCACTTGGAGACCATGAAAGTCTAACTGAACGACTTGTTTGTTCTGCTATGTGTAAATTCCTAGGAAAATTTGGGGGTTCTGAAAAAGAGTAATGAATAGTAAAAATTTATATTAACGTAAATGGTTGGAGATAAAATCAAAATGATTTCTCATAATTTTACTTTCGATGTCATCACAAATTAAACCATATGTACGTGTCTACTTACCCTGAACTAAAAGTTGAATAGACGTATGATCTTGGCCATATGCATTGTTTGCAGTGCAGGTGTACTCGCCTCTATCCAAATGTGAAGCTTCCAAAATATTTAGTTCCGACATCATTCCATGCGATAAAGTCGTGTTTTTTATCATGTATCTGAAAAAAGGATGTGATCAAGGCATTTTATTTGTATTCTTTAATTTTTTGTTTCAATTAACGTGTTTCGAAGAAGTGAATTGGTTTTTCCGCTTTTATAACATAGTTTCCCCCGTCCCCGAGATGTTCCGCAATATTGACGAAATAAAAGTAAGGTAGTAACTTAATGGTGTAAGAATGTGTTGCCGAAAAAGATTTTTCGTATTTCAATAAAAAATAAAAAAACGATCGGCTCACTACGAAATGGGGTGTTATTTGAGATGCTAGGTTGTGCTACGGGGATCGTGATATCTGGCGATACAATTCGTATTTTTTTCGTGGCGCGTAATTCGGTTTCGCAGTTTGAATGACAGAAGGATCGTCAATTGCTCTTGTACATTTGTGGGGGGAAGTCGGCGCCACCCACACGACCGGACAGTGGCACGATTCGCAATTCGAGATCTTCAAAGACAGACGGATTAAGAATACCTGACAGCAGTGTGACCTAGGAATGCACAACGCTGGAGATTAGGGGTAAGCTACCAGTGCTGAATTGTAAAGGCACTGATTCAGCCAAATCCACATCCAATAAACCAAAAATAGAGATGAATTTCCAAGAACTTATATCATGTATAAAAGTATTTGTCCTGACAGTCCTGACGAAATAACACGAGCTCCCTGCTCCGTGGCAGAGGAATGAAAGATTCATAGCAACTACGTGCACGCTGCCCATAGGAGGGGCAGCGCGCCTAAACGGGCAGCGCGCCAATGGGCAGTGTGACTAAACGCATATAATAAATATCAGAACTAAATTTTTCCTTCGTGGGTCGTGGCAACTATTGACTGCAAATGCAAAGAGCCCAAAAGGGTACCCCTGAATAAGATGGTAAAAAGTTCCCCTCAACCAAATGACATATGAGTAGTTACATTATAATTTTAACTAAAAATAATATTTTTGAAACGTTTCTTAGCGTCCGTTCCACCATCCACACCCCTCTACAGCCAAAAATGAGTTTTTTTTTTATTTTTTGCTAACTAAACACTATTCTATTTAGCTGAAAAATATGATAAATAAGAAGACAATTTATACTATCAGAAAAATATTTTTTTTTATATTTTTTCAGACTCAAATTCAAACAAAAATATTTTTGAGAAGAATAACAAAAAATAATTTTTATTGGTCTTAGAACCATGGAACAGGCTTGAAAAAATCCAAACGTTCCTCTTAAAACATAAATTGTTGTGAATTTTTTCAGAATTTTTTTCAACTACTGGGCTGCAGTTAAAAAAATAAAAACCGTTTCCCGCCTTTAAATCACCTTTGAAAACGAAACCTTTGAAATACTTTGAAAATGACAGCAACAGTTCTGTGCATTTATTTTAGTGTGTATTATACATTTGTGTACATTGTTGTAGCACCCAGTAATATTTTGATTTTGGAATTTAATTACAAATTATCAATTTTTTAGGTCTTTATAATCCTGTGCATAAGTATATCATACGCTACGGAAAGACGATTGTTCTTGGCAGTTTAAAGAAACCACCAACACAAAACCTTGAAAGTGTAATACCGGTGGATAGAGAATTACACTCCATCCTTCATTGAAAAGATTTCAGAAGAAAAAAATAAAACTTTGCAAATTATGACATAAAAAAAGATTATTGCAACATATATAATCTCGAATAACTCGGAAGCGCCTAGGTCTTTTACACCAGGTTTGCGTGTCTCATGGGGACATAACATTTTTTTTAGGACAAGTAACTTCTGGAGACAGATTTTGGAGGACGGGTAGATGACACATGGGGAAATGATGAGGGGCAGTTCGGGTGCAGGTGAAGGATAAATGGGTGACATTGGGGAAATCAAGGGAGAAAGGCTGGATCCATATTACGTTCTTAGGCAGTATTCTACAAAATACGACTTTTATGATGTCCTTTCTTACAATATTACATATTTATATTATTATTTTGGGTGCCTCCTCTCCATAACATTAGTAGACAGAAAAGAGAAGACGAAGTCAATTTAAAATTAAACTGAAGGAAAACACCAAAATCATTTTTCACGTTAAATTAAAAGAAACTATTTTATTTTCGGCGAATTTTTATCTCAATGCTCAGCAATATTGGAATGGGTTACTCGCACAGTACCGGGTCTCTAATTCTGTAAATTACATCTTCGGAGGATGGGTGTTCGCAGTTGGGT
This sequence comes from Teleogryllus oceanicus, assembly GCA_964035755.1. Classification (NCBI taxonomy): domain Eukaryota; kingdom Metazoa; phylum Arthropoda; class Insecta; order Orthoptera; family Gryllidae; genus Teleogryllus; species Teleogryllus oceanicus. The sequence continues at coordinate 106,862,533 of CAXIVR010000001.1, forward strand.
GCTACATTAAATCAATTTTCAGTTTTCATACAATTATTATTTACAAAGGACAGAGTTTTCGCAGATTTCGGATTGTATATACTTATTTATACGCATACAAGAATAAATACTTAGGTGAGGGAAAAGACAACTTTTTCTCTAGTCTGAAAAAGACTAGGGAGAGCATAGATTTCCGCTGCCGGAGTCAGTGACTATTTAGCTGTCCAGAAGATGCCGCATCCTAGGTACAGTTACCAACGTTTCAGACGCCATTCTATGACGTTCGTCCTGGAGGAAGGTCGCAAGTGACTAGGACCCGGCGTCTATCGAACAGCCAAGTACTCGACTACAACAGACTTATTTTTTTAAACTATGGCTCAGCAATTTAAAAAATTTGAAAAAATTCACGTGTTCTTATATGAAGTTTTTTAGATTTGTTCGTGCTTGGGTCGGTGTTCTAAGACACCGTAAATCAGGTCTAGCAAATCCAGGTTCAAACTGTTTCTCTTCATTTCCCCACCTGCACCCACTTATCCTTCACTTGTGGCCGAATTATTTTTTCATAAACTAGCAAAATCTGTCGTCTTTCCTTAGCGTATGCAAAGGATTAAAAAGATTATGCAAGGGAAAAAGTACAAAGTACTGCAAGTTCTTATGCACAGGATTAAAAAAAAATTAAAAAATGTTAATTTGTAACTAAATTACAAAATCAAAATATTACTGGGTGCTACAACAATGTATACAAATGTATAATAAACACTAAAATAAATTCACAGTACTGTTGCAGTCATTTCGAAAGTATATTTAAAGTCAAGGTGATTTTAAGGCAGGAAATGGTTTTAATTTTTTAAACTACAGCCCAGCTGTCGCAAAAATTCTGAAAAAATCAAAACAATTTATGTTTTGGAATTTTTTTTTAAGACAAAATAAAAATTATTTTTTGTTATTTTTTCAAAAATATTTTTTGTGTTTGAATTTGGGTCTAAAATATAAAAAAAATATTTTTCTGATAGTATATATTGTCTTCTAATTTATCATATTTTTCAGTTAAATAAAAGTGTTAAGTTGCCGAAAAAAATTAAAATTAAAAAACACTTTTTTGGCTGTAGAGGGGTGTGGGTGGTGGGACGGGCGCTAAAAAACCTTTCAACAACATTAATTTTATGTTAAAATTATAATGTAACTACTCATACGTCATTTGGTTGGTGGGAAATTTTTAACATCTTATCCGGGGGTACCCATTCTCCTGGTGACCTCTTCACAGTCTTCCTCAAATAACTTCGCGGTCCCCTAGAGGACCGGAGTTTGAGAATCAATTACTGATACTAAAGGAAAATTTAAAATGAAAAAAATAATATTATAGAAATAAAATTGTGTTCCGTCATTCATTGCAATGAATTATTAATATAGAAGTCTCATTTCGTCTCGTCATTTTAGACGAGTTACTAATTGTCTCATATTTAATTTCCTGTTCAAATTTAACAGATATTGTGGAGTGCAATAATTACTCTGTTTTGTTTACAATTGGTGACGGCAATGATACACTCGTAAAAATACAATATCTTCGATTAAGGAGAATTGAAAAGCTTAATGCAACATTCTGTATTGTTGATGCTCAATTTCTTCAACATTATCAATTATAGTTTCCCAAATTGGGTATTTAAACTAGTAGTGCTTTAGCACGCAATCATTTAGCACCTACTTTCTCGCTCGTATTTTCACGCAAAATTACGCAAACAGAACTCACAGTTTCTAAAAATTGTACTGACCTTTTTCAAAATCTATCTTCAAGGAACAGATTTCATTAAGAGAAAAAATCTTGATCTTTAATATTTTAGCTGTAGGAAAATTAAAAAAAATTGGAACTTAAGCAATTTTCGAAAAATCAGGGTTTTCAATGAACATGAGACCTGCACCATTCATTTTAACGTTCTTCACACTATCCAACAACAAAAATTTAATAAAAAAAAAACAACAAACGATGGAGCCATTTCTTTGAAAATTTCTCAAGGGCTTCATATAAAGTACCCCCACCCCCCAAAAAATAAAAATATCGGTTTTAAATTCAAGGAGCCATGACAACAGCCAAAACGATTGGGAGATATCAATTTAGGAGAAAATCGGCTGAACGATTTAGCCACTAGCGTTGTTCACAGACGGACGTTTTTCGCTATCAAGGACCCACAAAACATGGATTCTGGCTACAGCACGTATTAAAGGATTTTTTCTAAATTTAGCAACTGGATTAACACACGTTTTTGTTAAGAGGGCCCTGTAATAAAAGTTTTTCTGCCGAAAATTCGCCATTTTTTCGCGCAGCATTACATAGCTTTCTACTCCGTTGCGAGAAAGTAAAAATACAGAATCATTAAGATAGCGTATCTTTCGAATTTCAAAGATTGGCGGCTCTTCTATTGTCAAGTGTTTTAATTGTACTGAGTTTAGAGGTATTGATCATCATGAAAATGGAGGTATTTTCACGAACAAAAGGTATATAGTCTTTCAGAATTGTACATTTCTATCAGAAATAAACGTGACTGAAATAAATGCGCAGATTGAAAGTGCACAGATTGCATTTCTCTCGAAAGTACTTCACCTACAGTTTTAACTGCTTTCCCTTAAATAAATAAATCTCTAATATATTCTATATTAAAGTTAACAGAAATGCATTTCGTTTTGTAGCTTTACGGGAATATTGGGGACGGGAACAACTTAACGGGAACATTTTACTACTACTTTGTACAACAGAAATATTTTACTAAGTTGCGTTTACGATCAAGTGAAAAGAAATAATGTGATAACATTAGATTTCGTACCCGCCTCTGAGATTTTCACCCTTTTTATTGATCATCTCTAGTGTTTATTATATGTGTGATCTGGTGTTCTCTTTTTCTCGTGTAGCTTCTCTTGAACTGAAAAATTGTAGTAGAGGTAATATTTGCAAAAATACAGCCATAATGGTCAGTTGTCCAGAATAACAGTAAGTGTGAGGCTTGACTTCAAAGAAGAATATTTAAAGTGTTACGAGCGCTGATATTACAAGATTAATAGTAGATTATATAATCTTACCTGATATCGTATCCAGGTTCGATGCGGCTGCCTTTAGCTTTCCAAATTATATCCATAGGAACATCTCCCTCAGCTTCACAACGCAAATGCACTAAATCTCCTTTCCGTACGGTTTCTTGACGCGAGCGAGTTTTGAATTGTGGTCCAGCTGCAGCAAAGGGTATACTATTAATTAAATCCCGTTCTGTTGATTCGAGTTAAAAATCAACACATCACGCAAACTTCCAGGAAAATAAATACAAATTTCTATATTAAGCGAGTATTTGTATTTAATTATGTGATTAATCGCCTAAACCTGGTACTTTAAAACCAACATTTCGTGTATTAAATACTGCATACTAACACGCAAGCTTGTCGTCTGTAAGGTCACCACAATAACAAACTTAACTGACACCATCACACGCGAAAAATGACCATGTACTCCGTCGGCTAATATCTAAAACCAAACCCTTCAGCCAGAGACAGGCAGTGTATGACTTAACGTCTCGAGTTCCATAATGAAATTGTTTGGATCGGTGAGTTACGTATTAAACTTAATAATCCTGTTCTTCAATACGAATACTTAACCTGGGGTATTAAACTTCCGTTCATAATCGAAGAACAAGTTCTACAAAGGATTTTGCTTTCGAGGTCTGTTTTCGAAATTGAACTGATTTTATTAGAAAATGCTGCTTACGCTGCGAAAACAAAGATTATCTTACCGGATTTTAATGATCTAGAGATACTTTTATAGAGACTAAATAGGCAAATGCTTACTAGCAGATTAAATAGGTAACTTACAGCAAAGACACCTTTTTGCACATGACTATATACAGACAATTCAGTTTAGTAATTAGTTTAGTTGCCTCCGTTTACGTAACTATATTACTAATTTCCAATGCTCGCAGTAATTGGAAGAAAACTGAGCAGTCCGCGGCCACGTGAAAGGTATCTGTGGTTTTGCTAGGGACCCAGAAACTTTGGAAAAGATCCAAAACATATCTATCTAAATTATTAATTTCCAATTGGAGTAGTTATTGAAAGAAAACTATGCCATCGCCGAGAGGTGACTATGGTTTCGTGCAATACACAGGAACTCGAAAAAAATAAAAATAATAAAAAGGTTTCTATTTTGACCCAAGGGAGCAAATATCTGTTTATTCTCATACCGCGCGTACCGACGAGTCTTATTCTCAGACCACCTCTGCTTACACAGCTGACGTCATGCGACCTTAAAGCTCCAAGTAAGAGGCCGCCACGCCATTACCTATTTGATATTCACATGTTGAGTTATGGATTAACAACTTGTTTGATTCTTGGTATGTACAGAATTGTTGTACAATTTATAAATACTATTTGTTTTTATTGAAATATTTAATTTGTATAGTGTTATACAAGAGTATTTTAATTGTCGACCCTGAGAGTGCGAAAGCTACTTTTTGGAAAACCATTTTTTGTGATATTGTTCAACAGCGTATTTGCTGCTCATAGTATATTTTATTTTCCTATTACATGGAGGTTGGCGTATTATGCAGGCCGCCCGAGTACTTGCGTAAGACAACTTAAAGGGCCGAGGGTTAAAACACCTCTAGAGGTGATCAAAAACATCTCTTTCCACAAGACCGATGATTGGCATTAGTTTTAGCGGGATTCTTCTAGAATATTATCTAAAGATAGTAGAAAAATAGTGTTTGGGGATTTAAACGCATATAAAGTGGTGAAATGCTGACTTACGATACCTCCTTTCCGAGCTAACACACTTGATTCATCACAAGGGCGATAATTAAACGAATTATTTAATGAATCATAAATGTTTTCAGCAAAGAATTTCACTCGACTTTTTCATTTAACTTTCTATGTCCGAGGATGACACGCCGGGCATATGAGCGTAATTTTTAAATTATAAACTTGTGTAACACAAAAATATTTAACGGAGTCTATATCGAACCACAATGCGGTGCGGATCGTTCGTTGCAGTGCTCGTAGTGCAAGTGTAAAAGAAACTTTACTAACTGCATCTACCTTACCAACAGTCATCCTTGTGTAACGGTTTTTTGGTGATTCCGGGCGCGTCAACAGCTTTAGTAATTAGTCCCGTAAGTGTTGTCCATGTTTTTTCCTCGGAAGATGCCGGCGATTTCCCCCGCTGGACGGTGAGATCCGGCGCCAACCTACAGTCGGCTAGCGGGGTTTCCCCCTGACCCGGACTCTCCCACCAGCGGGGCACCGCCCCAACCGGGACAAGCTCTCAGCTCCCAACCGGTCTCCCGGAATATGTGGTAGTGTAGTGCATGTTAGTGTAAGTGTGTGTGTGTGTGTGTGTGTGTGTGTGTGTGTGTGTGTGTGTGTGTGTGTTTGTGTGTTCATGCATTCTCAAAATACAAAAGACAACAATTTATTGATAACCATATTGAGTATAAAAAAATCAAGAGCATATGCTAGAAGAACATTCAAAGAAAATAAAAGAAATTCCTGGATACAATTCATTTCCTCAATGAATCATCTCTCCAACATGTTTGAAAACTGGAAAAAAATTAAATCAATAAATGGTACTAACAAGCCCCCTACTAAAGGTATAAAAATAATTTATAATGACAAACTTGTAACATCCAGCAGACAAAAAGCCAACATCTTAGCAAATCAATTTGCCAATAATTCAAGTGATTAAAACTTAAGTGATAAATTCCAAATATACAAGGCAAATTCTGAAATTAAAATTAAAAGTATAACTTACTACAACAAAATACATTATACAATACTAAATGCTCCTCTTCAAGTACATGAAATCAAAAACATTCGAACTTGTACTAGGAATTCCAGCCCAGGACCTGATGGCATCGACAACAAATTTTTAAAAGAATTCCCTCCAATGGCCATTGAATATGTAACACATCGATTCAATGAACTTTTGACTCAAGGCATGTTTCCTGATAAGTGGAAAGAATCGGTAGTCATTCCTGTCCCCAAGTCAAAGAAAGATCATAAGAACCCAGAGAATTTCAGACCCATATTCGTAACATCTACTCTTTGTAAATTGATGGAGGAAGCAATCAGCAAAAGATTAATTTGGTATCTTGAGAAGAAAGAATTACTATAACCTTATCAAGGCGGATTCAGGCAAAATCGCTTAACTTCTGACCTCTTAGTGAACATTCACAGTGATATATGTGACGCATTCATCTTAAAACAACATGTAGCTACTGTAAGCTTTCTAATAAGCCTTCTGGACTTCCAGAAGGCTCTTTACAAGTTATGGAAAGACAGAATTATCAACATTCTACTCAGATTAGAAATAGATAGACACACATTAATCTTTATTTCCAACATTATAGAAGAGAGATAAATTAAAGTTAAATATAATGGTGTATTATCTGACAGATATAAAACATTCAACAGCCTCCCTCAAGGGTCTGTACTTAATGTTTTTCTCTTTCTTGATGCTATAGATGAAATTAGAAATCTAATTCCTCAACCAATAAAAAGTTGTTTAAATTCTGTAGTGGCAGCGGAGATTTTGTGGTAATCCATGATAAAATATACGGGATATAAGAGACATCAACCACAATAGTAGGCTATACAAATTTACTTTGCAGCAAATTCAGCCATACACATGTTTTGGGAAATTTTTCCCATCATCAGTGGTTCCAAAAAACATGGATTAAACATATTAATTAACCATAGTGAACTGTCCTAGCATGGTGCCATTTTGTACTGTGTACGATGTACAAAGGCAGACTGTTCCTTAACTTACATGCTGCTTCAAAACAACTATATATGTACTGAATGTATGTAATATCATGTGAAACAATTCTCCTCTTTGTAATATGTAATATACAATTTATTATTCCTAGTCTTGTTATTGATAAGGACCATACAAATTTACTTGCATTTTAAAGTATGCTTAGTAACTCAATTATGTGACAAGAAACTAACGTTATTTATTTTTAAAATACATTATGGTAATTTACTAAATGCTGTGGATTCCAAATTACAATTAATAATGTATTAGTTATTTTGGCTCACATACTAAAATCATTTATTCCCAATAAGACTAAATATGAAATTTCTCATTAATGTACAATTGCACACAGCCTATACAAATAAGAAAAAAAAAAATTAAGAATAATAAAATGTAAATAAGCTCTATATTGATTAAAATATTCCAGGAATATGATGTTCATGGCAAGTGTTTCTTTTGTTTCTTCCTTTCTTATCAAGCTAAAGATTAAGTATCTATTTATTGTACCATTATATTGTGATCAAATATTAATGTAATAAGAATTGTTCATATGTTTTGTACCATTTTGTAATACTTGTAATTATTTTGTTTTTTAATTTTTTTTATTTTTTTAAACCATTTTGTAATGCTTAACTGCTTTAAATATTGTTAATCTTATGTACAAATCATGTGGTCACTCATGACTTAGAAATTCATGTGACCTTAATAAATTTAGTGGAAAAAATTTTAACATGAAAATATACACCAATGCTAAGTAGTTATAAATATCTAGCAGCACAAACTAAAAGAAATCAAGGAATATTAATGAAAAATTGGAATTCGTACATCTCATGAGTAAAGTAGGAATTATGTTTTAAGTTTTGATATTTAAAAAATTGTATATTAATGTAAATTAGAAAGGAACTAGTCATATAATTTGCCCAAAATATATGATAATTATTTTTTAAAACTTTATTACTCTTGGGAATGTTTAATTACATTTTTAATTTTACATATCACATACTTATTTGTTTTGGAAGTTTCTTTGATAGATCAATCAGTACCATAGTCAACATCTATTCTTTTTCACTCGCCTTATGAATGAACAAAATCAGATTAAAATATTTGTAATTACTTTGGTACATACCATATACAGTTAAGTGAACAACTTTACTGAGGCCAGCACTGATTCCATTCATTGCCTGACATAAATAATAACCTTCATGTTCCTCTGCAACTCTTGGAATTATCAACGAGCCATTTTCAAGACTCCTTATGCGATCACTACGATATCCAATTTCTCTATATTCACCTGGTTGATTTCCTAAGAAACAAAAGAACATATGAGAGATAAATCTTTTCATTATACTAATAGTTGATATCCTTGTCCTGAAACAAGACTGCACATTGCAAAATAGAACTAGAGGTGCTACAACCACTCATACAAGGGTCTCCCATAATCTCAATTACATTACATACATTTTCATTCCTATTCTGTGAGTTCAATCAAATGTCAACTTCTTCACTACCAAAATGAAACACTGATACTATAAAATAATAAATAAACTTCAAGAAGATTATTAAATAAAGGCCTACGTGTAAAATGACAAAATGATCAAAAACAAAAATTGAAATATTTTTTAAAAGTACTATTAAAAATAAGTATCAAGAATAAGATAGTTATAATGCTATTTGAATTAAAATGTTTTATAAGATTCCTCGACAACTTTTGGAATTATTGGAGTGTCAACAAGTTAGAAATATCAATTAACAAATCTGTGACATCAACACAACTTAGAAGACACATCATTGAAAAATAGAACTCTCATTATAAATAGGTATGAAATATATTTTTATTTGGTATTGTGATGAAATGGATGATTTCACCTTCAACCAGTAGACATTATTTAATAAGGGATTTCTTTTTTTATGTATGATCACTTTGTACTAACCTATTGCTTGTTTCCATACAACAGTTGGTTTTGGAAAGCCATCTACTTGGCATGTAAGCATTACAGAATTTCCCAAAACAACACTTTGATCAGAAGGTTCTACCACCCATCTAGGGGGTACTGAAAGAGAAAAGGGCATTTAATTAACTTTTTGCACATCTTTTGGTTTCCATAACATGCAAATTAACAAACTTCAAAGAAAATACTTTCAAGAAATTGCTATACATTATTCTGCTGTAAGATTAAAAATATTCTTTTTTAAAGTTATCTAAAGAAATTTTATAACTTTTAAAATAATGTAATGATACCTCTTTTATCTTTTTCTTATAATGGAGTAAATATTGTCCTTACAACAGATAATTTCAAGAAAGATCTTCGCAGAAGTTTGTGAATTTGAAAATGTGATGTAGTGTAAATGCAGAACAAAAAATTGAATTCACAAGCTATATTCACAGAAAAGAGATGCTTTCTATACGGTAACAAAATGGCTTAATATCTTTACAAAAGTAACTCCTTAAAAAGTCATCAAAAAATGAAAATCCACGTTTTCAAATTTATTTAGGGAACTTAATTCCAAAATCATCGAACATAAGTATCTGAACTTCTGAATAAATTTATTATTTTAGTGATAATCTTTGATAATTTATTTTTTATGAAATTTCATGTAAGTGCCCATTGAATATTTTAAATTTGTTTTAAAAGAATGTGTAAAAAAATTTTCTTCATATATTTATATCAACTTTTAAAATAAATAGAGTGAAATATTTAAATGGCTAAAAATCTATTGAAAAATGTATTCTTTGATCTTATTTAGAATGGATAGTAATGAGAGTACGAGATTTTTTTTGTCATTTCTCTTGATGAAATCACCATTAAATTTCATGTAGAAAAGTGAAGATAATTAACACCATTTCAAAATGAAACTGTGGCTTATGCTTTGCACAATTTCAAGTATTTCTGATAAAAGCCTCACAAAACTCTCATATTTACACCATATATTTTCATCACATTACAAGCACCATGAACTAGAAAAGAAAACATACAGAAAGAGCAAAATATGTGGTTTGAATATGCTGAAAGTTGTTAATAATACAAATCCTTATTTGAGTATGTGGAGATTTTATAAGTAGTGTCTCTAATTTCAGAGAGCTAGAAGAAATTTCATACTACAAAAATGGACATTTGTTTTGGAAAGCATCTCTGTTGGTCACATTGTTATGAACTTCTAGAAAATATTACTCTGAAGTGTTTTCTTTTTTATATTATGTCTTGGTTTAAATAAAATATTCTCTAGGAATAAAAAATAAAAATTATTTTCTACCTTACACTACCTCAAGTACAGATAATGTAAACACAAAGAAACATAATAATTTGACTTGTTTTAAAAATGTTTACAAACATATTCTAATAAATATTTAATCTGGAGAATGCATGTATTTTATTTCTATATGACTTTTCTTCATAATAATACACTGCACACCTTTATTCAAGGGCTATGATATATTTATATTTTAGTGAGTTCTACAGAACACATTGCAGATTGGAATTTATTTGAAGTGTAAATGAACACACATTCATTTGAACATGCTTCATGCTACATCAATGAAGGAAAGGTATTTTCCTGAGTATGAAATTGTGCTACATGTTCAAACTAATATTTGTTCCGCCAATGAAAATATCTAAAACCTATTTTTGACTGAGACTAAATATTTTCTATAAGATCACAAATAAAGCACTTAGAATCATTGATGTGGTGTGGAATATGCATATGAAACACATAAGAGCATATAAATATTTCTGCAAACATGTCATTGAAATCTGTCTATGATATATTTGTGCTTAATAGTCAATGTGTCTCTCTTGAAAATAAAAGAAAATTGAATTATTCACAATATTTGAAAATTGTAAAAGAATTTTTAACTTTCAGGATTTTTCATATAAAATGGAATCTATAAAAATGCATTAAATATGCAGGCAATGTGTAATGTGTGCAAATCAGAATTCTAGATTTTATTCATTTATGACTCTAGATTGTACATAACTAAATGTTATCTGAACTAGTTATATCCATATGATTCTAAAAAGCCAAATATTCTACCACAGTTGTATGAGGAAATAATATATTTAATATTATCACATATAAAAAGGAACTGACACTATCTAGTGAAACATAGACTCATGCTACTGCTTACCTTCTGAGGTTGTCATTATTCAGTGTAAAACTGGTCATTCAAAGAGAGAGTGGTTAGACATAAAAACAATGACATGTATCTGACTGGTTGCAAGAGACATGCAATCCCTACATTAGATTTGTGGATATGACTAACACCTGGGGAGTGTATGAAAGGAAATTGCATAGCTTGGGCTTAACTAAAGTACATAAGCATTGCTTTATATATGATGGTAATGTGTCTTTAAATAATGCAATTATGGAATGTTAAACTTCTACAGATAGGCACCTTAACATTTATGAAAAGTTTAATTAAGTCACTATAAAATTTCTAAGTGAAGCAGGGCAATGTGTTTTTAAAAACAATTCTTTCATTTTATCATTCATGACATATCTTTTTATTCATAGTTATTTACCATAATCAGATGACCCAAAGTTGATTTTATCACTGCACCGTAATGTAATAGTTAAAGCTAGCAAGTTAATCATGACGATCAATACCATTTCAATTTGCGAAATTTATTCCTTTAAATTAATTTTCGTGCGAAGATCAACCATTAACTTGGCTAGTGTTCAAAATGCATATTGTTTTGTGACTGCAAGCTGCACATAAAATATAATAGAAAATTATCTTTTTACTCTCTCAAAAGTAAGCTACGTAAAGTACTCTCTCGAAAGTAGCATCTTATACACCATACGTAGAGGAGGCCAAAGTTAAATTTATTGGAGGGGAAAACTTTATAACAACTTCGAAACACGATTGACCGGCCCACTGCAACCATCGAGCAGTACCGGAACAAGACGGGCGGCCCACAGCCCCCGATTACGATTGTTGCGAGTTAACTTTCCGCTAACGATTTTTGCCGCAATAACAAACGTTACATTTAATGTTTTAAGGAGAGCGAGTACCATGAAATGGGTCAAATTATCGATTTTCTTTTTTTTGTCTACATTTTCTTCAAAAACTAGTTTTCGTAATTTGTTAAAATTTACAAGATACTTTTTATAGTATTGGCAATGAATTGCCATTGTATATAAACATTTTTCAATAATAAAAATATTTTAAAAAGTAATATTTGTCTAAGGAGCTGAAAAAATTGGAGCAAGTGATATAATTGAGAAAATTATACTAATTATTTTAATCAAATCAAAAAAATGTCAAAATAATTATGGCTTGATCTTTAAGTGTGCGAAATATCATAATTTTCTAGTCAACCATTTTTTTGAAAAGGCCCATCAATAATAGAAAATTTAACATAGACGGTATACATGGTACTCTGCCCCTAAGTGATTGTATATTTGTTAATATTTAAGTATTATTTTTTGTTCCTGTGTATTTGAGACAATAAAACATGTCAAGATTTTTAATAAATCTTTCATTTAGACTTGTTTCATTCGTGAAATGTTCCAAAGCACTTTTAGCATTGACTTGCTTGATTGTATCAAATACACAGGAACCAAAAATAATAAATTAACAGAAACATTAACAGACCATAACAAACGTTCCATATTCGAAAAGCGCTCGCATCGTCATCCGAGGCTGGCCGTCCTTCCACCCAAATATTTCTGCGTACGCAACGAACCTTTGCGGTCTGTGCCTTGCTGTGTTCTCATAGACGCTCTGACGTGTACTGACAACTGTTTGCGGCAGCGTATGTAATGTGTCAACAACTACCTTTAGGTGGTGGTTTTGTATCTCGACTTGTGTTTCACGGCCTCCTGAATTGTGTCTGGCAACTCGTTTGTTCTCTTCTACGCGGATTGGGCTTCTCATCCACTCGTCACTACCCGCGTCGCCATTCTCCAGTACAAAAAAAGAGAACAAAAAGGGAACAAAAATGAAATTAAAATTACCGGCCAATTTCTCTTTTGTCAGTTTCTCAAAAATATTAGAGAGGCTTTTCTATACGCGAATGGAAACCTTTCTCAGGAAAAACGAAGCGTTTTCAGACTCACAACACGGTTTCAGGAAATCAAAATCTACGGAAACTGCCATTTTTTCTTTCCTTAAAGATGTTGCTTCATCAATTGACAAAATGAAGAACCCATTGGGATATTTTTAGATCTTTCGAAAGCTTTTGACGTTATTAACCATAACATCTTGCTCTCAAAATTACCTTCTTATGGAATTCGTGGTATTGCCCTAGATTGGATAACCTCGTACCTTAAACATCGATCTCATCGAGTAGAAATACCGTACTGGCACGAAAGGACATTATTTACTTATCTCTTCAATTCTTTGCCAATTGAACATGGGGTCCCACAAGGTTCGATCTTAGGTCCTATCCTCTTTCTGTTGTACGTAAACGATATGCCCTCATCTATTAAAAATGGAAGAACAGTTCTGTTTGCCGATGACATGAATGTTCTTAGCAAAAAGAAATAATAAATAGTACAATTTCAGAAGTTTCAAATTGGTTTTGTAATAACAAATTAATAGTTAACGAAGGAAAAACTGTCTCAATGCAATTTTGCGTTTCAAGTCGGCAGTCGTATGCTCCATTGAAAATGAACGATATGCAATTAGTTAAGGTAACAAAATTTCTAGGTCTCTCAATTCAATCAAACCTCAAATGGAATGTACATATAACAGAATTAAACACTAAATTAAGCTCATTATGTTATGCATTCAGAATTCTTTCTAATTCTGTCAGCCTTCATGCAGCTCGTTGCGTGTATTTTGCAAATGTACATTCCCGCCTGAGATATGGCATAATATTCTGGGGAAGCTCATCCTTTAGTTCCCAGACATTTAGATTGAAAAAGATAATTATCCGAATATTCAAAAATCCCATCCACGTGATCCGTGCAAGCCTCTTTTCATTGAGCTTGGAATTTTACCATTGCCTTGCCTATTTATTTATGAGTCTGTAGTATTTGTCAAAACTGACTTACTTAACGGTGGGAACTTATTTTCATGTAATACTGATATTTATAGTTACAACACTCAACGTAGAAATCATGTTCATCAAGTGTCAGTATCAACAGCTCACTACAAGAAATCCACATACAATACATGTACGTTACTTTACAACGCATTGCCAAATGAAATTAAACAATTAAAATTGGTACACAAATTTAAGTTAAAAGTAAAATCTTTTCTGCTGCAAAACTGTTTCTATACAATTAGAGACTATACTGATCGTCAAAAAGAAAAATAATGTTTACTTTAACAAAAACAAGATATAGTATAATGAATTAGTCTACATTTGCATTATATAATTTAAAAAAGACTCAATATGCCTGTAACAAATAATGTACTTCCGGGTCAATGACTCCCATCTCGATCGGGTTTTTGTCCAGTTTCCTGATCCATTGAGCAAATGCTGAGATGGCCCCTTGCTTTGCTTCTGAACGTAAATGTAGCTTCACTACGCGCACGTTTTGTTGAACTTTCCTTTTGCTTGTAGTGGTAGTAGAGCTTAGGATGAGTTTCTATTTTGTTAACAATACAGAAAAATCAAATCTGTTTGTTCCTTTACTGTTAAAAATAAGTTTTCTGTAATTTTGCAACGAAAATATCTAGTTTTTGAAATGTTAATCCCTTGCTTTTTTAAATTTATTATTATTATTACTATAATTTTTCATCTTTCAACTATTATTAGTTAAATTGTTGGGAAGGGATTCTGAAACTCAATAAAGCGTGCGCAGATGATTTTTCCGCTATACGTCACATACAGTTTTTGACTAAATAAATAAAAAATAAATAAATAAAAAAACCGTCGTCATAAGAAATGGCGTTAGTTCTTTTATTTGCTTCAGGCAAAACACATTGTGTTTGACATTGCTCACGGCGCAATTATTTTCTAAAACTTTCCATTGCACTAAACGGCGGATATTGTCCTTTCGCGACCTTATCTTACGAGTTTGTACTTATTTATCTATGGTAAAATATGTAAGAAACTGTATGTCACGTGTGGGAGCAAAGTATAATCTGCACACATATAATGTGCAAGCTCCCTCAGAGTTTGAAAGGTACGTTGCCGCTTTTGTGTTACTCAGAAATCAGTTTGTCACAATGTGCAATATTGTGTGAAATAGTGTTTGCACGTAAATAGCTATGGATAAAATAATATTGACGACGTCTTATTAATAACACATTTCTTTATTCCTTTCTTTCTTTCTTTCTTTCTTTTCCTTCTTTCCTTATATTCCTTTCTATCATTAATTTAACTTTCTCTTTTATTTGAACTCTGTCTCTGACTACAAAACTTGTTAGAGGAAGTAATTTACTGCTTATATGAATAAGATTTATCCTTTTTCTTGTTACCAGGTCCCGGCAAGAGCTTTTCTGTTGAAAATTCTCTAGTTTCCAGCGCAAGATTATATTTCTCCTCTTATAAAGATAGGGTGATAAGGGAAAGGGATTGATTTCAAAATGGTTAAGATTTTGAATTTTGAGGCGAGTTCCCAGCATTTTAAAATGTTCGATAATAGAGGTCGCAAAAATTTGGAATTGCTTCCATTTCTGAATCGTCTTTTGAACAAAAATAATATTTCGACCATTTCGTAAGCGTACTTCACGCTATCCGAGGGAAAGCGTGATAAAAAATCTGGAGCTTTCTTGGAGAAAAAATAAAAAAAATTTGAGGCTTCATGTAAAGTACCTCCAAAATTCAAAATATCAGTTTCACACTCGCGGGATTGCGTTGACAACAAACAGATGGGCAGACAGAAGTTTTGCCGTCAATCGATTTTTTAAGTACCATGGACCCACAAAATATGGATTCTGACTAAGCAACATGTTAGAGGAAGTAATTTGATGCATATATGAACAGATTTTATCAACTCTTTTGTTACCAGAGTTTTTCTGTCGAAAAATTGCCGTTTTTCGCGCACGATTACAATATTTTCCCTTCTTACGAACTTAATTTGTTCATGTCTTATTTTACCTGGGGATACTCGGGTCATCAGGTTCACTCTTCCGTCTGACCACACAAATTTTGCTACGCCCCTTTTCACCATCTAGCAGAGAAAGAACGCAACACTCGGGCGATGAAATAGACGATTTGAATTTAGCTTAATGGCTCCTTTTAGGATTGAGGATCTTTTACATGCAGAAAATCTACAACATGGGAAATTCGGCTTCACTTCCCCTCTGAAGAAAGGCGTAAGGACAGTTTTTTTGCCCTTAAAAATGCACGGCTTTGATCGGGTTTGAACCCGCAAACTTGGATACAACAGCTCGATACGCTAACCGTTGTATCACCGAAGCCACAAATTAAGTCATTGTGGAAGCTTCAGGCGCCAATGTTGTTCACAGACGGACGGAAAGACAAATTATTTAGGGTGAAAACTATTTTGATGTCCTGGACACCCAAAAATTTGATTCCGTCAAAATCTTTATACGACTTTTATGACAAGAATTACACGAATTACATTACTTTTTGTATACTACGTATACGAGAAAATTGAAAAGATGCATCTCAATAAAATTTTCTTAAACTGTCTATTAAAATTTTTAATAGTACAAATGAATAGAAAATATGTCCTTTTGAAAATAGCAGAAGAGTCCTACAAGGCAGCCTGTAGATTCCAAAATTTGCTTGTGTTTACGTGATGATTAAGTTGAACGAGTAAGACTATTGCTGCAGGGCAACTAACAGGTGGGTGAGAAAAACTTTTATTAAAAATGTGGAAAAATATTATTCAGAAAATTATTCGAGCGTTCGACTTTACGCTGAACGAAATTTAGAATTCAAAACTGAAATAAAGAGATTGTAGACCCAAATATTTTGTATACCTGTATTATTAGAGGTTTTGCGTTTTAAAATCTACCTTGAAAAGTGCGTTTTAATTGAATAAAACGATGAGAAGTAGATATTCAATCGAAAAATATGTAAAATTTTAAAATAAATCTTCCGAGTATAACTTGTAGAAATGCTTTTATCTTCAAAGATAATGCCAATTTTAATATTTTGAAATAGATCCTGTACATTTCCAAACTAAATCAAATAAAAAAATGTTATGAAAACGAGATGGAATGAATGGTGCATTTATCCGGTAATACATACAAGAAATTGGCTGAAATCGATTTACAAATTCATATGTGTTCATTGATTTCTTGAATGCCTTTGATGACTGAATAGGAACAAATTATAGTAGATAATAGGAAAGCGATGCCACCGAACGATCAATAGAACTAAGAAAAAGATAAAATGCTTGTATTACTGAACATTGACGCTAACATGGAATCTCAATTACCAACTAAAGAGTTCAACAAACATTTTAATGCATCAATTCTTGAATTATTCATTAAAATGTAAAATAGCAGTTAAATTGAATGTGAACTGATGTCACAAATAAATGTTTATAAGATTTTATCTGTGAGAACATCACGGGTGCCTTCACTTTTATAGTTTTTATGCAGTACGTATTCTATCTCTCCAGTAAAATTGAGTAGCATGTTTGAAGTAAAATACATAATAGAGGGGACGACCATTCAATAATCACATCTAAGAAATTACTGAACAATAAGAAAATTAGTGAGAGTCCAACTTTGCATTTCATGGCGGGTTGCCTTCGTACGTACGTACGTACGTACCTACGTGCCTGCATGGGGGGTTGACAATTTTCTTTTATTCAAAATTGGTCGAATTCTTATCAACTTTACGCTCTCTCTCTCTCTCTCTCTATATATATATATATATATATATATATATATATATATATATATAGAGAGAGAGAGAGAGAGAGAGAGAGAGAGAGGGGGGGGAGAGGGAGAGACTTTGCCACTAATTAAATAATAAACATGGAAATCTCTCTCTAACTCTCCTTGCTAAAGTGCCCTAAATTGCACTTTGCAAGCGATTAGGTAAACTGCAATTTGAGTCTCCAGAACCTATACTTTTATAAGAAACTCATAATTTCTCCGAACGGAGAAAATACTACTCAAGACTCGAAGTCAACCCAACTTAAAGTTTTTTCTGTTGATGGAATGTAAATATTCCATGTTAATTAGAACTTCTAACAAATGAAAACCTTATTATGCTTCTCGATCATGTGATCTAACAAATGAAAATCTCATTATGCTTCTCCATCATGTGATCATGCCCAACTTTAGTTTTAAAAACATTTTTTTACGTTTGAAGCAAACAATTCGATGACCTTTTTCTCACTTGCCACAATTACATTTGAAAAGAAATTCATTTCTGGTAAATGATAAAAACGTGCTATATGTTGACGTTTGTCGAAGAACACCAAGTGACATCCGGACAGAATTATGGCGCCATTAGAGAACAAAAAATTTTCCGTACACTGTATTAGTTATTGAAAAAGTAACTTTCATGTTTTCCGTATTTGTCTCTGCTAGAAAATAATAGCTTACTTAAATGTCAGCATCATAAGGATAGGTTTGTGTACACTAAAATTCCCAGAGCTGCTCCCGAGGTTGATCCAGGCATCACAGCGAATGTTGATGAAACAAAAACTGATTTTACTTGCTGCACTCAGATAAAGACTAGAGAGTCAAATGAGAGAATACAGAAAAAAATAAAGGTTCATTATAAAATAAAGAAACTGTAAACTGTTAGGAATATAAATGCAAAATGTTCTGTACCGTATTATACAAAGAAACGGCATACCCTCTCCTTCCGTTTTCTATCGACAGTGACTCCACTCGTAGCTAACTAAAGACGCGTGTTTGAATACGTATTTTCAATCTTAGCAACCAATTATCTGAAGGAACTTACTGTCCAAACAATGCAATAACATTTTATATTTAATGAAATACAGTGTGGGTGAAAATATCAATAAAGTTATGTAAACAAACTTGTAATGGTGTAGCCTTGTATGGCAAAAAACTTTTTTGTCGTGTGTCTTGAATATCTTCAGAATTGTCACGTTTAAGCTCTATATGTTAATATTTTCGTACAAATAATAATGTAAATACAAAAACGTAAATAAAATAATGTAAATACAAAAACAATGTATGAAAAACTTCCACTAGTTGAATGACGCAAATGTAGTTCAAATAATTTTTCCACATTATGATTCGTTCTGTTAAACATATCTTACTGTAAAATAGATGTGGTTAAAAGCTTCCAAGAAACACACGGTGAAACGCACAAAATAAAATAACGCATGTTTCTTACATTTATAATGATGCTGAAAGATAAGAATATTTATTCACAATTCACTAAATGGGTTGGTATACAACTTAGGCACTTTTGAAATATTCGAAACATAACTCGAGTGAATAGAATGATTACGACCTTATTGTAACTTATTTCGAATACGAAAAATTAGAAACATACTACTTAGAAAATTACAAAATTTAAAAGAACAAAATGTATATAAATGCGAAATGAACAAATGCCATTCTCAGTGAGTGATAACTAATACAAAGCATGTGACGCGTTGGATGTGTGAGGATAACCAGGAATGAAAGTTTTACTTTCTTGCCAGACTACGAACTTACGTAGTAAAGAAAAAATAAGGTAATGCTGCAACAAGAATCTGCGATTTTTCGACTGAAAATCTCGTATTGTGGAACCTTGTTATCGAAAAAGTAGTAAATCTCGTTTCTATATGTAGTAAATTACTTCTAATACGTTGTGTAGCCAGAATTAACATGTTTAACTTATTATATCTTTGTATTCTGTTAGATATGATTTTTCTCTATAATTTTGTTTAAACACTGTTTTTATAATTGATGTGAATGTTAGTTAATGTCTTTCTATGTAGTTATCATAATCGACGAGACTTAAAAAAGAAGAGTTCACTTTTTGCGGGTCTTTGAAACCGCAAAAATAGATTGACGGCAAAATGTTTGCATATCCGTCTGTCCGCGCGTAGTCAACGCTAGCGCCGAAACTGTTAGGAAGAATTTCTCCGAAATTGATATTCCCCCATCGATCTGCCCGAGCTCAAGGCCCTGCGGGTATGAAACGAATATTTTGATTTTTGGGCAGTACTTTACATGAAGCCTCAACATTTTCAAAACTGTCTAAAAAGTGGCTCCAGTTTTTTAAAATTACAGATAGGATTTGTCCTTTGGGACTTTTTCCTTTGGACTTTGGTCCTTTGGGACTCACTTAAAATCGCGTACGTCCTATTTGCAGTGAACTAAGTGCATTTTCGAAAATTGCAAAAATTTAACATCGTAATATTATAATATTGATGATATATTTTCCTTAATGCAATTGTTTCTAAAAATAGAACTTTCAATAAGGTCATGTACAAATATAAAAAAAGAATAAATTATTCCGTAATTTTTGTTTGAAGGAATGTAATTTATATTTTTTTCTAAAAAGCTATTTCAATATTTTCTTTTATTTTTCTCAGATAGAGCTAAGGATACTTAATTACTGGCGCACGTCCCACCTTTGGCGAACTCCGAATTTTCGAAAATTGAAAGTGTTACTAATAGTGCGTGAAAGTATGCCCTGTTGTAACATCACTAGTTTACAATTGAGATCAAAAGGCTCTCAAGATGAACGTGGTACGAAAACGTCTCTGAAACCGTTGTGCACAAGCTCATAAGTCAGATTGTGTGTTCGACCAATTGATTAAATTTGTTCCATTCGTATATATTTGCGGCAAACCTTTTTGATTGCTTCATAATTAGAGGGGAAAATAAAGCAAAAGAGGTGAAACTGTTAATATAACACTTAAAAAGATACCTCCAAAGATGTTTATATAATTTTTATGTAAATCCTTATTAGTAAAACATGATTATGGTGGGCGTTTACAATACATTTAAAACGCTTCGTGATTGTTTCCTCAAAAATAAGAAACTACTTTGATATACTTAAATAAGCAATGAAATTATTAAATTTATGAATACGTTGAAACGAATATAACACACCATTATATACAATAACATGAGCATTTTCATTAACCTGAAATTACTTCGGTTGTAATAAGGTAAATTACTAACGATATTAAATAGCACCTACAAAGGATATAGCCGAATAATACGGTGAAAAGTGCCCTTAAACGAAATGGATCATCGCGATGCTCATATTAAAGAGAATGAAAATGCCGTAGATTTCCAAAAAATCAGCGCTCTATGGCACTCTGTTACAGAGATACAACCAGAAACGTGTTTTTCATGTTTTATATTTTCTCAGCTTCTATTGCATGTATCAAGTTGAAATAAATTATAGAGACTGAGAAAAATAGTTGACTTTGAACGTATTTTTTTCAACCAAATTTGACACCAAATTCAAGTAGCAAAAAATATAATTTTTTGAAATTGATTTTCGACGTGATAACGTTGATGTGCAGTCTCAGTTGTCTCTCCTAGAAAGTATCTTATAACATTCTATAACATATATTTTCTTTTCAGTTTTTTAAACAATGTGAACGATGGTGAAAAAAATTAAAACCCATTTTAGCAGTTCAAAAATTTGAAATTCACGCCAAAATGTGATTTGAAAAAAGTTTTTACTAATATTTAAACACAGATTCAGGCCCGACAGATGAACTCAAGATCATTTAGATGTTACACTGATTGTGTACCAAACTCAATCGGAATATTCATAGTGGCGGGAGATGAGTGGGCTCTTGCGCATCCAAGTGCGCGTAAGTGAGCTTCAGACTCCAGTTTGCGTCACATTCATCGCCAAATTCAAACGCCAATCTTTTTTGAAAATAACAAAAAATAATTTTTACAATGTCTTAGAACTCTGAAACAAGCTTGAAAAAAATCTCAGAAATTCCTCTCGAAATACAAATTCTCAATTTTTTCAGATTTTTTCAACAGCTGGGCTATAATTAAAAAAAACAAACATTTTCACCATTTCCCGCCTTTAAATCACCTTTGCCTTTAATCATACTTTCAAAATTACTGCAACAATTTATTTTAGTGTTTACTATACATATGTATACATTGTTATAGTAGTCAGTAATATTCTTGTTATAAAATGTATTTAAAAATTATCATGTTTTAAAAGATTTCCAATCATTTTTACAAGTATATCACACGCTAAGGAAAGATGGTAGTCTAAATCTTGTTTCAACATTGGTAAAAAAATTTACAAACAAATTTTAGCGCTAATTTTAAATTTTTAAACTGTTAAAATTGGTTTTATTTTTTTCACTATGTCCACACTGTTTAAAAATATGAAAAAATATATCTTGTAGAATGTGTTAAGACACACTCTAGGGAAAAAACCGAGAAAGTACTTTAACGTTATCGCCTGGAAAATCAATTTAAAAAATTGTTAATTTGTTCTATTTGAATTTGGCGTCAAAATTGCTTGACAAAAATACCTTCAAACTTCATTATGTTTACCCATCTCTTCAATTTTTTCAACCTGATACATGCAATAGGAGGTGAAAAAATAAAACATGAAAAACACGTTTCTCGTTGTATCTTTGCAACAGAGTGCCCTAGGAGGCTTATTGTTTGGGAACCTACAATATTTTTGTTCTCTTTCATACGAGCACCGCGATTATTGATTTGGTTTGAGGGCCGAGATCGCTAAGGCAGTAGTGTCGTATCGTTCTCGTACCAAAGGATCACCGGCGTCAATTAAAGAAAAAAAAACGCATGAAAATATTATGTGATTACTACTTGCACCGATAATGAAACGACGATAATTCACCGGTAATGAAATTTTGTCTGGCTTATTTTGGATGGCTTTATCGTTCTTCAGGACGCCTCCATCTTTATGTAATTCGGAATGTTTACTTCAGACAGATCGTATTTTTGTCAAGTCAATAATTTATCTTGTATATGCATATTTTCGAGTAGCATTCCCTTGTAAATATACAGGTGACAAAGAATAAATATTAAATACTTAACGGACATAGACAGGGATCGAAAATGATCACATTTTACGAAAAAACGTGTGGGGTAAATTTTATATAATGAAGTTACATATGTGACATTAAACCCTGATCGTGAGGCGATTCTAAATGCACGACTGTTTGGCCCGTCATGTTCTAATGCAAAGAGATTGCATGTGCCTTGGCGAAAACTGGCATATGTAGAGTGGCCTAACAACCAGGGCAAATGGTATGAGTGTAAATTGGTTAAATAAAATTTACGACCACATTGTTCATTGGCAAAAAGTGGACCCTTCAACCCATATACATATTCCAGAACTTTCCAACATCATTAATGTTTTACTTTTGCGATGTTAAGTCTTTGAAATCTTCGAAAGTTCATAATTTTTTTAGAAAATGGGACCAGCACTATTTATTAATGACTTTTGATAAGACGATTAAGCAATTTCAAGAACAAATTTGAAGATTTTTTAGAGAAATGAATTGTTTAAAAATATATTTTTATACATTTGTCTATATTTCATGCAGAAACTTTTCGTTTTATTTTTTCAAAAAACAAAAAAACAACTTTATTTCAAGATAGTTTTTGATCAACATATTTTGTTAAGAAAAAAATGTCTGTTTTCAATATTGTAGTTGTAGGAAGACGCCATAAGCATTTTGACCTTCTGTAATTTTCGAAGAATCAGAGTTTTTAACGATAAGAAAACATACAAGAGTTTTGAAGCGTCTTTTGTACTATTCGAGGCCAAATTTTAATTAAAAAATTTGAAGCCATTTTTGAGAAAATTTTGATAATATCATTCAGGCTTCATGTAAAGTACCCTAAAAATTAGAATATCCTAATAATTTCGAACTCACAGGGTCTCAAGTTTGTTCAGATTGATCAGAGAATATCAGTTTTGTAGAAAATCTTCTGTCAATTTTTTGGTATCAGGAACATGGATTCCGATGATGCAGCGAGTTAGAGGAAGTAATTTACTACGTATAGGAATAATATTTATCAAAGTTATCGTTACAAAGGCCTAGTAAGAAGAGTTTTTCTGTCGAAAAGTCACTGTTTTCCTCAGCACGTTTCCAGTACTTTCTCTTCTTACGAAATAAGACGAAAAAGAAAAAAGAATACTAGGTGGACTTCTTGTGAACTGGACTTACACATCGCGAAGTATGGTAGACGCTTGGCATTGACGGGTTGGGAAAGCTTACTTAGATTAACCGCCTCATTCTTGCTGTGTAATTTATATTTTTGAGATAATGCCAACAATAAAACTCATGACCTATAGTGTCAAGGGCTTGATGCTTGCCCGTTTTTCATAGCCAAGGATGGATATGCGATATTCGTGATGGAATGCATTCTGAACACAATACATGTATGTTGGAGAGAGGTAAGAACGTAACATTTTTTGTTGGTGAAATAATATGAGTTTATATTATGTCTTGAACAAATATCTATATTACTTATTTTCAATACGCGCAGAAATTGAAAGAAATCTATGCAGCCTCCAGTCCAGCCATGTGGGGTGTGTGTTTGTGGTGTTATTAGATAACCAGAAACTATCCACCAGGATAAATCAGGAAAAATCTAAAAACATTGAAACAGATTCGGTTTTTACTGATAATTGCAAATATTTGATTGTGTCATTCCGCTTATTCTCATACTGTGCGTACCGACTGAATTCTCATACTCAGTGCGTCAGTGCTTACATCTCTGCTGACGTAATGTAACACCAAGGCTCCAGATAAAAGACCGCTCACCATTAAATATTTGTAATTTTTGTGTTGCGGTATGAAACAATTTTTAATGTTGTTAGTATGCCATTACATACCAATTCTTGTACTATTTATATAATATACCACGTTATTGCAGAATTATTGAAGACCGTTTTGTTAAAATATTTAATTAATGGGAGTGTTACGAGAGTTTTTTTTATCTGTTGGTCTTGAGTAGTGTGCGTGCTACTTTTTGGAAAACCACTTGGTGTAGTTTTGTTCGGCAGCATTTTTTGTTGGTGTTTGCTACTGGTTGTTATACATTTTTCCATTTCTTACATTGAATGACATTAACTTGATGACAGTAAACGTATTTATAGTATAAATAGTATAGGTATAAAGTATACTATAAACAATATTTAAAACTAATTAGATGTATTTTCAGGCATAACTATTTACATTACATACCAATAATTGAGTATTTTGAAATTATTAGTTTGATGTTCCATGTGAATGTTGAATGGCCAGGTAAGATATTTACGTTTCCAGTTGTAGTAAAATGGCACAGTATTATTTGCAATAAATGTTGTAGGTTTTTGGACGTACGTATCATTAGTAAAATAAAACATAGAATATTTTTTTACGATATGTCTTAACTGTTTTCCGAACTGCTAGGAGTAACATTTAGGTAAATTTTATTGAAAGCGCATTAGACAATACAAACATAGTATAAAATGTGTTATTTTGTTACTATCTAGCAACAACTGTATGATATCATAGGTGAGTGTTAATTATTTGTGCGTCAACAACAATGTATATTTGAATCCTCTTTACACTCCAAGAATATTGTGCTCACTACACAAATACAATATCAGTGCCTATTTGTAGAAAGTTTATAAATTGCAGTGCTTAACGTGAACATGGTAATGAAATTCAAATCAACAAGCAAGTCATTCAATCCAGGCAAAGGCTATCTACTGATCATACCTCGTGATTTTGTGCTACAGAGTAAATAATACATTACCCATCACGGATAGGTGAGCAGTGTGCTCCACCGTGCCTGCTCGGTTCCCAACAACACATGTGTAGTTGCCGCTATGACTAGACGTTACACTATCTATTGTCAGAATACTAGAAACATGGTCATATTCTTTAATGTTAATCCAGTCATCATCGGCAGGTCCCAAAGGCCGCGAATCTTTACGCCATGTGATGTTAAAGGGGCGATCTCCTTTACTTGTTGCACACATGAGTTGTGTGCGCATTCCCTCAGTTACATCAGCCTCAAAATTAAAGGGAGAGATCCGAGGAGGGACTGAAAGATTCAAAATGAACACAGACCCCAAATGGTGTCAAAATCATTACTGGTGGCGTTGTCAGGGGCTTTACAAGTTTATGTTTAGTGCTTATGGATAATGGTATTATTTGAAGTTAACCCCAATCAAGTGCAGTAAAATAGAAAAAAAATCATATGATACAATTTACAAGCTTTGTAATAGCTTACAACACTCACAGGATGTTCCTTCACAGCATAGGAAGTCATACCAAAACTACAAATATGCTTCTCAAATTGGTTACATATGGCTTTCCAAATATCAAACACTAAGCTCTCACACTTTCTTGGCAGTACATTGTTTCACTGTTGTAAATGGAAATGATAATTGTGCAGACATGAAATGTGTCAAAAACGTATTGGTGCAGTGTGTTCATTTGAGAAGCATAGTTGTATTTTGTGGAAGGAATTTTGTAAAGCCATAAAATGCTTACCCTCGTGTTAATGGAGCCAGACTCTGGGAGTGAGAGAGAGTGAGAAAGAAGCAGACACACAAATACACAGTAGGAAGGAAATAGAGAGAGTCAGAGTGGGGCTGGGCCGTGCTATGGCGTGTGTTTTACCATTCACTTGGAGTTGTGCTGTGTGTGTGACGGTGGCGGCATCGTTTGCCACATGGCACGTGTAATTGCCACTGTGTGCCCACGTGATGCTGCCTATGGTTAGCGCACTGGTGAAATCATCATACTGTCTGATGTTTATGTCCATGGGCGGAATGTGGCTGTGGCTGTGACTTGTGCTTGTGGATGTGGAAATGCTAGTTGATGTAGGACTGCCTTGGTTGTCTTTGAGCCATGTGAAGCTGAGGGGTAAGTCTCCAGTCACCACCACACACTGTACGCTTGTTCGATCTCCTACGTTTAAATCGCGGGCAAAACTGAAAGGCGTGATTTTGGGTGGCACTGAAAGATAGAATTCAAAGTGGTGTCATTATGTTCTGGAAAATAGTAATCATTCAATTCTTCAAGAAATAAAAAAGAGTAGTTTAATCAAGGATAAAGTTATTATTTAAATTTACTAGTGCAACTGGTGTGTTTCACAAAATAACTGGTGTCAAGGACACTTATTTCTGTACAACTGTTATTTGCTCAGTCTATTTCATTGGAATAATATATAAAAATAATCAGTGTTTGTCCTGTAGTCTGATGGAATGGAATAGGGTAAGGTGTTTTATATGACAGTCTTGTTATCAATGTGACAAAATATTTGCCATGGCTCCCAATAATTTTGAATGTGCACAATTATGAAATATGTATATTAACATCTGAATCGATTATTTTAATTTGGCATTTTAGGTTGAATAAGTTGAGTTATTCATTGAAACTAAATATATAATTTGTAAATTATGTATTTATATAAATAACGTGATTGAATCAGACAAATACAATAAATTATTGAAAACCAGTGAGCAAACATGTTTTTAACTTCTTATTTTTAGATTAAAAGAAATGAGTAAGAAAGAACAAACACAGTTGACAGTCCTTCAGTTCATTGACACTGTAATATATTTACTTTGTCAAATATATCTTTAGTGTACCAGTCTGAATAATTGAAATTTAATATTTTAAATTGGTATGGTATTAGTGAACCAGTAATAATGACCAGTATATTGAATTAAAACAAATGTAAACAGTTACAATAAACTTTGAAGAATTCACTGCTTCAATACTTGAATATAAAAATATACAATTTAAGAATATATATAGGTAATAAAATATCTGAGCAGCGAATTCTGCAAAATCAAAAAACAAAAATATCTTATCATTAGAAGAAACAGAACAATTAATTTGAAAACAAATGAAGATCTGAAATATCTTTAAAATTTAGAATTAATATAATTGATGCATGTACAAAACGGCTGCAGATAATATTAAAATAATATTTATAAAAAAATCAAAATTATCCATTGTTCGATGGAAGATTTATTTCCAAAATCTTGTTCTGTATCTAATTCATCTCAGTAATTGATCTGGTAAAGAAATACTTGAAAAATATATTTTAAACAATAACATTATTCCAGGGTGTCATCATATACCTCACACGTAAAAATAAATGAAGCATTGAAATTTACTTTAAAATTTACTTTAAAATTGGGAAATTCTCTCTCAATATGCAAGTAATTAAAATTATTAAAATCAATCTGATTTTTTCATTGCAATATGATTTTCAAAATAATTATTGTATTCTTTCTTAATGGAGAGAAGTTTTTGAAGCAAGGGTTAATTTTTATGATACTTACAATTAAAATATTTTGATTCAAATACTCACCTAAAACACGAACATCAACAGATTGCTGTGAAGTATTATTCTGCTTATTTCGTGCTACACAGGTATAAGAACCTTGATCACTTTCTCTTTGAACATTTTCAACTATTAAGGTACTATTTATTACTCGCTGTCGAATATTTGTGGGAAGTCGGACACCATCTGCATACACCATTAACTTTAGATTCAAGTATTTATGAGACAGTATTGAAGTAAAATTTATACTTTTATAAATTAATAAAATTATGTCCTTTGAATTAAGTATTATATACTAAAAATTGTTATTACTGTGACATTTATAAAAACATTAGACAACAAAAATATTGTCGAAAGTTTCAAGAAGCAACAGAATAACAAGTTACAGATGTAGAAATTAGTAAAATAATAAAAAGTATGGAATAAATGGATTCTAACGCAATAAGGCTTTCCTTGTTTTCCGAGTATAAAGTATTGTTATCTATGAATATGCAAGTTAATATGCGAGCAAAATTTTAGAAAATATACAAAGGCCAAATTACAAAAAAAATGTAATTCGGTGTTTAAGAATCTGAATAATCCGTAAATATGCATTTATTTTATAGTAAGAAGTATCATGTTTGGGGGGACATGATCAGATGAAACTTCACACTCCAATTATTTTGAACTACACTGAGAATCACTCCTGTACTACAGTACTGATCAGTACAATACTACACTATCAGTACTATAATATAGACATGACCTTTGAACAAATACTCTGGGTTGTTTATTTCTATTGAATAGTGTGAGTAGCATATGCAGCCTGAAAGTGTGAAGCATATTAATGAAGGTTTTCAGAAACATATTCATTTATGACTGACATTCTACAAATTATTATATTGCAAAATAATAAGCAAAAATCCAACCTTTTTTACATTTGGTAAAATTTGAGAAAATGACAACAACCATTCTCGAGTATAAACTGGCAAGATACACGTCATTTGGGTATATATTTACTTTGACAAAAAATTGGTTCATATTCCTTAAAGTACTCCTTGAACGAATCCACTCTGTACACCGCGAGGTTGGAGAACGCGGAGCGCAAACTATTTTGTCACAAAATATGTTGGAAATTATAATCTGCCTGACTCAGGGTTATTTTATAATAATCACCGAGGCCAAAGCCTGGTCGCCGACTTTGGCATGTGTAGCGAAGCGTCATCTAAACCCCAAAGGTATTAGTATAAATCTTAAAAGAACGTTGCAGAATTAGCTGACAAGAAGATTTCGTTTTGCCTGTGTAGTGAGTCAATTCCTCCACGTGGGGTACAGTAAGGGGTACGAGTCTAACAGTTTGAAGTTTGAAATCATATTACCAGTCTTCGTTTATGACAATGAGAAGTAAGATTTTATAAAAAAATCTGTTGCCTCAAGAACATTTCGTATGATATGTATGGAGTGTATAAATATGTAGAGAGTAAAGATGACAAATATAAAATTATCTTATGACAATTATCTAAACTTATGACAAACTTATGGTTATTTTTAATATTAAACTTTTGCCTTTATTATTAACTAATGAAAAAAGAAATTAATAGCAATCACAATAATTTAACAAAAATATAATGTAAATATTTTACAAACAACATTTTTACATTCAAAAAAGAATACCTTTCTCCCAGAAAACAGTGTCAATTGGATAACCTGCCACTGGACACTTTATAACTAGTTCTTTACCAGCAACCGCTGGAATAGGTGACATAGCACGTACATAAGGTAATCCTGAAAAAGGAAATAAGTCCACAAACTCATATTAACATATTCGCAACAAAAACACAATGGTTATCTTAGAGTGATTCTAAAAGATATGTAACATTTGACTCAGGAATGTAGTCTAAAGGATGTTATTGATACTCTTTCATATACCTGTCTTACTTTTCGAAATTCAAGGCATTGTAATATGCAAAAATGACGAAATTTGTTGCTGAATTTCCTAACAAAAGTCATATGCATCCCAAGTGAGTTGTTGGACCCGGCTCCAGCATCCATCTTTATTACTAATTTCCAGTTCATCCAAAACTGAAATTAAACTAAGCAGCTTCCAACCAAGTGAAAGGTATCTATGATTACGTTAGATACCCAGAAACGCGATGAAAATCCAAAAACAATAATACTAATGCCAAGGTTGCAGAAAGTGAAAGAAAACTAAGCAACCTCCGGGTAAGAGATGTCTATGGTTTTATTAGATACCTATGAACCTGGATAAACAAAATAACAATAAAACAGTTTAAATTTTGACTGAAAAGTGCAAATATTTTATTCAATTAAGTCAAATTAAACCGGCTTCGTTAGCCGAATTGCTTAACTACGGAAGTTACGCAATTAGAGACACCATGGATTCCTGGATGGGTGACCGTCTGGGAACACCGGTTACTGACGGCACCGAGCCCCTGGTCGAAGGGATAAAAGATAATGACTGCGACGTTCGTTACGATAAATAAGGCAAAATTTCCAGAAAAATTACTCTCTCTCTCTCTCTCTCTCTCTCTCTCACACACACACGCACGTACACACACACACACGCACGTACACACACACACACGCACGTACACACACACACACGCACGTACACACACACACACGCACGTACACACACACACACACGCACGTACACACAATTTTCAAAATTAGTGAGTCACTGCTTACGACACAGCTGACGTCATAACCCAGATAGCCTCCGGGAAGAGGCTGCCTACCATGAAATTTTGTGCATAGTTTTTTGGCACAAATCTGTACCGCTTGAGAGCGAGCGTGACACGTGAAGATACGACTTCGCATGGAACCTCGAATATTGCGGCACGATTATGCAGAGCGGTTGCCGAGAAAATTGGTAATTAAAGGTGACATTAGACGTCGTGATAGATGATACATTCAATAACGTGGGAAATAAGGCCAATAACGAAAAAAATCGACATTTCCTCTCGAAAAACTGGCGTCGATTACAACC
This sequence comes from Teleogryllus oceanicus, assembly GCA_964035755.1. Classification (NCBI taxonomy): domain Eukaryota; kingdom Metazoa; phylum Arthropoda; class Insecta; order Orthoptera; family Gryllidae; genus Teleogryllus; species Teleogryllus oceanicus. The sequence continues at coordinate 106,893,409 of CAXIVR010000001.1, forward strand.
ATATTGGCCGTAACATATCTTTTAGGAACACGCTATAAAGCAAGGTTCATGTCTTTCTTATTACCATAAATATTTAATCTGGCACTATGTGTTGCTTTCCCTGCTCTATTTTCTGCAACGCATTCATATTCTCCTGAATCTTCTGGTTTCACAGATGAAATGTTCACATGGCTTATCACATCACCAAATAATGTAACATATTGGCCAATCATGAACCTACAATGCAAATATAATCACATTAAACATTAAATGTTGACATAATTTATAAAATAGTACAAAAATACCAAGTCATACAAGTAAGATTCTCACCAATTAAATAAGAAATATATATATATATATATATATATATATATATATATATATATATTTTGTGCATCACTAAGAGTAAATATTATCAAGGATGTTCTATGGTGACAAATTATTTGGGAATGCAAGAATGAATAATTTGACATTCTGGACAATGTATTTATATTAGCTCTCAATATTTTCATATCAACTTATTATATGACATTTTTGAACCTATGATCCTTTTTTTTTTAAAAATCAGTCAAATTAATAAAATATTCAGAAGAAGATTAAACATTTCAAGAACACTACTTTAATACCAATATTTGTAAAATTGAAATAATGAAATATTATTTAAACTGACTAATGAACAGACTAATGATACTAGTCTAGAGTTATACGATAGTTGAATCATCATAAGTGAAAATTGAATGTATAAAAAAATTAAAGAATAAGACACACCTCTCATTCTGTGGCAGATTGAATCCGTCAAGAGTCCATGATATTTGTGGAGTGGGATTTCCAGATGCACTACATTTTAGTGATACTGATGGTCCAGGTTGCATCGTCTGCTCTATAAATTTGTAAGCTAGCTGGGGATACACCTCTGCGAAAGCAAAAATCAATTTGGACCGCCGAATATTATTTGAAATTAAGAATATCAATAGATTCACTTAAAAAGTAGTTCATTTAATTATAATAAGGAACTCGGAAAATAAGTTCGAGAACAGCAACTGCCCGGGCAGCTGCCACAAAATTGTGTTAGAAGGAGGCCTTCTAAATGCGAAAAATAGGTTTTCTCCGACATTGATGTAGGTTCAAGAGAAAACTTCTGCGGTCCGCGAATCCTAAAACTTAGCCTAGAATAATGAGTTCCATCATGAGTTCTTAGCCTAGAATAATGGAAGTCATGTGGTCTAGGTATATTTTTTAACGTTCTTCCCTTACTACAATTCTTACACAGAGATGAACAAAGTTAAGAAACGTCCAATTAGAGAGATTCGTTCGGGTGGAAAACTTTCGACGACGTCTTTCAAAATTCATTTTAATGAGTGGAGAATATTTGCGAACTTTCATATTATACATATCATTTGCGAACTTTATATTATATAGATCATTTGCGAACTCCGTATTATATAGATTATTTTAAACTTTCATATCTGAGAAGAATGTCTGCGGACGAATTTGTAGGTATTTGTTGTACACTAACATAAGCAGACGTTAATAAAATGCCAAATATTCGCCACATCAACGGTCATGTTAGAGGTTACATGTGACAACAAAATTTTGAAACGGATTTGTATTTTATAATTAGTTAATCCTCAAATTAATTTGAGGGTCCTTCGGGTGCCTCATGGACAGAATGCTAGCTTTTCATGGTGCGATTCAGAGTTCGATTCCCGGTGTGGGCATTAATGGTGCTGTAACTTTCCGTTATAAGTGTCTCAGTTTCTATAGCTGTGTGACGAACGAAAAATCCTAGACAGGCCAAGAACGCTAAATACGGTGATGAGATTACGTCAGACTCGTCACGTGTTGCTCTTGACCCCAAGAGTAGATAATAAATAAAGCCAGATCCTGTGCCTGGGAACACTGCGAAAAGCCGGATTAAGCCGACCCTAAAATGTCAAATACGTACATATATATACATACACACATAGATACATACATACATACGTAAGTACATTAATTTGAGCACTTATAACTAAAATATTGTACGATTTCCTTTTTATTCTTGCAAATTATTATACAACAATTCCGTTCTTTCTAGAATGATCTTATTTGACAGAAAAGTAGTAAGTAATTCCAATAAGTCTCCGAAAGCTCAAACAATATTCTAAGAAACGTAAATTACTTTTAAACTGGTAATAATTAGATGCGCCAAATTTCTAAATCCTATTAACGTACTTTAAAGTCTTCAACATTGGGACTTTCTAATGGCGTGCTCTATGTACCTGAATAGAAAACTACTTTTCAAAATATTTCGAAGTACAATGGGTCTAATTATTTTGGTACATTATCTTGGATCGAATACATCAATTCCTTTGAAATTTGTAACGATATGTGGATGGTATTCTACGTGAAAACTCACGATGAATTCGGAATTAAAAAAAGTTGGGTCAGATCTACTCTGTATCGTACTCTGGCCTATAAAAAGCAAGCACTCATACATTCTCTTTTTAGCACCAAATTTAACTCAAGAACAAATGAATTGAGGCTGATAAGGCTACAAATGTTAAACCATTTCTTTGTGATTATACACATTTACATACCAGCACAATCTAAATGGAAAGGCAACGATTCAATTTCAAGAATCTTTTCACAATTTGAAGAACATAATACAATGTTGTTTTCATTTTTTACGTGATAGATGTTCTCTTTTAATACTCTTTAACACACTTCCTTCTTCTATCATCTTGTGACATTCTTATAGCAAAATATTGTTTATTTTACGTGTATTGGTTTTATTTTTCTTTGTTTAATCATATAACTGATCTCTCAAAATATATTTGTTAATGTAGTACATAGCATTATTTTGTAACTGTATTCACTCACAGTACTCAATTAGATATGGCAGATGAGTATTCAGGTGTCTCGGAATAAATGTTGCAAAGTTCTCGGGCATGTACAGAATCACAGATGTTTGAGATTTTGAAAATGTGGTAGAAAATTTCATATAACAAATTTACACATGTGACATTTGCGGTTGATTGACAGACAACTCAACACGCATTGACATTTGGCACATCACGTGCCGACGCAGTAGAAGATATTCCTTGTACCCGGTAAATATCCTTTATTACAATTGTGTAAATGACTCATAAGACTCATTACTCTTTATGAAGGGGTTTCGAAGTACATTGATATGAAAAATTAGGGAAACGGAGAAAATTGTTGAATTACAGCAAAGGAAGCAAATTTCATGAAGCATATCTGACGCATGCCCCTTTAGAGTCTGTCTTCAAAAGGAAGAGACTGTAGAACCGAGGTGGAAAGATGAATACTGTTAAGCATATTACTCTTTATAAAATAATTGCTGTTAAGTAAAACGAGTGCCAAAAAATTCCAAAAAATAGTCAAAATGAGTTAATGGAAATAGTATGTTACGTAACAACAGGCCTGAAAGAGGAGATTTATGCACCAGTCGAGTTTGTTGCCTGAGTGTATGCAAGGGCGACAAAACACGAGAGCGCCAATCATGATTACTGTTTAATACAGTTTTTTGAAACTACTTTTAACAACAGTTGTGCGAAAGATGTTTCGCACATGCTTCGCGACGTTTCGCACACTATTAGATTGAAAAAATGGTTGATTCGCTCAGGGAAAACAAAGACGAGAAATAGTATTTACTTGGCAGTCCGGGAGACGCCGCATGCTAGGCACAGATTCCAAATTTCGGCCGTCACGCTGCGATCTTCCTCAGAGAGAAATGCCCATAAGTTCTTTTTTAAGGTCGCAGCATTTCGGCTGAAATTTTGTCATCGGTGTCTCCCACGCGACGGGGCGTCTCCCGGACAGCCAAGTACATAACGACTCCCGCCGCGGAAGCCTATGCTTTCACGAGATTTCGTGATTTGCGCACAGCTTGTTGGTCACTTTCTCGTGGTCTTACAAGGGTACGTTCGTTCCGAATAATAATTATACTGGTCGAGCATACACTTGTTAGACAAAAAAAAGTTTAGTAGTGGACTTCATTCATCAGCTGGAAGACTTATCTCGTTTGACAACTTTTTTACTTTTACCCATTTCACCAAACAATAGAATGTCGCAAAACACTTCAATGATCATGGTAGTCGCATTGTCTGCCGGAACGAATACAAAATCCAAGCCAAACCTGTTGCTCGTCAACTCACCCCCAAGGCGAAGTTCAGCCGCCCCCTGCGCCATTTCCGCCTCGTTCTTGACGAAGCACTGGTACATCCCCCTGTCCTCCTTGGCCACGGACACAATGTGCACGTGGTCCTTGGACAGCAGGCGCACGCGCGCCCCCGTGCGCAGCGGCTGGCCGTCCTTGAGCCAGTTGATGGTGCCGTGCGGAAAGCCCGACACAGAGCACGTGAGGTCGGCGCTCTTGCCGAGGTCCACGGTCTGCCGACTCGGGTGCACGTGCACTTGGAGAGGGGCCACCACGTTCAGTTGCAGCTCCAGCACCTCGCTGCCTTCGTTGTTGCTGGCGTTGCAGTAATACGAGCCGGCGTCCGACTCCTTCACGTTGGGGATCACCAGGGTTCCATCGCGAACTCCGTACCGTTCCAGCTCGTCCAGAGATTTCTCTTGGTTCTTCTCGCGGAAAAACCACCTGTAATGTGTGGAAAGGGAATTAGTGAGCGACGTGCGAATAATTATTTTTTAATGAATACGGCCTACAAATGTGATACAGCAATTTGTTCCTTTGAAGAAAGAATGAAAGACTATTTTCGATGAGAGGAGTATAGAAACTTAAAGAATAAATCAACAAACGCCATTAGAAAGCTACGAGATTTAGTAAAACTTTTGAATGATCGACGATTTCAAAAGTTTGAAGTTGTTAGCTCATCCTCCTAAAACATATAATCCCAAATAGATATATTTCTTAATGAAATCTATGTTAAAAATTAGATCTCTAAACGATGTCATGTGCAGTGTTTTAAAAGAATATAAGTAGTTTTCGCGTATTTTTAAGCGAAATCATGGAAAAATATACATACACAAAATTTCATTAGATACTGCTCGAAATTTGTTCTTTTAACCTGTTTTTACAAACAAAGTTAAGTTCGTTCAATAATATGTCAGAGGTCATGAAGCAAGACTTTTGAAAATTGCGTAAGTTCATATTTTTTTCGATCCTATTTTAGAACTTAAGAATCGAAACTATAGTCTTACTTCTTAATACAATCTGTATCTCAATACTAGAACTTAAAACATTCCTAGCCCACGTTTTAAAATAGTTTAGCAGGATTTAGAATTACAGTGTGCAAGAAACACCGCGATATTACGAATTCATTGTAGCACAACAATATAGAGATTTCCTTGCAGTCAGATTCGAGTAACAGGTAATGTGCGAGTTTATAAGCTGCAACTCTCGATTGCGAATCCCAGCATGCCTATGTATTTTTTGTTTTTTATTTAAACGATTTGTAAGAATAAAGCCAATAGTCACAATCCAACGACAGTTTGTCATTTTAATTTAAACTTTTGAAATAAAAAAAATAAAGCTATATTTTTGTCTCGAATCCCTTACACTCCGTTTCGTTAGAAGTTTTCCAAGTGATGGAGGGAGAAGAGGAATTAAAAGAAAAAGAAGAGGAAAGAAAAGGAAGAAAAATACAAGAAAAAAGAAAGATAAACTGTTGACTTGACACAATAATGTGTATTTAGGATTCACACAATGAATTACGAGTTTAGTACATTTATATTTCTTGCTTATGAAGCCCCGGTACGACGAAGCTCCGCCAGCAATTTTGAACATATTAAAAATGAAACAATCGTGTCAATATTATCACAGAGACAATTCCATAGTCTCTATAACATAGGTTACAAGAAGAAATATTGAAAAAACCAACAAGAAATGACATAAAATAAGACGTGGCAATGCCACAGAGTGGTGTATTCAGTTCTGTCGCCCCACAAGACGGAAAGCCGACTCTGCCCCTCCGGAGGGGAGAGTGCGTGGCGTGGCGTGGCGTGGCTCGCTTCCCCAAGATCGACAGCGGCACGCGGCGTCGCCTCCCCGTGCTCCCAGGAGCCGCAATGGGAGACGCCGCCGATCCCTCCCTCGCACGTAACTCGAGCGGCCTAGATCGGAGGCGGGAAGTGCCTCCGTCGCTGACACAGCCGTGTCGGGCTCTCGCGAGCCGAAGCCCCCCCGAGCCAATCTGGTGGGAGGGGCAGCGGTTTCAAGAGGTCACCGGCAACCGTAATTGGCGCTGGGAAAGAGATTGTCTCTTGCTCTTGAGGCGTCACACACAGAGAGGAAGAATTGGAAATGATATAATAAAATATGTCGGATATTTAAGGATTAATTTTGCTCGAAGAAGGATTCATTTTGCTCGAAGCTCATTTGAAAGATTTATAACAATATTATATCTCACGCACGAATTTAAAAAAATCATGATTTATAAACTAGATTACTAGTACTTCAAATCATTGAAAAATAATTTGAATAATACTATAAATTATTTAACGTTATTGAAACTCTACTCTGAGTTTGCTTGACTTCCGTGTGATACAAATAATCTTATTTTCATTAGAAAGATGAACGAACTAATGAAAGTGAACCTCAATGTTCATTAGAATGGACTGAATATGCGAAAAATCGATGTGGAGATTTTTACGAAAATACAAATTTTGGGAGTTCCTGATAAAACTTTTTTAAAAAAATGTCCGCCCGTCCATCAGTCTATGAAAGACACACCCAAATGTTATTCGGGACTTTCACCAAAATAAATATTGTCCAAACGATACGGCTGATTTCGTAGTCCCACAATTTTAAAACATCTTTTGATTTTGAGGGGTATTTTAAATGAAGATCATAGGACATTTTCAAAATTTGCTCAAATATGGTTGCCAATTTTTCATTATTTATTTTTGCTCGATAAAAACAGAACTCTTTAAAAATGCTACAAGTTCTATTTTGTCTAAAACCACTGAAATTTCTCAAATTGCAAGTCTTAAAAAATTGTCAATTCGAATCTTCTGCGTTTCTTTGGTCGGTGAGTTTTTCATGCTGAATAATTTGTGTGATAAAAGAAGCAATATTATATTACGTAACGGTTACAAACAATACGAGAAAGTATGTAATGTTTTAGTTTAAATAGTTTTCTTTATTTAGAACTTGAACACATCGTGAATTAGTGCAGAATTAGTACATTAATGATACAGTGTGGTTGAAACAAGATCAAATTTATCAGAATGGAATCACTCCATTAGGTGACTGATCTAGCAATTTTTAAATCTGTATCGTAGTTTATTAATACTTTTATCTATATATAATTCTGGTTGTAGGTTAAAATTGTTAGAGAACCATAGCACCTTCAAGGGTGTAAAGAGTCCAATATTATTCGCTGTGACCTTTAGAACTCTAATATGAACTTTAATATGAACTCTAACATGAACCTTAGATCTCTAATACATTTTATGATAGACTTACTTTCACGATTCAATAAACTAAAATGTTACGAGCAAAATGATCATCGAGCTCTTCAGTAGTTCGAATGTCTGTTGCTTGATAACATTGGGTTACTTCTTTATTTAGTTTATAAATACACCATTATCTAATGCCGTTTTCAGTGGCTGAAGCAATGTTGTCTCTGGGATTTCGCGTTTTCACGCGTGGAGTCGCATTTTCACGTTTGAACACATTACATTTAGCAAGAAAAGTTTTTTTGTCTTATTTAATAACATTAGATGCAGTAGTTTAGTATACCAACCGTTGACAGAAAGAAAATATAATAAAAAGGGAAGAAGTACACAATTAGGAAACATTCCATTAGATGGAAAAATAATATTTTCCGGTGTAGTTTTCAGGCACATGTTACGTGGGCAAGGAAGATCTATGCCCGAAAACCTGCAATAAAAATTGTAAAAACGCGTAAAAAGTTAATAAACTAATATTTTCTGATTACATGTCCCCCAAAATGAAACAATTCAACCTGGTAACTGTGGCGTCAATATTACATGACTTTCTAACATACTAGTGTCCTGCAGGGGCAATACCACACGGAATGTTCTTTCACTAAGTAGCACGCAAACTGTTCAAGAACAGCAAATAAATTTGTCTTGTAACACTTCCATAAATTAAATATTTAAAAGAAAACAGTCTCCCGAATACAGCAATAACAAAGAATACTATATACTGATTCCCAGTACAACAGTTCATTGCACAGTACCGAAAATATAAACTAGTTGGGCTTTAACAGCTTATGATTTCTCGCATAAATTTTAAAACTGCAATTTTCGATAATTCAGAGAGTTCGCCGAAAATGAGACCTGCTCCATTCTTTTAAGGGTCACGTAAACTACTTCCGACAAAATCGACATGACATAAATTGTTCGTATTGGTATTCTCAACATGTTTTTAAGTTTTGTTTCGGCCTGGTCTGGGACAGCTGGTACATGATATCAATCTCCGAAAAAAAATCCGTATGCTCAAGTTGTTCTATCTAAACAATTTGACAAGTTTTGTTTATGAAAGTTGTGTTGTATAAAGCAATTAGACAACGGATAATATCCTACTATTATTTGGACGTATTTCTCACTACTCCGACTTGATTTTTCTATCGGGAAGAAATTTATGGATACAATATTCTTTTACACTAGAAGGGACTTTTCATTTTTCTTACTTACATTCTTTCATAATCTCTTCTTGCAAGAGGAGATTATGAAGGAAAGAAGTTTCCTGGCAGTGACGTTATTGAGCTCATCCAGACGAGTGACTGCTGCACGTCGACAAGAATTGAAATTAACTAATGGTTTGAAGCAGAAAATTCATCAATTTGGCTACATTAAAAAACTAATAAACTTATCATTTTCTTGGTTTTCAATAGAGATTTAGTATAGATGAAGTTTTTACATACCATTCATTCAGGTTTTACAGATTAATTCATTTAAACACAATCATTTTTCATCAGAATCAAAACATTTTCAATGTTTTTTTTAAAAAAAATGGGTCCAAACTTTTTGATTGAACTTTGTCCTCGGATAGCTTAAAAGACGCTTAAGAGATTGGTGTAGATCGCATGTTCATTGAAATTCCCTTTTTTTCGAAAATTTTACAAAATTTACAAAAGAGCAGATTTCTGGGCACCTTCCTAGAACTATAATATTCAAGAAAAAGTTTTACCCCTAATGAAATATGTTTTTTACTGACGGAACTTGAAATAAGGCTATGTTTAATTTTTGGAAGATATGAGTAGTTTTCGTGTAATTTTACGACGAAATACAGGCAATTTTAATTTTCTAACAATTATTTCTCCAAACTTGCTCCAATTTCTTTTTAAAACGTTTGTTCTCATATGTATCAAGGGACGGTAAAAATATGGTGCTACTCCCATTTTCGATGAACTCTCCGTTTTTTCGAATTGTCGCATGGCCGCAGACAGCTGGCACCCGCGTAAGCATATTGCGTAGCTCCGCCTCGGAAAGAGAGCCTCAGCAGTAAAGGCCTATAGAACAGCTTGACCTCCGCTTAGCGGGGGACGAATGCGACTCGTGAGCTCGTCGCCCGTGTGCACAGACCTTCCACTCCTCCGTCGGTTCAGATCGGCCCTAACTGGCCCTGCCGACACTCCTCCACCTTGCTAGTTCAGATTGACCTTCCGGGGTCCTGCTAGCAGCTTCCTGCTCTCTCCCCTGATCGCTGAGCACTTCGTGTGTCGTCTGATGGCCGCTGTAAAGTGTCTCTTCCGGAGAACAGTCCTTGGCGAGGCTGGGCTACGTCAGGTACCAGTAAGGTGTATGTAAGTATACCACCCCAATAAACTACCGTTTGCCATGACTGGGATCATCCCTACTCTCATTGCTCCATCTCATCCGCCTTAGGCCATTAAGAGAATAGGGAACGGCCAAGAGAGCACCTTCTGCCCTTACCGTCCTTCCACTTCCCCGCACGTGGTGCCAGACCCATCCATCCATCCATCCTCCCCACGATAATGGTGTCAGGTGTGGGGTCCACGACGCACAGATACATCCATCCATCCATCCCTCCCACGACCGAATATTGCAAAAAGTTACTGTTTCAAAATGGCAAAACTGGATAGAAATTTTTTGCCTTAGAGAAAGTCTGTTCCAAAAAGTCACCTCTTTGATAAAGGTCATGTATATTTTTTTAAAATAGTAGATTTCGAGTAATTTTCTGTCTGAAATTTATAAACTTAAAAAATGTTTTTTTCTCAAAAAAAGCATTAAAATTTCTTCAAACTTTTCCGAACTTTTTCAAACTTTTCCAACCAACTTTCATTGCAAAAGTCATGGTATTCTACGGATGAGAAAGTTTGATGGAAATGGGTATTATTAGTGGATGTGAGAAAAATTAAAATTAACATTGTAAATAATGAGAATCAATAAGGAATAAGGAATAAATTATTTTGTTTTACTGACCTAACTGTACTTTTTATCTACGTTCTCTTACTTGATGTGAAACATAAATGGCACAACAATCGATAGTGTCATATCGTACCAGTAGTTTACCAGGTGTGAATTTGGAAAATCATTAGGAAAACTATAAAATGAAAAACAAACACATTTTCACTATGGAAACTCTTCACACTGTAGGATCGGTGGAAACGATGTTTTGTTTCGTGCTAATAAATTAGTAAAAAGAATCACAAATAATATAAATACACAAATGCAAATTACATGACTACAGTTAACCAATGAATTAAAAGTTTATTACAAACAAGTAGTGCAGCTTTTTGTTCTTTAGGAAGCATAGTATTCGCATCAACCTCACCTAAATCTGTTAATTTCTTTCGTATCCTGTCCAGACAGCACAACCTGCCTGCACAATTGCATCGGGAAACGTATGTTCTTATATGATTGTATGACCCCCCCCCATCATGTAACCACTCACTGCGCGAGCAGCGATACTTTTCTGAACGTCTAGTAGCACAACTACATTGACACTTGTTACTGCAGCGTACACATGTGCGTCTTCGACATTAAATTCCGAAATTCTGTTCACTTCTTGTTCTAATTAGCTTCAGAAGAAAAATCCAAAGAAGTTAAATCAGGAGACCTTGCAGCCCAATTAACAGTAGGGGTGCGTATGGCGAGGAGAGGAAGTGTTAGAACGTGGGCGAGAATTTGTGGCTGTGCGCTCGTCTTATTAAAACACTTCATTTAATGAGTTCTTTGCCCATTTTCCGACATACCTTGTATCCAACTCCTTTCGGAGCATTGGTAGCTAATTAAAAATGATTCTCAGGCATTGAAATGTGATGAAAACGGGTTTACACCTTCCTGCTTCGTATTTCTTTCTAACATGTCACATTTTTAATGCTTCTGCACTTACATCCATTTGGTAACTTGCTGGACTGCAGTGTATTTAATTCCTTAGTACCACTTCGCGAATATTTAATTCCTTAGTACCACTGAAAAAGTGAAGTAATTGCTACGCCCTGCGACCTCGTGACAGCATTTCATAGCTCAGCAGAGCGACATTCGAAGCTTTAGGAATTAAGACCGGAGGATAGTCAGTTAAAACAATAATGGAGCATGATATCAAGAAATAATTGCATATATATTCGCAACAAGATTTCTTAAAAAAGTTTAAAGACAAAAAAAGTTGTTCGGAACACGTAGATTATGATGCTGGCGCTTTTTCGCCTGGTTCGGGACTTCCTATATACAAGAAATCAAATTATTTTTGAAAAGCTACAAAGTATCTTACATATTTGTGTTTTGAAACCCCAGCTATGCAGAATTCTGTGGTTTGTCTTATCCACATAAAGGCGCCTTCTCGACAGTTTAGAAGTTCGTCTTGCAACACACTTAAATATTTTTGGGATTCTGTACCTAAAACATTGCTGCTTCCAGGCTACCTTCTAGGGTACCCTTGATATTCTAACAAGAGTCTTCAAGAACGATGCATAATGCATAACCCCTCTTTCCTGAAGGCCGTAGAGTGGAAGAAAAATGTTGACAGGGGTGTCAAACTGTATACTACTATATATTGTTGTTATTGTTATTATTATTATTATTATTATTATTGAAAAATCAATTGCCATGGAAATTAATTGTATGTTAAAATAAAATAAAGGAGAAATAAATAACAACAAAGCTTATCTGCCAGGGTAACATACTCGATCTCACGAAAATGAACAAATATTGAATATTGATTAAAATAATCCGGTAAAGGTAATGAAAGCACGAAAGAAACAGTAACCAATCACCCTAATACGATTCCCGGTGACTATCCAGCTAATTAACTGGTGCCGAAAATCTGCCTCTGATGGAAACGGCCCGCGGGACCGCCCGAGTCCCAATCCGCGTATCACTCCCTCACCCACCGCACACATTCGCTAATGTCTACCATAAGCCCATTAAATTCATGTCGTCACTTTAGCGGGTTTCCACAGCCTCTTCACGTGGCTCATATGTAGAGCTTTCCCGCGATTACGTGTCTGTCGATGGCCTACCGCAGAGGCGCCGCCCGCCACTACACGCGCCCGGGGACCGCACAGAAGAGTGGGTGCCCGCGCGGCCTCCCCCGAACAAGGCAGCGTCGCCCCTGAGACGCGCAAGTCCCGCGCTGGCCTGTCCATTCGCTCGAGCGCCTGTCCGTCTGAGGGCGACGCCGCCCCCGGCCCCGCCCCCGGCCCCGCCCCCGGCCCCGCCCCCGGCCCCGCCCCCTCCGCCCCCGCTCCCGTCCCAAACCCGCCCTCGCCCCTCCACCCACCCCGCGTTCGCCTTCCGCCCCCCGCCGCGTCCCCACCGCGACACGCTCATATAAGAGCCGCGTTAATGCCGTGTGCCGAGCAAATGTTGACACATCGTGTTTGGAGCTCGTTCCAATCAGCAGCCGGATAACGCAACTCCATTACGTCCGGCTGATGAGTCGCCCCATCAAGTGCGGGCGGCGGGGCGGGGGCGGGGCGGCGCGGCCGGGCGGAGCGGAGCGCACGGGGCGGGGCGGGGCGGGGAGGATCGGAACGGGGTCTGGGCGTGGAAAGCGAAGCGGAGAGTGTGGAGTGTGGCCGCGGTTGTCGCCGTCGTCACCGTCCCTGCCGCCGCGCAGCCATCGGCGCTTTTCTCTCGGTGGCGTGCGGAGTCTGGCCTCGGATATCGCTGGTGGGCGGGCAACTCAAAAGCAGCGAGGCGACGGAAAACGAGGAAAGGGAATTAATTCGGGCGCGATTTAACTCCCGCGACGAGGCCGACTTGTGGAGCGGAATTGACGACACGTGTCGTTCACCTTTGGGTCCGGAAGTGAACAGCCATTCTATGACGAACCTAAGAAACGATAATGGAATGTCGATGAAAATATCATCAGTTTATTTCGTGTACTGAGATAAGTTTTGCCCGCCTCACATTTAATTTTACTCTCCTTACTTGTCACTTGTCAATTATTGAACCGTGAAAATGTTTGAACTCGTAAAGCGACGTAAATCGATCGTCATATAAATATCTTTGTCAAATGACCTGCTGAAGAATTATCTGCTGTCTTTGTACATTGATTTATCTGTTCAGAGCAGAGTTTGCAAGAGGTTATCTATTTATCACCAAGATGTGATTCGAAGAGAAAGGGAAGTTGTTTTGCTCAATCCGATTGGCATTACAATTTACAAAGAACAAGAGAGCGAAATAATCGAATTCATTTGGTGTATGTATCACCAGAATGTAATAAAAATTATATGGAACATATAAAGACGTTTAAGGTTACGATGCGTGACATTAAAATCGAACAATGGCAAAAAAAAAAAAGAATGACAAAAAAAGTTCAAATGTCAAGAAAAATATTTTTTACTGTATAACTTCCGGTAATTTCTGCATTTAAAACTCTTCATTGTCTTTATAATTTGACATTCATGTTTAATTAAAGTACAAAAAGAATATGTAAATGTTGTAGTCCGTATAAAAAGTGATTTAAGTGATTGAACGACAGATGACTGATAATGGAAGTGGGGAAGTGTTGGAACGTAGGCAACCAGTGAAAACTATGGGGAATTCCTCTCGATCCACCACAAAATTCCAAATGAACGAGAGTTTTAACTCTGATTCCCAGCGGCCACAGGCGGCCGCGCTGATGTCACGGGTCACTCCATTGCCAGAGATAAAACACAGGAATGCTTTTTTAGCCTGCCGGCCGGCAGCAGATAGAAATGCAGGAATCCCCAAGTGGTGGTGAGATAGACTCACTCTTGCTCCCATACTCAGTTCAGGTGCTTGGTGAAAAACTCGAACCGACCGAGTTTAGCTCATCCTTGCTCCTATCTCTGCAGCGATTCTGTCCGTGAGGTCGTAGGGTTCGATTCCCGACGGTGACAGTGTTTTGACATTAGCTAGATAGCCATGTCGAATTTAACCGCTGTCTAGAGCAGACCCTAACGTCCAGATCTGATCGTTAACGTATTGATCGGTAGTTTTCCATGGTTTCTTCGATCAGTACCAGGCGAATGCCGGAGCAGTACACGAACCGCGCGCAATCTTTCTTTCTTCTTCCTCGTCCTATCATCATCCCTAACACACATACATACACTTTCATGCACTACACTAACATACATGCCGGAAGACCAGTCGGGAACTTAGAGCTTGTTCTAAGGCGGTGGCTCGCAGGGGAGAGTCACATGGGAAAGAAATCACATGATGAAATAATTGAAGTTATCTCCGGCAACTTAATGGATTTATTCCGAGAGACGGCATTCGACGGCTTCGAGACTGTTGATAACGGCAATGCCGTCGAATACCGTCTCTCTAAAAAAAATACATTATGTGGACGGAGATTACATCAATTATTTCAACACATAATTACGTCAACAACACCTCATCAGCATTCCCATAAGTAATGGAAGAAATCACCGCAAGCTGGCATGTAGTTTGACATTGGATCTCACTATTCAGCAGGGAAGTAATTCCCACCATCCTCCTGGTCTGTTATGCTGCCTCGTTAATTGGGTTTTATTTGAATGTTGATGTTTCCATCAGAGCTCGATTGTGTCAACTGTAAGACGAAATCTTAAAAGCCATATCTTAATTTTACTCAAGAAAAAACAAAACAAATGTCAGCCATGACTGTGAATAAAAGAGGCGACGACTACATCATAGTTTTGTTCTCTATCATATTTTGCCCAATGAGCGATTTATTCATTGTATTTTCAGCGAACACTGGACGCAAGATTCCCTGGCCATACTTCCTCTACCATAATGTTAAATGTGAAAAACACGTATTTTGTACACAATATTTACCAGGAAGTGGATTTGTTTGCTTTTAAAAGCAAATAGCGTGTGTTCCTCAAACATGCGTGTTGGATTTCATCGAAATAATAAATAATGAAAGTAATAATTATTTTTGAAAAATAAGATGAAAAATATTTTCCTATCGAAAATATAAATGCAAATTAAAATAAGAATATTTTAAATCACGTGAAAGAATAAATTGGTTACATTTGATCTTCTGTAGAATGTTTTGCAGAAGTACGACGTATGGTTTCTTAAGCTTTTTATGTATCATTTCAGAGAGAATTTCGTAAGGGAATTCTTTTTTCGCAATCAAATCCTCTTTTACAGTTTAAATGTCCAATCCATCATCTTCTCCTTTCCATTTCAAGTCTCTACACTGCTTCTAAGTCGCGGAATGGACCCCATAAAAGGTAATGAAGGAAAAACCTCTGAAGGCAAATACAACACCCTCAATAAAAAAATAAATGTAATCTTGTTTAAATTGAAAGAAAATGTGAAGCACGGTATTCACGTAACTTCTGGAATTATTTCATGTTCTCTCATTGATTAACTTGGCTATCCGGGAGACACCGCGTCCAGGGCACAGGTGCCAACGTTTCGGTCGCCATTCTGCGACCTTCCTCAGGGCGCAGTACTACGCCCTGAAGAAGGTCGCAGAATGGCGACCGAAACGTTGGCACCTGTACCCTGGACGCGGCGTCTCCCGGATAGCCAAGTTAATCATGACTCCGGCCGCGGAAGCCTACGCTCTCACTTCTCTCATTGACTTCATTCGATATGTATCACGGGGAAAGAAATAATTCAACAAACACTGGCTCGCATACCTGCTTCAAAAACGTTTGCTAGTCGCATCCCTTTATTAAACTGCTGTACGAGCGAGTGTGTTGAACACATACTTGCGCATACACACATACGCATACACAAATACATAAATACACATACACATACATACACTCAGATGCTCGAAGAGCTGGGCTTTGATACATGTACATCGTAAAAGTACAATAGTATGTACTCTTCGTTAATTACCGTACACGAACAAATAATGAAAAAAATAAACTAGTGATTTTACAACAGTACATACTACTACATGGACTATTCCATAACTGAATTAGTGAGTGTGTTCATTGAAGTGTGTCACCGAACTACGGGGCAAGCGCCAACCCATCAAAACTGAGATGTTCAATTAAGCATCAAGATTGAGCCTTTCTCTATCTAGATTTATATGTTTCACCAAAAACTGTATATTAGACACAGTAGGGCGCTCCATTTAGTTGAACGAGCTTTTTGTCAAGAGAAACGTATAAGGAATAGAACATTAGTCTCACTTTTTGTCCAGCGTCCGAGATATTTGTCCCTATTTTTTTTATTTAAGCTAGTGCTGATAAAACTAGCTGAATTCGTGATGAAGCCTTCGTAGATTGGAACTGGATTGCTTGTAATTTCGAAGCCTGCGTCGGGTCTCTTCACCGGAGAACGGCTCACTAACCCAACATCAACTTCTGCGTGCGTTCTTGAAAATTCAAAAATTTAAATGAAACTGGCACTTCAGCCATATAATTCAGTATATTCAGCTATATCATTTAAAGTAGTGGTGATACAAAAGCGCATACTTTCTTGAATAATTTGCAATGGTTACGAATTATTATAATATTGCAACTTACTCGTACACTCTACTAATGCTTCAGCCATCACTCGAAAAAACATATCTTTAAACGAACCCATATCTTTTATTTTAGAAAAAAAATCAAGCGTTTCAGTTAAAATAGCTTTCTGCCATTGTAGTCAGTGCATTGAATTTAGTGTAGTCTTACAAAATAATGAAAGAAAAAATATTTTTCCGGGCTAGAGTTCGAACGCAAGTTCTGGAATCACAAATCAGGCGTTCCCCGACGCAATCGCAGCGTGTCCCTGAAGCATTGATTTATAATGTTTGTGGAATATTTAATGCTTAACGTTGCGATCATTCTAACATATTATAATTCAAAATTACGAACAGATCAAAAAGTACTAATAGTTTGAAAAAGAGTACACTGACAGAAAAAGATAATATTGAGGAATAGGGTGCGTTAAAAAAATAAATCACTAGCTTCAATATTGAAGGTGTAGAACAGATTCGAACAAAAATTGAAATTTTAAAAATTCTAGAATATAATAAAATTGGTCCTATTGTTGTGGTAAATTAACTCTATTGTAGAACGACTTTTAAAGAAAAGATTCGATCTGTTCTTGAGGAAATCTTGTGCGGTTAAGCATTGAATTGACTCTGATAACTGTGAATTCTACGAAAACGTATCTTACAAGTAGATTTCATTACGTTTGATTATACTTCTTGAATAGCAATGAAGGGCTTGCCTCTAGATCAGCGGTGTCCAACTTGTAGAGCTTCAAGGGCCACAACTAAAAACCTTTAATATTATTGTGGACCATATTTTCAATTTTCAGGAGATCCACACCTGACTTT
The DNA here is from genome assembly GCA_964035755.1 of Teleogryllus oceanicus. Classification (NCBI taxonomy): domain Eukaryota; kingdom Metazoa; phylum Arthropoda; class Insecta; order Orthoptera; family Gryllidae; genus Teleogryllus; species Teleogryllus oceanicus. Next base: position 106,911,035 of record CAXIVR010000001.1, read on the forward strand.
CCGGTGTTGTTGATACAGCTGTCCCAGTTTTCTCGACTACTCTGAAACGGGGAGGTCTGATATCACGAACGGAACCATTCGTGATATCAGGCCGCACCATGCATAACGCAGCGAAACACTTTGAAATTATTTCGAATCTCTTAATTTACTAGAAAAAAATCCTTACATATAAAATTAACCAATTTTTATATTAATGGGGTGTTGACCTCGGCCAGGCGCGCGCGCTAGGCGCACTATGTTCTCGTCCGACATGGATGGAAGGGACTTCCACTTTTCATTAATAACTTTTTGCGGGCAACACTTAATGCCACTGCGGCCCGCATGCGGATCGCGAGTCGGCAGTTGGACAACCCTGCTCTAGATAGTCGTGTGCCACATTTTCGATTGGTTGGTTGGTTAGTGATTCGGGCGCGTCAACAGCTTAGGTCATTAGTCCCGGAAATGTACTGCATGTTTTTTCTTGGGAGATGGCGGTGATCTTCCCCCGCTGGATGGCGAGATCCGGCGCTGACTTACCGTCGGCTAGCGGGGTTTCCCCCTAACCAGGACTCTCCCACCAGCGGAGCACCGCCCCAGCCGGGACAAGCTCTAAGCTTCTGACGGTCTCCCGGAATGTGTGGTAGTGTAGTGCATGTTAGTGTAAGTGTGTGTGGAAGAGGAGAGGATAGGACAAGGAAGAGGAAGGACAGATCGCGTGCGGTCCGTGGCTCGTTTGGTAGGGTACTGTTCCGGCATTCGCCTGGTGTTGATCGGAGAACGGAAAACTACCGATCAGAGCAGCCGGCCGCTAGAATTCTCCTCCAAACAGCAGCTGAATTCGACCTAGCTGAAAAGCTAGTGTCGAAAATCCTGCCGCAGTCGGGCACTCGAACCTAGGACCTCCCAGTCAGAGGCGCTGCAGTGACATCAGTTGATGCACTGAGCTACCACTCCCGGTCACATTTTCGACAAAAGGAAGATATTACAAACGGACTCGTCGTATTGAGTCTTATATTTTGTGCGCGTATAGAGGTGCTTATGAGGCAAATGACGCTGTACTAAAGAGATTTCTTCTTTTCTCTGTTTTGAGGAATGTCGGAAAACATTAACCTCTTATTTCTCAGAACGAATTTTATGTGGTATAGGACTATCTTGAGCCAAGGCCTTCAATTCTTTTATTAGACATTTACAGTTTGCTCTACAGACGATAACCGTTTTCTTCCATTAGCAACAAACAAAACACTCAGTTTAAAGAAAAAAAAATATGAAGGAATTCGTTATGAATTTCTAACAATTTTGAAAATTGTTTGAGTCATACACTTTCGCATTTTGATGGACTTATGCGAGTCCGAAAAAAATCAATATTAAAAAATGATGATTTGAGCAGTATAGTCTGATTCTTTATTATAAACCGTTTGAATAATCTATGTTTATAAGATTTAATTAAAGAATGAAGTTGTCATTTATATGTACCAAAATACAAAAGAAAAAATATTTAATACATATCTGCATTCCTTATCATTTGTTCCTCAACACTTGTGAACACTTGCGGAGACACAGGAGTATCTTCCATCGTTCAAACGTGACATGAGGTACCATGGGATTGTGGCTCACTGAGAATATCAAATATAATGCATCTGTTGTTCTCGCTTAGTATTTTTCTCAAGTATCAATTTCAACGCAAAACATTGAAAAGGAAATCGACCGTGAATGACATCAAAAATTTTCCACAAGTGTCACTACCAAAACCGGCCTCCACATAAGTCTGGAATTTAATGTTGCAGAAAACCTCGTTTCATACGAAAACGTCAAGTGATTGCCAAACATCGCGCTGAACGCGAGCTATATTGGTCGCTTCCAGGAAGTAGGGACGAGATCAAAGCACACATCTGCACATCATCGACGTCAAGGGAGGCGCCACGCAGCGAGGCAGCTTCTCTCCATTACGACACGATGTTGGCAGCCGTTGAAGCGAGCTCCGCCGCGGGAAACACGCCGCCCCGCGCCGACGAGCTTCATTTCAAGCGCCGCGTCCCCTCCCCCTCTCCACCCCAACCGCCCTATCTTCCCCGCCCCCACCCTCCCTTCACCCCGATTCCCCTCCCATGTCCGCCACCCCAGCGAAGGAACTGGCGGCGCCTCGCCGCACGCGGGGCGAGAGTCACCCGCCGCAGGGAGATCAACAGGGAGGCCGCACTCCAAGGGAATTCGGCGGCGGCGCATTCTAGCAAAGAGGACTCGAGTTCATTACCTCGCGGTGTCTTCTCTTCTCCTTTGCTAATGGTTATTGAGTTTGCCCTTTACCGTTTCCGAAACACTGCGCTGTTCTTTTGTCCCGCATATTCACTAGTATATTTTATTGTAATTTTAGATAAGATTGTCCGGCAATCGCAGATTGACATATTTTATTCTTTCTCAATTTTATCGTTATTAAAATGTTTCTTTCACCACTTTTCAACGATCTCCATTCCGTAAAATGACATTTTATTAAAACTCTTTAAAGCATCATATTATTATCTTATTTACGTAATATACAGGGTGTTTCAGGAATAACATGTTGGAGGAGGATCCAAAATGTCGAAGTAAAATTAAAAAAAGGAGAAAATCAACTTGAAAACATGTGGTCATATATGAACTTGTTAACTGTTTTCTACATTTGTAGAGAAGATGAAAATGTTGGCACCAACTACCCATTCAGGGTGTTTATGTGGTTCTTGTGAGCGCCTAGGCATTCACGCACACACGTAGATGAGAAATATTCTTAGTTTTGTTCACGTTTGAATCGTCCCAGAAATTCCATTCCATTCATAAATATCATGATAGAAAATTTAAATAACCAGTAATATAACAGAATAGATAAATCTACATCCACTCTATTAATCGCAAAAGTCTACATTGAAAAACATGATCCAAATTCAAACGATCAGGCTTTCCAAAATTATTATCTAATGTTGTTGATTTATTTCACTCGAGGAAGATGAAAGTGTCGTCTTTATTATGTTATAGTGTAGGTGAACATTGAATTCATGATCTGCATCCCCGCTCGACCACAAAAACAAAACAATGCTTTCAATTTAAAAAAACGTTAATTTCAGAGTAAACTTTAAATACTATTTCATTAAAAGTTCATCAATTTGTTGCCGAATCTTGAAGTCTAGACAATCTTCTTTAAAATAATACAATGGTATTCGAAATTGAATGCATTTTTGAAAATGTTTGACATTGGTTTTAAAAAGGACATTTTTATTTTTTTAGTGTAATTCGTGCATAACTACAATTTTGATTTACTTAGTATCGGAATCGTCTGCTGACGTTTTATGACAGCCTGCAGATATACCATTTCCGGAGGTATCTTTTTGTCCGTTCAAGGTAATACCTGGTACTAAGTAAAATATTACTTATACGCATACACGTTAAAATGTCCTTAAAAACACGTCAAAACTTATGAGACAACCATCAAACTTAGAATATCTTATTTTTAGTTGTAAAGAAAATTGTCCATAATTTCATATCCCGTTAATCAATTCACTGAATATTAGTGAAATAAATCCTATAGCAATCTTTAAAATTCAGGTTTGTTAAATAAAAAAAATGTGACGGAACGGGTGCTGCAGAAGAAGTGAATTCAGTTTTTATCTTCCATGAAGAGGACACTTTCATCTTCCAAGGAAGAAAAAATATATGAACTATTTTAGATGAAAATTTTGAAAAAAAATTGATAATTTTTAACTTAGCCAAATTAAACGAATTTTTAAGCGCCCTGTGTTTTTAGAAATGCAATTTTATACATGATCTTTGTACTATTTTTCTACAATATGTTTTCATCTTTAAAATGATCGAATTTCATTCTTACAGTACATTAAATCAAGTATCGTGTAGTACATGAAGGTAAACAGTACAGCACTTACAGTAGTGAATTAAATAAAATTCCAATGAAATAAATAAATTAAAAATGAAACTGAAGGGATTGAAATCACTTTTTTTTACCTAAGAGAAACAATATTGTTTACAAATATGTCGGGCAAATAATCCAGATAGAGCACGTCCTCTTTATTTAAACTTGTAACTGTCAAAAAAGAACAGACTACCAGCCTAAAATACTGTTAATTCGTTTAATCTTTGTGGATACGAAATTTTGCACTCTCACACGACCTGCAGATAAAGAGATAGTTATATTTTATGAAAATAAAGCCCTATCTCTACAAGTCCTAACAACTCCGGGAAGCTTTACAAAAATAGGGAACCGAGATGCTATAGTCATTGTTCGCTACCATCCTGATATATTGACCTCCAAGTCAGTGAAATTCATGCTTACTTCACCAATAGCCACTTTCCGATAAAAAGGATGGACTAAAGTGCGATGATTTGTAGAAATCCTTTGTGGGAGAACTCGGCGAGGAGCGGCGGTTGTTGTATAATATCAAAAGGGGAGCTCCGTAAATCGGCGCCGTGGGGTGGGGTGGGGTGGGGTGGGGTGGGGCGGAGGGCCGGGTGGTGGCGCACGAGCGGGCACGCGGGGGAGGGACCCAGGAGACGTGAGCAACTGGAAAGCCACCCCAAGATAACCGGAAGAAGACAAAGACCGAAGGGAAACGTGCGAGAAACGAGCAAAGCAGGTGCGGAGCAAAAAGACGTGAAGAATAATAAGACCGAGAAACAAAAGAAGACGGAGAGAACGAAGCGAAAGAAGAGCAGGAAGAGAGCGAAGACGAGAAGAAAAGGATTTGGCAGGAAGGTGTAGTCAGCACGAAGGTGAAAGAGGAAGGGAATGCGACCAAAAAATTGGGGGGGAGACAAAAAAGGAGAAATAGGCGAAGGAAATGCAGGGGGACAGCGACTCGTTTTGCCAGCAGCGGAAGCGGAGCAGAGGCTGCGGGGCAAGCGGAGGAAGACGTTCTTTGGCTTATCGCCCGAGCGCGCGGGAAGGGGATAGTGGCGACGAGGGCGAGGGCGGCGGGTGCGACGGCGACGGCGGCGACGGTGGCGGCGACGGTGGCGGCGGCGGGGTGCTGCGCCAGGGAGGTTATTTTGGAGAAGCCGCAGAGTAATACACTCCGCTAGGGCGTCGCGTCGCTTGGCGTCGCTTGACGCAGATCGATAGGTACAATCTGTTGCGCGCGGTGTCGGGCGGGGGGGGGGAGCCTCGTGGATACGTAAGGCGCGGAAGCCGCATCGGCGCTGGGCCTCAATGGGCGCGTGCGGCCGGCGCCACTTGCTGGCGCGCTCATTGTAAGCGCACGCCGCCCCACCCAGCCCCGCCCCCTCCGCCGTCCACTCCCCCTCTCCATCATGTCTATTGCTCCGCCAGCCTCTCAAAGGCCGCCTTTGACGTGACTGTGCGAGACACGGTGTTGTGCAGACCATCCTTCGTTCGTTTGGCACTTTGCGGGGCACGGGAGGAATATTTCTGTATTATTAGAATATTTGTCGACCTAGAATTAATGGAAAGAGATCAAATATAACATTTTTCTTTACACCTATTTATTCTCATCTCAAGTAATCGATAGCAAATATCACGATGTAAATTTGTGAATTTGTAAATTTGTGAACTACGAAATAAAAAAGAAGTAACAATAAAATGTTCATTAAAATTTGTTTTGGGTTCCCTAAAATATCCTGTTTTCCCGCGAACTATGTTCCTGCAAAAACACATTTTACTCATGTGAATTTCATTGTTATCAATAAAATGATCGTTTTGAGGATTCTATTTTTCCTGGTTAAAACTTATTTCATTACTAAATTCATGAATTTGTCAAACGAAGAGTGCCTCCGAACTACGGGGAAAGTGCAAACTTGAGCAAAAATGGGTTTTTACATGAATTAGATCATTTCTATCAAGTTTGACGTATTTCATAAAAAAAGTGACTCTGTTCGATTTAGTCGAGCGAGCGGTGTATGGTCCCTACCGAAACAACTGAATAGGAGGAAACAACAGCCTATTAGTTTCGCTTTTTCTCTCGCGTCCAACACGTTTGCTCGTTTATGAAAGTTTTGATGTTTTTATAAAACTATGGGTACCAAGCCAGTACATACTTTCTGGTATTATTTGTAATATAACACTAACCTAATTCGTGCTGAAATTTTAAACATATGAACATATATTCATATATTTTTGCGGCAAGCAACCGATACTTCTCTCGCTGATTGCCTTATTGATTCAGCATATGCGTCTGCTAGTGTTTCTAACCCGCAGAAACATTTGTTCGGGTTGAATTTAAATCCGAATCCATACGTTTCGGCGTTTAACACTCTCTTCCATTAACGCCAGGGTGTTAATTGGATTTGTCAGCGACCCCGATGCCTAAAATAATACTTACATTTAAATTTTGAAAATTCAAAAGTTTTAATGACAATGACACTTATTTTTAATAATTTAATGACACGTATACCACAGAAATGAGTGCGTTGTACTATATTCATACAAATCATTTCAAGAAAAAATTTGAAGACGTTCTTGAGCAAAACCTTAACGTATTTCCAAAAATATTGTGAAAATTTGATTCAAAACTATCTCAAAACTACATCTACTTAGGATAGTGCTTGTGAAAAGCTTTAAAAATGAGATCGGATAGAATAATCTACATTAAAATATATTTCTAATTTCAGTACTGATGATTTAGGAGTTCCAATAAAATCGCAATTTTAATTTTTTTAAAGTTTTAATGAAAATAAAACCCATATAAAACTAATTTGCTTACATTGCTCTATTTAATTGATCTATTTAAAGTAAAAAAATAGAGGTTTCTTTTGTAAAAAAATTAAAATGTCCTTTGTCTTTCATGGAGAGACTCCCAACGCACACACACATACATACACACACACACACAAACAGCCCAAAACACTCCCCAAAAAATAAAACAGCTGTTTCATATTCTAAAGACCGTGGGTTTGAGATCTATTGTGGAATGTCCTTTTTGGGGAAAACCTTGTGTATGTGTAGGCCCTAGCGCTGTTCACAGACAGATGTTCGGGTGACGATAAAACTTTTTCTGTATAAGGTATATTTCGTCCTAGATGCAGCATGCTCCGAAGTTATTTTTTGCCTCTCCCGTATTTGTTTCCTTCCCTTATCCCATTATTCGGTCGCACTCTTCAACTCTTGTTCCAGTAAATGAGGCCTATTTTAGGTGGATTTTCCTCACATTTCATTGCGAATTTGATTTTTCCCATACAAAAATATTATGCATACTATACTAGTTTTCAATTAGTTTTGAATTTATACATTATTTAATGCTGGTATATTATTTTGTAGGAAGAGAATGTTTCCTGGAAATGTTTAGCACTTTCCGGAGAGAATTTCCAGTGGAATCAGAAACTTCATATTTGACTTTTGAACTACAACGCAGTATTTGTGTTGAACAGCAAGCACTAGTACTGTAAGTGCTAAAATGAACCGTCGCAAAGAAAATAGAGAAGGTAATTACACATTTTGAAAATAAAATTTTACAATTATTAAAATAATTAATTTGTTATCAAATATCAATATCACAAGATTTCTGAATAACGTCATTCGCAACCTTTTGTCCATTGTTACGGATAATTGCTTTTGGATGTTGGCTTCCTCAACAAGAAGCCATACAAGTAGTTTCGGAACCAATGGAATCAACAGAGCAGGTTAATTAGAGGTTTCTGCGTATTTCAATTAGCGAATTGGAAGACGAAAACTTATATTATTAATGATACGGTTCCCTTTAATTCCGCAGTGACTTCGCCAAGAGCAATAATTAAAAAAATATTGTATTATTCATTTCACATGAAATCATGTATTTCGAACATGAGTAATACAGATTACTTAGATGATAGTCTTAGAAACGCAATTTAGTATTTTTAATAGAATTTCTATTTCCTCGACGATATTGTGCTTACTATTTCGAGAGACCTCTTGTCGATCCAGCGGCTGGAAGTCGACGATCTCACAGACTCTCTCGCTCCCTTTCATTTCTCTTCAAAGAATCGGAAGCCTCACTAGTGCCTTTCGTAAAGAGGGTCGGGTCAAATAAGTTCCGGGCCGAACCCTAGGGCCGACCAGCACCTCCGGGCCAACATTCCATGTTTAAAATTAGCATGTAATGCGGAAACTTTTCTAGAGCCGCGCCGCTCGGATCGGAGAAGATGCGTTTCCTCTGCACGGGCCTGGAGATTCGCCGAGGTCGGCAGGACCGCGGGCGCGGTGCCTACGGGAGCCGCGGAGGGGGCGAGGGCGGGGGGGGAGGTGGCGGTGGCGAGGCAGGATGCGGCGAGCCGGCTGCCGGTGCGCACGATATCGCGGTAAGCAGGACAGAGTGGGAGGGGAAGGGGGCTAGAGCCAAGTGGATTGCAGCAGCAGCGGTGGCGACTGCGAGCGGACGCGAGCAACGAAAGTAGGACCGTGGGAAGAATGAGAAGACGAACGAGGGTCCAAGGACAAGAGGCAACGGAAGTGGAAGCAAAGGCAAAAGGAACAAATGGCGCGGTCAGAGAGAGCGAGAGCGAGAGAGAGCGAGAGAGAGCGAGCGAGCGAGCGAGAGATCGAGAGCGAGCGAGAGCGAGAGAGAGAGCGAGAGAGAACGAGAGAGAGCGAGAGAGAACGAGAGAGAGCGAGAGAGAGCGAGAGAGAGAGCGAGAGAGAGGGCGAGAGAGAGGGCGAGAGAGGGGGCGAGAGAGAGGGCGAGAGAGAGGGCGAGAGAGAGGGCGAGAGAGAGGGTGAGAGAGAGGGCGAGAAAGAGGGCGAGAGAGAGGGCGAGAGAGAGGGCGAGAGAGAGGGCGAGAGAGAGAGAGCGAGGGAGAGAAATCAGTGCGATGTGAATGCCAGAGCAACTGCGGGGAGGCAGTGTGGGGGGCAGACGAGTGAGGGGAGGCAGTGTCAGGGTGGGCGTAGCAGGCGATGGTGGTGGTGGTGATGTGGAGGGCGTTTCTCTAGTTCTTAGAACGCCCGTGTTCTGGGCGGTAACAATTCTCGTATACAGATCGCAGGAAAGAAATTTCGATAGTATTGGTATTCCGGTAAGGATGTTGCTCGGGAATGCTCTCCTTAAAAGCTGTGCTCTCAAATAATACTTTATAAAAAAGCAATGTGTCTGTTTTACAATTTTTAACTTCATTTTTATTTACTGGCCAGTCCTAAGACTTTAAACGTAATGGTTTTAAAATTACACAGATATAAACATTTATTGAACAATATTATTTGTGAGATTAACCTAATTGGGCATTTGCAATGTTTGTGTTTTTTAAATCTATGACTTCCGGGTGGTTTCTTTGAATTGCATTAGGTTCCAACACCTGTCCTAGATAACGCAATCACAAATGAACGGAAGATATTTTCAATTGTCTCTGGTGTATACTGGCACATAGGTAAGGGCCCATTACGAAATTTAAATTAATCTCGTCTAATGTTGTGTGATCAATACAAGGTTGTGTTTTGATATTTTGAAAATGTTAAGGGAACAGTCCAAGAATATTAGAAATAAATGACACCACTCTTTCACATGTAATTGAAAGTTAAAAGGAGTAACGTTTTTCTAACCTTGTTTCGGTCCTGGTCAGTTGTAATGAATATTTGTATGCCAAACTTTGACCCGTCGAGATCCATACAAAATTGGGCTGGGGCTCAGACTTATAATATTTGAAATAAAACAACGAACACTGATAAAACTGTTAATATGTCATTCACAAGAGATTGGTTTATTGAGAGGCTGTCAGACATGAAGGGCAAAGAAATAAATACACTTTTTAACGAAGTGCTTTATGTGCCTTTAGGCAATGAGGTGTTGCGTCACTTCTGCGCAAGATCGTGTTTCTCCGCTGAGAGATAGACCTGCTGCTGTGGGGAGTTTTCTGCGGCGAAGTCGGGCAACGGCCCTACGAGCTAATGGCTTCTTTTATCTTACGTCGTCTGTCTTCCAGAAGTAACTCTCTTCTCCAGACAGTGAGCAATAAGTGAAGTTAGTGAGCATGCAAACAGCATTTTATATTACAGTTTTTCTCTATCTCCTTTCTTATATAAAGTAACATCCATTAGAAGAAAAACAATTATTTTCAATCTTTATAATGCTATTGTAGTTCTTGACAGTTTCAGGGTGTTATACCGGCTTAGTTGAGGATACTTACCTCAAGAAAGTTTATAGTGAGGTGAAAACGTGGTGAAAATGGCGAGGCAGACAGAATGGCGCTAAAAGTTGGATTCACAAAGAGTTTTCAAATACTTTGAGTTGTTCTTAACTCATTTTGAGAATGATAAAGTGACCTACACGTATTATGTAACCTCCATTACAAGAAAAACAATTATTTTGAATCTTGGTAATGCTTTTGTAGTTACTTCGGTTTATGGAAGATTTGTTTCTGATTAGAATGCCCAGCGCCTTGCACGACTGTAGGGGCACTTTCCGTAGTTCTGCATGCCATTTCGAAGCATAAATGCCAAGTAAAGCTGCTGTATAAACGTACAAACGTGGTTAATGCTGTGTGATCTCCATTTTCGAACGCTGTCACCCACCGACTGAACATGAGTGGGACTGACGACCCCATTGTTACTACATTATCTGGTGGTCAAGTTCGATTGTATACTTCACACACTTCCAACTTTTGTTGTCTTCTGTTTGGGAGAGAAGAGTAGTCATGATTTATAAATCAATCCTCCTATAAAGAATTTAATATAATGTTATCAAGTGAATTTCCATTTGATTTTTAAATGTAAGCGAAAGTTAGAGTTCTTGTAAATAACAATGACATGTGATAAAGCATTAATCAAGTTCGAAATATGAAACAATGTCAAATTCATAAATAGAGTTGTATATGAATGAAGTTCATGAATAAATATTTTTACTAATTAGTTATTAATTTAGTTCTTTTCACTCTTGGGTGAATCTATGTAACCTGTGCAAACACTACTGAAATATAAATAAAATTATTACGACTCAAAGTCTTGAACGACAATATGCGTCATACAATATGCATGTATTAATACTGATGCAAAATGGACACAGATTTACCTGACTAGCACGATGTACGTCCTATTCCAGTACTGATATATCGCATACCAATAGTGTGTTCCTTGTATTTACCGGAAATCCATCTCAGCCACAGCTCTGGATGTGACCGCATGGGCATTCCTCCGTGAATACGCTCAAAGCGAATCAACAGGCACTAAGCCGGCAGTTACGACCGCAGATGAGAAGTCATATGACATGAGACCTCTCGGGCATTGCGGTGGCGCATTCACGGAACACGTACCTGCGGGAATTCCCGCTATGGACTGGATACGAATTCGGGGATTTCTAGTTGTAATAATATATGTTGTATTGCTACAGCGCAATGCTGCAGAGAGGAGAAGTTCAAGGGGGAAACAGACTGATAATACAAAATACAGTAAACCTTTATTAACACGAATTCCAAGGGTCCAAAATAATCAGAGTTCGCGTTATAAAAATTCGTGTTCTCTGAGTATTATAAATGTCTGTGTTATCGTAATCCCTTTGCGGGACCGAAGTTTTGTTCTCGTGTTACGGCGAAATTCGTGTTAAGCGAGTTTGTGCTACCGAGGGTTTACTGTAAAGTATTTATTATTTTGATGCCGAGGAAAGAGCCCATATGCAGCCCACGCTAATTCCGTCCTGCGTGTGATCTCTGCGGCCTTCTAAATAATATTGCTTGGCAGCGACCATGCGAACGTAAATATTACCTGGAAATATTTTCCCTCCAGTAAAAAAGTAAGTGTTCATAAAACTACTGATCTCTAAATTGACGGTGATGAAAACTTTATTACTTGAAGCTCCATAAAGGTAGGCTTACTTACATCAAGTGGATGATTCATTCATCATAATTTGTTTTGTAATTTAAAATTTGTTGAGTGTACCAAAAGAAAACAGACAAAAACTTGTCCGAAAATTTGAAGATTTGTGTGGGTATGAGAAGTAAATAGAAATTTATTTCTTCTAGACAGGCTTTCACTAGTATACTACAGATAATGTAGAAAGTGTTTCTTCGGAATCTTCTAATCTCAGTCAAGATTTTATGCACATGTCTTAGTGAAAGTCAAAATTTCAGCTAAGATTCCTGGTGTATGTTACACCTTAACTGACTCCTTAAGTGAAAGTGGATTTATTCATCGTACGGTTATCAACCCATACATATTGAATAGAGGTTGTGTCGTATCGTTAGCGATTGCAAACCTTCACCAATTCCTGGTAGGGAGTGTAAAAGAGGTGCAGCAGTAATATTGAAAAAAATATTTGTTTTACATAATTTATTACCTTTTTATGTGTCGATATTTATAGTAAATATGGTAAAGAATGTGTAGGGTTTCGGAGTGCCCCCAATTGACTCCAATTCTGTGTACATGAATTCCTGTTGCCTTGTGAGCAAGTATAAAACAGCAAAAGAGGTTGAACCGACAGGTGTAGTCTCGAACCAGGAAGCGCGAGCGAGAGCAGGAAAGCCCCCTCGAGCACAGAAAGTTGAGTATGTTGGGTAATGCCAAGCATCAACGCGTCGGCCATTTTGTGTGAATGGCTACGTATTTGCTGTTCCTGGGCGCGTCAACTGCAATGGTCATTAGTTCCGTAAGTATAATGCATGTATTTATCACGGGAGGTGGCGGAGTTCCTTGCCCGCTAGATGACGAGATCCGGCGTTACAATGCACTTCGGCTAACGGAGTTTAGCCCATCCAAGCGCCTGCTGCCAGCAGAGCACCGCCGCGACTGGAGAGACAAGATCTTCTAAGCACTCACCAGTTCTCCAGACATATGTGGTAGTATAGTTTTCACCATAAAAAATAACAGAAAATACTAACAGCCTGAAAGATACAGGCTGATATCAATAAATATGTATAAATAATAAGCGCCAGCGACTGCAGTATCCAAATGCCAGTGAACAGTGCCCGAGCAGTCTGCCTACTCCTGGAACTATCCCGTTATACAATATTATTACTAACAACAGATTCACTCCACTTAATCTGAATAATAATATTCCTCAAGAACCCGATATTAATCCTTCTCCTTCACAAATCGCAAAAATATCCCCGATTTTCATTCACAACTCTCCTGCTCACGCGGGACTCCTCAAAAGGATTAAAAATCTACTTAAACACGAACAATTTACCACTAGAGTGAAAGGATCATACCCGGAAGTTGTTATAAGATCCGTTGATGATTTCACCTTGCTCCGAAAAAATCTTATCAACTAAAGGCCTATCCTATCGTACCTAGCAAGATCCAACCAAAGCTAAATCTTAGTAGTACTCAGAAACGGACCAACATGTTACCCAGAAGAGGAAATACTTAAGGATACTTAGAAGCAAAAAGTTACCAGTATTAACAGTTACACGATTAACAAACAGTGAACGCAAACTATTGCCATTATGTGAAGTAAATCTCGCTAAAACCAACGAAGGAATGACATTCTCAAGGAACATTTCAATGCTGTCATCACAAGAGCGTCGTCATAGACCTGGTCCAGTTCAGTGTCAGCAATGTCAGAACTACGGACATTCTAAAAGAACAGTGGTTTTCTACCGCGTTGTGGAAACTGTGCGGGTCAACACACTACTATCGAGTGCGCCAACGAAGTAACAAAATGTGTAAACCGTGAAAAGCCACATCGGACCTTCAGCCGTGAATGTCAGGTTTACCAGAGTATTCTATCAGGAAAGTTCTTCCCCCCCAGACGCGCAACCAACCTCCAAACATGCCTACAACTGTTGTGACAACAATCTTTTACTTCCTCAAACCCTTTCACCGCCCGTTGCAGTACAGGAAACCGGACAATCCCACCTCATCGTGACCTCAGTGTATAAACCCCCGCAATATCCCTTACAAAACAGGTGATATCGATCCGCTGTTTTTATCAAATCAACCTACAATTGTTGTTGGGGACTGGAACGCCAAGAAAGCAGTATGGGTTAGCAGACTCAATTCTCCTACCGGCATCGTTCTTCTTGCAGATATTGAAAGATTAAATCTACCTGTGCATGTTGCTGATTCTCCCAGCTATTATCCATACCAATCTGCAATAAAAGCAGACATTGTCGACTTCGGTATCTCTAGCAACACTAGCTATTATATTATCGTAGAACCACACATCGCTCTCCCTTCAGATCATCGACCTCTTATTTTGTCCCTAAATACTTCATTAAATAAAAATCACCCAGCCCAGCCCTACTACCAACAAAACTTCAATTGGCCTCACTTTTAGATCCTGATTTCCTGCATTCTGCCACCACTTCAATCGCTGAAAAGCATTCAAGAAATTGACAGAGCCTTGGTCTCCTTCACCCACACCATTCTCGATTGTTTAGACCTAACCGCTCCCCCGATACGTCAACGCAACTCCTCCTATTCCACCAATCTTACAGAGACTATTATATCACAAACAAAACATACGTAATCACTGGCATAAACATCGATCCCCCTTCATAAAATCTTACCTAAACATACTCACTAAAGAATTAAGACATCTTTTGGCAATATCTAACGCCCAATACCTTCACTTCCAAACTCAAACCGCCAACCCAACCGATCACACGCTCTGAAATATCACTCGCCTTCTCTTGCGCAAACCAACTAATATACCCTCCCTAACAACCGCAGCATCCGTAGCAAGTACAACTGCGGATAAAAGCAAAGTACTAGGTGAATACTTTGCCGCAACCTTCACTCCCTTCATGAGCATTTACTCCTTGAAGAAATCCGACGAATTAGAACAACAGTTTCAAGATGCCCAAAATTCTTTTTACCCACGGAAATTGAGAAGCCTTTATCTGTTACGACTTAATTCTAACATACGTACTTAAACGCCTCCCAATCAGAGCCATTTTACATATAACATCAATATTCAATTATTTTTCCGTCTGTCATACTTCCCTTGCAAGTGGAAACATGCCCACATCATTCCCATTCTGAAACCAGATAAGCCAAAAAACGACCCGCCAAGTTATCACCCAATTATTCTTCTGCCCTCCTTAGGAAAACTGTTTGAAAAATGTATCCTCTCCAGATTAATCTCCTATCTCAGTTCCGTTCAAGTCATACCTCCGCACCAATTCGGTTTTAAACCACTACTTTCCTACTGTCCACAAAACACCACATATTAAGAACAACCGAGGATATACTCGAAGGCTTCCATGAAAGGAAACTCACAGTCGCAACCTTCCTCGATGTAGCTAAAGCTTTTGACACCGTGTGGCATCCAAGACTGTCGAGAGATGTCGGTATAGGCACGTCTGTCATCATCGTCTGAAATGCATGGCGGTCGGTTAAAGCAGGCCTGTTAACAGGTGGCCGGTTAAATGGGAGTGTACTGTGCGAGTATTTTAATCAACAAGTGCACCGATTCATTACGCACTACAGCCATATGTTTTCATTAAGCGAAAGCACACATTGTAAATGAATGGTGTTGCTAAAATTAAGAATCAATTCCTACCTGTAGTGAGGTCTTGGATTGGCGTAAGCAACACAAGGCACCACCACTGTGTCATCCAATCGCGCTGTAACTGACACAAGTTTCTCGTTCAGAATGGGTGGCACCGTGCCTCGAATATCTGCAACAAAATACAATAAAATAATTAGAGTGAGAATGCACTGAAATAGAGAAGCAACAAATAAATTTTGTCGTCTCTAATATTACACTGTACTGTAGTAAAACATTTACTATTTAATCTCGTGTTTAATTTGAAAATGAAAAAATAAAAACCAGAATACTCGGATCATAAGTGAAGATGTTTACTCCGTCATTGATCATCTGACGAAATTTATAATGCTATAATAAATTTTTAATATTGCAGTGCCACACATATTATAAAAAAAATTACGCAAAATCTACTACTGCTCTGGAAAAGTATAAATAAAATTTTAAATTTTTAATTCATACAAAATTTTTAAAAAATTAATTGGAACTGGTACGAAAAAATTAAACTTATGCAAATTTTGAAAGGTCAGATGTTTTACTTAAATTGAAAACTGCGCCATATTATTAAACTAACATTCAAGTAATTAAAAATGAAACCCATTTTGAGAAAATCTAATTTAGTATTGATGTCTCTCTATTTTTAATGTCCATTAAAATAATAGTACTTTAATCAAAATATCAAGAAAACCGCTAATATTTTAATAAAATTATACATGATATATTTCAAGTTCTAATTTTGAAAAATAGATTTCATGAAGAAAAATTCTCAATATTCAATAAAGTAGCTTTATGCTCCAAAATACGCCGAATTTTTGGCAGAAAAACTTTTTTTCCAATAAATCCAATTGATAAATTTAGAAAAATTCTCTAGCACTTGGGGTATCCAGGCTCCATGTTTTGTGGGTACATAGTACCGAAAAATCGAATGACGGCGAAATGTCTGTCAGTCCGTCTGCCGTCTGTCCATCAGCCGATTTGCTCCAAAATTGATATTCCTTAATCGCTCAGTCAGATGTCGCGGTCCCTTGAATTTGAAACCTAAATTTTAATATAGAGGGTACTTTACAAGAAATCTCTAAGATATTGTCAAAATTACCAAAATATGGCTCAAAAGTTTTTTATTAAAATTTGTTATTGGATAGTGTGAAGGACGTTTAAGAGAATGATGCATGTCTCATTTTCGTTGAAATCCCTGATTTTTTGACAATTGCAAAAGTTCAAATTTTTTTCGCCGTCTTACTTCAACAAAAATATTAATGATAGACAATTTTCCCTTTATGAAATCTATTCCTTAAAGCTATATTTTGAAATAAGATCATGAACTATTTTCCCAAAATTTGGGTTTTACTAAAAATGATGGCTGAGATACGTTAGTTCGGAGAGAAATTGCGGTATAAATAGTATTACGAAATAATTACTGCGGGTGAGAAAGCATGTACTTTATCAGCACCACTAGTTTAATGTATGGGACCCAGAAAATTGTTTTTTTTATGTTGACAAATCAGCACCGTTTCCCGCCTCATTACATAACTTTCTTTACACTGCTAGTAGCGTAAGGGTAAGTAAAAGCGGTATCAAATAAATATTTTATGAAATTATTTAGAATACAAATAAGATTCATAGAACACCAAACGATTGTTAGTTTCAAGTTAGAATGGAAATTTATTTTTAATAATATGAGATAATTATTTTTAATACAAAATATTTGCACCTAGTGAAATGTAATGTGGCCTTGTAATAATATCTTTGTTCTTAACAGAAAACGCCGAGAAATCGTGTCATATAACGAAAGGGAAGGAAATATACAGTGCGGTGTAAAGGATGAAGTTAAGCCGACAGACGTAGAGCATAAAGTAGAATACACGAGTCATTTCGGTAAAAGCCGTAAGCAGAGGATGCAAACTTTGGGACTTGAAGCCGGACGCCTCCCTCGGATGAGCCCCTTCAGGGCCCTCAGTATTCATTAAGACGAAGGAAACGGCCGATCCCTATCCGACGAGGCCTGCTGAAAGAGCAGAGAGAGAAGGGACGCAGAAGTCAGAAGCTAAGTAGAAGAGAAAGCTGAGAGGAACAAAGTTTAGAAAGAGAAAATTACATTATTTTTGACATTTGTCATTCAAAGAATGAAAGGAAAACGAAATGCAAAATTAGTAAAAGTATAAATGAGCAACATAAATTATGCAATAGAATTTATTGACATATTTTTTATTAGAAGAACATCAAAACGAACTACACTTCAGAAATTATTCAAAAGTGAAGGGAAGAGCGGATAACAGATTGTCATAGCGGCAGCAACAAGGCACTTTTTGCCTTTAGGATGATGATAATAATATATTTTTGCAACTTCGCTTATTAAAACTAGCGGTGCTACAACATATTTTCTCTCACTATTTGTAACGGCTTCGCAATATTATATTAGTACATGAATCTGCAAACATTGTTTCTAACCGGCAATAAATGTATTCTTCGCGCCGAGACTTCAACTCGTGTCCACAGAGTTAAGTCGCTAAGCGATTGTGGGAATTCTGATTGGATGTTGTTGACGTTCTTATAAGAAGAAATAAAAGAAGTCATCTTCGTCAACATATCAGCTTTATTAAGATAGCCGGCTTTCGACGGCTTTGCCGTCATCGTCAGTCTCGCTGCTGTCGGCAAAAGTCGAGCGACTGTGCTAAGCGATTTACCGCTTCAAGACGCAGTCTTTCAAGTGTTCCCACTTTTGCCGCCGTTTAAATCTGTAATGGTATCTCACGTTATTTCTGACTTATGCAATTTTTGATTTCAACGAAAACGAGACCTGCATTATTTTTTCAAGCCTCCTTTGTTATATGCGCCAAGAAAATTCTACGTAATCTTTTTAAAGATCCGATTTTTAAAACACATTTCATTTAGGACAAAAATATATATCTTCAATAACGTACTACTTCGGAATATTAATTTTTTGCAGTTACCAAAAATTCAGAGTTCGCTGAAAATGGGATCTTCATCAATATTTTTTTTACCGTTTTTTGATATATTCCAGGAGGAAATGAAAAGAAAAAATTTAGAGCGTTTTTAAGAAAATAAGTATTTGAAAATTGCCTATATTTCTGGCAAAATTACACAAAAAATACTTTTTGAATAATTGTAAACGACCTTATTTTAAGATCTATGTTTAAAAATCAGATTTGATTTGAAAGAATATCTTCAATATTGCAGTTGTAGGAAGGCGCCGAGAAAAGTAAACTTGTGCAATTTTCAAGTTATCAGGGATTTAATCGAAAATGAGACCTGCACCATTCTCATTACCGTTTAAATCGATTTAACTCTATCGGAGAAGTAAATTAAATTTTAAAAAGTTGAAGCCATTTTTGAGAAAATTTTGAAAATGATGAGTGTTAATGTGATCTACTCGAAAAATCAAAATATGTTTCAAACTCGCAGGGCCTCGAGCTCCTTCAGATAGATCAGGGAATATGAATTTGGGAGAAAATCCTCACAACAGTTTTGGTGCTAGTGGTGACTACAGCCTGACGAACAGACAAACAGATGTTCTGCCGTCTATCGAGTTTTCGGTATCAAGCATCCAGAAAACACAGTTTCTCTATACACAACAATTTAGAGGAAAAAATACTACATATAGGAACAAGACTTATCCATTTGTTTACGAGAGCCCCACTATAAAAGTTTTTCTATCCACAAATCGCCAATTTTTGTCGCACGATTTCAATACTTTCTCTTCACATATTCTTTACTTATAAAAACAGAAAGAGTATCAATTATGAAAAATAAAAGCATGTTATTTTAGGTGCACACGATTTCGTATTCACGTCGCAATGCCATTAGTACTTGACTCAAATTACCAAAAAAATGTTTCATTACGCAGAATGCAAGAAAACATTTTGTTTAAACCCATCATCTCTTGTATTTCTATATTTTCTGTAAGAACGAAAAAGATGCTCTTTAGTACGTTTGACTGACGTTTTATTGTATTGCTGAAATACGAAATTAAACGCTATTTTAAAATCATTATAACGAACAAACGCAATTTTATTTTTCTCAAACCGCGTTCGTCGACAATGATGCGATTTTGGGGGATCATGGACGCGATTGTTGCCACTGGTTGTCACATCTCATTGAGGAATTCAATTTCATTCCTCTCACAATTGTCATTATCGTTTAGGCACATTGCGTTCTAGGAATCTAACGGTTAGGATTTAGGACGACGAATGGGAATTGACATATCGAAGTTTAAGTTCTCTCTGTTCTGAGAAGTCTGTGCATTTTGTGAAGTCAACAATTTATTTAGTTTCAGTTACGTGATTCTATATTAAAAGAGAATCACGTATGTGGTATCTAAAGATAAATTTTATCTTTATGTAGTACATCCATATCTTTATTTTCTATTGCAACATCCACCCTTCGTTTTTTAGCTCCACGCTGGGCCGCCAGATGCGACCTTCACCCTACTTTCTAAACTCACCATTTGGGTTTCTCACACGTCTAGGGTGGCGCTAGGATGTGGCGCCTCAATTACCTAACTCCCCTGACTTTGCGTAAAGATTATTGTTATAAAAAATAAGAAATTCCAGACAACCTTTTTGTCTTGACCTGATTTCACTCCTATCTGCTGAAAAATAACTTTTAAAATTTTTTCTTTGGAACTCAGGGAAAATGAAAACTTGTTCGATTTTGAAATTGAACATAAAGAGACTTCATGAACAAAATTCTTATATTCAAGAATAGAGAACACAGAAATACAAAAAACATGAAATGAAACACACTCAAAGAAAGAAACACAATTTTTATTGATAAAAAGATTCCCATTGTTTATATAGAATCAGGATTTTATTAGGAAAACAGTCACATTAATTACAGTTAACATTATAATAAAACATAAAACTGGGTAATTTTTCTTGACTACTTCTATTTTGACTTGAACTACTTTTCGGAGATAAATGCGTCTCCATTATCAGGTACGTGCTGTAGCTTTCGTTAATTGTAATTCGAAATTTTCTTAAAAATGGACATTAGACCACAATATTTCAGTAGAATAGATTCTAGGATTGATTAAAATAATCCTCGTCATTATCATCAACAGTTTAGAATTCCCATTGCTAAAATTAAGTAAACATTTATGGATTGCACTCCAAAGTTGGTTGTGAAGGGTTCGATGGCAAAATACTACGCAGTACTTTGCTTATTTTTTCTTAAAATAATTCGTAAAAAAGCCAAATGCCAATAATGTGGATCTGAAAAGTAAATAAAACCATTCCAAAATATTGTTTTCCACATTTTTCCAGAAAGAAAGCGTGCAGATGGGTGTTCTTAGAGTACCAATGGTTCAGGCGATGGTTCAGGAGGACAACTCATTCAATTCTTAAATATTATGACATGGCCTTTCTTCATTTAACCCAGTACAGTCATATTCTACATAGTCCGGCCCTGTGCAGCAGGACTACGAAGTGCTGATTTTATTCTCAACTCTTCATGCTGAACCTACCCGTGGCAAATAGCCCAGGGCTTCAGGGAGCTCTAATGCTCGCGACCTCGTCAGTGGACTAGGGGCTAGGGACGCTAGCCATTACTCAATTCACAAGTTCATTTCTTGCTAATGCAATCAAATGAATTCCATATTGAGGTCATGTGCTTGCAGCATGTAAAAACATCCGTGATAGAGTCCTGAAAATTGATTTTTAAAAAATTGCTGGGTCTGTGCAACACGTCTCTTAACCCTTCTTGCGCATTGAACTATGTGGAGTAAACCTCCGTTAATTTTTTCTCTTGTCTCGTCACAAGCCAGTCATTTAGTTCCTTTTATCCTTTCGGCCAGAATCTTAGCGCCGTTTGCAACAGGCGGTCTCCCGTCCATGAATTCGCGGTGTCTGGAATTGCTTAACATCCGTGACTTCACGGAGCGCAGTTCAGTAATCCGGTTAACGATGCCGGCACCATTTCTTAACATGCTTCATAACAAGATTCCTTATTCATTTGTTTGATACACCATACCTATCCGAAAACAAACTCGAACTGTAGGATGCGGTAGCGAATATGGGAGTCAAAATCGAACTGCAAGCATAGAACTATAGCGGGGCTCACAAAATCTGAATCAATACACGTCGGAAATCGACCGATCGATCTGACCACTTGACCGAACCTCAACTCGAACGAACTAATCAGCGCAACATGGCCTCTCAAAGCGAAGATTTCAACGTCTTCGCTGTGCACAGCACCTCTGCTCGAACTACTCTGCATAGAACCGCGCGCACGTTTGGATTCCCACGCACCCATCAATGTTCCAGAACGAAGCTGCGACGTCTGCGACAGCGGCAGGGACTTTCCCAGAAGCTCCACAGGTTCGGAGCTGACAGCGATTTTTTGATGGCTCGCAATTTACAGTCAGTTGGTTCTTGACATATTGATTTTAGCCCTGTCACCTCTCATTAAGCGGCTCGGTATCGGCTTGGACCAAATTGACTGCGCCTCCCGGGCGGCGCGGTGCCCCGAAGCGACGGGGCGCCCCGAAGCGCCCACCCGATTGGGCGCCGTCGCCTCCGGATTCTTTTATCGCTGAAGAGGACGTATCAGCTTCGCTCGTCATTGTCTATAATTTCTTCTCCGAAATTGAAGGAACTCGAGGGGAAGTTGGAACCGCAATCTCTTCCAGAATGAAATGAAATGCCGTTCTTCTGGTTACTTTCCATTTATTGCCTTTTCGGTTCGCAAATGAATTGATAAGACTATTTCGTTTCGGAGCGACGAATTTTCGATGTCTGTTTGTGTACTAAATATCCTCTGATACTAATGTAATCAATGAATGTTCCTCTTCACATTACAAATTATTAACGATATGCTAATTATCAGACCGACAACTATCGCCATAGGCAGGCAGAACTTGACTCTGCCACCCTCTCAGAGACTGTTGATTGATTGATTGATTGATGTTTTTGGGCACGTCAAATGCTACGGGCATTAGTCTCATTAGTGAAGTGAATGTTTCATCTAGGGAGGTGGCAGTGTTCCTCTCCTACTGTTTGGTGAGATCCAGCGCCAAACTCGATGTTGGCATACCGGGGATTTCCCTCACCAAGTACCTCAGCATGGCACGGCTCCAGCCGCGACAAGGTCTAAGCTATCGACTGGTCTTCCGACATGTATGTTAGTGTAGTAAATAAAGGTGAAAGTGCGTGCGAAAAGGGAGAGAATTGCACTAAAAAGGGGAAGGAAATATCGCGCACGGACCGTGGCCTGTATGTTAAGGCACTTCTCTAGCATAAGCCTGCTATTTGCTGGAGAAACCACAGAAAACTACCGATCAAAGCAGGCTGCCGCACGGTGGGCTAGAATCTTGAAAACCTGGCCAGAGTGGGGGAAAAGTTTCTAGATGGGAATTTTGGACTATCAGATTGGCTACAGTAATGTTGGAACTACTGAATACCGGTTGTGCAGGCTTTGAGGGGTTCATTTTGTTCGTTGCATTCCAGGTAAAACTTGGCAAATCTTTGTTAGCAGTCCGTGGAGCCGGACAAGCAACAAAATCTTGTGGAATATTGATATTTGTGTGTGTGTGTGTGTGTGTGTGTGTGTGTGTGTATATATGTATATATATATAAAATCGCAGGTCCAAATGCATGATCCAAATTATTTTTTACTTTTAATTACTTTTGTACTTCGAAAACTCTTTTAGATATTTAAATGGCATTTTCCTTTGAATATGTAATTTCCAACAAGTTCCAACATTAGGAAAGTATAGAAAATATTAAGGTGTGTCAAACAATTAAAGCAACGGACTCTGCAAGCAATATTGTGATTGCGCACGTTAATTTTTTCTTGACAAGTTGAAAAGTATTTTGAGTAACTATGTTTGATTGCTAACACTACTTTCCACCCACACACACGCACACGCACCACACACGCACACGCACACACACGCACGCACACGCACGCACACACACGCACACACACACACATACACACAAATGAACGGTACAAAGCCAGTTTTTGGAGGAGGACAAATCCTCATCTCATTTTAAGAGCTGTTATGAATTTTAAAATGGTAAACTTCCAGAGTGAGAGTGTGTGTGGTAGCAAGACGTTTGGATAAATAAAATTAATTTATTAAGTTTAAAGGTTTTACAAATGAGGCAAATTTAATATTATCAGCGAAATTGTTAAAGATATAGCAAACAAATAAAAAACTACCATTAATCTAACTCCAAAGGGGAAACTAGCAATAAATGTATGTTAGGTCGCAATCAGCAGGTTTATTTTAAATATATTTTTAATGCCAAAAATATTGTGATCAACAAGCGCTACACCATCTTTTTAATTTAATATTTTAGACGAATCAAGACAAATTCAGGGAGATACGAGTTTCCGCACTTACATGAAACTGAGTTGTTCTAACGTGTTCAGGGGCGATCAGGCAAGGGAGTAAGGTCGATCCCTCAAACACTAAGGGGATGCGTTCGGCGGAAACCTCTCAGGAGAGTCGCCCGCTCTCTTGCCCCTCCCACCGACCGGGGCTATCCACTCAAGCCTGGGCCCCGATTCTCTAGTGAAACGGCTCCCGAGGTGGCGCCGCTCTAGTGGTAGTGGTGATCCCATAGTTCAGGGAAAATTTTGGCAAGTGGGCAAGACTACTGCATAGGAAATACTCGAAAATGAAAGATCCGTTTTTAATTCGAAGGAGCGCTTATCACTCGAATCGATCGATCGATCGATCGATCGATCGATCGATCGATCGATTGGGGAATATTCTTTTCGATGAAAATCCAAAGGCAGTTATGTTTAGGTGCCGGTGTTGTTAACTCAGACAGGTGTATGGAGACAAAAAAACTTTTTGCGTATTAGGGATCCATACATAATGTTTTCCGTCAAAATATAGGCACTTTTTGGGTATCTCATAATAACTCACAACTTTCTTTATTTAAGTAGAGTAAATCTGAAAGTCAATAGGAAGCCTTTTCTAAATGCAACCTGCAAGACACCCTCCCATAAGTAGTCTTAGAACCACGCTCATATCAAATGTACCAAGCTATCAGTGGACTTACAGGAATGTTATCTAAGATTCCAAAAGAAAACGTCCATCGTACATACGTGTACAGTTAAATTATGGGGATATGACAAATGCTGTAAATTATTATATTCTACTTCCGAACCCTGAATGATATTAGTTAGTTTTAAAAGGGCATCAACATGTGAACGCATCTGCAATCTACTCTTCCATAATTAAGTAATCCACTACGAGTATCATAATTTCCTTACTGCCATACCGAAGGTACATAAGGAACATTTCCCCAACCACCTAATTTTAGACGAGATCCCCTTTTGGTTCAACTGAATTTCATTGCGAATGTTTGAGTCGTCCTTGGATTTGAAGAATATCGACAGAAAAAAATCCTGTCGATGGAAGGGGATGGATCCCGTCGATGGCCAAGCGTAGGATCTGCTCGCCCGCATCCGCGCTAGAGGACTGGCCGGCGCCGATGACTGGAGCCTGTGAGGAGTCGAGGCAGTTGCATCGTTTGCCAGGGTTCCAGCCGCGGCTATCAGAAAATGCTTTCATCGCCCTAAGCTATGGATCGAAAGAACCTGCTTTCGAAAACTGTTGATAAAGAAAGACGTACATTTTGAGTGGATGACTGGTTTTGCAACGCATTTATTTTATTTACGCAATATTCTTCGAGAGTATATTGTCGTAATATAATCTAATTTTCTCCAGAATTAAGAACATCTATCATGATTTAAGACATTGTCTTCAACATACTTGATTTTCTTTTGAAATTGGTCCTCCTGTAAGCGAAAGGAAATACATTACAGAGAAAAAGTCGAGAGTAACAAAAGCAGTGCTGCAATGGTGTCCTTGATCATAAGGACGGAGCCTATTCGGCCACTCCTGAGATAATTGGTTTCATGGTTGGGCCATCAACCATCTTAGCTGATGCTGATATAATTTACTTGATTATAGTGAAATGGTCAAATCTGAGGCAGAGGAAACTCGTCGCGTTTTCCTCCGCAATTTCTACGCGGTTGAACTGGAATTTCAATCCCCTCTTCTACAATCCGTTCTCGTTTCATCTAGTGGATTTTGCTTGTCGTTTACGTCTTTGGTTTCTCACGCTTGTTGACCGGTGACCTGCCCGAATGATAAATTGAGGAGTTTCCCAAATCGATCTTCCCGTAGTAATGTGATTACTCAGGCAACTGAGAAGATGCATAAAATAGTAACCGACATCACTTCAGAATCTAAAACCTTTCTCTTTCCTCTCCGAACGATGGCTAGAGTCGGGTCATTTGAACTCTAAGGTCGAATCAGTGCAATCACTTTCGGTGACAAATCTATCTCAAAATACTCAAGGTGGAAAGTGAGTAGTCTGACCACTCCACACGGGTCAGGGGCAGTGGTGCGGCAGGGGTGCGGCAGGGGTGAGAGAGCAGTGTAGCGTGGATGTAACGTGGGGGCGGTGGGGTTGATCCTGGAGCGTACCCCGTCGGTGCAGGGCGTGGCGCCGCCGGGGGGGGGGGGGGGAGGCATGCGCGAGCGCGAGTGCAAACGCCCGGGGGGGCGGGGCCGCACGTCCTCTGGGCGCTATAGGGCCCTGGCGGCGCCGCGCGCTGTGCCGCCCGCCCCCGCCTCCAAATCCCAGGGGCTGTTTGCGGACTCGTCGCAGCGGGCTCAGGCGCTCTACGCGGGTCCCGCGGGCCTCGCACTCACCGGCCCCGCTGCCGCCGCCCCGCCCCGCCCCGCCCCGCTCCGCCAGCCCCGCCCCTCCACAGCGCGTTGCCGCGCCGCGTCCGTCAAGGTAAACAGCGCCGAAGAAGCGGCGCCCCGGACGAGACGGGCGGGCAAGCGGGCGGCCGCGGCAGCCGGCGAGTGGAGGCGGGTGGATGAGAGAGGCTGCGCTCAGGAAGGCACCGAGAAGGAAGCAGGAACGGTGCGTTGGGTGCCAGGTGCTTAGATCGGCGTCGGAAACCCGCGGCTGGAGGAGTCATCAAAAGCGGCGCGCAGTTCAACAACTGTTGGGAATAGGGTGGTGAAGAAGAGGGAGCGGAGTGCTCGTGTAGGTTGATAGGGTAACTGGGAATGAAAAAAAGGGGGAGCACTGGCTGCGATGCGGAATGAAAACAACCGAGCAACCATGATTTACTTAGCAGCGTAAAATAAGATGAGGGGAGCCTGAAGAAAGCGCAAAAGATATAAACAGGGCGAATGGTTGCATTAATAGCTTGATTTAAAGGATAAAACAACGGTTTTTCTTTGATAATTTTTAATTTTTCATTGAAATTTCATATACATAATTTTGCAGTTTCAGGAATCGACAATATTTATGTCGTAATTAAAATAACCCGAAATTTATAATTATAGGGTGAATCATGATGGTGGAAACATTAAATGAGTAAAGGAAACAGAGGATCACCTACGAAACCTTTCGAAGAAGTTTAATTTTGAAAACATTCAACAAGGACTGATCAGTACGTGAAGCCCGGTGCGTAGATATGTAAAGGTAGGCCACGAGATCCCCGACGAAGAACGTGGTGGCCAGTTCAACACCCAGGAAGTGCCTCGGCGGCGCGCAGATGACGGCGCGAGGAATGTCAGCGAGGCGGGCGCGGCGGCGCCTGACGCGGCGGACGCGGCTGACGGAGTTGACGGGCTGACGGGGCTGACGGGCAGACGAAGCGCGGGAGGCAATGATGACGGCGCGGGGGGGGAGAGGGAGGAGGTGGGAGGCGCGAAGCAGCCCAAAGGAGAACGCGGCTTCAGGAAACAGCACGAGACGCCCGGCCCAAACGTGTTAGGAAGACCGAGTGAGGAGCTTAATTTCCATCTGTCAACATTTGCTTTGCACTGGAGCATTCATTGAGAGTATCACCACGGACGAGGCGGAAGCGTGGGGCGGGGCGGAGCGGAGCGGGGGAGGGCGGGGAAGGAGAAGACGGCGTGGTGCAGGGCGGCCACTCGCCGCCGGGCGGCTGGACTCGCCTGCGCTCGTTTTTGCTGATATTGTTTGAGAACTTCGGGCTGCTCGTTGCGGGAGACGAAGGGATTCGGAACTCTACGGCCACTGCCTGCTGTTCATGATGAGCTCGTTTTCGGTGGGTCTTCACTCCTGGGCTCGCAATTAGCACAGTTCATCTAGAATACGAGGGAGAAATCAGTGGAGTACGGTGCTTGAGTTTATTTCTTGGTAACCGACTTCAAATCCTTCCGCTCTTTGAAAAATGCGCGATGTGTGAATTCAATTCCAAATCAATCTCGATGTTATTCTCTCTCTCTCTCTCTCTCTCTCTCTCTCTCTCTCTCTCTCTCTCTCTCTCTCTCTCTTCTCTCTCAAATTCTTAGGGAAAAATTTGTTAAGAGAATAATACACGAAAAAGTACCATTAGAAAATATTAATTTTCATACTGAGTCGCAACAGGTTCATCTTAATGACTCGCGTATTAGTCTTTGTGTCCGTGAAATATTTCGCGATAATGCATTTGATTTTAGAGGCACTGATATTCATAGTGAAACCATGTGAATAATAGAAGAAATGCTGGGATTACATCAGCTCATATTCATTGGGATCAACAGCTCAATCAATTTTTAGCCAAAGAAATGCGGGAAATTTGAATATGACATTTTGAAAAGATTCGATAATTAATGCAAGGAAAAGTTTTTCCCCTCGTGGAAATCAAACTTGGTTACAATCACAAGTGAACTTTTATTATCAATTAAAAAATATTTATTCTCAAAAACGCCTGAAATTCCGAGAAAAATGAGTAAAGTTCACCTGAAAACTTGGTGTCAACGAATGCAATAAATAAAAAAATATTCTCAATTATTTTATTACAAGTTTTTTTTTAAAATGAAAGGATAATGCAATTATTTACATATTTATTACTGAGGGACATAATACGTTGAGAAATTAGTGACGCTACAAAAGTATGGATTCTTGCATTCTATCTAACTTACGAATTTTTTGAAAATTCAGAAAGCCCAACAAAAAATGAGATCCGCATTATTTTTAAGTGCCATGTACTCTGAAAAAAATGGGCCGTTTTTGAGATTTTTATCAACTGTTTTATCACTTGGCAGACAGAGGAAAAGTACTAATTTTATCAAATAATTGTCAACGACAATATTTAAAGCTCTAATATTTTATATTTTAAAGCAAATTTCATTTAAGAAAAAATATCTATCATCAATGTTGTACTTTTGCAATGTTAAATATTTGTATTTGTTTGCAATTTTTGAAAATTCTGTGTTCGCCGAAAGTGGGACTAGCACCACTTTCTTTAACGTCTCTTGAAATATACGAAGAAAAATTAAAGAAATTGTTAGAGCCGTCTTTGCGAAAATGTGTTTCAAAATTGACTACACTTCAAGCAAAATTACGGGAAAACTACTCATATTTTCGAACAAATTGACATCAACTTATTTAAATATCTACCATTGAAAAACATATTTTATTATATATATTTTTAAGAAAATCTATCTTCAAAACTGCAGTACGTTCTCTTTACCAAAAGTAAAAATCGCTGCTCCACCCGAGCGCCCAGGCCTGACGGTATATTATAGGGAACGCCCAACTCCGCGATGTCACTACCTTGAGGACGCCTGCGACATGACAAGCGAAACTCTCAGTCAACGACGCGGCGTCACCCGGACAGCCAGAAGACCAAAATCTCTAGCCTTAATATTGAACAATAATGAACTTTAGCAATTTTCGATTATCAGAGGACAGAATGAAAATCGAATATTTGCCATACTCATAAATGCAGTGAGTGCGTATTTTGTGTTTCGGAGCGAGTCAACTTTCTTGGTTTTTAGTCTAAGAGTAGGTGAGTGTAGTTCATATTATTGCCGAGAGGTGACGTTGTTCCGCGGCGGAACGTGAATACCGTCAGTGACTTCCTACATGTCGGCTTGCGAGGCCTTTGCCTCCAGTGCCTCTCCCAGCAGAGTCCTGCCATAGCCGGGATAAGATTTAAGCTCCTGACTGATTTCTTCATGTATGTGGAAGTACATGTAAAGGTATGTATGTATAGGCAGAGGGGTGACATGAAGGAAAGAAGGATAATTACACCCGGCCGTGGCCCTTTTCATAGGATTCTTCTCCGGCATTCGCCTGTTTTTTTAGAAACAATGGAAAATTATGGAACAGACCATAGTCCGCTAGAATTATCCTTCAGACAACGCCTGCATTAGACCTAGCTATTTGGCTAGTATAGAAAAATACCCACCATTGGGAATTCCATAGGGAATCGAACTTTAGGTACCAAGGCCAGAGACGCTTCAGCGACAATTGTTGCACGTGTCATTTCAGGCAAAGTTATAAATGCATTTTTATCTATTTTTAAGTTCTTTGCTAGAGGGGAAATTTGTTTGTCTCTTCCACACATCTTTAAAGCTGTAATGTTTTTTTCGTGAAACATATTCTTAAAACTAAATTCTTATTTCAAAATTCGGATCTGTGGTTTAAGCGCTGGTGTTGTTCACAGGTAGACCGGACGGACCGACGGGAAAAAGTTTTCAGAAAAATGTTCGTACTGTTTTGGCTTTACTCTCATCGATTCTCACACTGCCTTCACCAGGTCACATGTTTTTACTATAGCTTCTAAAAGCCGAGTTTAATTTAGTTTCTCTCGAGTCCGAGAATTTCTCATTGGATTTCCAGTTTTTCCGCGAACTGTCTTGAGATGTTTCATGTTTTCACTGGTGTCGAGACTTTCCTTTTTGTCGCAGTCAAACTTCTGAGTCGTGCGCAAGGTCATGCCCGTACAATAAGTTAAGACATTCAAGTAGTTTTTACTTCTTGCCTTACTACGTAAGTAGAAAAAGAATTGTAATTGTTCGTCGGAAATCGGCAAGTTTTCGATAGAAAAACTCTTATTGTCGGGATCTACTAACGGAGCAAGTGGTGCTACAACAGCACATACATTCTCGCATTAGTTCTAAAGACTCCGAAAACACCATACTATTACACGAACATGCATAAGGGATTCCAACCAGCAATTTTTTTCCCACGCAGATACTCGAACTCAGGTTTATCATGTTAACTCTCCGTGCGCCTTAACCTCGCTGTCGATCTGCCGTACTCATTTTAGGCCACCACTTAAAAAGCTAATTATTTCACTCCACTATTTCCAACATGCAATTTTCGAAAATTCAAAGAGTTCAAAGAAAGCAAAATCTTCGCCATTCTTTGAAGCGTCCCTCATTTTATCCAAGGAAATAATTTAAAGAAAAAATTGAGTGATTGTTTGAGATTTTTTATATAAGTTGCATTAATTTCACGCAGAAATTACCTGCGAACTATTATTTTTTTCAAACAATTGAGCATGACGTTTTTAAAGGTATTATTTTTTAAGTGATTTAATTTACGACAAAAATCTTTATCTTCAATATTGTAATTTTGCAGTGTTTCCTTTTTGCAATTTTCAAAATTAGTGTTTGGCGAAATGGAACCAGTACCAACTACTTTTATTTTCCATATACACGAGAATAATACTGAAGAAAGTGAAGATTCGAAGCAGTTAATGAGAGAAAAATGTTTAAAAATTGCCTATATTACCCGCAAAATGACGGGAAAACTACTCATATGCTCATGATGAACATGAACTTATTCAAAGGTCACCCTTTTAACAACATATTTCATTAAGGAAAACATCTCTATATGTAATACTGTATTTGTAGGAAATTGCCGAAAAATTTAAACTTTTGCAATTAAAAAAGTCAGAGATTAAAAAAAATAGGAACTGGTCCATTTTTTTGGCGTCGCTTATACTGTCCGAGCACAAAATTCAATCATAAAAATTGGAGCAATCTTTAAGAAAATTTCAAAAATATTGTTAAGGCATCATTTAAGCGACCCTCAAAAATCCAAATATTCACTTCACGCTCGCAAAACCGTAAGATATTTGTGATCGATCGGGGAATATCAACTTTGGAGAAAATTGTCTGAACGGGTCCTTGTATTGACTGCGGTGCTTGTATTGACCACATACTGACAGTCGATTTGTTGTCAATAGATTTTTCGGTATCAAGGGCCCACAAAACATGGAACGTGTTAGAGGAAGTAATTTAGGACTTACGTCCTTTATTATCCACTGTATTTCCTTTCTTGGTAACCAGAACCTCATAATACGAGTTTTTCGGTCCAAAATTCGTCGATTTCTACCGCAGCTTTCCAATACTTTTTTTACTACGAAAGTACGTTGTAAGGCGATAAAATAATAATGACAATCAACATTAAACGATTATAATTATAATATTTTGTACTTACTGTACATAGGTTTATTTATAAACCACCGATACTGCTAGGGTCTCTCTGGAAGAGGGAGAAACTTTCTTTCTCAGATATACTTAGTTGTGTCAACAGAGGTATCCTGAAAACACATGCGTTGTTCTGCGATGTTAGTGACCACGAATAGCCTTACAATAATATTAATGCTATTGTTATTTACATTATCTTAATACAAAAAACCTGTAATTGCAGAAGTGTACTTTTACGTTGCTACAACCAGCATTCTTGAGAAGATGAAAATCGACTGTTTACCGTCCAAAATGTTTCAAAATTCCTTCGCACGACGAGGCAAGTGAAGCTTTTTCAAAGAAGTGAGCATGGTTCAAAGATGTTAACGCTGCAAATATATCGGACAGTGACAATGATGAATAAAGGCGCCCTACTGGTTATAGTAGTGCATGTTCATTCTAACTTATCATCAGATAATAAGAAAACTGACCAAGATAGTTCGCCTTCTGTTAATTTTTCTATGTTTACCTGTTGTTTACAGTCTTCACGAGGCAAAAATAAAATTTGACATCAGGATTTTTTTCGTGACGTGTGATTGAGAAAATTATTCTTTCATACTTGAAGATGCAAATCAGAGACTGCTGTGAATTTATGTCTTAAGTTACCCTATATCATTTTTATTATACATAAGAGAAAAAATTTAAACACCAAACAATAATTTATTTTTGTCGATGCCTGAAACACGACAATAATTCAATTTACATTTTTCAGCGTAAACTGATAACACCCCTCAAACAAAATTTTGACCGTGTTAACAGATATATATTTCTCGGATGGTGTCAACGCTTAGTTCTCATGTTACAAAAATGAGTTTACGCTTCCGCAAAGATGTCTTCAATGCGAGTGCGGAATGGCATTTCTTCGCTTTGCAACGTCGTATGGAAAGGGAATTTGTGACGAAGTGGAGGGGGGGCAACTAAATGAGTTTGAAACAGTCTTCAATACAGTCAGGAATCTTTTCTTCTGGAATTTCGACGCGCGTCCAGATTCGTCCGTGATATTACATAAAATTGAATTATTTGTTACGGTTGTACACAATAAGAGATAAGCGACACCGATACTTAATAAAATTGGTATTTCTGCTTCGGTATTTCGTATATAAATTTAAAAAAAACATACTGTAGTGGCTACCATAAGCAAGGTTGTGTGTTTGATTGCTTGATTGATCGATTGTAGGTGAATCCGGGCGCGGCAACAGCTAATGTCCTTAGACCCGCAAGTGTAGTGCATTTTTTATCGAGGGATGTGGTAGTGATCTTCACCCGCTGGAGAGATCCGGCACCAACCTACCCGTCGGCTTGCGGGGCTTTCTTGAGCCAGGTACCTCCAATTCGGCGGGCACCGGCCCAATCGGAACAAGCTCTAAGCTCCCGACAAGTCTCTCAGCATGAGTGGTTGTGTCGTGCATGTAAGTGTAGTATAGTAAGTGGACCCACAGTACGCGTATTTATACGGCAGGGCAGCTCCGTGTCAAATGCCCTATGACGACGTGTTGGTGAGCGATTCTTGCGATCCGCGCGTCAACAAAGGAACACTACGCCGCCTTCTATCGCAAATTACCATTCGTAATATAGCATCGTTCAGATAAATATGTCCAAAATGTGAATATTTTTTATATATATTTTATTTTACTTATACGTATAACTGAAACAACATGTGACGGAAATATTTTGAACAATTCCCAAGGAAATAAATTATTTAAATCTGAGGATTGCTGTCCATTGAAAGTGAATAGTGGAATCATGAGGAAGAACAAGTATTTATTTCTTTTCGTGAAAATATCTGGAAACGTAAGTAATCTAAGTAGAAAATAAGGAGTCTAGGAAGTAATAATGTTTCAACAACTTTCTTTCTTTCCTTTCTAGAGCTTTCGGAAAAGTAAAAATAAAAAAATAAAAATAAAACCTAACTCAGAGTTCTTTCCTTCATTATCTCTGCATTTAAATACAGAATAGTGCGCCCCTTTCCACACACGCATTGTTATTCATGTGTAAACTGAAAAGAATAAGAATTCAGTGGGTGCGTATCAAATATATCCCGATACATGACAAACGTAAGGTTAAAAGTTATGTTAAAACGTTCTTTGTAATTTTATGTGTTATTTAATGGCATATCTTTGAAATCCTAGGTATACAAAACCACGAGAGCAGGAAAAAAACACGAATTATTTTTTACGTTTTTAACCAGTTTTTAAAAAAGGCATTTTTACAAACAAATCCGCATACTTCAGTAGTGGTGTTTTCTGAGAAATTTCTTTAAAATGTATTGATAACTGATTTAAGAGTAATATGATAATTCGCGAAAAATCTGCTACTAGTTTATTTACTACGTATATCAATGCAGTGTATAAAAATAACTATCCAAAATGAAATACAATATTGACACAAATTTCCTGATAATTTTCAGACAATACGCACGAGATAATTTTAAGGTAACGTCTTTCACACAAGATACACCATGCAGAAATTGAGGTAGGAAATTCTCGCGTGTAGTCGCTACACTCTCCCTTGTGCACGTGTTGCCTTCCTCTAATGCGCTTAATCTCTCCTCTGATGCTCGTATGATCCTTGAAAGGTGGTTAGTTCCTAATGTTAACTGCATAATTCGTCGCAAACACGAACTCGGAGAAATTTACCCGAAGGGAATTTCCCGTTTGAAACAGATTAGGGTGCAGCGCAGTTAGCATTTAGTGAAGATAATTATCTTTGTAGTGCATTGCGCTTGAGTAATGATCAGTAAAGTAGGCTAAGAAGTATGTTAGTATAGCATCGTTTAGGTATTGACATTGTCGACTAAGCAGCTGTTGACGAAGTGTGGGCTTCAGAACAGAGATTGAACTTGCAGAGTTGTATTATACTCTACAAGATTTTATTCGAATAATGAAAGAATTAAGAAAGAAGAAATATATTCAAATTATGAATTATGAAAGAAAAATTTTTTTTTTTGAAAATATTTCCATGTTCACAGTCACACTTCTACACTCCAAGAATCGTGAACATTAGCTGGACCATTCAAGTCTTAAATGAGTATCTAGCAAGAGGTTTCCGTACCATTCATTTGCAACAGGTCAATTTGTTTTGGGAGCCCTCTTTCTTTCCGTTACTGCCATAATAACTCTCTTTCCGTTGGATATCGATCACCGCCGCGCAGCTGTTCCGCACCTGCTGTGCGCCGGAAGGTGGACGGCCGCAGATTCCGGCCCGCTGACCAATCACGTGCAGCCCTCGGGGAGTTCCGTAGAGAACCACGGGTAAAGGCGGCGAAGAAAAACCGGCTTTGAGGAATTCTTTCACTATTTCCACTGGCGACGAGAGTGCGACACGCAAGTAAATCAGCGAATTCAATCATTTTTAAGCTTGGGAGAAGAGTTTGTCTTAAACAACTGGGATTGCAGTTTATACTTCTGTTGATACACGTTTAATGCCTAGTACGCACTGTGAGAATGCAAATAATTTTCGCTGGTTTATCAAATTACTTCTCTCTGATTTTACCATTACATTCATTTTAGCGTTCGCCGTACGGAAGTGCGATCAGTTTGACCATCAACTATCTCATTCACCCCTCGGCTACTCGACAGTGCATTTCTGAACAAGTAGCCTGTCCAAAAAATATAGGAATGACATAAAATATAGACGAAGAAGACTCATTTGGAGCAACTTGGAATAAGCTTCGAGACGATGGGTATGTGTTAGTCATTCCCATTGAATGAAGCAAAATTATACCATCTAGCGAAGATATCGCGTCGGCCGCCATACTCAGTTAAATCAAGGTTCGTATTCCATGTAGGGTAGGTAAAACAAACACTATCATGAACTGTACAATATAATCTAGACTTCAAATCATTAGATTATTACAAAAGCCAAATGACACCCCGTTATATTTGTCGACCAATATCTTGCACCCCGAAGAGAAAAAACAAAGACCCTTAATGATCTCGTTTTAACTATCTCGTAGTCGCAAAAATAAAACTAACGAAATATTACAATGTACGTTAAATGTAACAATATCTACAAGTGAATGCAAATAAATATCTTAATTTATGGAGAATCATTTTATGAAGAATTAAGTCTTTGAACAAGAGAATGGGAAAACCGATGTTCTCGTATGTTCATGAGTTGAGTGAAACTTGACAGAAGATATTATTAAATGAAAGTACACAGATAAGCCTTATCAAAACAAATATCGCAATAATAGCAATAATAAACTTTCAGGATGTTTTTTTTTCATTTCATTCATATGAACTACTTTGGGGATAATTAAATGAGTTGGCAATTGAAAGGACGCAATATCTTTGACAATGATATAAGCGTAGGAATGTGCCCAAGGAAAGGAATAGGAACCCCCCTCCTCTCCTGAAAATATCTAAAGGAGCGCCTTAGACCTAAGGAATAAATCATTTAATTTCTGTAAATATAATCAATTCCTAATTTTCACCATTTTAAGCTGATGTTTGTGTGAATTGATACATGACATTTAGGAAAGCAGCTCTCCAACTCATTGGGTAACCCGGTAAATGATTCAACACAAAATTAATTGTATTTATTAATTTGCATTATTAACTTAATAATTTTATTCTCCTTGCAGTGTTTTATTTATTTACTAGAAAAGTATGTCATTTTTAAACAAAAATATTTTGTGGGAAAGAGGCTCAAGGAAGTTCTGATTTTGTAGTTGCCTTTACTTTCTTTAGGTTGCACGGGCCCATGGTTGTTTTTTCGTCATTGTTTTGCCATTAACCCATGTTGGGCGTTGAGCCCTTTTTCTGGAGTAATCTTCCGTTACTGATAACTACTACACTGAATAATTGCTATATTTGTCAAATCTCGTCACGTCGCAGCCAGTCAATGCCTTTTATTCCTTCGGCCAGGGGCTCGACGCCTTTAGATCCCGTGATTCCTGGCCGGTCACCCAACCAGGAACCCGCGAGTCTCGAATTCGCTTAACCTTCGTGACTGCACGACGCGTAGTAAGCGAATATAGCTAGCGCCGGCGGCTTTAAGAAAAAGTAAAGAAAAATAAATTCCTTTATGTGCATGTCATGGAGATTAAGGGTGACTAAATCTACCTGCGGTGTCAGAAGCTTATGATTATTCATATTCGAACCTTAATCACGAAACTTGAATGTTACTTACATGCAATGCACGGAGGATTCTTTTCAACCTATTAGCACCCAAACAGTCGTAAAAATGTACCACGAAACATGCATCAACGAATACATATGAATGAACAACTCGCCACTGAAAATACAGCCAAGGGACACCACACATGCATGCTCTACTGATTACAAATTCTGAACATTAAAATATGAATAACATGAGTGTCCAGTAAAAGCGTCCATTTTCATGTCGTACTTACAAATGTTGTTAAACCAAAAGATTTCTGAAATTTACGGAAGTCTTCTTAGTCAAACTACGTCTGCTGCTCACCATTACATTTAGATTATACCAAGACACAATCTTGGTTTTGGTGTACAAGTAAAACACGGATGCTCTCGAATGAGAAACTGTGCCCTGGTGCATTTTGAGAACAAAATCAAATCTGATACTCAGAACATAAGGCAAGATAATAAGATACGATGATATTTTCTAGTCATTCTTATATATACATATACACAAACGAGAGAGAGCGAGCGAGAGAGCGAGAGAGCGAGAGAGAGAGAGAGAGAGAGAGAGAGAGAGAGAGAGAGAGAGAGAGAGAGAGAGAGAGAGAGAGAGAGAGAGAGATATGCATGCTTTTTCTCGGGAGATGGCGGTGATCTTCCCCCGCTGGATGGCGAAATCTGGCGCCGACCTACCATCGTCTATTTCCCCCTAACCAGGACTCTCCCACCAGCAGAGCCCCCCCAACGGGGACAAGCTGTAAGCTCCCGACCGGTCTCCCGGAATATGTGGTAGTGTAGTGCATGTTAGTGTGGGTGGGTGTGTAAGGGGGAGGATAGGACAAGGACCTAGCTGAAACGCTAGTGTCGAAATTCTTGCCACTGTCAGGAATCGAACCTAGGACCTCCCGGTCAGAGGTGCTGCAGTGACGTCAATTGACGCACTAAGCTGCCGCTCCTGATGTGTGCGTGCGTGTGTGTGCGTGTGTGTATATATACACAACTATTAAGAATAGAAATAAACAAAGCAATTATGGCTTCATGTATACATAGGTACACTACAAGGCACATGCATTAATTAAGATCATTTGTTTGCACGTCCGACAAAATATCCCTTAGCAGTCGCATACAAATGACATTCCGGTACCCGGAGATAACAATAGGGAGGTTAACTTTGGGTTCCAAAATAAATTGCAATATAAATGAAGGAAAATGTATAAATTTAATAAATAGTAATATAAGTATGTAGCAACATATAACAATTATTTTCCTACAGTTTGTGTTCAAATATTTTTATTTTTTCTGATATTAGAAGACATACATTTTAAACATTTTCTGTACAATCGCGGAAATCACGAATAGAGATGGCAATGTCCTTTTTCGAATGAGTTCAACATTTTCAATGTTCCTCCAATTGCACAGCTGAGCAATTTCACGTCAATTTGCACAAAAAAGACCAAAATTTGACCGTCATATTTTTGATTATGTTATATTTTTTCTGTTGATTATATGCATCAAATAATTTAATACGTGTATTTTTATTGTTTTCTAATTTTTTTTAATTTTAAAAATTTAAAACCTTAATAATAAACTCCTTTCAAATTTCATTCGAAACTTAAAATGTTTAATTTTTGCGATTTTGCAATATATCTAATTTTCTAAATTTTAATTTTTTTAAAAAGTAAATAAATGTCTAAAATTGAATATTTTTGCAAACTCGATGAGCTACAAATTTTAAAAAAATATTTATAAACGTACTAGAGTATTGTTGACAACACCAGAAAAAATCAAAGTGGGATCTCAGTAACTTTCAGAAATATTAATTTTTTAGGAACCAGTGTGCAGTAGATTGCTGCAACAGACGCGTTTCTTGCGTTACTGGCCATGAGTTTGTTTGGATGAAGCAGTCATTTAAGTGCTTATTGAGGTGGTACAACTTGACGATTGTCTTTGGTTATTAACTGACGGATTCTTGACTCACATTATAAGTGATATTTTGAAATTTCTTGATCCCTCACAACTCACATCAAATATTTGTATTCTCTTATCTTAGAATTCCTGAACTTTCGATAAAATGCACATTTTAATGCTTTACCGAATTTACTTTCAGGTCTCGACAAATTCTCATTTTATTTATCCAATTTTTTAGCCACTTTAAGCTTACGCTTTTAGCTAATTTAACACGTGTTCGGTTGCTGCGAAGTGTCGTTTAAGTTTATTGTACCTCCAAACTTTAAAAAATGTCAAAACTTGAATATTCAATGTCTTGTGATCTGTTCAGAGACAGGAATCGATAAGTTTCTTAATAATATCTTTATTGTCTGACTTTTGAGTTAACGTCGAAGGATCTTTAGTGTGAAAAAAAATCTGTGGTAGCACTTTGTGCTGTCTGAAATTTCTAATGGGAATACAGTTTTTGTTGCAATATTCTTTTCGTGACGGGGGTTTCTCCTATTGAAATTAAACTCTTGTTTATATTCTCTTCATTCATTTCGCAGACACTGGACGAACAATCTGAAGAGCTTAAATAGTCATTTTTCTTATTTCCACTTTTTTCACTCTATTCACTGGACTTTCCGCTACTTTCGTTATGCGACGGAAGCCACCGACCACGACAGTCTCAATACGTATTGTCTCTAAAACTAGTTAAACGTATAGTTTACGATTTGTATGGAATGGTTGCCCTCACGTTCTTCGTGAGTACATCGATTTGCCCGATATTCACGCACGTATGGGTTCAAATTTGTTCCCACGCATGCGTGTAGAAAAACGCGTACTGGGATGCAGCGTCCCTTGAATCTCACTCGTATAGAAATATTTTTTTCCAGGGCAAACATGTATAATAGTGAGTACATATATAGAACATCCACATGAAGTCATACTCCAAAATACTCGCGTAGACAAATAGGATATTCATATACGATCACACAATTTCATACTCGGCCCTTCAATTGTAAATATAATGCTAAGCACTTTCAATGTAGAAGAGACAATGAAGGCACGTTTTAATTTAAGTCTGTACGATTGAGTAGATTAGACTCATAAGTCATTTGCTCCTAAAACAGATATTTTCACAAATAAGGAAAAACAATTTTTACAGTGTCATGTTGATTTTCATCTTTTTCTAAGGTTTCATTCTGTTTACTAAGTATACACTCGCTATATGGTATGCTAAAATACGAGAAATAAAATGGGTAAATAATGGAACCATTCTTCCAGGAATAAAAAAGTAGAATTGGAAGAAATGATTTTTCACGGGAAGCATTGCGTCTTCCGAGGCTCTTTTAGATCTGAATTCTGTAAACAATTGGACCTGGGTACGTACAGAAATGGTAATATTAATAATTGTGTGTGGACCATTTGTTCTCCGAATACATTCGTATTAGCACAAGAAGATGATGTGTATCGCCGAAATAATTAGTAAATGACAGACAATCAAGACGAACAACGCCTACGCAATTTGCGATATGGCCGTGATCACTATTCAGGGTAATAATCATGATACAGTACGCACATCAACAAAGCTTGTTGATCGATACTCCCGTAACTATTCGACTTCATGCAAATATTATGGGAAAGGAGATAGGCGCATCAGCAAATACAATGACTGATCTGAAGAACAGACAAGATTGGGTAGTCGATTTAAATCAGTAATTTAAGGAAGCATTAAAACAGATGCAGACATCAATTTTTTTGTATCGAAAACAATTATTTATATTTTAAATTAAACAATTTTAAAATCGAATCTAATTTGCGGCATCAACTTCGGTTGACGGATCACACGTTCATAACCTACGTTGGAAATAGGTGTTTTACTTTATTGCATACCAAGTACTTCCGCTGTAAAGAGTACAAACGCAAAAGCGTCGGACATCGCGCTTTTGGAAATCGCCCATTTTTGCTAAAGCATTGCAGAGGAACACGAAATAATAAATGAATGAATGAATCAATTGCTACTTACTGGTGAGCTGCACGCGACCAACGTTGTCGCTGATCGCCACCTCCTGCGTGAGTTGGTGCAGGGTGCGACAGCGGTAGTTGCGTTGGGCGTCTGCGCGGGTGATGTTTAAGATCATGAGCTCCCCTGACGGCAGCATGTGGTACTTTCCATCTGCAAAGGAAGAATAGTGAATGCGTTAGTTAATTTGCCGGGCATTTCAGTTTGGTTCAGTTTATTCGTTCAGATTATAGGCTCAGTTTATTACGTCAAAAACGTAATTTATACTGTGTACGATGGTTTGGAAGATGTTTTCCTGCAATTATGATAGCAGCAAATAGTCCTCTCATCACTCATTCCAAAAATCAATAGAATCTAAGAATAAATTCACAGATCAATTTTGATTGAAATATAAAACGGTGCTTGCAATTGATGAATCTCATAAAGATTTATCATTCACGATACATTCTACAATAATAAGTGTAGCGCATAAGTACATGATATACAAAGAGAACCAATTTTTGTTCGAGCTACTACTCGTCCACGAAATTTCACAATTTGTTTCATGCTTTACGTATTTATTTTGGACAATTTTTCAGAAAAAATATCGTATTGCAACGTCATAAAAAATATCCCTACGTTTGCGTGGTATTTCGATATCCAAATTTCCCCAAAGACTCAAGACTAAATTGAAGGCGACTCTCCGACACAGATCTTCATGAAAGCGCGACATAACTGTACCTCGCATGTTTACGACATGTTTTGACTCATGTTCGCCACACGATCCCTCGCAAGTTCACCACTTGGTCTCTCGCTTGTTCACCAAACGTTTCCGGCATATATCCCGGCAGATACCTTTTTGTATGTTCCTAATACGATCACCTAGTAAATATTTCTTGACAGGTTCCCACATGTTCCCTCAAATATTTTCCAAATGTTCCCCCAAATCTTCCTCACGTATTCAACGCATGTTCTTGAGCTTGTTCATCTCGAAAATAAACTTAAAAAAATAATTTAGTGGCTTACATTACCAAATACCTTTATAAACGTTATGGATGGTATGGAATGCAATGCCTCCCCTGTCGGATAAAAGTGAAAGTTTGGAATTGCTAGATTATCAAGAAGAATTAAAAAATGAAACAAACATAATGAAGGGGCCCCGGAGAGCCTTAGGAAAAAATCTACAATTTTAACACAACTTTTTAATTCATTGTTTCAAAATGAATATAGCTTTATAAGATACCACAACGTACAGCCC
The DNA here is from genome assembly GCA_964035755.1 of Teleogryllus oceanicus. Classification (NCBI taxonomy): domain Eukaryota; kingdom Metazoa; phylum Arthropoda; class Insecta; order Orthoptera; family Gryllidae; genus Teleogryllus; species Teleogryllus oceanicus. The sequence continues at coordinate 106,952,967 of CAXIVR010000001.1, forward strand.
TTCTGGCAATTCCATCTATGGAGTAACGGACCACAGAAAAAGTAATAGACCATCCGAAAAGGTCGTAGATTGTAGATAATGGAACAGAAATCATAACTTGTGTAGGGACACAAAAACCTAGTTCAAGGCTCGTTTCCGAGTAATGGGCGATGGTATTGTGTAGTCCGGCTAAAGTGTTTGCGGGTTGCGTGTGCCCCAGATAATAAAAAATCCATAATCTGCGAACTTCTACATTTTTCGTCTTAAATCTCCTTGATACACCCCAGGAAGGTCATTCTCTACCCAGTATTAACAACTTACGGAGTTTCGTGCCCATAGTCTCTTATGAAAGGGAATAATCCATCACTTTTCTTTGCGTATTATTTTATATAGAGAGCATCAACACGTGCTATATTAATTTATGAACATTTATACTCCTCTTTATAGTGTATTATATTCAAATTCAAATATAAATTGATATTGAAATATGTGGCTAATATAAATTTGCAGGGAAAACTGTTTAGTCCGTGTTGGACGGAGTCCTGCCCGTGAACAGTCGCGTCACGGATTCCTGGGTAAGTGACAAACTGTTAAGACCTATTCGAAGTTTTGCGAGGTTTGACAGAACAAACGTATGTGGATACTGGGAACTTCAGTTTGGGGGGAAAACTTTTAAAAACATCCAAAATTTCATATTAAATTGACAGCTTCCAAGCATAGAAATGTATTCATCCAATTGAATACACATTTATTTTCAAACTCCAATGCAATGCAGTGTAATGTGGCAGTTCCTTCGTAGATTAAATGGAGTGGATTTAAGAATGGTAAAAGTAAGATAATCACAGGGTTTTACTTATTATCTACGAGCATTATTCAATTGTATAATATTTAAATAACATGTGTTTGCTCCACAGAACGCCAGTAACAAATGCCTTCGAAGAGGTTCAAAAAGTGAGTTGCCAAGCATCTATTGGGCTGTTGTTTCTCTAAGATACCAATCATAGTTCGTAGACGCGGTTTTCTTTCACCATCATCACTAGCCCGTAAAAGCACTTAATATTTGCATAATTTCCCAAAACGTGAGAGGTGATAGCTGCAGCTCTCAGAAAGAAAAGTTTCTAGGTTATAGAAATGAATTACTAAGCAGAGAAGGGCATGTTTTCCGGTCGTACATCCTCCTTTCGTCTGTTATTTACTCGAAAGGGTATAGCCGAATAAGGCAGTGAAAAATGCCCCTAAACCAAATCGATAATCGCGATGCTCGTATGAAAGAAAATATAAAATGACGTAGATTCACACAAAAAGAGTCTCTTAGGGCAATCTGCTGCAGAGATACAACGAGAAACGTGTTTTACATGTTTTATTTGTTCTCAGCAACTATTGTGTGTATCAGGCTGAAAAAATTGCAAAGATAATGCCTAGAAAAAATTCATGCCTAGAAAAAAATAAAACGTGCAAAACACGTTTCTCGTATCTCTACAACAGATTGACTTAGGATGCTGAATTTTTGTATATCTACGTCATTTTGTAATCTCTTTCATATGAGCATCGCGATTATTGATTTGATTTGGGGGCACTTTTCACCGCCTTATTCGGTTATTATACTTTTGGTTTCAATTCCCTTAATGTTATGTCTGAATTATAATTCTGAATTCAGTATACGAGGTATGCGGAGTTAGATGAGAGAGGGTTACCCGTCAGTTTATGTTCAAGAACTAACTCAATTACGTTAATCGTAGTACGTTTAAATTGTATTTAAAAATGAAAAAAAATATTATGAAACATACACTTAGATACAAATAACCAACTAAAATAACTTACTTCATTATTTATTTTCAATTAATATTTATTAACACTTATTTACTTCATTATTTATTTCCATTTAATGGAATCTGTGATATTCTCTCGACTTCATTGTCATATATGTAGAGTGCTTAATGATAAATTGTCTGATAAATGAAGTTTTCAAATTAGTGTCAATCAACCAAAAGAACATTACCAAACCCATTTTAGTGATAATAGGAAACTCAGAGAAATGGAAGTTTATCAATTCACACCATAACTCAAGAGCTGATCTATGTGAGATCTCTGCAGAAAATCTTTACCTGTTGATGGACATTATATCTAAAAGAGTATCAATTTATTAAAGAGGAAGCAGAAATCTCAACGAAAGGAACTCGAAGCAATTGTTGTAATGGCATTAATAAAAGAGGAGGATGTAAGCAATCTAGGTTAGCCCAAAAATTACATTACGAGGACAAATGTAACGCGGTGTGCCTGACGCAAAACCTCTCCAAAGCACTTCGCCGTGTTGCTGGCTACGGCGGGCACATTTGTTTTAGAATGGGCCTCATTTTTCTTAGCGCAGGGTGCGGGCGTTGGGTTCCGTCGGGTGGGAGAAAAGCGAGGAGCCCGGGTGGGCGTGGGGTTGGGTGGGGGATTGGGGATGGAGGTGGCGGCGACGGTGGCGGTGCACGGAGCAAGGTGCAGCTTCGGTGGCAAGGTGAAGGCGGAGGCTGCGGCGTAGACAGCCGTAACACACAGAAACAAAGTACACGCACTTGTTTCGAGTGGTTCCCACCATTCCGCCACCTGAATCCGTTTGCTCAACTGTGTTATCTTTCTACTAAAGAAGGCAATATGTATTACAGAGGTGATGCAATAAACGAATTTTCGTAATAAACGAATAAAACCCATTGGAACGAGAAAATTATAAAATTGATAAGAAAAGATTTTTAATTCTAAGACAGGCTATGTTAAAATGGCTATGGGCGGACACACATTTTTGTTAAAGGCACAAAGAACCAAACCAAACGCGAACGGTCTCGTAAGGCATTCATTTTATATTTTTGAGGAGAAGCAAATGGATGTTAATAAGTTTACACGAACGATAGTAAGATAAATGTAACGAGAGTGCATGCATTTCAGGAAAATATTTAAAGCCTATTTCTATCCTTTTTCATGAATATTATTACTTTGAAGAACTGAAGAAAGATGTGAGAATATTTTCGTATAAATGCCATAAGAATATTTCTTTCATTCTCAACTTCTAAAACTTCAATTCTTTGCGTTGAGATTAGTAAGAAAACGAGTTTGCGTCCTTTAAATTTCTACAGAATTAAATATTAATCGTATATTGATGAGGTAGAAGGTTTCACCGTATATTTTATGACAAATTTATAGGGAAAGTTATAAATTTCAATGATATTCATTCCTTGAATTCATAAAAAGATCAGCAGATCGAGAACTATTAAAATAAAAATTTACATAATATGTGAATACAAGACTTTCCACTTGAATAGTTAAGAGATATTTTCTTTTAAACTTTTCTTTTGGAAGTTTGTAATGCACTGAACGAAATGCAGAAACCAGGTAATAGAGTAAAATTTTTAATTTTATTCTGGATATATTCTGGTTAAATTAATCTGCATAAGATAAAAATGTCTTCCTTTTCATGCATTTTGTTTACAAGCTCCAGTGTACCGGGAAAGTTGCACTGAAACGCAAGATGGTGGAGTTGGTACTTGGAGCTTGAGTTGGTACTTGGTTGGAGTAAGGAATGGGCAAGGATTTCCCCCTTCTCCACATTGCATCACATTCACTTATGATACATCTTCTTTGCCGCGAGAGTTCTCATATGGCTTTGAGGTGTTTGAATTGACAACCTTTGAATTAAAGAGTTGATGCCAGTCAGTTTAACATTGGACACGGGACAGTTTCTTTTTGAAGCACGTTTGAAATGAAATAAATGTTTAAACAAGAATATGGAAAACTCTGATAATTCCGATAATAAGAGTTATAAATGTATTAGTTCTCCGATCTTTCTGCTTCATGAAGAAATGCTCGTTAATTGAATCGTTGTGTATTCCGAAGGTATGTAATAGCGAAGGACTGGATCACACGTATGCAAATAGAGTTCCCAATATACTATGTATTTTCTGTCCTGGTTAGCCGCAGTTTGCTTGCGGTCTCATCTCACCTTAATTGCATTTTAGAAGCATAATTGGTTGCTTCCAGTGTGATGGAATTGTGGTCGCTCTCGCGCCTGTCAGCGCAAATAATACGGTTAATTGAATTTAATATTTGTGCCGTACCGAAGACAGCAAATTATTAGTATGTGCATTAGTAATAAGCAGAAAATAAAAATCTATTAGTTTCGATGAATAACTAGTATCTACATAGGGTTTATCTCGATTTATTAGTTTTCATTAAACACGATCACGAGCAAAACTTGTGGTTAAATGAATTCTTTATTATCTGTCCCCTTTCAAAAGGTGGATTATTTTTCATCCAGGACAATATCTTGTGGTCATAATTTTATATTTTCCTTGGTCCTGGTCCTTTTCCTTCTTGCTCTCTTAACGTTCAGATGTTGTATATAGCGTCTATTAGGTTTACTTTAGAGAAATGTATGTTGTATGCCCTTTTTTTTTTTTTTAAAAATTTTTAAATTTTTTTTACATGCAGCTACATTTTCGTCCAAAAATTCCCCGTTCTTCTCATTTGGTAAATTACTTGCTGAATTGCCTCGCAACAGTTGCTTTGCAAACTTGCGAGAACAAGCTACAGTGCACGTGCTCTTCACGAAGTGCTACTCGCCCAGTCGCCTTCTGAAGTACCTATCTCGACTCGCTAAAATATACGTGTATACAGCAGAAATTTATCTTCAAGGCCGCATCTTTATTTCATGGAGTGCACGGGGCTTCAGCCGGCGAAGCTGCTCGGCACATGACGGCTGCACGGAATGCCGCCCTCCCACCCGCAGAGATACCGAGAAGTAACACGGGGCGCGCGGAGGAAGGGCGCCTCATTTCGCCGGCACGAAGGCCCACTGCCGCCGCCCTGGCGATGAAGCGCGCTCGCATAAGCGGCGGCGGCGATGAAACAGAGGCGGTGGTGGCAGTACTTGTGTCAGCGGCGGCGACGGCAGTGATGGTCTGCGGTGGCGGGACGGCGGGGGCGGGGCGGGAGCGGGAGCGACGGTGTGTGGTGTCGAGGGCGGTAATGGCATCGGGAATTGCGGGGTAGCGAGGGCGGCGAGGACAGCCGGAGCGACGGGGACGGGCGGCGGGAGGCGGGGCGGCAGGGGCGGCAGGGGCGGCAGATGAGAGGTGTTGGGAGGCTGGCGGGCGGGAGCGTTGAGGTCAGCAGGGTTGGTGGCGTCGGAGTCGGTGTGGGCGGGAGTGAGGGTGGTTGATGGGGTTTCCGTGAACGGCAGGAGAAAAGATGCTGGAAAAATAACTCTGTGTCGAAAGAAACGAATTTCCCGATGTGAAGGAATGTGGAGGACTGTGAAAGTAGTGCATTGACTCAAGGTCGAGGAAAAGAATAATATGCAACAAGTAGCCGATGCGTGACTCAGAATAAGGAACAACAAAAATTAAGCGCAAAAAATGAAAATGATGAGTGTTTTGACGTACAAAATGAAATGGAAACGAGACGGCCTCTAAGCTATGTAAACAAGGTAAGTAATGTGAAAATGTAGGTACTACATGGAGAATTTGTGAAGTAACAATAATTAAGTCTTCTACCAACACTATTCATAATAATTGCATTAGTGGCGATTACAACTTACATGGAAGGATCGTCCAAGTTCATTAATGTAGAATTAAACAAAGTAAAATAAGTGCCAAAAATTTGAAAACGCGTTAAGATGAGCTAAGATAAAAATAGCATATATTATAGTTAACAGACAGTGTAAATGAAAAAAGTTAGACAGATATTACATCTAACTCTTTTAGAAGTTCATTGCAGAGTCCAGAAAGATGTTAAAAGGAAAAGTAGAAAGGAAATAGAAACGAAAAAACGCGAAATTGACGTAGACACGGGGCAAATGAGACTGATGAGAGGTTGCTTGAGAAGAAAATGGGGGAAAGGGACTGGGGCCGGGCGCGGGCGGGAGGCGAGAAAGCGGTCCGCCTGCCATCACGAGCGATAACAAAGTCGCGGCCGCGCGGCGCCCGTGTTTGCCCAATCGAGCGGCGGCCACCAGCGCGATTGCCGGGGGCGGGGCGGGGCGGGGCGTCGGGGCCGAGCGGTGGGGGCGAGGCACATCAGGGCTGCGGGAAGCATGGTGGCTGCAGGGGGCATGGGACACAAAGGCCAGCGGGGCGGCCGGGTGGGCGCGCGGCCGGCAGGGCGGGGGCGGGGGCGGGGGCGGGCGAGACAGGCGCTCGTGAAACGCGCTGACGCGAGCAGTACGCTGCGCCAGGTAAGCGGCTTGCTCCGCAGACTGTGATGCTTTCGGAAGGTACACACGCCGCTCTTCCTTCCCCTCAGCTCTGGCGCATGAGGCGGAAATAATTTTGTCACTCATTTCTATCACATGGAAATAGGTCGTTTCTATACGACGTGGAATACAATCATTTGAATATGCCTCTTCAGTTGTTCAGAGGAGAGAATTCTTCAGAGAATTTTCAACGAAAATTTTGGTCTCATTACCTCTACTTCACACTTGACAGCACTGCATGTAGTTAAAAAAAATAAGTTCTTTCAGGTTTCAAGAGGAAGGCACATATTTGATTTCTAATTTCTTGTATTTGCTTCATAATTACCTTACTACGTACTACAACTAATATAAATTAAATTGTACCAAGTTATTATTTCTTTCTCATACAGCGAAGAACACTTAAAAAATGGCACAAGTCTAATTTTCGTTAAAATCTATGAATTTTTGAAATTTTCGAATTTGCTGACTGACTGACTGACTGACTGACTGACTGACTGACTGACTGACTGACTGACTGACGGACTGACTGACGGACTGACGGACGTTTAACCAATTTTTCAGTATCAAGCACTCGCAAAACCTGGTTTCTTTTTACTACAATGTATTTGATAAAGTAATTTACTACATACAGCAACCAGATTTGTCCACTGCGTCAAAACGCTCCACAATTTGAGCTTTCTGACGCAAAATCGACACTTCGTTGCAGTAATACAATGCTTTTTATTCACTACGCAAGTACGTCGCAGTCGGGAACGTTAAAAATAAATTCTAATATTTCGGAAGTTTCTTTTTTTATTGATAATAATTACTCTCAAGTGGACCCCAAGGAGAGTCTTCTGGTTACGTACATGAAAATTCTAATTTCCGAACAGTCACATGGTAATGGGGATATTAGATATTGGCAATATTCACGTAGAATATCGATAAGGTAGTCGTGTCAAATTTGAACGCACAATGTGAAATATTTCTATTAGGAGAGACTCGTGAATGAATCATGAACTTTTTACATTATTTATTATTATATATTTATTCAAGTCAATCACGAATTATTTATTGTACTGTTAGCTGAGGCGAGGATACATGCCTATACCACAGAATAGGTAGTATACAGAAAGGAAAGTAGAGGACAGCTCCTTTGATCTTCAGTGAGCCACCGCGCTGCGCGGACCGCCATCTTGAAACTGGGCAAAGAAGCCGCAAGAGTCAGCTCAAACGCCATTTTCTCAAAAAGGCTCAATTTTTATCTTCTAACTTTTGCAATGGATAGTGCTAATTGCACTGTTAAAAATGACATAAAATTAATTTTGGTGTATTATTTTGTTTTTTCAAAAATTATACAAATGTTATTGTTTGAAATGTCTCTCACGTTCTTAATATGAACATTTTCAGCAATTTGTAAACACTATTACATTTGTAAGTTAAAGTGCTTTAAATGACTTCAAATGAAGTTTTTCGAAAACTCAAAAATGTTCTGTGAAAAAGAGCTTCAATTTCGCTTTTTTTTAGTAATGATTAAACAATGTTTTCTTAAAAACGGTTCCTTTTTTATATTAGAACGAGGTTTTACACTTCTTTAATATTCTAAAAGTAATATTTCGTTTCTACTATTAGGAAACCGAAGAATTGAGAAAAAATTTCAAAAAATGTACTTTGGGTGGAGATAGATAGCAGCTGGCTAGAATATGTGCAAGCCCGATAAACTGTCCCACACCAAAGAAAATAGAAAACTAATACGAGGAAGTCTGTGCCATTCTGTAGCACTAGCATTTATGTATTTATAACTCTGTACTTTTTATCTATATTTTATTAATATTTGCCTATGCGCGGTAATAATATTTGCCTATACGAACCAAATGTCCCCTCGGGTTACATATGTTTCTGCTAGTTATACACACACCAAATACGAGTGAAGCGGAAATAAAATGCACCTTCACCACCGTTAACCACACAACAAATGTCGTAAGCTGTTTACGCACTTTCGATATGGCGACCGTGCGCATCATATCGGCGCACGGATTGTAGGTAGCTTTCCTTTCTGTGTAGTACCTATTCTGTGCTCATACTTTGTGTGGACATAATTAATTCCACTCCTCGAGTTGTTTAGTGTACTTGACACACGCTCCTTAAGGGCCAGCCAGCTGCGCAGGCCACAGCGGATATCCTTTGACCTGGCAGATCGCCTGATCCGACGATTTCCGCCGCCGACACTGGCTTGCATCCGCGCACACCGAAGCGTTATCGGCATGTGTGTGTGTGTGTGTTTGTGGACCTCATCATTGGTAACACGATCCACACGTGGCCATCCTCGTGCGTCCTGCTTTCAGTTCAATGCGTGCACAGCTATGGCGTCACTATCCGGCTAATGCGTCCACTCGGTTAAGGAGAACTCCAAGCGACCAACTCACCAATTACGATGGGTTGCTCACAAAGAGTAATATTGGCTCCACAATTCACGGCACCAATAATATCTTATTAAAACCTTTAAAGTAGCCCATTGATTACAAAATAACAAGCAGATAACAAGTTAAAATCTATATATTAACAATTCAATATTGAACAATAATTGATTAATTATCAATTACAGTAATTGATTAACGTAAATTACCTACAAACCCACAAGCCTCTCAATTGCCGAACAAGGCTCTTACTCATTTCGTACTCAGTTTCGGAGTAGTCAGCAGGTGCCTTTACGATGGTACTGCAGTCTTTATGTACAGATAACACATATTTTTAATACTACTCAGTGCCTGGAAGTATACATGTTATGTGCTATGTGTCATTGTCACATTCAGAATGTTCTGGATTACTGTAACTATAACAGAACCTTGTTTCCGGCCCACCACACATTACGAGCTGGTGTATTCACATCTTGTTCCGACTAAATTTCTTGAAACTTGCATGTGATCTACTCCACTTACTGTTGGTGTTGTTTTTCGGAGATGTAAGCATTTCTAGATACAAATTTGCAATTTACTTCCTCAGTTTTTGATACAGACTTTTATTGTTCGTGTGTTTAAGAATTTATACATCGCAATATAAGACCACAGCTAGTGGCAGAAAATAAAGCTTCATGGCAAGACGTACAAATTTTAAATTGATTGATACACCGATATTTGTTGTTGAAATGGGAAAGATTCCGAATTTGAACCTGCGACTAAATTGGACCACACACTTATTTCTACGCAAAATAACATTTGAATCATACAATTAAGGTTCAATTAATTTTTTTTTAAATGTCTTACTGTTTTGGTGCTATATATCGTAAGCTTTTGTGTGCAGAGGCAGTAATTGCAACATTTATGCTACTTCTTATGAATATTTTTCATTAGCTTCCGAATACGCATTGTATGACCAACGTTGCCTTTGAAGTAATTGAACTGCATTATCTCTTTCTTATGTTTGGAAGAGTCGCCAATATTGCTTGAAGAATGTTGCCTCTATTGGACCATCCCATTTTAGGAGGCTGGTAAGCTTTATTTCATATGATTCTTTCTCGTTAAAAGAAAGCAACGGAATATAATGTATTTAGTACAAAGAACACGATATTGTGCGCCATCTGTTGCACTGACAGTTGAAGCATAGAACAAGCGAACCTAGTACTAGCGATATTGAACAAAATGGAGATGAGGATTCCTCGTCTTATGATTCTATCTATAAACACACAACAGTGGAACTAAAATGTTGATGATGAGAGTTGACACGTTTTCACGTTGACAAGTCCCCAAGATATCATTTATTGTTGTTACTGGAAAGGACAGTTTTAACGAACCAGCTCATCCAAACAGAAACAAAGAAAAAGGTGGGGCAGTAAATTTCAAGAGTAAGAATACAAAATTTGGTTTCCGTTTACAAGATGGTAAAATACACAGCGATGATTTTGAATCTACTTGGTTCTGTACAATATGTAGAATTGCAAAATAAGAATAGATAGTACAGATGGGATGTTGACTATAGTTTCACACTCGGTGTGTTAAAATGAAGTTGAAAAAAATTATCAACGTAAGTTGCAGAAATGAAATCTAATGTTACTAGCCATCATTTTGGTTCTTCACTTTTCTCAAGCCTATTAGATTTTTTGGAATTAAAAGTGCAGTTCTTAATGATTCACTAACTAGTGCTACATAGTTTTTTCATTAATTGAAATATATTCAACTTGTCAAGCAAATCCAGTTAAAATATCAAAGTGATCGCTTCTGATATAATCTTTACCGTTAGATTGAGGTGTGAAAATCACTAAATAAAGGAGTGAACGGTCGATATATTTTTCCCAAGAATATTGTAATGTCCTTCAATGAATTCAACAATATGATTTTTATTACGAACTGGATATATTTTATTAGTGTCATTATTAATACAAATCTCGTTTTCCAATTTGTTTATTTTCTCTCGTGCATTTTTTTTGAGGACTTTTCTAACTTAGGAGACTGTATTTCGGCTTAACCCACACACCAAAAAGATAAAAATAAAATATTAAACTTCGAAATGACAGTACATAGATTGTAGATTGTTTTACGTATATACTCTTTTAATTAAATCTTAACCGAGAGCATGAAAATGAAAAATAAAAAGTTAAGTCCAAATTTTTTCAACTTTTCCTTATATACAATTATTTAATATCTCCTACATTAAGATTGGAATTGTAAAACCAAAGTTCTATTAATATTGAAATTTCGGATGTGAAAACTTGTTAATAAAACAAGAATTTTGGGTTCAGAACCACAGTTGTATGGAGCCATCCATTGTTGCCTCCACAGAATTTGCCTGGTCAAAGGTCATTTGGATTCTAGTAAGTATGTCCATTTTTAAGTGCGGCTCAGCCATATTGCTTTTTTCAGGTAATTTGTACTCGTTTTGCTCACTGAGAGGTATAGAGTACATGAGCACACAAATCTCTTACAAATTATACGTCAGCATTGCAATCCGCGTGGAGAACAAACAATTATTTGAGTTATCGCAATGCATAATTGCCACCACGCCTCATTTTATGTTATTCATGCCAGCTAGTCAGACGGGAAAACTAATCCGGATATTGTGTTCATTTCATGCTGAATGGAAGAGATCTTCATACAAATGTTTTTAATGGCTTAGTTTACGCTGAATGCAATCATTCGATGTACATTATTTATTCCTCAAATACTATTGCAAAAGGGTCAATTTAAAAGAGCGTAGTCTTTGAAATTACAAACCATTAAACATAGTTCACATCTTTTGAAATCGTTTAAGTTCACGACTGCTCGTTTTTCACTGCAAGCTCTCAGGCTTGCAGCACCATCTGTGCCTACTTCCATCCATTATCATCGAGGTGAGTGAGGAAACGAGAGTTGAAGTTCTCAATCAGCTAAATTATTGCCGTGTCGTAAATGAACAACGTGGAACTCGTTGGCGCTTAAGAGCAGCTTTCCACTGTTCACTTGAGTTTTACAAAGGTGCTTCCTCTCGCTTGAGCTACTTTGTGGAGTGCAGTCCCCCTCAAAAGTCCTACGGCTCATTAGCGGATTGCTCGTTTCCTGACACCCCTAATGCGTCTCCAGCAATCAAATAACAGAGGAATCAAACGCTCAGAGGCCCATTGCGTTTCCAGAGGGGCGGCGATTTCACACCAAAAGATGAAGTACCGCGCAATATACTTCGATGAAACTTCTTCGATCTCGATTCTTCATTGCGAGCGCTGCCGAAACTACGAAAACTGGCTGTCTGCGGAGGGAGTTAAAGACACAAGAAAGTTGGAGAAGTTGGCCAAGTCGCTTCAAAACAAGGGCCTTTGCGGGCGCGGGACGTTGACGCTCGTGCGGCTCCTGGCGAGGAGGGGGAGGGCGGAAGGTCGGGCCTGCCTGGCGAGGGCGCCCCGCTCTGGTTGCTTCCCTTTTCCGTCCTTCCTCCCACACACCTTCCTCCCAACGGGAGAAGGCTCAGTCGCTATCGCCCCTCTGCTCGATGCGCCGCCCTTCTCGACTAGACCAGGCCTGGTCAATGGGCCAGCTCTCGCCATGCGCTTATGCGCCGTTGCTTGCTGAGTTAGTCCGACGGGGAGGAAAGCGCTCAGGTGCGTCTGCTCTAGTCTAGTGAGAGGCGAGTGGCTCGAGTGCAAGTGCGGCGGGGTACCGCGGGCAGTCTGGCTCCAATGCATGTCCTTGAGCAGTCCTGGTCTAGACCGATCTCGCCCTATCGTGCCCACCAGCCGCCCTGCACCTCCTTTTTACAATAACACCTAGAAAATGAATAGTTCAGAAAGTGATGAAACAATATGGAGGCACAGTGCCCTCATTATTTCTACCCCGCCGCCCTCGCAATCACAATTTCTTCAATATTCCTGTTGTCCCATGATCCTGCCCGAGGTAACAAAAAGACAGCCCTGTTTGTTACATTACTTCGTTTTACCTTATCCACGCCCCTCCAGTCATTCCTCTTCGTCGCAGTTGCTCTTCCTGGTCCCTCTAACCAATTTTCCGACTCTACCTTTCCTCAGTCTGTCCGTGTCCTTCCGTCTGGGAGCGTGTCCGTCCCATCGCCTTCGCCGCCAGCCCGTCCCGCGCCGCCACCGCAGCCACCGCCGGCTCATTCACGCCGCGCCACCCGAACGACACGCACCATTGTAAGTTATGACGGCCATATTTCTCGCGTCGCCTTCGTCCGATTGTGGCCGGGTCAGATCTAGTAGGGCGAAATGAGACCTTTTTTCTCCGACGGGCTGCTGCGCCGGCTCCTTCGCGGGGCCCTAGGGTGCGGCTATGATTTGTGGTGCTTATCTCGGGGCGGGGCGAGGAGCCATCGCCTCGGCCGGCTCCACCACCGCCCCTTTCATCCCTCTCTCCCACTCTCTACATTCTCTCTCCGTCCGTCGCCCTCGTCTCCGTCCTCACCGTCTTCCCTCGAACCCCATGGCGCCCGCCGCCCTCCGACTTGGCCAGCCAGTCCCACGGGGACGGGCCCGCCTAAACAATCATTTACTCTCCTTATCCTCTGCCCGCTCGCGACTCCTAATGGCGTTGGGTGGAAGCAGATGCGGAGGAGAGAGAACGACCTCCTGGCTCAGCCGATATTACGTGGGGTCGATAACAGAAGTTGGGGTCGCTGTTTCCCATTCGGGTTCGGACTGTTCAAGTCGTGCTAACGACACAGGCAAATGTCGTAATTCCAGAACACAATCGCTTCGGAATACAATTACTTCATATTGTAAATTAACTCCTTAAAGTTCTGCTTCGAAGTCCTTGTGCGTAAGGATTTTGCATGAAAGCTATATATTAAAACGAATAATGAGACGTGAACCAATTCTTCGAGTTAATGGAAGAGAGTTATTACAAAATACCCAAATTACAATTCCAGAACCACTACTCACATAGTATATTTCAGTATCGTTCAGAAGAGTAACAGTTGCCATCGTATCTGATTGTGTTGAATCTGAATCCTGGTAAAAATGTGCTACATATTGTTTAAAGAGCCAATTGCTTCAGCCAAGTTAAAAGATCATAAAGCAGGTATACAAATAACAACAAAAATTGAGTATCGAGATTAATTAAAAAATTAGAAAGTCCAGCATATTAAGATCTGCATATTTGAAGACACTGAAGGCACAAAACAACATGAAAGTTTCGGAAACGATGTTTTCGGTTCTGACTTCACATTATACGAAGAAATAAAAATTGATTATAAACAAAAATTAAATAAATTGATATTTATTTTTAACATCAAAAATGGTCTTAAACACTATATGTGGCGTATGTGGGAGAAGTACAATCTGCCCAAGTTGTTGGTGAGCTTCGTAAACACTACCCTCTATTTTTTGCTATGCTTAGTTGCATTATCGATAAAGGCAGCATCACGATTTTTTGGATCATTTGATAAAAAATACTCATTCCCGAGCGTCCGCGAACGAGATAATGATTTTATTTGCTGACAATTCTAGCAAACTATTTATATATTTAATAAATATTTAATTTTTTCTCATTGTACCAAATAAATTCAGGATCTATAATATTTAGTATGTTGTGAAATACTTAAGTAACGAACGATTACTTTATACGGAATAAAAATCATTAAATAGTTCGAAAAGTGCAAGATCATATCTAAACGTTTGGGTTGAGAAATTTTGGAATTAGAAAAATTACTTGACGTTTTTGAACAACAGGAGAGTGAAAACGATATAAAAGAAGAAAATATAATAGAAAATGAACACAATAGTAACATGAAAGAACGTTTTAAGAGTGGTCTTGATATCAGTGAGTCCAGATAATTTTTATCAAACATACAAAACTACGAAATAGATTATAAATACTACAATATTACTATAATTAAAATTGTAAATATTGGAAACAAATAGAAGTTCAGTACAATTTCAATGAACTGCATTTTCAAAAAGAAGTTTAATCACGCATTTTTTAAAAATATTTTGTACAAATGCATGTTTTGCTAGTGATTCAAGGCCTACCAAAAGTTTAAGATCCAGAAAATTACAGTGTTGGGATCAGCCTACTACCTACTTATTTGAAGGCACAATTTAAGAAAAGGTTCTTATCCTTCAAACTAAAAGCTTGTTAATAATACTGAAAGACAAATGCGATCTACAGTATAAGAAATGCTCCTTTTTTCACTTCGCAAAACAAATATGAAGTGATTCAGGCACACAGAGAAAGCGAGAGAGAGAAAGAAAAAGAGGGAGAGAGAGAAAGAGAAAGAAAGAGAGAAAGATAGTGAGAGAGAGAAAGAAGAAGAAGAGAGAGAGAAAGAGAAAGAAAAAAGAAAAAAAGAGAGAGAAAAATGAATGAGAGAGAGTGTGTCTGTGTGTGTGTTCCAGTATTACACCCCTTTTCTCTTAAACAACACTTTCTAGAACATAGTACGTAGTAAATAATCATATGTTCTTTGCTTCACATACATCTAGCATGGACAAAGTAGAATGATCTTGTCAAGTTTACTATCGACCAAGGAGCTGAACTAAAAACGACAATGTCCATTCGTAATCTGTGTTTTGTTGTTGTACTGGTTAAACATCCGCGAGAAATAGTTTTGGAATAACTGCGGAAACGCATGACAACAGCGAGTCTTCACAGTTTTTTAGAGAAACAGATGCGTTTTCCATTCAATAATCAAGCAGGACTGGAAATTCCACCACTTCTGTAACAAATCCAGCACCTCCGGGTGAAATAATCTCAGTTACGCGCCACATATCCATGTTTAGTAAGTTATATACATTTCAATGAAATTATTTATTTCACATTTTCCAAAATAATTGCTTGGTATATGACATTTATGAACGCTATTAAAGCGTTTCAGAAGAAATCAATGTTGTATTTCAAATTACGACCCAAATGGATTTTCCTAAACTTGTTACAAAACTGAACCGATATCGTTGATGAACATTGTGTAAATACTAAATAATTCAAATATTAAAATGAGCAGTTAATCGCATTTCGATTATTTGCGGATAGAATCAAATTTTAAAAACATGAACTGCAATGATTGCAATAGAATACCCAAACATTTTTATGACATTCGTGATAATACTGCTAGTGAAGTTAGGTTGATAACTAAGGAATAAAAAGAGTTAAATAGGTAGGGGTATTTTGCGTGCAACAGGAAGCGTTCAAAATTGTACATCACAATAAAGTTTACACAACAATACAGACATGCTTTTCACATTTTTTTACAACACTTATAGAACTGCATACGATAGATTTCGAAGCATTATTTTTAAGATCCAATATAAATATTCACTAAAGTGAACACTAATTAGAAAATTACTTATTTCTCTCAATATTTTGTTAAAGATTCAAAAACAAGGCAAATAGTCGCTTCAAAAAAATATTTTTGAGATTAGAACTGAAGCTAATTGTCTGGAGGGTTTTCTCAATCAGCGGGGTTTCCTCGGGTCAGCAAATGAGGACGCGTGGAATGTATTGTTGTCAGCCAGTACATTTCGGGGCGAGTGCCATACTGCTGTGTAGCGAATAGCAGCATGTATAAGACGTGACTTGAATTTGTATATATTTTTTACATAATGAATGGTTAGGTTAAACTGAGTTCAATTGAAATTCAAACGTTATTGCATCGAGAGCTTAAAAAAATGGGTAACTTTTTAAACATTAAATGTCTATGGAAGCTTTGTTTCCCAAGCAAATATAAATACAAAAATAGTTTTGCTATTGGTTCCAATAGGGCTTTAAATGAATGCTGTTTTTTTATAAACGCGTTGGATCCGAATGTGAAACTATTAAACTGACAGGAAATACCTTATAGTCGCGTTTTGAAACTTACAAGAAAGTTGTTATCTCGGAAACAAAATTGCTCAACACTTCGACATACTCTGGAACAAACTGATAAATGACCTTCCCTAGGAAAGAGTGGAAAATCTACATTTAGATTTAAGAGAGCACAGAATACTCCCATAGCACATTCGTTGCGGAAGCCGCCCTTAATGGAGCGAGAGTTGTTTATACGTCGGAATTATTTTGTGGAAGGGTGCGGTAGACCACAAGATATATTTCAGCATTCAGATTTTAATGCATTAGTAATTGCTTAAAGACGTCAAAAACGAAACATTTCTTGTACTAAGTCACTCGCGTTGTCAGGGATAATGGACCAATAAATATTTATACTGACAAATATTGATAATGATAAATATTGACGAAAATGAAGGAAAATGAATTTTCGAAGCGTTGAGGCCGAGTCGGCATCCTTTCACCCAGTGTTACTTTCTTTCAGGAGATCGATTGAAAAGGGACGTCATCAGAAGTATATTGGAACTGATGAGAATGTCGAGGTTATCCGTACTGGTTCATTATCTAATTCCGTTAAATAAAACTACTTGTAGCATATTTCTTATCAAAATATAATTCTTTTCAGATAAATAAATTTAATGCCACAACAAATTTTAACTTTCCTTGAAAACAACCTACGATAAAGAATCCCAAAATAAGAATAACAAAAACGCAAAGTTTAACGCCAAGTAAAGAAATGATATAAAGATGTTTCAACACTTGCACTGGTTCGGACCCGGTCGATGTAGTGGAGTTTTAAGGATAAAATCGTTCGTAAATCGTATTTCTGAAAATAAGTCATTTATTGCCGGTTATCCCGTATCGCGGATAAACGCCATTAAAAAAAATCAGCGAGCCTAAACGTCACCTGTGAGTTAAATTCTAAAACTATTCATTGCCTTGGTAATAACTGCTGTTTCTCATAAATGACTTGTGGCGATTATGCCGGTCCACTGTCACCAGTACTGCGAAAACCGCGTGAAGCAATTCATGTTTGAAATGGAGATCATTAGCTCTCCGGCGGTAAGCAGCTTTGGTTGTAAAACGCCACAAAACGACATACAAAGAAAGGATGTAGGCTTTCACGGCCGGCTCAAAGCATGGGTCAATATTTTCTGGACTGATGGACCATGGTCTGTTGGAAAAGGTATTTCCTGACTGGTAAGTGTCAACACATCTGCCCGAGACCGTGCCACAACCGAAAAAGTCCACGACGTGGACAAAACGCCTGGAAATACCTTTTCTTATTAACACAATCAGTTCCACTTTTTATTTTTGACATTCAAGTGTAACATATTATAGCATATATTGTTACATACAGTATGTTTTGATGACGTTTCGGCTACACCTTATAGCCATCTTCAGACCTTTTAAAATACAGTTGGAATATTACTATACTAAAATATTTATATTATATTCAATATTAATATAGTAAGCGTGCATACTTCCGCTCGCTGTTCCTTCATTAAAATTTGTAAAAAGGGACTTCCCTTAAGACCTATTATCTCTATTGTAGCATCCCCATTGTACAACTTATCCGAATTTCTAAACACTACACTAAAATGCCTACTTGATAAAATCTATATGTATACTGTAAAAAATAGCTTTCAATTTGTTAAAGGGGTACATGAAACACATATTCTTAATAACTACATAATGGTATCACTTGACATTGTTTCTGTTTCCGTCATTGCCACACCAACTAATCTATGATATTTTACAAGAAAAAATAGAAAATTTGGAAGAACCTTTAAAACTTCCTAACTCTGAAATTTTAATTGCAATAAGAATAATTCTCAACAATATGCAGTTTAAATTTATCTCAAATTGCTTTCAACAAATAGAAGGCACATCCATTGGAGGTCCCATAGGAGGTTTATTTTCAGAAATTGTAATCAGAAACCTGGAAAATTCTGTCCTGTCAAAAACCGACCATTTGTTTTATCGGCGCTATGTTGGTGACACCTTCCTCATTGTAAAGAAAGACAAGTTAGATGAAACACTAGAAAATTTTAATAACTTCAATCCAAATATACAGTTTGCTATAGAGAAAGGAGAAAATAATATTTTAATTTTTTCGGACGTTTCTGTCAACAGAAAAAAGAAAAGAGTTTTACTAATTGGTATCGGAAATTTACAAATTTTGGAATAATTTTGATTTATTACTCTAAACATCCGTTTAATAAAAAACGTACCGTTGCCAATATGTTAATCGACAGAACTATATAGTTGTTTTATCAAAAATGTTAATACCAAAATATCCACATTGTGACATCCATACTATCTCTTAATGATTATCCTCCAAAAATTATTGAAAAATTTGTTAAAAGATGACTCTCTTTCGTTAAAGTAGAACATTCTACAATTTCAAAATCTGCAGATTATAAAAACGTTGTTATTCCTTATATTCGAAAATGTACCCATACATTCATAAAACAACTTCCCCTAGGACAAAATTATAGATTTGTACACGAAATTCTAAACAAAAAAGTTATTGTAAATAACAAAGATAGGATTGAAAAAATGGGAAAACAAGATGTCGTTGCCCCAAATCTTGCACCTGAGGCAATTCAAATCTTGCCCCTGGGGCAATCCAAATCTTGCACCTGGGGCCCCCAAATCTTGTCCCAATGCCCCAAAATCTTATATTGGCTAGGCGCGAAAAAAACTTAAGGTAAGAATATCTGAACATCAAAGAAACATTAAAGAACCTTTTCGAAACCTAAACTCGGTCAAGAGACATCAAATTGAAACAGAAAATAAAATGTATTTCGGACGAGTTAAAATGTTGAACCAAGAACCGCGGAAAGGAACGAGAGTAGTATCAGAGACATTACAAATGAAAATGAATGCAACTTTAAATACTATGATAGAATCCAACACCTTCACTGGAATTTACAACTTACTTTTCCAATTTAACAATCAAAATTAATTCTTTCTTCCTCATTGGTTTCCCCTCTCTTTTGTATTGATTGAAAGAAATGAAGTTACAGCGAGCGCAAGTACGCACGCTCTCTATATTAATAATGTATATAATGTAAATATTCTAGTATAGTAATATTTCTACTGTATTTTCTAAGTTCTGAAGATGACTATAAGGTGTAGCCGAAACGTCATTAAAAAATACTATACGTAACAATATACGCTATAATAAATTACTCTTGAATGTCAAAAATAAAAAGTGAAACTGGTTGTGTTAATAATAATTGACAGACATTCATTGAAGAAAAAAGAAAATACCTTTTCTATTAGACAAAGAAACAATTTACTCAGCTGTTCTCCATACAGGGAACGAACCGATATGCGTGTAGGTTTGAGGGTACTAGCATCTCCAAACGCGTAGGCCACCACTTCTCGGTCACTCTCATCTTCCTTCGCGCAGAGGGCGTGGAAGCGGGTGGATGGGGCAGGGTCGGGAGCAGGCTGGCGAGGGAGGGGCAGCGACAGAGACTGAGCAGGAGCACGACTGACCGATCGCGCCCCGTCAGGCGTCGTCCGCCTCGCGGTTTTGCGCCGCTGACCTAACCGCGCGGACGCCGATCGATTTAGACGTCTGGCGCTGCAAATCAAATCATTTTGTCACTGGCTCGCTTCGGTGATTCGCGCCGTACCCACAGGCGGCGCGCGAATCGATCTGTCAGGCGACACCCGCGTCAACCAGCAGTCATCTGTCGCGGTCGGTTCGCTGCGCGGGGCTCCACGTATTTCTGCGTGAATGCCCTTTCGCCTTATTAGCTAGGGGCTGAGCCAAGCGTATCCGATGCATGCATTTGAAGAAACTAAGTGGTCTCCTTCCAGAGGGAATCTCATGAAGTGAATCAAGAGGGAGAGGATCTAGAGGTGAGATGTAATACTCATTCAAATTGAAATGGGAAGGACGCAGGTAAGGGATACTTCAGAGTTTGACAAACATTATTGCAGTCTCTAAAATTTTATTTAAACTATTTTACACAATAAAATTTAAATAAAATTTAACTAGAATATTAGGTTTTAAAATTGGATTGTTGAAATTTCAAATTGTAAACACATGCACAATAATGACTGTAAACCCAACTACAAAATCCCTTGGAGAAATAAACTACCTTGGAGGCCAATTGCCCATTACGGAACATTTAACGACTAAAAATAAAAGTAAACAAATAAGTAAAAATTTAAGAGAGAGAAAGAGACAAGAGAGAGAGAGAGAGAAGAAGAGAAAGAGAGAGAGAGAGACACAGACAGGAGAGAAGACGCAGAGAGAGAAACAGGGAGAGACAGAAGCACAGAGACAGAGAGACAAACAGAGAGGGTCAGAGATACAGAAAAAGAAAGATACACAGATAGGAGAGAGAGAGAGAGAGAGAGAGAGAGAGAAATAGACACAAAGATACAGAGAGAGACAGATTCAAAGAAGACAAGAAGACTCACAAGAGAAAGACGGACAGAGAAAGACTGGAAAGAAAGATGAGAGGAGAAAGACTGAGACGGAGAAAGACTGAGACGGAGAAAGACTGAGACGGAGAAAGACTGAGACGGAGAAAGACTGAGACGGAGAAAGACTGGGACGGAGAAAGACTGAGAGACTGAGACATACAGAGGATGCAGTGACTTACAGAGAAAGGAAATATTTGATAACGATACACTCTAGTTGTTTTCTTAGAAGTAAGAAAATAAAATAATTTAGAACAGTAGCTGGTAAAATTTCCATTAAAATACGATAACTAATTTTATGAAGACAATCAACGCTCTTGTTGTTCAATAGAACATAAACGTTTGTTCTGATACACAACAGCTGCTTTTCCACAGGAAACATTCTACCAACTTTATATATCCTCCTCTGAGAGGAACGCACGAGATTCAGCAATGTGTGTGTTTCCCTGCAGCACCGAAAAATCAATGTTTCGTTGCAATTTGTTTACAATTTTTATGGCTTCCCGCCGTGGGGCGTTCAGCGGAGGTAATCATATTAAGTCTCGCACCGGCCCGATATGTACACGATGGTCGTGCGTTGAGTTTGCACGCAAGCGAAAGCTCTTTTCAGATTTTCATCAAGAGAAAAAATTAATGGACTGAGCGAATTACTGTACCAATGAAAAACAATCGCCATCAGTGTATTTTCGAAATACCTAACGTAAAAATCTTTTAAGTGAAACATTGTACTACATTTATATCTTCTTTTGAAAATATGAATATAGCTTGAGTACCGCGTTTACATTTTTGTTTTTATACTGATATATATGGTTCTCGAATGTAATGTAAAATTTGACATTTATTATTTGTGACTATTGCAACTAATATATTGTATTGTTCACGCATATGTTAACATTTTCCCTGTTTTTGTAAGAAGAAATTTACTCATGTATACTAATTTGCGTGTCTTACTGACATTTGTCAATCAATACAACATTATTAAATTCTCCTTGTAAAAATACGCCCTAAGTATTTGAATTAATTATATAAAATTAAAAATCTTCGCCAAAAAGAAAGTGTAATTAAGCGTAAAAAGTTTGGCAATATCTGATAACCGAACTATAGACACTAGCCCATTGGTTAACTCGCAACATAGGGTATATTATTGGGAACTTTCCAATGTCGCACATGGGCGCCTAATGCTACCAACTATTTTTAACTCCCGTATTTGCCGCCAGGGGCCGACACAATAACGGTCTCAGTGATTTTATCTATTACTCGCGTCGTTCCCCGGCTGAGCGAGAATGGGATATCATTAGAACGGGAATTGTCGCAGGATTCAATTTTGCCGGACATTTAGTCAGGGTTCTTTTGCATGCCACAAGCATGACATTACGCACGAGGGATTTTCCGCCCTTCGAAAATCCCCCATCCGGATTTGGACCCGCGATTTCAAGAATTGGGAGTCAGTGTACTGGAAATCAGTATACTGGAAATCTGTGTAGTAGAAGTAAGTGAGCTAACCTCCATTCTACTGGCAACGGCTTCGTAAAAATTGTTAATTTGTGAGAAGTGTGCTAGGCAGGACACAATAAATGAAGTTTTCCAAACGACTACATTCGCTGACAAAGGACTTTGATAGTTGTTTGTGACATCGTGTTTGTTTATTTCCTATCAGCACCCTGCCAACTGGATGAATTCTGTATCGCAATAGTCTGCGTGTGATACTACTGAATCTGAAACTACGTTATCATCAAACTGCAATGCAGAAATTCATAGCCGATTCCACGAGCAACAAACTTTATCTGATGGAAATGAACCTGCTCTGTGCATCTCGCTTGCGATTCGTTAGCCAATATTAGTGTGTAACGCACTTTGCATGGTCTCCAACACATTCATCGTCTCCATGGATGGTCCATTCGTTTGGAGAGTTCAATAAATGCGTGACGCTGAAACTCTTCCGCTATAAACTAAATCACTAAGTCTCAAGTATGAATATTAAATGAAATGTAAGCGCATTGCCTGTGAAAATTCCTGATGAAAAGCTCCAATGAATATTTCTATACTAGTGAAACGTGGGAGTAACGAAGGTGTATTTCACATATTAAAATATAAATACTGTAAAAAATAAATGAGTAAGTAGGCGTCATCATAATTAAAATTCGAAATTATGAAGGAAAAAAACCTTTTTTTTATATATTCAATGGCATAAACAAGTTATTCTTCAGCTGTGCTTAATTAATTATATATAAATATGCATTCCTTTCCTACTTTCGTCTATTCCGTTTTGGTATAGTTTGTTCAATCAAAAGAGGTTTAATGAAGTGGGAACTGACTGACGGAAATACACATAGCTATTTTGAAATAAAAATTCACCTTTTTTTATTTTTTCATGGTCGAGCGAAGTGCTGGAACGCGCGTTTCACTGACTGAATAGTGCAAAGCTATATCTCAGAGCGTGGTATCACGATACGTGACCCGAACCATCATGCAGTCTTTAAAAAATTCTCACGCAATAATGCAGAGCTTTTTAGCAGCGTAGGACTATTAACTATCCACATGCGATGAAGCTCGTTATAAACGACTCCATTACTAGCTGCATTTACCGATAGGCGCCATAAATTTATTGGAAGGTAAACAAGGAAAGTTACATGCATTCAAAGCGGAAATTCAATAGGAAAAAATAATTTTTATTCTTAATTTACTGCTTTGTAATATTACTTACCAAATAACTTAGTTAATATTATTTTTACTATATCGCATGATACTTACGCAGTATAAAGTATTGTGACGCCTCGGGAAAAATAAACGCCGATTTTCGACAGAAAACTCTTATTTGGGGTCCTAATGTCAATGTCGATATATCTTGTTCATATATGTATTAAACTATAACCTCTAATACTCCTAGATATACCCAAAGCATTCGGCAATGGTCATCACGGGGTGATTTAGTTAGATCTGTCCAGATAGGGGATCTCCGATGCCTTTACTAATTTGGTAATAGATTTGACGCTGACGTTTCCACCATCATTCAACATCCCTCGAAAGGCACCGAGGTGATAATTCGTAGAGGAGTTAAAGAGAGGGACCCATTGTTTATATTCCTTTTTCATCGCATCATGGAGAGCGTAAAACAAGTCAGAATACACGCTATTGGAAAGGGGTGTGACTGTGATAGCATTTACTGACGATCTGTTGCTGCAAGCAAAAGATGCACCAGGAGCTCAAGAACTGATTAATATTGTGGTAGAATACCTTGGAACCCTCATAATGACACTGTCGCTTTCTAAGTGTTCATCATTTCAAATTACAACCTTTGATCGATTCTGATTCATTGAGGATTCCTGTCTGGAAAGATTGAGGGTGAGAATTCCTCTGGTCAGAAATGATCATACCCTAACATACCTGGAAGTTAACTACTCTATTTGGAACGTCTTCTGATCTACAGGATACAATATCGCATTTGATGGAAGCAGTGACGAGGTCTCAGAAAACGCATTTAAAACCCACTCAGAAGCTGGCATTACTTCATACTTACATAATGCCACATTACCTCTACCAACTGATTTTACCGATGCCACATATGTCGATGGTCAGAAAAGTGAATGATCAAATAGGAGAGGCAGTCAAACAGTTCCAACATCTGCATATGAGTACTGCAAATGGCATATTCTACCTGGCTAGAAGAGATGGAGAACTGGGATTGCAGCGGCTCGCCCAACACGTTCCTAGAGTAGCGCTGAACGTAGAGTTACGATTAGAAAAATCTGCAGATCCTACAGTTGTAGAAAACTGAATCACATCCAGGATCAATGAATTTTTACCAAGCAAGCAAGAATAAAGCGTCATGATGAGATCAAGAACTTCTCAGAGAGGAAGATTCTCCAAAAATCTGACACCGTACAGTCCACAAAAACCACTTTCTTCGTTGCTGAAGGAGTTAGACTCAAACCTGACCTAGTAATAAAAAGCCAGAAAGGCGTCGACGTGGTCGACATAACTGTCCGCTATGAGAATGGGTCTAGCATTCTGAAGTCAGTGGAGAAATACGTGTTAAAATACCAACCAACCAGACATTCACCCGATAGCCCAACATCATGGAATACCCCACGCCAAAATCCCTCCGGTGGTGGTTGGAACCTCTGGAGCTGTGCCAAAATCCACCCACAGTCAGTGCGTTCAAGATGTTAAGAGGTCACGCTCGAGGCGATCTACTTGTCTCGTTAATTGCCTTCAGAAGCTCTTTTAAGCTCCACACTCAAGTTCTAAATTACGATGGAGCAATTTGGCATTGCTGGTAGTAAATGCAGAAAGGGAACTTCTTAGACCCCTGGAGAAGTCTAGGGAACTCAAGAGATCCTAAAATACTTAGAAATTTGTTACTACGTCTTTAACAGAAAAGTGTATGCTATTTAATGTAGCATATAGAAAATTGTGTAGTTAGAATTGACGTTTATGGCTGCTTGATACTGAAAAATTGCTTGACGGCAAAACGTCTGTCCGTCTGACTATTTGTCCGTCCGTGTCTGTCCGTGTCCATCTGTCTATCCGTCGGTGCCCGTCTACCCGTCCGCCCACCCACCCGCCCGGCGTTCAGACTATATTCTCCAAAATTGATATTTCCCGATCGAACTGGTCGAGCGCGAGGTTCTACGAGTGTAAAACGATATTTTGATTTTTGGAAGTATTTTACATGAGATATCTAACAATTTTTCAATTTTTTCTCAAACATGGCTTCAAATGTTTTGATTTAACTTTTCCTCCGACAGAGCAATGGCCAAATATAAAAGAGCGCAAGTCTGATTTACGTTCCACTCTAATTTTTCGAACATTGAAAAAGTTCAAAATTTTGTTCGGCCTCTTCCTATAACTAAAATATTGATAATAAATATTTTTCGTAATGAAATCTGTTCTTCAATCAATGACCATGAAATAAGATTAACAACTATTTTTCGTAAACATTAGTACTTTTTGTTATTTTGCGAGAAATATAGGCAACTTAAAAAAAATATTGCAAAAGTACAATATTACTTGTACAGATGTTTTCTTAATATTTCTATTAACTTTTTTCTAGAATACAGCAATGTCCGCTTTTATTTATTGGTGCAAGTTCCATTTTTTTGTGAACGCTCTATATTTTCGGAAACTGCAAAACCTTAAAAGGTTCAAGGATATTTAAAAGCAGATGCACAAGTTTTTAATAAACAATTCGGAAATTCATCTAAACCGATCGAATATTTATTTTTTTAGATTACAGGGTATTCTGAAGAAGAAGCTTGGATCATGTCAAAATTTTTTGGAAATGTATTAGGTGGACTTTTTTTGGTTTCAGTCTCTTGCTAAGATGAAACTCAATTCTTGAAAAGTGTTGGTTGAACAGGCTTGCAACTCTTACCGGATTGCTTACCACTCTGTCAGTATCTTTAAATTAACATCCTTTACAAACAAACGAAATGGATGGTCGTATTTTCTGCAATATTCCACATTTTTTAGTTTTGTTGTTAGTATTAAACATCCTGATCATCTTTCATTATTTTTCATTATTTAAGGCAAATGAAAAGAAAGAGAAAAATAAATTATATTTGTTGTTTGTGTCAACAGCATTATAAATTGTGTATTGTGTTTCTTGCAGCAAGTAGTCTGCAAACACTTATATTTTTGCTTTGGTAATGATCTCCGTGTACGTGTTTTACTTAAGGTGTCAGTGTTGAAGTTAATGGTAATTGTAAGGCTTTGTGAATATTGGTCACCGTCACCTAGATCTCTCGCTATTATCTCTTATTTTGTTGTGGTTTTATTAATTAATATTTGATCTGTTGTTCTTCACTGAATTGCATGTAAGTGCAGTCACTGTAATATGTACAGAAGAATAAATTGACTCGAAAAATGCTGTTTTTGAAACATTCATTCAGAAAATCGATGTTGAAATCTTCACTACAACAATAGATTGTAAAAAGATATATTACCAATTTTGTTATCTTCAGAATTTCTAAGAAAATTAAGTAATCTATAGCTAGGTATGTTGGAGGTATGTATATGCGAACTAACAATTTTGAACGTAGTAAGATGTACCGTTAATTAAAAAATATTTTCAACTGAATATAGATTGAATTTTACAAGAAGGTAGAATCAGATTATTTCACATGAAAACACATAAACCTCCACATGCAGGACCCTTTTTGATTCCCTTGCTCTACAATACGATCATGCAAAATAAAACTAGGAATTTGGAGTGTGTTTAGTTCATTATGAGGTAAACAATGTTGTGTAAAGCGAAACGCATATTTAACTTAGATCGCATTATAATGCTGCCTCGATAAATTTATTTTTATTTGAAAAAGATTGAACATGGCTATGCAAGTTGCGAATCTTTTGAACCTACAGAGATATTTTTCTGCTGCATCTGACTATTTCCTATTTATTATCTCATTTTTTTCTCCGAGAACGTGGCCAAATGAAGTACCGTGTCCCAGCAGTGGCAGGGGATGAGGTAGGGGGGACGAAAAGTGGAGAGGAATGAATAACGGGAATGATTGTCCAAAGATTAGGTTAAGGGGTCAGATATGAAGAGTACGGTATTTGAAGGAGGTCCGGGGAACGGAAGAGAACTAGGAAGGGTGGGTGAGAATAGGTCTGGCAGGACATTGTGAAGGATGAGAAATTACGAGTTCTGAAGGCTCCCTTCCGAGAGCATGTGTTCCGGTAAGGCTCAACTGATAGTTCAGGTGAAGTGTTTTTACGAGAGAACGTTTAGTTCATATAGTTGAACATCTTCTCACATGCTGTTTCAGTTGGTTGTTTGCGTATGTAATTTCTTTGCATTGTGTTGGTATGTAGTCCCAGAGAAGCTGAGACGAGAAGTTGTTATTCGTGTTTTGGAGAGCATGCTGTGTAATTTGTCAACTTGTTGCTTAGGTATAAAACTTCCGCCTAAATTGATGTCATTCTACCCTCCTGTAACGATGACTTGTCCATTTTTGTAAGAGTTTTTGTGGGGGTGTTCTCTGTCACGTCGACAAACATTCCATTAGGTTTATATATACTCGTGGCAAGAAAGTGGGTGACCGACATAAGTGACTTAGAGCATCAACTAATGCCACTGCAGTGTCTATGACCACGAGGTCATATGGTTTGAGTCCTGACGGCGCGGTACCAGGATTTTCGACAATTTGAATAGCTAGGTCGAGTTCAGCTGGTGTCTGGAGGAGCGGCCGGATGCTCTAGATTTCCGTATCCTTATCCTTATCCTGTTCCTTATCCTGTTCTCACCCCTTACACACTCCTACACTTACATGCACAACACTACCACACATGCCTAGTCGGGAGCCTAGAGCTTGTTCCGAAGAGGGGTGCCCCGCTGGTGGGAGATACCTGCTTGGAGAAGGCCCGCTAGTCGGCGTGTAGGTTGGCTCCGGATCTTACCATCCATCGGGGGAAATCACTGCCAAATCCCGAAGAAAAGGCACGCACTAAAGTTACGGCAGTAAGAACCTCATCAGTCGACACGTCCGGAATAACTAATCAATCAATACCACAAACAAAGAAGTTTTACCACTGAGCAGGGAGAAAATTGGTCGCTCATGGCTATCAACTAAATCTTGTTGGTATACACAGTGGAAACGTCCTTGTTAATTGATGGATTAGGTTGCTGAACTCTACGTGCATTTGTTTGTTTGCACTTGCTAGCCGTTTGCGTTGTTTTGTGGATGAACGTGTCGATGATTGGAGAACTAATGAGATTGGGTAAGCAAGGAAACTCAGTGTTGTAATATAATGAAAGAAATTTGTTTTCAGTCGTGATTGGTAGAGGTGATTGTGTTTTTACTTTCGCAGATGAACGGTAGGAAGGTTTCGCAGTGTTGTGTGGAGTTGACTAACGACATCTTTGAAACTTCGGATACGTTGTTCTAGTCAATTGTTCTTGTTCACGTGTGTGAAAGACAAGGTCGACACCTGTACACCACTAGACTGTCTAGCACGGCGGGTCTCTTCTTCTTCTTTTTCTTTTCTTCTTTTTCTTTTCTTCTTCTTTTCCTGTTCTTCTTCTTTTCCTGTTCTTCTTCTTTTCCTGTTCTTCTTCTTTTCCTGTTCTTCTTTTTCGTTCTCTTCTTTCTTTCTTCTTTTCCTTTTCTTCTTCTTTTTGTTCTTCTTCATGTTTAGGCAATATTGTCCGTTGCATCTACTGATCTTACCTCTCTTCGGTGGTCCACCAACTCTTCTTCCCTGTGGAATATAATTATACCTAGCTCGTGGAACTCTTGAGGCATTTATTGTTTACAATGACGAGACATTTTCTCTGTGCTTTTATGGTTTCATTGATAACATATATGTTGTTAGAAAGTAAGCAGAGGGTATCTGTGAAAGAAATTGAAGAACTACTGAATGTAAACACTACGTTTAATGAAGATTGGATCTCATTTGATTTTGATTGATTGATTTCATTTACTGCTTTCGCTTTCTGCTTTTGTTTACTCTAAATATAAATAAGACTTCTTGATAGCTTCAGAAAATTATAATTAGAATCTGACATCGTATCGGTACCAGGGTTTTTTGTCAACCCCAAGAACAATGTATTACAGCAAAACATGGAGCAACTTTTTCACCCACCGCCAAAGACACTGTAATGATTCAAATTATAACAAACATAAAAAGTGATAACTAATAATATACGTGCATTAATTTATACGAAATATTATTCAATTTTTGGCCCATTATATGAATAAAATTTCTATTTCCTCGTATCAATATGTATATTTAATGACAAAACAATCTATATATTATAATATACTTATTTTTATTTTTTAATTATTTAAGGTCGTACGACCACCATAATTAACATTTATTTCGCAACTTAAGGAAACTGTAACGCAAATCGCATACTTGCATACGGACACATACAAACAACCTAACAGCGGCAGGATTCAAACCCGCGGCCCTTCACCCTTAGCGACCTCGACTAGTCAATTTTATTTTATTTAGCTGTGTTATTTCATTTTCTCTTTTTCTGAATTTACATTAATTTTTCTTTGTACACCCTTTTTTATATATTTCCTTTGCATACTTTGCTAATAGAGACTACCGATGGTACAGTAAATGCTTCGAAACATGTATGTAAAATCTGTATTCAGTGTAAACACATTTTTATTGTGAAAGATTATTTCTTTTTACCATATATTTCTGTTAAATTGCATCATATTTTGATAAAAAAAAAGCTCGTCATAAACAATACAAATGATTTTAAGCTTCCTAAAAACATTTAAACCTATAAAAAGGTAATAAAATTAATCTCTAACGGTCTCTAAGACCTCTCGCGGGCCTCGAAGATCTCCCCCTTCCCTTGTAAGTCTACGGTTAAATATAATGAGTAATAATTTGTGACCCCTACTTCAATGGCCGTGGTGGATATGAGTGTGTTCTGACTTGGCGCTTCGGTCCGAAGTGTCACGGGCTCGAATCCCGCCTTGGGCGTGGTTGGTTGTCTCTTGTATCTCGTGTACATGTTGTCGCGGAGGGCCTCGCTTTCTGATGAGCCCCAGATCAGAAGAGCCCGAATATGCGTTGGTGTCTAGTGTAGGTCGAATTGGCGTCCCATTAGGACGTAAAGGGTAACCGGCTATCGGCTGGATAAATGCGCTAATAAACAATTTGTGAGACGCAAATAGCTACAACTATGGCAGGTCGGTGGCAGAGAAAGCAGTATTGTGGTAGGGCGCTATGGCAGGGAGAGCAGGAGTATAACACCCGACATACGAAGTAGTAACACTCGTTACGGCCAAATTCACTAAATTGGTATGTTTTCTATTACGATCGACTGTTTATAAAAATCAATTTCTGGTCGCAATTAGATTCTCTTCACCTAGCTATGGCTATGTCTATGGCCGGGAGCAGTGTGCACGACAGGGTCATTGGATTAAAGGAAATCATAACAGAATTCACGGTTCCAATGCGATATTCAAGCATTGCATTCATCATTCGAAGCATGCATTGCAGATAATACAAATGATGCGTAAAACTGTTTAGAATAGCCTCAGAGCATGAAGGGGAGTAGACCGCAATGCTACGTTTTATGCGTCTCAATATGTCGCTGGTCATGCGAGCCACAGCTTAATTTATACTTTTACATTTACCATCTCGATGCACAAATTATATTTCACATTATACCACCATGCGAGTTATAATAAAGCCTTTTAACCGGTTTCCAATCCACAAACCGCTGTCATTGCCGGGTGGCTGATATCGCTAAGGTTGTAGTGCCGTGGCGATCCCGGGCCGGGTCGCGGGTTCGAGTCCTGCCTCGGGCATGGTTGTATTTGTGTTCGTTTTTTCGCTTATCACCACCATATTACTTCATTCATTATACCCTAACGTTAAATCATTAGTGGTCGCTAATGACCTCATAGTTAATGCGACCTTAATTTTAAAAAACCTCCATCATTAAATATTCCATAAGTTAATTCAAACTTATTCATTTTCGAATTCCTTTATTTTTCTATATGCAATATTATATAGTATTGTGTCATTCTACTATTTATAATTAGAACTCATTCACTTGAAAAGGGGCAAATATACTGTTCGAAACGTTGTGCTGTTTGCTAAATAAATTACTCACGTCTATTCTGCTATCATTACAATGTCTCGTGACCTGGAAATCATTTCTGTATTAAAGTTTACAGGAATTTAGTAGAATTCTATAATTGGCATTAATGCCAAATTATCAAATACTATTACACTTCATCCAACTTATAAATACATACATCGGACTCGAACTGTAAGCTAAATACAATTGTATAAGAAAATAATTACAGTTTTAAAATTTAATTTTTTTTTAAACGAGCTAAAATAATCTTATATTTCTGCTTTCTTCAAAACTTGTTTCTATCCAGGTGGACTCGAGGAACCCTTCACTATAATTTTTGCAATTTCCATAACGTGGCTAGAGCTCCCTGATAACAGGGTCTGCAAGGCCGCGTGCCTTGGCCTGGCGCTCAACGCACGCGTGTTCGCAGCTGTCTCCGTCTCCAGCGCTGCCTCCGTCCCTATCGCCCGCGGCTCGTGATAGATGACACCGCCGGAGGAAATGGAGCGCAGGCTACCGTTCAAATTTGTTACGCCGGTCGGATTGTCAGGGCAGGCCTGGCGCGGGAATCGATCCCAGAACGGAAACCGCGGCAACGGAGCGTGGCGCGCGGCCACGCGGCCTGAGCGCTGGGCTCGGCGGGCGGGGGTGGAACGCGCGGGGCGGGGAAGGGGGCGGGGCCGAGGCGGGGATCGGGAGGGAGGTGCGAGGGGGAGGCTATCGGTGGGCCCGGGGTGACGGAGTGGGGCCGATGGAAACTGAGCGTGTTAGGTTCCACTATGTAGCTCGAACCGTGATTAAAGGCGGAATGTTGATTGGTCCACGCCAAGAGATCACTTACCGTCAATGCAAAGTAAAATATATTGTGCTGTTTGGGTTTACACACGGTATATTCAATTTCGAAACGTAAACCACATATACTATTCTAAAGTTACAAAAAAATATGCTAGTCAAACGATGAAATGCAAAAGCAGCAAGTAAACAATTATTATATCAAATAAAGAATCACGCATATATTACCTTCAAAAATATTAAATGAGGATAATGATAATGGAATTTTATTTACATAAAATCAATAACATTTTTGACGTGGAATACTGTACTTTCTGGAAACATTGCTGTGCCAGGGCAAGAAAAAATACCTTCTAGTTTTGGAATCGAGTATTATTGATTTAAATATTTTTTATGATGTAAAACTTTTATATTTCTTCAGGGACAGTCTCATCTCTTATTCTTACATCTATTCCTGCACGACATCTCGATATCTGAAGTTTCGTGAGTCTCAGTTCGTTCCGTTAGTTACGTCTAGGAAACGTACTGTATTTTTGTACCTCAACGAAATGAAAGTAAACCAAAATTGACATCAATTTCTCCTGGTGAAAGCTACTAGGAAGGAAAGGAAAAAATAATCTAGGAGTTGTTGATTTGTGACCAATAAAAAATGTACCTAAATCTATTTCATTGAAGTAATATTACACGATTTGGGAGATAAACTTAAGATTTTAGAACGGAAAACTTCACCAAATGGTAAGGGATTTTTAAATCACATGGAATGAAACATTTAGAATTAATACTTGAATTTCTTATGACAACTTCCTCTTTGAATATCTTTGTAATCTGGGAATGGCTCTTCTCATGGAATTACATTAGTGAAGATTCAACATTGTTGCTCCAAACTAGCCTGCTTACTGAGGTTAATGATCTGCACAATTTTCACTACGACTCTTAAAATTAAAATGTGCCTAAAATAGAGGAATGTATCAATTTACACGCCTTTTATTATTATTATTATTATTATTATTATTATTATTAAAAATATTGTTTATTTCAATATATTACGTCATACATTTTATATAAGTATTGTTATGATTCATTATATATTGAAACATAAAGAGCACTTTACTTAGACGAAGAAATTTCATGGATTTTGAGGTAACAACAGTGAACAGTATTACTTGAAAATGGTATAATTGGAGGGTTTCAAACAGGAACCAAACTAGTGAAAGTTCGAAATTTTTCAGGAGGCATCCAAAACTTCAGAGCGTAGACGAGCATTGTAATGAATTTATGATTTTTTCCCGCCTTAATTTAAATGTGTTTGGCGTTGGCCGAAAGGAAAGGTCCCAGCACATAGCACCAGTTGCAAGGAATAACTTAAAATATGAAATTTTCGACTGGTTTGTTTCTTGTAAGAAATTCATAAACTATAATAACGTTGGTTACACGAGAACAGATTACACAATTCAATATCATACGTATTTAAAGAATGTCCCATATTATGTTCCATAAACCTCGGTATATGCTTCAATGTTTAAAAATATAGAAACTAGGGCTTGGAAGAGGCCCACATCTATTCTTTATATATGATTATATTAACTTTTCATGTGGGCATATATCACACCAACGAGAGCAGAAGTATTCATCGGATTGGATGTGGCAGTCTTCTGAAAGAAACAAAGGAGGTTCTGCCTTTTTTTTTGTTTAAGCTATTGATGTGTTTTTAGCTTCAATAATAACTAGCATACCCGAGATCTCTCGTACATGGAAAACCGTAATTCTTCCTCTTCACACACGTGTTAAGGGAAAAATGTTAAGCCAAAGGTATTTTGTATACAATATATATATATATATATATATATATATATATATATATATATATATATATATATAGCATAATTCTCAATTTTCTTAGAAGTATAAAATAAAAATACAATTCAATGCAAAAGAAATTCCCAAAACCTAAAGTCTTAATTAAATCGTATATAATTAATCCATTTTAATTTCACATAGAATTCGAAATTATGCACGTCTCTTATCACCATTCCCACCAAGTGCGGATACCCAACAGAGCCGAAACCCAAATCATGCAATAGAAGGTCCGAAAGGATCTCGTATTGTAAAGTACGGCTTGAGGAACATAGTAGTATCGCAAGGAACATAGTAGTATCGCAAGCAACGAAAAATTAGATGCAAAGTATCCTAGAATGCACTGTTTTCAAATTAAGCACGGTCTATATGTCAGAAGAAACTTCAGCACGCTGTTTGTTGCAGATTTTTCTGCCTAATTAATTTTTGTTGTGAACGAAAGCTTAGAAAATACAAAGGAAAATATCAGTTCGCCGCATTTCCATGAAGTTCACTTTTGACACAATAATTGTTACGATTGGTTGGGTGCGAAAGACCCAAAAGGGATCTATACTACAGAAATAATAATATACTAGGTGAATCCACCAAAACATTTTGCAGTTTATAAATCATTGTTTTAAAAGTGATTGGATCCTGTCTTCAAACGGCCGGCCCATGAACTGTACGTAATAGCATTAAACGCTTTATTTGACGTGAGTAATCATCTATTATTGCTAATTAATGTAATTAAATTTCCCCTAAGGTCTAGAATTACAATTAGTTAAAGCTCGTATGTAAGAACTCTTGCTATTGAGTAGGGATACTCAGAGAATCTGTGTTCAAAATGTAATAAAAGGTGGAAAAAGATATAAGTTTATGAAATACTACTTGAAAAAGGACTCGGTCTCCTCCTGTCATGTCAGCTAGCCCCTGTGTTCCTTTCCTGTCCCCTTATGCCCAAAAAATGTCCCAACTTGTTCTCCCTATTGTCTCCACCTCTTCTTCAGATATCCCCATATATTTCCAAATTCCCCATTTTCTGCACATTTTACTCACAAAATTCTCCACATGACTTGCAAATTTCCTTTGTTCCACGCATATTCCTCGCCAGTTTCCCGCATGTTCCCCTCGTTTATAGCATTTTCTCTCATGTATCCTCACAAATAACGCTGTAGGTTTTCCCCCCGCATGTTCTCTGGACGTTACTCTCCATGTTCCCCTCGTAACCCACCACATGATCCCCACAAGATCTCTACATCATACCCAAATGTTCACCACGCCTTATTATCTCGCAATATATCGCGAAAAGATCGCACATTTTAAATCAAAAATGAAAAATAGTTTCGTGCTGGAACTCAATTTCGCATTTCTTACATCTCATGTTATAGAATGCCAGTACACTCCAAAAATATAATAGATTGTCCAAAGAGGTAATTTCTTCGATAACTTAACTGAGCATGCGTCTCGAGCTAACTTCACGGAGCGTAATTAAACAGTTCGGCTCCTGGAGACGGAGGAATTTTCACATTATTTTTGCTTCAAGTTCAGGCAATTAAAAATATTTTCTCAAACATAGCTTCAAGTTTTTTTCTTCTAATTCTCTCCTGGATAGAGAAAAAAAGGATGCGTAAAGTATTGCGCAGGTCTAATTTTCGTTGAACTCTTGACTCTTCGAAAATTGTAATATATTATATATATATATATATATATATATATATATATATATATATATATATATATATATAAGTTATTGCAGTGAAGATATCAATTGATGACGAAATGGGACTAATTGATACATATATTCATTTCTATTTTATGATTTGTATTTTACGAGATACTGAGATATCTATGCTTTTTTTAAAAATGGAACTCAACAGTTTTTAGTCTGCCATAACGAGCTTATCTAAAGTATAACGAATGCTTATCTAACGTATAACAATGTGTATATAATTGGATTCGTATTTTTACGTTTTATGGGCCCTTGATACCGAAAAATCGAATGGCGGCAAAACTGCTATCTGTCCGTCTGTGACACTAACAGCTAAACCCTTCAGACTATTTTCTTCAAAACTGATATTCCGCAATCGATATGGTTCATATCGCCGCCTCTTGGATTTAAAATCGATATTTTAATGTGGGATGTGTATTTTCCAAAAAAAGGCTCCATCGCTTTTATTAAATTTTGTTGTTTGGTAGTGTGAAGAACGTTTAAGAGAACTGTGCATGTCTCGTGTTCGTTGAAAACCGTAATTTTTCGAACATTCCAAAAGTTCAACATTTTTCTGCATCAATCTACAACTAAAATATTAAAGATATAGACTTTTCTCTTAATGAAATCTGTTCCTTAAAAATATTTTGAAATAAAGTCATGTACAACTTTCCGAAAATTTGAGTTCGCGTAATTACGTGCTGTTTTAGCACCTCTAGTTATTTTCTGTTTGAAGTTACGTTGTACACTTATTATATAAATCTCTGCAGTAATACAGTTCTCTGCATTCATAATTAGAGGAACATACGTAATCTCAGTGAACGGGGTAATATATAATTATTTAATGTACCACACAACTTTTTAATGATCATAACTATAGACTAAAATATTTGGTTGTAAATTTTATGTACTGCTGTGAAACATTTGTGATTAGCCAAAATAATCAAGATATTTATTCCCCTGATGTGGAAATTTCAAATTGTCGTACGTATCAACGATTTTACTTAGTTTTTGAGTAATGAAAATGAAAGGACAAAGTGTCTTAAAGCCTTTAACCCTGAGTGCACAAATTAACAAATCAACAGGAATATTCACCTGTTCAATCTGTTACCCACCACAGAACGCGGGGACAGCGTTCCCGTTATTAGTCGCCGCATCTATATCACCGATCGCTCTGTCATTACAAGCAAATTTCCGTTGAAGCAGCCACGCGGATTTTGGGTTTGAAGGGAAGCGCTCTCCGGGCTACGGCTACGGCGCGGGGGTGGGGCGAGAGCGAGCGCGGGAGCGGGAGCGGCCGCGGGGTGGGCGCGAGGGCGGAGCGGGCGGTGCGCGGGCGTGGGGCAGACTCGAGGACGATCGCGGGAGAGGCGCGAGGACCGGCGCGGGGCGGGCGGGGAGGACGGGCGGAGGGGCGGGTGGCGGCGCAGGGTGGGCACGGGGCAGACGCAGGGGCGGACGCGGGCGGGACCGGTGCAGGGCGGGCGGGGGAGGCGAGGGCGGGCGTGGGGCGGGGCGGGCGTGTGGACAAGGGCGGGCGGGGGCGTGGGCGGGCGTGGGTGTTGGGGACGAGCGTGGGGGGGCAGGGGCGGGGGCGGGCGTGGGGGGCGGGAGCACACACGGGGCGAACGCGGGCGGGACCGTGGGCGTGGTCGGCCCTCGGGGCGGGCCGGGCGGGCCGGGCCCGCGGGCGTCGTGTGGCCCTTCGGCGCGGCGCCGCCGCCGCCCGGGGCCCCGTGCGCACGGCCTGCATATACGTTTCCCCGTGGCGCCGGGCCCCACAGAAGCAGGCGCTCGACGCGTCCCTCTCGCGCCACAAGAGATGCAGCGGCGAGGTGATGTGGTTTCTGAAGCAGTAGCCATGATCAAACGATTACGCGTGGACCGGGGCGGCGTCCTCGCTCCGACAGCTCGCACGGCGGCTCGCTTTGCGTGCGCTCCCTAATGCTCAGGGCTGCGCAGGCGCGCAAGGGACGGATGCGCGGGATGTGACAGGAAATTGTATGCATAGGTCGTGCATTTTCATTGGCGGTGATGCATGAAACACTTGAAGATGACTAGTGTTCGACTCAATCGACGGTTGCAGTTGCGTTGGCAAGTTTTTACTGGTGGCGCAAACGAACAGATATAACAGGACAAGAATAAACCCAACGACTCACGTTATTTCTCACACGCTATTGAAAGAACATTTGCGGGTATATCTTGTGCGGAAGTCAAAGATGTTGAGGCGCAGTTGTTGAGGCCCAGTTTGGATCAAGGGAATATTATATGAAACAATGAACACGAACGTTATGTCAGAGTCTTTTATAAGGATGAGATTCATATGCAAAAACATATATTCTCGATTTAAAATGGGTTCGTCATAAAATAAATAAAAAGCAGGGCGGCACCTATCTATCATACTAAAAGACAGATTTCTGCCTGCATTGCCAAGATGGCATTGGTCGTCAGCATTTTTGTAAAAAAGAATGTGATTGTTGTTATTAGAAAAGACTTGGACACTGAATTCGAATATGAAATCCGTTTTTACCTATTGGGCTCAGTTTTCTTGTTACATACTACTCTCTGTTTACGGAAATGCTTGAAAACTCTGCATATTGGTTCTTTTGCGTTTATTTCACAATTCTAGAGATGAATTATTCAGGAACAATTGAAATGTGGGGTATTCGAGCGGAGACTGTGTTATGCGCTGTGCGATGCTAGTTTGTCTGTCACCGCAATGACGAAATGCAGGTTAGTGAACTTAACCATTAAAGTGCATTCTTATAAACGTAAATTGGTGCATTGATGGGATAGACAAGATTGTTTATAGTGAACGCGAGGGCCGAAGTCCCGAGCCTCCCTGTGACTTGAATCCGGGCGAGCGAAGCCAGAAAACTTGCCTTTCAAAGTAATTTGACATTACACTGTGGCGTGAACAAAGTGTATGCGAATATGGGGTATGAGCGGGTAGGCCCTATCCGTTCCTGTTTCATATTTCTTCCGCTTAGCAGGATGTTTTCAGTAAGATTACAACTAGTGATGGGGATGACGTCGGTGAACAAATGCACATCGTACGCAGCTCATAACCAAGTCTGCGCTAGTATCCCCGAAATGTGTACGAGGAATCCTTATACGTGACACTGAATTGAGAATATTCACCTTTAGCAAATTGAAAAGGTTTAGGAACATTGCTGATTGGTCATGCTTGAACAGATGGCTTGTTTCTTGCCAGTTGCGTCCCTGCATTGATGAATTTGACAGCGTGGAAAGCGGCTTGGATCTGACTGCTTGTTGCTCTAGGTTCGTGAAGGTTTGTACTGTTTATTAATTCAGAAAAAGAAATTCCTCGTAACTGAGGAAAGAGCCCAGATACGTTATGTTATAACTGTGGAGAATTGACTCTGAAATCGCAAAAATCCAACCTTAATCATCTGAGAAGGATGTTTATGAACTTTATTTCGGGTGTAAGGTAGGCGACCCGGACAAGAAATTGGCCTCCCATATATGTTGTTTGTCGAGTGTTATACTCCTGATATGCTGGTTAAAAAGTTCACGACACATGCCCTTTGCTGTTCCCATTATTTAGAGGGAACCAATGGATCATAGAGGTCTTATTTTTGTCTGACACAAATAGATGGAATCACCTCAAAAACGAAGAAAACTGTGCAATATCGTAATTTACCATCTGCTATAAGATCTGTACGTCGCAGTGAAGAATTGTCGGAACCACCACCTTTTGAGAACATGACTGTGAATTAATATAAATGCTACACTGACGAATTTTCAGAAAACAGGTGGAGGAAATATCCATGCTGACTCAACTTCTCAAGCCTCTTATGAAGCTTTCCAAGCCTCCTCTTCATTTTTCTTAACACTTACGTTCTTGTATTTCTTACTGTATAATGTGCATATATTATTAAGGCGTGATATTTTGCCAGATACATATAATACATAGGGCGGCATATGCAATTACAAAAACTAATATCACATGAAAACCGAGTCCGATACAAAAATTCTGAAATTAGATCTCAATTGAGAGGCATATTATCTTTCAGAAACAGTGTGTTTTGTTTTGATACAGAATAAAGTTGATTTTTAGACCAGTGTTATTTATGTAATTGACAATGTGAAAATGTTTTTGTGTACAATTCTTAAAGTTTCCGGCCTCTTCGCAAAGGCTTTAATCACATATATGCCAGGGTCCTAATCACGTATGTGCATCCTCAACACATACATGAAATTATGTTTTACAAAGAACAAATTTACATGTTTTATACTTTTATCGTAGAAGTAATTTAATTTCATTATTACAATCTCGTCAAGAAGTCAATTTCTTCGTATGATAAGACACTACGACTACGTACATCATTTTCCAATTTGAAATCAGGGTAAAACGTCTCGTACCACTCTTCTTATAAATAATAATGGGTTTATTTCTA
Organism: Teleogryllus oceanicus; assembly: GCA_964035755.1. NCBI lineage: Eukaryota > Metazoa > Arthropoda > Insecta > Orthoptera > Gryllidae > Teleogryllus > Teleogryllus oceanicus. The sequence goes on from CAXIVR010000001.1 coordinate 106,993,147, forward strand.
TCACAGGCTGCATGAAACTATGTCGTATTCGTAAGATATTTTTGAATAATTATTAATTAATTATTTGACATTTAAATATTATATGAAAGCATATATTGTCACTGGCCATGACGATTTCCAAAATGAACATTTAGGTAACGGGAATCCAGTTCACATTAATCGAGTCACTGTTTCACTCCAACCAAAGTATCACATTCTGTAATATTAGACATGCAATTGCCATATGCATTGAGACGGATGATCGTTATAGAGCTCCTGGCGCTGTTCAAGGAATCCTTGTATATTATTTGCATTAGAAGTTGAAAAGATTAAAAAGGAACCTTTTTTTTTAATTAAAACGTATTAAAAGAATTTATTGATAGGTATTAAAGAATATCCAGCCCGTTATTGAAGTGATTAAACTAAGTTATTTGATAACGAAATCTAAATTTTAAAGAGTACAACCTTGATACAGAATTTTCTGAACTCATCCCTATGAGTAAACCACATTTGAATTGGAATATATTATACATTATGTGCCGTATTAGGATATCTACTGATAGAACATTAGCTTTTCCTATCATAATGCATACAAATTTGGAGATTTACATGGATTATTTGATGATATCAGTTTGGTTTCGAATATTGTTCTAATTACATTTATGACATCAAAAGCCATTTTATAGCACTTGTGAAGTAAAATAAAATACTCCAATGAATTGCTGAATAATTTGATCTGCACATTCTAGTAGTTTTGTATACTCTCTGTAGTTACTTGCGTAGTTTTGTGTACTCAACAATTAATCAAATAACTCAGATGCCATACCTTCCAAAATTGTGCTTGTTTCTTCAGTTGTTTATGTAGCAATCATGATCTGTTTCGCAAACTGGCAGCAAAAGCTATCCTCCAAAAGCATCATGAATAATCCCCAGTTCCCAAATTGCAAAAGCTGATTGCTTGAACTATACCCTTCGAATAGGCATCACGTCACGGGGTAGAGTCCCAGTACTGATTGAAAACGATGGGTCATGAAATGTTTCTATAGGTTAAGTGCATTTCCCGAATTCCCTGACACTGCATCACGCAGAAATTTTTGCATGTGCATTCATTAATCTACTTTAGACTATTTGCCTCATTAAACCTAATTCAACTTTGTTCAGTTTATTTTGCTTCATAACTAATGAACACAGCAATTGTGCCACTATTTTACTATTTACGAAACAATTATTCTCCAGTAAAGGTGGTACGTTGCCTCACACGTCTCAATATTTCACAAATAAAACAATGATGATTTCAAATAGTTCCATGAGTGTTTGGAAATTACTGATAAGATTATAAGCTGCGCAGCGCTAAATGGTTTTATACTGGAGTTTCTACAGCATGAACGGTGTATAATAAGACTATTTTACGATTAAAAATAATAGATAATTGGAAACACTACTTAATATGAACAATATATTTAATTCATTTAAACGTTTTAAAGAACACATCCGAGTATATCGTTAAGAGGAAAACCGAAATCACTGAAAGTGTTAAATATTTTTAAGGAAAGAATGAAAGTTCAATAGGGCAGAAAGCTTAATATAAATAATTTAGACTATTTTATATTCGGATTTCCCATACTGTAAAACAGGTAGATCTTCAGAACTAAAAAAAACAAACTACATATATCTGTAATTAAATGTTAAATAAAATCATATAATTAAATGTTGCAAAGTGACTGATGGTTTTCAACAGTTTGTTACATTTAATTCGTTACGACATGATGAACATTGTGATCCATTTCATAAAATTATTTTCGTGTCAATAATCTCATAGTAACCGGTGTTTTCTCGTTTCCAATAAGAACCTAATGAGTGAACAGTGTTCCCAGACCCTTTTATATTTACTACATTTTTGAAATATTCATTTATATTCTATTCGCCAATACAACAGATTACAACATTTTATGCAATATTTTGGTTTCTTAACATTTCATCGATCACGTCGCGGTCTTTATGCAACTGCCTTTCATTCAGTATATTCTTTTTACACACCTCTGAAGATCAGTTTATACTCAATAAAGTTCTCATTGGCTATTTAACTCATAATGGATTTCTCGTAGCCTAATTTTCCATACTCGCTTCCAACTATTTTCTGCTTCTCGAGTTCATACTTCTCGTATCCACCTATATTTTTTGTTCAGACATACATAGTTGTATCCACAGTTTTGATACCAAAAATAAAATCTCAAATTGTAGAAATGCATCAAATTATTGTTACATACATTAGAAAAGACAAACCCGGTAAAATAATGCAAGGCTTAATGTACTTAACGAATTATAAGTTATATACGACTTACTTTTTTAGGTTCTGTCATTGTAACGGAATTTGAAATGTAGTATACTATTCGTATATTGTGCTGCAATGTAAAGTTACTAATGTACTTCTGTAATCAATCATAATGTAATTTAGATATTGCGATACAGTATTTTGTAACACTAACAAAATTTATATGTACTCTACTTAAAAGTAACTGTACGAGTAAGTACGAGTAACAGTTACGAGAAAGTAGTGAAATGTACTGCACTCTTGAAAAATAATGTAGGTCTAATGATCTAATGATCATAGCTGTTAATGCGACTCAACATCAACACCAACAGGACTGGATGAAAAATCAATCTCATATGTCTTGAAAAATTAACTCTAGTATTGAAAGATCACGTATTTTAAGTCTTTTTTTTACGAAAGGAATACTTAATGAATAGAAAATAAGATAATCATATCAAATTTGTTTACGATATAAAAACATTTATTTAAACACCTGGACTATTATTGCGTTTATTGGATGAATGAAGAAGAGAGAAGTGTTGAAATCTACATTTGTTTTCAATCCATAGTCCACCTTACTAACCACCGATAAATATTGAATAACAGCAAAATGCGGGATTTGTTAAATTATTTGAACTCCTCATATTTTCTAGTAAGGAAAGAAAGACAAGGAAGTCACATGTTTCTGTTGTTTTGACGCGAATCAATTTTTATCGCCAATACTAGAGACATACCGGACACACATTAGATTGGTGTATGTTCAACAGATCTAATTTTCTGGCTCAGCGTATCTCCCGTATCAAACCCAAAACAGTTGAAGGCAGCCCTGCTAACTGCCAACAGCCGCGAGGCCCTTGCTTCTGTGATGTCTTCTACTTTGAACTCCGATTGACGAGGTGCGGTCGAACGCGCAGCCAACTATGTCAAACAACGCGGAAGGCCGGAGAGACAATCGGGCAGGGGCGGGCAGTGCGGGCGGTGCGTGGGTGTGGGCGAGGCGACGGGTGGGGGAAAGCGTGGGTGGTGCCAGGGGCCGCGCTCCTGATGGTTTAGTTCTCTGAAGGACGCGTGCTCGCGCTGCCAATTTTTGCGGCTTGCGAAGGAGGCGCAGGGCGGCGGCGGCAGAGGTAGGGGGTGGAGGGCGGAGGGGGCGGGAAGGGGGCCCAGCGCGGCCGCGAGCGCGCTGCCTTTGTTTCGTTTGCGTTGGAGAGCACGTCCCGCAGCACATTCGTTACCGGCGCCCGCGGCAGGGCGAGCCGGATTAGCATGCCCGGCGCGTCCGGCGTGACGGCCCGCCGCTCCGCCCACCTCGCCCCCCCAAGCCCCGCCTCGCGCCCGCCGCGCCTGTGACCCCGCCGCGCCACGCCGCTCGTCGCACCCGCCAGCCGCGTCGTGCCCACGAGCCGCCGCCGCGCGACCTCCCGCCGCGTAACCTCGTCTCTCTAACACCACTCCGGCCGGCTCCCGCTGCGGCGCCGGGACGGCAGGGGCGGCGCCGGGCGGCGCGGGCGCGCGGGCGGCGCGGCGGGGGCCGCGGGCGGCGCGGGGCGGCGCGGGGCGGCGCGGGGCGGGCGGCGGGGCGCGCGGGGCGGCGCGGGCGGCGCGGCGGCGGCGGGCCGGCGCGGGGGCGGCGCGGGGCGGGGCGGGGCGGCGCGGGGCGGCGCGGGGCGGCGCGGGGCGGCGCGGGGCGGCGCGGGGCGGCGCGGGGCGGCGGGCGGGGCGGCGCGGGGCGGCGCGGGCGGCGCGGGGCGGCGCGGGGCGGCGCGGGGCGGCGCGGGGCGGGCGGGGGCGGCGCGGGGCGGCGCGGGGCGGCGCGGGGCGGCGCGGGGCGGCGCGGGCGCGGGGCGGCGCGGGGCGGCGCGGGGCGGCGCGGGGCGGCGCGGGCGGCGCGGGGCGGCGCGGGGCGGCGCGGGGCGGCGCGGGGCGGCGCGGGGCGGCGCGGGGCGGCGCGGGGCGCGGCGCGCGGGGCGGCGCGGGGCGGCGCGGGGCGGCGCGGGGCGGCGCGGGGCGGCGCGGGGGCGGCGCGGGGCGGCGCGGGGCGGCGCGGGGGCGGCGCTGCTCTTAGCCCTGACGCGACCCGTCCCCTCCAGCCCAGACCCGCTTGCGCTCTTTCCCAACCCCCCCCCCCCCGCTTCCGTGCCCTCGCACCCTTCCCGAGTTTTCTCCCCATCCCCAGTGTCCTTCGCTGCCTTTATCTTGGGGTCCAGATACCACCAACCGTCTCTCGTGGAGTCAAATGTGGCAAGCCATCTTCGCTCTTTCCACCTTTCCATTACTTCTTACGAGCTTCTTAAAACTAGATCATAGAGTGATGCTTCACCGAACCACTTTGCAGTTCATCATGATTATTCACCGCGCACTATGCTGAAATCCATTCTAAATGAACTTCAATATTGAAAATCCAGCCAAAAGAAAATTAAAAATTACTTGGACTAATTTCAAAAAAGCTTCAGAGAAATTGTTAGAGAAATAAATTTCATTACGTTTAAAGAAGAATAATAACTAGTAATGCGCTATTAGCCCACAGAAAATGAGGAAAAAAGTTTAAAACATTCGAGGTGATAAAGAACCTAACGATATACCATAAAAGAGTCATCTGGACAACTTACGTGCCACTGATTTTGATACAGGACTAAGATTTGACGGAATTAGGGAAGAGAACGATATTCGCAAACGCATACGAAAATGTACCGAACAAACATAAACCAATTACAACAAATTTTTTTCGCGTTCAAATTGATTTAATCTACATGCTTTCTAATATAATTTAGGGAACAACACGTTCCAATCACAATTTTCTTCGGCTAGTTTTCCTTCATCTACAGAGAAACTGCTAAGATGATGCCTTTCTTTCTCTTGCTTGTAATTGTAGTTTATTTTGACTTCACAAACGTCACATACATTTTTCAATTTCTACCTTAGATAAATATATAATTAAAGAATGAATAATCCTGTGTGTCCGTTGCCAGACATATGTGCGGAAGTACGTTCATGGCGACCGAATCGACAAATCCTGTTAATAACGTATGATCGTCAATAAAGATTGGAATGGTGTCATGCCAGGGAATGTTGTATAACCTCAAAGTGAACGTGAAATGCGCCGAGTCACACTTCTCTCTTTGCGGAGAAAACTTGCAGTCTCTGCATCCGTAATCTAAGACTCTGGCCAACGCCTAGACCAGCGATTTGTTTGTTGAGCATTTCATCTCGAAAGATCAAGGCGTATAGATAACGATTTACTACGACGTTAAATCGCATTTAGATTTGATCTCTACCAATTGAACAGCCATGTCATCCGTTGAGGAGGTTTTACATTCAGTTCTCCCACCTTTTTTTATTTCTACTGGGTGATATGTTCTAAAACACAACCCTCTACCACACATTCGTGCCGAGGCGCTGTACTTCAAGATGTCGATCTCATTCCTTGATCCTCCGCATCATATGACCTAGTATTCAAACTGAGAATGAGAAAAGAGGCGCTATCAACACCAGTCACTCACCACCCGTGATGACATACCATGCGTACAAAAATTCTTGTCGCGTCTGATGAGCTACCACACAACTACCAGAAAACTACAGAAAACTATAGAAAATCATGCTGACACTCCTGACGTGCCGTTTTGTCAATAGGAAATGTTGCCTATTGTACTCAGGGATTGAACAAAATACGAAACTCAGACGTATTCAACTAATTGTGGCACACAAATACAAAACTCCAACAAAAATATCTCCAAACACTTTAGACATACGTACTTGAAGGGAAGTCCTCAAAATGCATCGGAAGACGAGGCTGTGTCCTCTCTACTCAAACGCACTCTCTCTTGCTCGCTCAGCGAGTAACGCGTGGGGCCGGCGGTGGGCGGCGGGCCCGTGGCCTCCAGCATCGCCCGCCGCCCACGCCCGCCGCCCGCCGCCCGCCGCCCGCCGCCCGCCGCCCGCCGCCCGCTGCCCGCCGCCCGCCCTGGCGCCTGCGGCGGATTGCAGCGAGAAGCCTCAACGAGCGGCTTAATGGAAATGATCAATCCGGGCGACCGAGCGTACGGGAGCTGCTCGCTAAACGCACTTCCAGCGCGCCAGCCGGCGCAGCGCGTACAGTCCACGCCCCACGACCCCCCTCGCCTCACCCCCCCTCACGCCGACGCCGTCCCTCGTCCACACGTCCACCGTCCACGTCGCACCTCCACGACCCTCATCCCAAGCCCAACGCCACACCTTTCATATCCCACGCCCCACCTCCCCCCCTCACTCAAGCCCCACGCTCCACCTCCACGCCTCTCATCTCACGCCCCACGTCCCTTGTATCTCGCTCCTCTCCTCACGCCCCACGCCTCACGTCCCACGCCCCACGCCCCGCGCCCCGCGCTCCGCGCTCCGCGCCTAACGCCCCACGCCCCACGCCTCACATCTCACGCCCCACGCCTCACGCCTCACGCCCCACGCCTCCGCCCCACACCTCACGCACACGCCTCACGCCCCCGCCCCACGCCTCCGCCCCACGCCTCCGCCCCGCCTCACGCCCCGCCGCCCGCATCTTGCTTCTCGCCCCGCCACTTCCCCAGCCCAATGTTCCCCACGTACCGCGCCGGTTTTTTTCAACAGCCCCTCCGGCTCCTCCAGCCTCTGGAAAACGCTTTGCAAGTTATTCGAAATTCCGCCACATGCGCGATTACTGCAGCTTCACCAACACCGCGCATTGAAAGTTGAATGGCTAATTATTACATTTTTTGACAACTTTGATCCTGTGCTCTAGTGAATATTGGAAATATTTACGCTGAATTACACATAGAAGCACGTCTGAAGAAGAAATGTACTACTGAATAGGAGAATTACCTTCTTATGTGAAGTGAAAAGTTAGGAACTTGACTTCAGCCTCTATGCTAATGCATCACCTTCATTTTCACTCTACTCCAGCCTTGGCCAGCAGTGGCAAGCAGAAATCGATATATTCATTTTGCGCGACATCCTGCGAAGCTGAGCTTCATAACCATGTTTGAAACGTGAGCTACGCTAAGAGCTTTTATCTGTTTTACTCCTAAGGTCAGTGCGATTTAATCCATTTTGATTGTAATAAGGCATCGCATGTTTTCATTAAGGAGGGATCTCGGCTTCATTTAAAACCCAAACCACTTTTACAGCAGCGATCTAAAATTTGCAAAACACTCTCAAGCCTCTTAGGAAGTTATCAACATCAATATAATACTAGAATATAAAATAGGGGATAATCTGTTGAAATGCACACGTTTAAAAGATAGTAAATTAAATTAGGCGAAATATGAACGTACAAATGATGTGGAAACAACAGAGTTGTTGAATTTATAACCGACCCTTGTGTATTAATTATGCATGTAATTATTGCTATTATTAATTAGGACCTCGTAATGGGGACTAAATCTCCCCAAATCACGTCATTAACTATGGATTTGGTTTATAATTCGTTCTCTCATCAGCTTGTTCACAATATTTAGTCAGTTGTGTCTTACTAACTTACTGAATAATATAAAGTTATGAATGTTTTGAGTCATGCATTTTCTTTGTAGAGACTTCCGAGTTTTCCAAAATCGATAATGAAACCCCAACTTTCACGAAACAAACACACACAAACACACATACACACACACAGTCCCTAACCGTCCTGATCATGGCAGGTTGAGAATGTGAAATACTGATATTGTTTGAATGAATTCATTTTACAATATAAGCGAAATTATAAAAAATTAAAAATGTAAATTAAAATGGCTCTTTAGTGCATCAATGAAACACGTGGACATAATATTCCATCAGTATTTGAAAAATGGAGAAATAAAACAAAATATCAAATACATAAATAATCAATAGAGACGTTAGTTGCTGCGTACTCATTATTAAAATTTCAACATACTACTGATTACTATTTTAACGTACTTCGTTAACCATCGGCATCCTCAACGCGTGCAAAACATTCTCTCTCTTTCCTCGTCTGCCATTTTCTCCCCTTTTTCCATTTCGTCGGCAAAGATAAAGTCGTGTTGCCTATCTTCTAGACTTTGAACATGAAATAATTGATAATTACTTTTCCGTTATTCAATTTTTCTTCGCAGCTAATATTAAGCCCTTACTCTTCTACTATTCTAAACAAATATATTTCAGTAATAAAGTGAATATATAACATTTCTCTCAAATAATAATGTAGGTAGTGTTTCTTTTCTAAGCTTCTTACAATGGTTCATAGAAAAATGTAATACTCTCTTTTGTCTATTTCTCTTCTTGAAAGAGTCGAGTAGTAAGACAGGAAAATTTTCTAAAAAACCGAAAGGAAAATATTGAAACACAAATGGAATATTTTTAACTAGAATACATTGGCTAATGATTTTAAACTGGTGAAAATACATAAAACAAAAGCGCATTACTTTTACGTCATTTTAACGCATCTAGCCCTAACTTTGTGGCTATTATGGCCAGAAGGGTTGGGCAGTATTTAAATACTTGTATTTGAAATAGTATTTTAAATATTTTTTTATTTGAATAACTGTATTTTTGAGTTTTTTCGACATTTATTTCTGAAATGTATTTAAATACAAAAAATAGGTATTTAAGAATGGCAATACTTCAAATACTGACGAAGAAAACGAGGATAGTTTCTTTCTGTTTAATTCTGCTAGTGAATGAACTTCAATGAAACAAAAATAAAAGCTCCTTTCAGCTGTTGAATTTGATTTTTAAATTTTTAAATTATAAATCAAAATCATTAAAAATGCTGAACAAGTTTTTGGAACAAAAAAATGGATTTATTCCTTATAACACTAGTTTACGTTCATCCGCGCCAGTTGAACAACAGTTTTCCTTTGCGGGTTTTGTAGATTCCACAAATAGGGATTTATTGTCTGATTACTTTGAATAACTGGTCGCTTTAAAAAGAAATTTCGCTTATTTGAGTTAGACTTATAAGTTATTGTTTAGAAATTTAAGAATGTCAATTAGTAATTTTTTGTAATTGACAATTACAATAAATTGTTGCAATAAAAAAGGAATAAGAAGTTATTGTATTTAGTGCATTTCGAGTATTTGAATTATTTTAAATACGTAAGTATTTAGCTGTTTTTTGAACTATATTTTGAAGTTTTGCTTTAAAACAAAAGAATAATTTGCTCTACGTATTGGTCGCAGTTTTTATTCTATGCTTTGTTTTTCTTTCCCGCAACCGGCATAGGACGTAAGGTAAAGTTACCAAGTTCAGAAGACGATTACTCACGTCGCTTCGTTACACCCTTGCATTTCAGTCCGCCTAACCAAACAAAACTCTTTATTATGTGAAGTAAAAGTTTTATTTTTTAAGTAATTATAGGGAAATATTATAGAATGCGTACTGTGATGAAGGTCAATTGCAATGCGCTTGGCATTCACGCTGGCATACACTTCCCTAGGGTGCCCTATCTTAGAATATAGGGCAAAACCTGGGATATCTTCAGACTCGGCCAAATTCATGAGCTAGGCAAGGTTCGGGAAAGAGCCACTAAATTCTCTGGTAACCGACAAGCTCATAATGAATTAATGCCACTTTCAAATCGAAGAAAAGTGACTAGGCTTGGTGTTCATATAAGGCGTAAGTAGATTCCCTTCGTGGAAGGAAATTCGGAACAAGGTACATAAACCGACGTAATTAAGCAGAGGGGATCATAATTTCAAAACTTCTACAAGAACACAACGATCTGATACCGTGAAATTCACCTTTGTAAATTAAGCAATAAATGACTGGATTAATTTACCTACTGAAGTACTTTGGGCTGGTCGGGTGAAAGTGTAAAAATAGCTAGAAAACAATTATAAAATATGTAATGTATTTGTGTTGCGCGCCTTGCGTTGCATGCTTTTTCTTATGTTAATGTAACCATATTCGCCAATATTCGTTTCATATATTGTGTAATACTACCTAAAATGTGCTACCGGGTGTTAAACCCTAAGTAGATCAAATATATCTATCTATCGATCGATCTATAAAATGTATGGCTCACAGTGCCTGAAAGAGACATGGACCAAACTGATTGATTGACGATCTAAGATTTTTATTACAAACACGAACGATAAAGGCATACAATCGAATGTATTCCGGTGATTATGATTACACGATATATTAGTAAAACCAATAACAAAACATAATTCTAATAAAATTATACATCCAGTTTCGAGTGGCGTGTATTCAGGGAAATCTAGAGCATTGGAGATAGTTAAGATGATTTGTATAGACTTCCTAAAGCTGGAATGTAGGTCATGGAGTCAAAAAGATAGATTGATTTCCCAAAATCAGCCGCAGCAATATATGCCCTTAGATCCCTAGCGCCCAAGGTCGTCTCAAGACAGTAACAGATTGATTGATTGATTGATTTGATTTGATTTGATTTATTTAAAGTCGCATCAACTACATATGGTTATTAGCGACTAAACAGCAACAGTGCTTCCTCAGCAGGGTACGGGCAGAGGCGGAAGTCCTACAACGAAAGTTTCGGCTGCCTCTCCGGCAAAAAAGTCGGCGTCAAGGTTATCTATCTGAGAGATGGCCTGATCGCATAAGCTAATTCAAACAGCAGCCTCTTTGTACAAACACATGGTGTCTATTTCTAGGGGTGTTACAGTTTTCATATTTAATTTTTTCAAAATATATAGAAAATTTCTTTTATGTGTAATTATATTATTGAGGAATTAAAAATAACTCAACATCGAGAAATGAATATAAAAGTAGCATCAGAATAGGCAAACCACACTCAGAACTGAAGTCCTTTACATTACAAGAAAAAAACGATGATTCCAGTCAATTTAAATATATGAGAAGGAGACGTTTCGGCCTAAATTGTATGGCCCTCTTCAGTGTACGAAAGGTCAACATCAACCAATCGGTTTCAATCTTACATATTACGTTAATATTATTAGTATAAAACAAAAACAATGAGATAAGGACGTGGTACCGGTAAATTTCCTAGGTTATTACCATAATGTCGAGATATAATATAAAACCAGGCACTTCTAATCTTAAACAATGGTGGTCTAAACAACCATATTGAAAAGGCATTGAGGAATGTAATTGATTACCTGGAAGATCGTCTTCCAATTGAAATTAATTGTTTAAGGTATCGGTGCATGTTGATCGATACGCAACGGTTCAAGGTACTGTGTGTGTAGGTGGTGCCAACTTCGGTATAGTAAAACAGCGCAAGTCTTAATTAATCAGAAGATAAAGTGGAGTGGGAAGGGAGCCATGGGTTACTCTGTATGTAAACATAATGTCAGAAAGGGGATAGAAATTGTGCTAAACAAAGAATAAATTGAACACCAATGTGTTGAAACATAATTTACAAAAGGGTTAAAATGAGCAGGGAAAAGAGGGGGAGAGAATCACCTATAATGTGTTAATTAATTTGTCATAAATATTGTTGAAGTTAGAGGAATCTTTATGGTCATTAAGGATGGATTTTTGTTTTTTAATAAAAAACATCTCTGAAATTAGTCTTCTATGCCAATTGGTTTCTTGGTCAAGTATGGTGGGGTTCTTTCAGTCCATTGTATGTCTAAAAATTTGATTGTGTTTAGAGATGACACTGTCATCACCCTTTTTTCCACTATTTCTTTGGTGTTCTTTGATTCTGGTTTTAAGGTGACGTTTAGTTTGTCCAACATAGATTTTGTTGCAGCCTTGTGCTATGCAATCAATTTTGTAAACTACATTAGTCCTGTTATTTTTATGGAGTTTATCGTTGCCAGTTTTGATAATGTGTTGGAGATTTTGTGGCTGCCAAAAACCACATCAAACCCATACTATTTTAAGACATTTCTGATCTTGTAGGAAAGGCCTTTGACAAAGGGGATGACAATAGTTTTTTTTCCTGTCTTCTCCATGGATGAATGAGTTGAAACACAGTTTACTCTGTTGTAAATCTATTTTTAATTTTGGACAAACGTTTGGTAATAGAGTATTAATTAATCCAGAGGGTAATCATTGTTAATTAAAATTTCTTTGATCAAATTTAGAGTGGTCTCATGGAAGCTCTCATCAGATGTAAGATTGTAACTGATTGGTTGATGTTGACATTTCAGACACTGAAGAGGGCCTTACAATTTAGGCCGAAACGTCTGTTTCTCATATATTTAAATTGACTGGAATCATCGTTTTTTCTTGTAATGTTTGATTTATTCAGTGAATCCTGATTTATTTGAAGTCCTTTACCGCGTATAAAACCAAGATACAAAAGACATTTCAGTATTAATCAATCAATCTTGGTTAACAGATTGTTGTTATTGATGTTGTTGTAAGTAAATATTGTTTCACAATAAGTGAGGAAAGAACGATGTAGTCCACTTATAGTTTTTAGCACTTATGGTAGTGAAGTGCTTGTATATTTATGTGGTTGATATCATATATTACATTTGATATTCTTTTTCTGATTTAACAAGAAATTTAGGTATTTTTTACTTAGAATACGAATTGTCTACATAGTACCTCTCAGGCGGTAAAACAAAATGCAGAGTGGGAATGACGATCAATAAATAAATAACGGTTATTATGCAAGTTATTATTTAGATAGTGGCATACAAAGGAAAATTCAGAATTAAAGGAAAACAAATTATGTAAAACATAGTTAGTGGATCATAATTAGAGAATGCCGTTAATAAAAATGGATGAAGAATTAAAAGAGAAACATATTGATATTGCATTAGGGTAAATCGTCTCGCAGAATCTTTGTTCAATTGATGCAACAGAGGATGCGACAAAAAGTCTGATTGTCTTGTACCATCTGAAGTAGTATAATATATAAAATGCATATCATATCAATTAGAAAGTATAGAAGACATCTGACTTAAGTCAAGTCATAACGTCATCATGCCAGGTGTCATTACCAAACAAAACTCTTTATTACCATAAGTAAACCGTTTCACTTTATGATGAAGTTGTAGGGATCACTAGAAATAAATACACTGATTTTTCAGTGTTCATTTGCTACTTTTTTCTCCTGAGAAACGATATTTACATGACGTACTAAAACACAATGCAATACAGTACCGGAACTAGCTAGTGTCTTTTTTACTGGAAGTGCAAGAATATATCGCACTGCCGTAAACATGCAAAAAGTTGACACAAAAACTTGCGTGCGAAGCAAAGGCTCAAGAGCTTCATGGAAGGGAAACAACAGAACTGTGGGTTGGGAAACAGCGTGCTGCCTTACAGCGCGAGTCATTTCAGAAGCCCTTAACAGCCCTTAACCCTTGGGCTTACTCTATCAAAACTAAAATGTTGAGAACAGTGGTTACGTCATAAGATGTTATCATCAGCATCCACGTTAGAAAACGTATGAAAGAACGAGTTTGAAACACAAAAATAATTGAAGGTGGTAAATTTCTCTTTACGTTAATTTAGTTTAGAATTGGAATGATTCGCGTATGAGTGATTATTTTGAAGATAAAATTTAAAAAATGAAATATATATTTCAGAGGGATTCGGATGTACTACATTTCCAGGCGGAAACAAATGGCATCGAAATAGAAGGAAAACAAAACAATGGGATTTCGAAAGAGTAGTACATTACAAGGAGCAGTAAAGCAAATTACTGTTCAAACAAAATTACAATATTTGCAAATAATTATCTTGTATCTGAAAAAAAATATTGACAGTGTTGGGAAAATCGTGTAAATTTGGTGGCAAGACAAGCATGAAAGGCATTTACCACGCGGCTACTTAAAAATAACGTACTAAGAGCAAGAGAATCAGCTCATGTATCACTTGTTCCTCCGTCACAGAGCAATTTGTTGTGACCATTGTGGAAATTTACAATACGAAACTCTAAATATAAAACAGAAAAGCATGCAAACTTACTTTCCGATGCAATAGGGAAGAGGTTGAATGTTGGTGAGAATCACGTGAAAACCGGCGGATGACTGACTTGCAAATCCGGCTCAACTGCTAAGGTCATTAATCCCATAAGTGTAGTGTGTTTTTTATCGCTGGAAGTGGCGGTAATATTCCCCCTGGCGAGAACCGGCTCACATCTTTCCGTCAGCTTTCGGGCCAAGCAGGTGGGTGAAAAGATGCTCCAGTAATGTAAAGTGGATGCCGCTTATTGTTGAAGCAAAGTTTGAGCCAACTCGGAAGACCTACATACCTCAATGAAGGGGATTACAAACACAAAATTCAGTTAACGTCACAGAATTGATGTTTATTTATTTATTTATTTATTTATTTATTTTACGTAAAAAACAGTTAAAACTGCGTATGAAGTGCTATGGGGAAAAGTGAATTGTGTGCACATTTTTAAAATTCTGTGATCCCTGCATCAAGCCATATACTACTTAAATTTTGAGGAAAAAAAAACAAAAACAAAAAATGTTAGACTTTTGTTATAAACCGAAATTAATGGACAGGGATATATTGCCTATCCAGTTTCTGATTCCTTTCGGTAGGAATTCAAAAGTTTAAAATTAAATATGTTAATAAGTAAAATCTGTATTTCTAAATGATATTTATGTTAGATGATGATGCTATTTTAAATGATGTTACCAAAAAATAGGAATTATATAGTATACGGAATGTGGAATTATAAATATTTTTTTAAAATGAATTTTTAAAATATCATTTAAAGACTCATATGAGTTAATAAGTACGAGATAAGTTGTTAGAAATGTTAAAGGTAAATTAGAAAAGATTTGATCAAGCCATCCTCGTACACCAAATTACTTCAAAAAAGTGATCTTCATTCATATGTCAAACTAGAAGAAAATTATTTAAAGGAGTACGAGAACACAAAATAGTGTTGAGGAATCACCAAACAGGCAAAATTCCTTTATCAAACATAGATTAGAATTAGATCGTGATAACAAATTTGAAAATGTTCGCATTATAGACCAGGAGGAAAGTATTTATCTAAGAATAATTTCAGAAAATATCCAAATTTACTTCACCTCAGTATGAACTTATGACAGAAAGGACTCAAGTAGCCAACATATTTGACAATTTATTACATTAAATAAAACATAGTTATTAGTATCTCCAGCAGTTATAACAATAAACATTACATTCATACTCCAAAAAACACCTTTCCCAACCGCTCATTCCCTTCTCTCGTTTTCTCCCAACCTCCAAATTCAAATATATTTCTATCTCCAAATCCCGACCTGACTAGACACACACGTGCTACAATGCAGCTGACTATTCTTTCAAATGTGAAATTCTCCATGACGAGCACTGAAAATTGTATGACTGACAAGGTTGTATAGAAAAACAATTATTTTTATTTATTCATGAAGTATTAAGGGATGTTAAGTATATGTATTTAGGGGATAACTAATATATTACACAAATTTATGTATTTATTTATGTTTAACTCATGATTTAAAAATACTTTTAGTCTTAAGCTACATCATTTGTAAATTTTAAAAAAAGTATGTGAAATTTTTACTCAACCAGTCTTAAAATGTGTGAATGCGTAGTCTTCTATGGCCGGATTTTCTATTGTCTAAGCTATCCGGGATGAGCCGCGTCTCTGTCGTGGTAGCTGACGTTTCGGCCAACACGCTGTGGCCTTCCTCAAAGCGTACTGCTGAGGAAGTACGCACTGAGGAAGGTCACAACATGTTGACCGAAACGACAGTTACCTCGACAGAGACGCCGCTCATCTGGAATAGCCTAGATAACAATCTTAAAATATAGCCACTCAGTCAGTCCCGTGTTTACTCATATCTCCTGAAGATGATACCAAATCCAAGGTTTCGAAACATTGAGGATAATAAACCAAGGAACGTGAATAAACAAAATGAACAGCTTTTCTAAATTTATTTTAAAATAATTTATTAGTGTAACATCCAACAAAAATGTAAGTTTAGGATTGTCATTGTTAAAAACTGAACTATACTGAACGTAATTAAACGATTTATGGAACAGAAAAATTAATCGTGTCAAAATTATTAGTCATCTTGAGGTTGCCCAAATAGCACTCAACTACGCACTAATCGAAACGGTTAACTACAATATCTCCATCAGGTTTTGGCCCAGTTTCCCTGATAAGTTGAGCTAATGCTCAGATGGCCCCTTGCTTTGGTTCTGGACATTAAATGTAGCTTCACTATGTGTACGTCTTGTTTTTGGTTTGTTCTGCTTTTCTACTTTGTGGTAGGAGTAGAGCCGGCGGAATCATTTGCTATTTTGTTAGCAATAATATAAAATGAAATATGTAGTTTTTTTACCGATGCAAATAAGTTTTCTCTAGAGCAATAACTTTAGAGCGATAACTCTACAACGAACATTTTTTATTTTCAAATTTTTCTCACCTCGTTTTGTTGGTAGTTAGTTGTACACTTATGCATCATTCAACAATGTATAGTAGAAACGTGGAAAAGATATTCTGGAGCTCAATTAAACGCGCGCAGATTTTTATTTTCCCTCATATCTCACATACAGTTCTTACTGTTTCTTGGCGAAAATAAATCAAATGTGAACGAAATCAATATGAATATTATTTTAAGGAAGTGGCAAAATGAATAACCTTCTTTGAAAATAAAGTTATTCTGATTTTATCTTCTCAATTCCCTTCATTTTGGGATTTTATACAGTTATTTTTGCATTAGAATGTGAAAATGTTCTTGGTCTAACGTTTAACGCAACCGAAATTCAGATGCAATGAAAAAAGATGAAAATGGATGGGCGCACGGGAGTATACAAGGTAGCACGAAACTAAACAAAGCTGACGTTAGATAATGGCGCCTTGTTGAGATTATGTCTCAATGATGGATTGGAAGGGAGTGGTAGTCGGGAAAACTATACATAATCCAGAGGCAATCCATCTATCGCACAATGTTCTTGTCCATGCCTACATACTACATTATATGTATGTAAATACATGTGCGTCTAGAAGGTGTTATCTTTGCAGATACCGAAGGAATAAGAAATTTTATGTTGAATATTGGCAGAGGAACGGAATTCGAGCTTCTTCCTTCTACAAGGATAGAACTGCATCTATATTACAAACAAGTTAAGGGTTTTGATTTCCTGAAGATAATATACCATACTTCACACAGGTAATGTATAACATGTCTTTAATTATGCTCAGTAAAGCGTATTGGAGTATGAACGATCTTCTATGTATCAAATTAATTATGAAACTTTATTTCCTTATAACACTCTGAGAAATTGGATATCAGTTTTTTTATTTATTTCCACCTGTTCGGCATTTCTGCCTTTCAGGGATGTTAACATTTTACAACATAATTATTGTCATTCCTTCTCACGCTAATTGTCCTGATTGTTACAGGCTGTTTTCAGTGTATACTTTTTAAAAATAGACTATTCTGATGGGCAATATATTAATATCGTCTTTAAATGAAATATTCGTGATTTAATGTGTTACATTAATGGATGTTGGGAACTAATGCCGTTGAATATTTATGGAGGTCTGAATTTATCCTTGGGAAATCGTGAGCATATTCTGTTTGGTTTAGGGTAGTTTTTGCCAAGTTTGAAGATGGGCGTGGCTGGGGATCCTGAAAGAATCTCGAAAAACTTTTGAGAGGTTTTTAGTATGAATTCTTGTATTGGCTCTATTCGTAGTTCTCTGTGAAGTTGCTTGTTACTAATAAACCAGGGAGCCTTAGTAATTTTTCTTAAGCATTTATTTTGAATAATTTGCAGTTTTTCAATATGTGTTTTTGCTGCGTTACACCAAATTGGACAAGCATACGTGATTGTTGGTCGTATTATTGATTTATAAATTGAGGTTCCACATTCAATACTTAGAGCTGATTTAGAGTTTAGTAGGGATAAAGTTTAGCAATTTTTGCGTAAGTTTTATTTGAAATTGTTTTGATGTGATCTTTCCATGTTAATTTCGAATCGAGCATTAGTCCTAAATATTTAACTGAAGTTTGTTTGGGGAGCCATTTTATTATTGAATTTTGAATTTTAAGGGGGGGCGGAGTCGGTGGTTTTCGAAGTGTGAAGACTTTTGCTTGGGATTTATGCGAGTTTATTTTGATTCTCCACTGTTCCGACCAGGTGATGTAAGTTGTTAAGTCATTCTGAAGGTTGTCATAAGCGCTAAGTATATCCTCGTGGGCTGTGAATAAGGCGGTATCATCTGCGAATAGAGCAATTTCTGAATCAGCTGGCTTTGGGATATCCGATAAGAATATGCTGAAAAGTAAGGGTGATAGGCATGATCCTTGAGGGACACCGGCACTAGTTTGGCATTGACAAGAATACGTAGAATTGATTCTTACGAGGAAATGACGATCTACTAGAAAGCTGTCAATAATTTTATAGAGGTAGTTTGGTGTACCTAGACGTTGTAGTTTAAATAGTAGTCCGGGGTGCCACATTTTGTCAAATGCCTTTTCAATGTCAAGAAATATTGCTAATGTGTGTTTGTGTTGATGAAATGCATTAGCCATGAACTCTGAAAGTCTCAGGAGTTGGTGAGTTGTCAGTGTCTGTTTCTAAATCCAAATTGAGTATTAGGTATAGCCTTTATTTCTGATACATATTTATTTAACCGCGTATATATTAGTTTCTCGAATACTTTGCCAAGAGTTGGAAGTAAACTTATCGGTCTATAATTGGATGGATTTTGAGGATCTTTTCCTGGTTTCTTGAACGGGAGGATAATAGCAGTTTTCCAATTTTAGGAAAGTGCCTAGTCTTAGTGCCGAATTGAAAATGGCAGTTATAGCCGCGAGTGCCTTCTTGGTTAGTGCTTTGAGGGCTTTATTACTAATATTATCATAACCTGTTGACTTTCTAGATTTTAATTGATTGATTGTTTTTCTGACTTCGGAAGGTGATATAAACTTGATTTTTGTTGTAAATTGGATTTGGAGTGAAAGTTTCCTGAAAGTGTTTGGCTTTGTCTTTTCTGAGTATGCGATTTCTGAATCGCTTTTTAGAATTGAGTTTCTTAATTTTTTTTTTAAATTAAAAGTCTGCATTTTATTATTCTGGAAATTTTATTTAATTTTACCTTCAGGTCTGGTCTCCTGGTTGTTTGCCAATATCGCCTAAGGTTATGTTTAGTTTTGATTAGATTTGCTATTTTCAATGGTATTGGTTTTCGTATTTTAACATTTGCGTGACATTGTGTTGTTGATTGTTCAATTGTTTTCTGTATCGTTTGTGTTATATCCAGTACTTGCTTATCTAATTCATCATTGGTTTGAATATGACTAGGGTATATTATATTGGTGTCAATTAGCTCCTTAAATTTATTCCAATTAATTCGTCCCAATCTTTCATTACATTGTAATAATTGGGCCAACGGCGAATTGGAGCAGTTTATTTTGATAATTACTGGGAGTGATCCGAGTCTAGTTCGGGCAATACTGTTTGATTTAAGGGCAAATTGAAATTTTTTGTCAATACTATATCTAGTATATCCGGAATAACATTGCTGTTATAAGAATAGTGTGTTGGACACTGGGGGGCCAATATATGAATATCCTTGGATAGTGCGTAGGTAAATAATTTTGTACCGTGGTTGGAAGTGGTATTGCATCCCCATATTTGATTTTTACTGTTTAAATCGCCAGCTAATAATATGCTATTGGTTTTGTTTTTGAAGATTTCATTATAAGCTTTTAGCGGGAATTTTTTATTTGGTGGTTATGTTTTTATTTTTCTTGGTTTGGGAATTTACACCTCCTGAAGCCACTTCTGAGATTCTATCGTTTCTATATGTTTTGTAACCTGGTATTTTAAATTTTTCATTTAGCACTAAATGTGTTTCTGTAACACACGCAATATGGATTTTGTAGTGATGCATGAATTGTTCAAATATAATCTGTTGCCTTTTGATACCGTTTGCGTTCCAGTTCAATATTTTTAGTTCTTGAATTTTATTTGCTATTTTGAAGGATTGGCATCAGGACTGAACTATGTTATGGATTTGGGGTATTATAGCTGAGATTATTTGGTTTACTATTGTATTAACTAGTTGAATTACGTCAACTTGCGGTTGTGGGCTTGGAGGTGGCCGTGTTGTTTGCCAAGCTGTTAGTTTGCGTTGTGGGAGACCGGGAAAGTTTTCATTATTTAAAAGAATAGGAGGTTGCTCACGTGTTTCAGTTGCCTGGTGCGGTTTACCGAGATTTTTCTCTGAAAGGAATGCTGCCCGTGACCTGCGAACTTCTTGGTACACACGGCAGCCTCGATAATTTGCTGTGTGCCCCTCGCCACAGTTAGCACAAATCGGTTTGGAGTTTTTGGGAACGGTACATTTAGAATAGTGATGCTCACCATCACAACGAACACACCTGGAAGTTACATGACAATTAGCCTGAGAATGTCCGAATGACTGACAATTCCTTTAATATTATAATTTAATTAATTTTTTATATTGTAGATGATTTGCTTCTTCAGTCTCTGATAAGTCCATAGCACAAGTTTGCAGTGGTTGTCTTTGTTTATTATATAACCTACAAACTTTAATTACTGGGTAATTGAGCCTTTTGAATTCTTCATATATTTCACTTTCTTTAAGAGATTCTGGTACTCCCTTAAGCATAACTGTAAAGATTTTCGTCGAAGGGTCCCTATATGTATAAAATGACACTGATTTAACTTCACAAAATTTCTTATAGTTTCTAAAGTCGTCTATATCGGTGAAGAAAACCTTGATTCCAGTCTGTTGTGTTCTAGTGGAAAAGTCGTTTTTAGCTACTGACTTGATATCATCTAATATTATTTTATAGTTTTTACCTAACACATGTATGGGAGGTATTTTCACTACTGGGGTAACATTTATTGGTTCATTTGGGAGTTTCAACTTCCGTTAATATTTCATATCTGTTAGCAACTGGCACGCCATACCTATCGCGAGAATCGTAAGTTCTTTGTCTTTTAGCAGAGCTCTTTTCCATAATATTTGATTCACTACTTACATTTTTTTGAGTGGGTTGGCTACTTAGCTGTGATAGTGAAGAATGCTGGCTATGCGGAACTTGTTGAAGATTTTGATGTTGTTGCAGCTGAGGAATAATTATGCGTTGCTCATTAAGGTATTGTAGAAACTGTTTTTGTTGGTCTTGCATCATTTTCCATTGTTGCTCTGCCTGAAGTTGTCGGTTTTGTTGCATTTGCTGATCTTCTGCTTGTTGCTGAGCGGATGGATTACACTCGTCCATTTCAATATTTGAATTTTCACCACCGTTTGGATTGTTTAACGTGTCTAAAGCATTTTTAATTGCTTCCGCTGTTGAGACTGAACTTGGATTCATGAACACTGTGAAAGCGTGGAGGACACTAGCCTGCGCGCGTTAATCACTTGGTTGTCCACTGGGTAATGCTCTGGCCGAGACCAGAGCATATAGTTTTGAACACGTACTGATCGCACTTATTAAATTTTGTATTTAGCACTTTGTAAGTAATCGTTTCACTGCACTCGCCACTTCTAGCACTAGCAATGTGACCACTGCGATGTGAACTTAAGCTGCGGAGCGCGATATGAACGCGATAAGAGCTACCTCGGCCACGATGTGCTCGCCTCGGCGGCTCGAACTGGAAATGAGATATCAGTTGTGTTGGCAATGTTTCCGTAAAATAAATGTTTCAGAAGGAAAAGAAACTCAGCAAGGCTATATTCAGTTTTCATTTTACAGGTAATTTTTCATAGTTGTTTTGGAATGAGATAAATATAGATATAATAGAGATCCATAATAGATAAAAAGTTTCGCAAGTAGTTGTCATTTTGTTCCAATGCGTAATATCTAAAGCCACGAGTGGGTTTTTGATTTTTTTGATAATTTATTAGCGATCGTCATAATTAATGGTAGTTCGTAAGAGCGGATAAGAACTAAATTCACAAATATGCAAATTAATTCACAACAAAGCCTAACATAAATGATAAATGTGTTAAAGATTTGTTGATTTCTATTGAGGAGAGAAATACAATTTTTTCCTGCCAATGCATAGAACCATATCATCCCTGTATTGTCCACTACTGTGGCTGAATCTGGGAACGCTTTTCTTTCTAATGAAAGGTGACAAGTATTTTGTAACAGTACTTTTGATACAAGTTAATAGAAGTTAATAGTTAATAGAAGTTCTGCAAACAGAAACCCCTGATGTCTCAAAGTTCATTTTCAACTATTCAGACAAAATCCTTCCGCTTCCCCATAAAATAGAGTTGAGTAAATTAACACTTAAAACTGAAATATAATACGTTGTTTTGATAATAATTGTACTGATCGACTAAATTTAAATTATTTTATTTCATTAAGGCAATATTAATTAATTACGTACCTAATTGAGAAAATTTAAGCAAAATTGGCCTAACTCAGATCTGCCTCGAGATCAAGAGTGCCATCTACCTTCACCGCAGTTAGTCCATTCTGAAGGCAGGTAGTGACTGGAATAATTGTGCTCTCAATGCGTCAATTAAACTTTTATATACTATATTATATATAAGTCTAGACGTTCATATCATTATGATTTTTTTGTCCTCTGAAGCAGAAAATTGTAAGTAGCAATCTATTCATTCCTAAACTAAGATGCTCGAAACTGGATCTGATATGCAGCACATATTGTCTTTCCTCTTTTTGTGTCACAATTAGCATTATTGAGATTATTCATACCATGTGTGAGAAAATTTATATACGGAATACTCGTATCTTGTTTTCGTATCTATGTTTGTAATTCGTATTGAATCAAAATGAGCTGTTTAAGTATTTGAATTTTCAGAGAATTTCATTTCTAGTTCTTCTTTTACCACAATAATATTTTTTTCCGACGAAGTGAAGTGGGCCGCAAGCTTCGGTTGGCAGGTGCATGTGTGGGCACGACCTCTCCTCCATCTGAATTTACGTGAGAGCATTTGAACTGCATTCTTTATGTACGCGAATCCGAAATTCGCAGAAGGATTCGCAGCCATTAGAATACATGACATTTGGTTTTTAAAACTGGATCGCTCGTTGAAATGCATATCATCTTCATAATTTTATGAGAATCGCTCTTGCAAACTTCGATTCTCAAAGAAATATTGTGTCACTGATGATGAAATTTTTCATTCTACGAGACATAGTGGAAGTTCTTGTTGTCTTAAAAGAAAAAAATATAGAATTTTCACTTCAAATTATTATCATAAAAAATAGTGGTACTACAACCAAACACACTTTCTCGCGTTAGCGTATTTGCAACTTTTGAAAATTTCGAAAATTCAGAGAGCTTAATGGAAATCAAACCTGTGCTATTGTTTCAAGCCCCCTTTACTCAATCAGAGGAAACATTCCAAATATTTGGAGACATCTGAAAATGTTAAATCTCCATGTAACTTATCTCAAAAATGAAAATCTTCACTCCAGATTCGTAGGTCCGATTCCAAGTTCGATCATATCTATAGAGGAATATCAATTTTGGAGAATATTGTCTAAATGGTTTGGGTCTACTGTCATCACATGCGGGTAGACGGACGGGCATACAGACACTTTGCCATAAAACAATTTTTCAGTATCTAGAAAGAAAGAGAGAAAGAAGGAAAAAGAGCAATAGGGAAAAAGAAAGAGAGGCAGAGAAAGGGAGGGAGAGAAAGAGAGGGAGAGAGAGAGAAAGAGAGTGAAAGAGTGAAGTGAATGAACGGTGAAGGTGGCGCAATTATAATTATTTCCAGATATAATGTTAGGAACTAAAGGAAGCGAGTGGGTCTACAACTCATCCTTTACAAGTAAAATTGAAGTGTTCGTCGATTATTTCAAAATAACTACCTTTTGGGGAGGAAATTTTCAGGAGAGCGAAAACTAAGTTCCCAAAAGACAGGGCAGTATGCATCAGCATGTAAAAAGCACGAGCCCCTGCAGAGGCATCTGCTGCCTAATCATCACATTATGTGGATAGGAGCTGCTACATGCGGTTTATGATAGAATATCCCCAAAATGCTACTTAAAAGTATGTCTGAAGTTTATGTGATTCTTCACTCTTCAGTTTTAAATAACTGATGCACTGCAGACCACAAAATGCTTCTGACATTATGTGTAACAAGTAATTGCTTGTGCCTAAACAAACAGAAACGATTAGAGACATCGAAACGATAATGACGATAAATAAATGCATCGTAGAAAGTATCGATACAACAATAGTTACAATAAATCTTAAACTTAAATAAAACTTTAAAAAATACTTTCCAAAATCCTGCTAATTTGTAATTAAAGTTTCGGTCTCTAGTTTCCTATAGGTCCTGTGCGACAGATAGAAGTGGTATATTTCACATGAATTCTGTAGGACTATTGCCTTATATCTCATAATTACCTGCCTCCTCGAGATTGTATCGTAAAGTTTGATAAATGAAGCAAGATAATAACCAGCTTTTTGAGAATATTATTACTACTGGTTTAATGATATGCCATCAAAAAGATTTCTCGGAAATAATGCGTCCATAGCAATACAAAATGAAAGAACGACCAGATAGCAAGAAAATGTGTTGTTATTGGAACGGCATCTGACGTTACAATTCATTGTTTGAGTGAGCGTGATTGGAAGTAACGACAAATAGCTCTTGTACGTTTGTGAAGGAAATTGAAAGAATTAAATGTAGACTTTTTGCATAGCGTAAAGCACCTTAACTGATATGACATGCGCAGGAGATACGAAATGATGATACATGATATATATGAGAAACTCGAAATGTGCATGCCCAGGAGTTAAGAATTGGTGTGCGCCAAAGTCATAGACATATAATTAATATAGTCTAGCGACTGACAATGAAGAACTCTTTTTGAAACCGGACGATTGCGTCCGCCGCCGTATTGTGTCACTAGAGTTTCGCTCAAAGGCATATAATGCTATATGTCAACGGTTTCCAAGAAACGTTATAATTCTAAGTTTTCAATACATTGCTGTTGAGAAAAACTGGTATATTAAATGGAAAACAGATTAAGGATAAAAAACAATTGATGTCAAGGTTTTTTATTTTTTATTTAATGAAACCAACACTGTCCGTCAGTGTCTGATAGTCATGACGATGGTAAATGCTACATTTCAAAATTACAAAGTCGAGGGATTCTCTTGAAATATACTTGAAATAAGGTGTTTAACTGAATTAACCTTCTTAATGATACATCTCCAACTTGAAAGCAACGAGAAGTACTACAACAAAAACCCTGATTATCTTTATTGGTCTCACTAAATTCCAGATCAGCATCTGTTACGTTTCGAAGATATAATTTCTTGGTGTATATGGTTTTTATGGCGTCTTCCAATGTTTCTGCAGATATTGTTGGGCTGGAAAAATGTAGGGGACAATCTTCTTTTCTGGCCGGTAAAATCCATAACGTATGGACAAAAACGTCAGTAAATAGATGAAGTAGATACAGGTAATCAGTTTTCCCTTCTACTGGCTAGTCCATGCTTTTATGAAATCTCGGATTGGAAATTATTGAAAATTCAAAATGAAACGATAATGCATTAGAGCAAATACTGAATTACAAAATACACTACAGGGACATTGGTACACATAAACTAACTTCTTTTCCCATCAAATTTTAATTAGTAAGCATACTCAAACAATCTTAACAGAAATAATAATCAACTGACACTGAAATTTCATAATAAAATTGCCAATGTCGTGAGCACAAAGCACGAAAAGATAATACCAAACGTGTGTTTTGAAATTTCAATTTCTTTTCCCTTGTGTCGCAAATTTGAAAAATTACATACACACACAATAAAACTATTCACAATCATAATATAGATAATTCAGCAATTGCCAAAACCCAAAGGAAATTGATTAAAATAAAGAAAGAAGCAGACATCGATTTGAGAATCTATTGCTGATAGCAAAGGAAATTCTGAAATGGGAAAAACAATAAATTTGGCATTGAAAATATTAAATTGTGTTTCACTATTCTTTGTGCTCTACTATTCTGTCATGAATTATGAATATGGGAGTGTGATTTCGTCATTATCAACAGGTTATAACTAATATCTAACTACACTTTTAGAAGTTAGAAACAATAAAGTGTTTTAAAATAAGCAAGAAATATGTATCATTCTACTTCATTTGCACTAAAATAGCTATAAAATAAGCCATTTTTATTACATTTTATTTCTCCAATAACTATGAATACTAGATCATTACTTCCTTATTCATCAGTAAAATAAATGTCTAATAATAAAAATGTCCTTAGTTGATATTCCAGAAGTTAAATAGCAGTACTTTCTCCCGTATAGCACGCCTTTGTAATACATTGAAGAACCTATTCATACCCACCCATGTTCTTCATTTACTCGAAATAGAAACTAGGTCAAACTGCAAACTGTAATGTTCAAGTTAAAGTATCTTTTGTGTTCATCTGACGTATTTAACAACGTTCCGAGGGGAGTATTCTGCGAATGGTAAATTTCCACGTGAACGCTTACACGCTATAAACACACTCCCTAGCTGGTATTTAGAGCGTTCTCATCACTAATGGTGGCAGAAGCGTCGGCGTTTGCTGGAGCCGCGTTGTCGAGGGGCGGAGGCAGGGGCGGGTGCGAAGGCAGGTCAACAGAAGCAACCCGGCGCTGGGCTTGGGGGGGGGGCGGGCGGGGGGGGAGGGGGAGGTGGGGGCGGGGCCGGAGACGGGGCGCGCCGACGTCTTCTGGAGTTGGCGGCACGATGGGACCCCTGTCGACTCTCCGCCGGCACCTCCTCCGTCCTCCGCCTCTGCCTTGCACCCCGCCACCGCCCTCCGTCCGCCACGGGTTGGCGGGCGCTTGTCAACAAAACGTGCGTGCTATAGCTCCGACGCACCGCTTCATCGCTTCATCCGCGCAGCTTCCTATTCAGGTCGGCGGCGGGAGCGGCGGCGGGGGCGGGGCCGGGGGCGGGGGCCGGGCCGGGGCAGGGACATCGGCGTCGGGGGCGGCGACGGGCGCGGAGGGGCGCGCGCGGCTGCGCCTGGCGTCACGGCGCTGTGGGCGAAGGCGGCGGCCGCCGCGCGCCGCTGTAGCCCTACGAGCGGCTGTCACGCGAACAATGGCACTTGTCGAGGAGGACGCGGGGCGGGGACACGCAGGCCCCTGCGCGGCGCAGCACGGGCGCAGCCCTAGCGCAGCCCCAGCGCAGCACGGGCGCAGCGCGAGCGCAGCCGGGAGTCGCAGCCCTCGCGCGCAGACACTCGGAGCCCGGAGGCGGAGGCGGCAGAGGGGTTAGCGGCGGGGCGCGCGAAATGACGGCGAGAGACGTGCGAGTAGCGGTGGCTGGCGAAGAGGTGGCGGTTAGAGAGAAGGCCGCATGAAAGGACATCATGTAATTGTGTTGGCAGAAATGAAAGAGAGCGGACGTGGTTGGGATCTAAATGAAATCAAAACTCTGCAAGTTTGAAATGGATATTTTGATTTTTCGGTGTACTTTACAAGAATCCTTAAAAAATCAAAACTTCCATAAAACGGCTCCATTCATTTATAAAATTTTGTCTGTGGTTGGCGTAAAACGCTTAAAAGAATGTTGTACGTCACATTTTCTGCTCAAAGATAGATCTTGAAGTAAGGTTATTTACAATTTTTCGAAAATATGGATATTTTTCGAGTAAATGTTTCGGGGAATGATGACTATTCTTAAACAGTTATTTTCTAAAATACGGCTCAAAACTTCTTTAATTTTTTTCACAGATTGAACAAAGGGCACTTAAAAATAGCGCAGGTCTCATTTTCGTCTGAATTTTCGATAGTTGCGTAAGTGTGAGTGACCTTTCTTTTTAAGTTTCCGGAAAAGCTGGCTTTCCCGAGCGATGCGAAGTATATCGATAATGTGCTTGGTCTGCTGACTCGGGGGACCTGTCTCGAACCTCGGCGCTGAGAAAAAGATTTTGCTGGTTGGAAACAATTTTGCAGAAACATGTAGTATTCTAATATTGCATAGTCGTTAGAAATAATGCGAGAAGTATGTAATGTTGTAGCACCACTAGCTAAAATAAAGAAATAAACAAAAATGAGAAGAAAAATTCAAATAGAATGAAAATATAGGCGACAGTGTTGTTCTCAAAGTATTAAATAAACTATAAGGAGAACCACTTGTTGAACATTACACTCATCTAGAGGGTAGTAGAAGATAAACATGATTTACGTGATCATAACATAGTGGAGAGCTAGATAATAATATCATTGTTCCATGAATCCGACGAAGATGATATCATCAGAGATGGTGGAAACAGCACAGCGAAGGATTGAAAAATAGTTACGTGTGGAATAGAGTATTACAACAGTGGATGTCGTGTTAGTTGCCTTTGACCTTCAATGAAGAGAGGACTAAAGCGTCACAAGAAGACGTGCGAAGAAAGTGCAGAGATTTTAAGGAATAGCTTGACGGATGATTCAACTGCCACAAATGATTAACTGGTTCCGCCTTCTCTTCCCTCTCCCCTTACCATTTCCTCTCTGTTTTCCTACGTATCTCTTTTTTTAACTTCTCTCTAACGTCATGACGTATCTCAAGATTTCCTTATCTACTTTAAAAAATACAAAACATTGTTACGAAAAGTCATAAAGCAGGCTAAAATAATGAAAAACGATCAGGATATTTTGAACTCAAATAATAAAACAAAAGCAATGTGGAATATAATAAACAATACTACCAAATCAACTAGAAAACCCGTAGAGAATGTTGTTTTAAAATATAACGATATAAATGTGAACGATCCGGCAACAGTGGCTAGTCTCTTTAACCAATACTTTTCGAGAATTGCTGCCGATCTCACTAAGGGTCTTCAGGCACAAAATTCAAAAACAAACAGTTCACCCAAAATTTTAGACACAATGTTCGTTTCCGAAACTTCTTCCTACGAAATTCTCAAAATAATCGGTAAACTAAAAAATAAATATTCGTCCGGTTTAGATGAATTCCCGGATTCTTTGTTAAAGACTTGTGCGTATGCCATTATACATCCGTTAACTCACATATTTAATGCATCTTTATGCACTGGGACGTTTCCAGATATTTTCAAAACAACTAAAATTAAGCCGCTTTTCAAAAAAGGCAACAAAAATGTAATTCAAAATTATCGGCCCATTTCTCTTCTATCAGGTTTTTCAAAAATATTAGAGACTTTTTTACGTACGAATGGAAACCTTTCTCACTAAACACGACGCGCTTTCAGATTGCCAACATGGATTTAGAAAATCAAAATCAACGGAAACAGCTATATTTTCTTTTCTTAAAGATGTCGCCTCATCATTAGATCAAAACGAGGCACCTATTGGATTACTTTTGAATTTGAAACTGTAACCTTTGATTTTAATCAAATTACCTTCATATGGAATTCGTGGTATTGCTCTAGATTGGTTATGTTCGTACCTTAAACAACGATCTCAGAGAGTTGAAATACCTTACTGGAATGATGGAACATTACGTACGCACCTTTCCGACTCTTTGCCCGTTGCATGTGGAGTTCCTCAAGGATCGATTTTAGGCCCTATTCTGTTCCTACTTTACGTAAACGATATGCCGTCGACGATTCGAAACGGAAGAACGGTTCTCTTTGCAGATGATACGAACATCCTTTGCAATAAAGAAACAGTAAATAGTACAATATCAGATGTTTCAAATTGGTTCCGAAATAACAAATTAATAGTAAACGAAAAGAAAACGGTTTTAATGCAGTTTTCCATTTCAAATATACAATTCTGTGCTCCATTGAAAATGAACAGTGTACCATTGACTGATGTTAAGGCAACAAAATTTTTAGGTCTCTCAATTCAGTCAAACCTTAAATGGAACGTCCATTTAAATGAATTGAACACACAATTAAGTTCTTTATGCTACGCGTTCAGAATTCTTGCAAATTCAGTCAGCCTCCATACTGCTCGTTGTGTATACTTCTGCAATGTTCATTCCGCCTGAGATATGGCATAATATTCTGGGGAAATACATCTGATAGCTCCCAGACTTTTATATTACAAAAACGAATTGTACGAATAATAACCAAATCCCACCCACGTGATTCATGTAAGCCTCTCTTCATTAATCTAGGGAAATTCTACCATTACCGTGTCTTTTATTTACAACACTTTGCCAGATGAAAAATGCCGATGTCTATTACTATAACACTCGACGTAGAAATCATATTCATCAGGTGACAGTATCAACAGCTCATTACAAAAAATTCACATACAATACATGTACATTATTTTACAACACTTTGCCAGATGACATTAAACGATTAAATTCAATAGAAAAGTTTAAATCCCAAGTGAAATCGTTTCTGCTGCATAACTGTTTCTATACAATTAGAGACTATACTGAGCATAACAAGAAAATTAACATTAATTTTAACATTGATACATAATGCATTATTTACCATTTGGACTGTATAAATGAGTATAAACAACCTGTAACAACTACTGTACTACAGCTTCCGGGTCAATGACCCCCATCTCGATCATGTTTTTCGTCCAGTTTCCCTGATCCATTGAGCAAATGCTGAGATGGCCCCTTGTTTTGCTTCTGGACATAAATGTAACTTCATTTTCTGTGCACGTCTTCTAGAATTCAGTGGGAAATACAATTATTCAATTTATCGTTTCCATGTTGTCGCGGCAGGAAGTAATAAGAGCCAAAATTTATTGCTTATTTATCTTTGAATATAGATTTTATTACATGGGAGTTTTTTTGTTTTTTTTTCTCCCTTTCAAAATTTTTATTGCTTATTTATCCTTGAAAATAGATTTTATTACATGGGAGTTTTTTGTTTTTTTCTCCCTTTCAAAATTCAAAATTTATTGCTTGTTTATCCTTGAAAATAGATTTTATTGCATGGGAGTTTTTGTTTTTTTCTCCCTTTCAAAAAATCAAAATTTAAGTAGTGTATGACTAAGTGTAGGGATCACAGAATTTTGAAAATGTGCACACAATTCACTTTTCCCCATAGCACGTCATACGCAGTTTTTAACTGTTTTTTTTGACGTAAAATAAATAAATAAAATAAATAAATAAAAAAAACAACAACTCCTAGCTCTCCTCCTCGTCACACTCCATCCCACCCCATTCTCAATCCTTCCTCTTTAGAGTCCTCCTTAGCACAGAAGAGGAATTGCCAACGTCCATTCTACTCCATGCTTTCTCCAGCTATCTCCTCCACAACCACCATCATCATTCACCAGCACAATTTTCCTACTTCTATCCCATCGTTGCCTTTTCATGAACAAAGCCATCGCCGTTTCGTTCCCTCCCTCCGGAACAATCAATAACTACTCTTCTCTACAGTGCCCTTTATTGCCCAGGCCACATGCCCCCTCCAACCTTCTTCGTCGTCTTGCGAGGGCCACGGAGCCGCTGCCCATTGAAGTGTCACAGCCGTCTCTTCGTCCGCAAATCTACGCTGTCATCCCCTTCACCTCCAATACCGCCGTATCCAGTTCGAGGAAGCTGTGGATAGTGTCGTTGCCATTGATGCGAATTTCAACATCTCTGCCTTTAAGCGACATCGCCTCCAACTCCTCAGCTCTTGCTTTTTCTGCCATGTCATCCGTCCCTTTCTCTTTGCCGTAATTTGCAGACGCAATCGTCATAAACGTATCATTAGAATCGTCTCTTCAACTTCTTTCTCCCAGTAGTCTTGGTCATGATCGATTAATTGATTATTTCGTGATTCTGGGCGCGTTAACTACTATGATCATAATTAAGTGTAGAACATGATTTTATCGCTGGATATAGCGGTGTACTTCCTCCGCTCGATCGTGAGATCCAGCGCCCACCTAAACGTGGGCTTGCGAGGTTTTCTCAATCCGAGTATCTCCCACCACTGAGGCACCGCCCTAGCCGGGACGTAAGTGAAGGTGTGTGTAAGTGAAGGCGCGTGTAAGTAAGAGGGTGATGTTTGGACAATGAAGGAGCAAAGATCGTGCATGGTACATGGCCCATTTCTTAGGGTACTGCTCCGGCATTTACATGGCGTTGATTGAAAAAAAAGCTGAAAACTATCGATTAGAGCAGCTGACCGCTAGAATTCTCCTCCAGACAGCGACTGAATTCGACCTAGCGGTCAGGCTAGTGACGAAAATCTTTCTACCGTCGATCTGGAACCCTAGCGGATCACTCAGTCTTAGATACTGCAAAGACATCAGTTGATGTTTTGAGCTACGTCAACCGATGCAATGTTTATCTTCTTCACCTCTATCCACCATAACGATTCCTCTCTAACATTCATCTTTACTATTAAATATTCATTCACATTGCCCTCGCAATCGCCCCACCTTTGCTCTCTTTCCCAACGGCACACACTACAGTTCCCCCTCACAAGGTCCCCAAATTCCCCCAACGGTCTCCAAACGCACGCCCGCTCCACCGCTACGAGGGCGGACGGCGATCTCCCAAGCGGCGGCATGGCGGGCCCGTCGCGTCGTGTCGCCCGCTTCCACTCGGCAGTTCTCCGCCGCCCCAAATCCCGCCGTCTCCCGCGCCGCCTCACCGCCGCGCGCACAATAGCGCTCTCAGATGACGCGCGTCTGTTTTATTGGGCGTCCGCAGGTCCGCAGCCGCCGCCGCCGCCGTCGCTCGCAGGCGCGCTCTCTGCGGCGACGCGGGCCGTCGGCCGCCGCCCCCGCCCCCGCCGCCGCCCCGCCGCCGCCGCCGCCGCCGCCGCCGCCGCCGCCGCCGCCGCCGCCGCCGCCGCCGCCGCCGCCGCCCCCGCCGCCGCGCCGCCCCCGCCCCCGCCGCCGCCGCCGCCGCCGCCGCCGCCGCCGCCCCCGCCGCCGCCGCCGCCGCCGCCGCCGGCCGCCGCCGCCGCCGCCGCCGCCGCCGCCGCCGCCGCCGCCGCCGCCGCCGCCCGCCGCCGCCGCCCGCGCCGCCGCCGCCGCCGCCGCCGCCGCCGCCGCCGCCGCCGCGCCGCCGCCGCCGCCGCGCCGCCGCCGCCGCCGCGCCGCCGCCGCCGCCGCCGCCGCCGCCGCCGCCGCCGCCGCCGCCGCGCCGCCGCCGCGCGCCGCCGCCGCCGCCGCCGCCGCCGCCGCCGCCGCCGCCGCCGCCGCCGCCGCCGCCGCGCGCCGCCGCCGCCGCGCCGCCGCCGCCGCGCCGCCGCCGCCGCGCCGCCGCCGCCGCCGCCGCCGCCGCCGCCGCCGCCGCCGCCGCCGCCGCCGCCGCCGCGCTGCCGCCGCCGCCGCCGCCGCCGCCGCCGCCGCCGCCGCCGCCGCCGCCGCCGCCGCCGCCGCGCCGCCGCCGCCGCCGCCGCCGCCGCCGCCGCCGCCGCCGCCGCCGCCGCCGCCGCCGCCGCCGCCGCCGCCGCCGCCGCCGCCGCCGCCGCCGCCGCCGCCGCCGCCGCCGCCGCCGCCGCCGCCGCCGCCGCCGCCGCCGCCGCCGCCGCCGCCGCCGCCGCCGCCGCCGCCGCCGCCGCCGCCGCCGCCGCCGCCGCCGCCGCCGCGCCGCCGCGCCGCCGCCGCCGCCGCCGCCGCCGCCGCCGCCGCCGCCGCCGCCGCCGCCGCCGCCGCCGCCGCCGCCGCCGCCGCCGCCGCCGCCGCCGCCGCCGCCGCGCCGCCGCCGCCGCCGCCGCCGCCGCCGCCGCCGCCGCCGCCGCCGCCGCCGCCGCCGCCGCCGCCGCCGCCGCCGCCGCCGCCGCCGCCGCCGCCGCCGCCGCCGCCGCCGCCGCCGCCGCCGCCGCCGCCGCCGCCGCCGCCGCCGCCGCCGCCGCCGCCGCCGCCGCCGCCGCCGCCGCCGCCGCCGCCGCCGCCGCCGCCGCCGCCGCCGCCGCCGCCGCCGCCGCCGCCGCCGCCGCCGCCGCCGCCGCCGCCGCCGCCGCCGCCGCCGCCGCCGCCGCCGCCGCCGCCGCCGCCGCCGCCGCCGCCGCCGCCGCCGCCGCCGCCGCCGCCGCCGCCGCCGCCGCCGCCGCCGCCGCCGCCGCCACCGCCGCCGCCCCCGCCCCCGCCGCCGCCGCCGCCGCCGCCGCCGCGTGCCGCCTCCGCCGCCGCCGCCGCCGCCGCCGCCGCCGCCGCCGCCGCCGCCGCCGCCGCCGCCGCCGCCGCCGCCGCCGCCGCCGCCGCCGCCGCCGCCGCCGCCGCCGCGCGCCGCCGCCGCCGCCGCCGCCGCCGCCGCCGCCCCCGCCGCCGCCGCCGCCGCCGCCGCCGCCGCCCGCCGCCGCCGCCGCCGCCGCCGCCGCCGCCGCCGC
Organism: Teleogryllus oceanicus; assembly: GCA_964035755.1. NCBI lineage: Eukaryota > Metazoa > Arthropoda > Insecta > Orthoptera > Gryllidae > Teleogryllus > Teleogryllus oceanicus. Next base: position 107,027,495 of record CAXIVR010000001.1, read on the forward strand.
CGCCGCCGCCGCCGCCGCCGCCGCCGCCGCCGCCGCCGCCGCCGCCGCCGCCGCCGCCGCCGCCGCCGCCGCCGCCGCCGCTGCTCGCCGCGCCGCCGCCCCGCCGCCGCCGCCGCCGCCGCCGCCGCCGCCGCCGCCGCCGCCGCCGCCGCCGCCGCCGCCGCCGCCGCCGCCGCCGCCGCCGCCGCCGCCCCGCCGCGCGCCGCCGCGGCGCGCCGCCGCGCGCCGCCGCCGCCGCCGCCGCCGCCGCCGCCGCCGCCGCCGCCGCGCCGCCGCCGCCGCCGCCGCCGCCGCCGCCGCCGCCGCCGCCGCCGCCGCCGCCGCCGCCGCCGCCGCCGCCGCCGCCGCCGCCGCCGCCGCCGCCGCCGCCGCGCCGCCGCCCCGCCGCCCCCCGCCGCCCCCCCCGCCGCCGCCGCCGCCCGCCCCGCCGCCGCCGCCGCCGCCGCCGCCGCCGCCGCCGCCGCCGCCGCCGCCACTGCCGACGAAGGAGTCGAAATTCGAGCGGCGGCGGGCGTGCTCGCTTACGAGAGTCTGCCGTCGTGAATTATTACGCAAAGCGTTCGCCACGCTTTCGTAAAAATATTCTATGGCTCTCCACTTTCTCTATTGTGACAGAAATCTTATTGCGTGTAGGCAATCCCCTTTCCTTTCTCGTCTAAACCTTAGAGAAAGTGATGTAATGCTGCAAAGGAAAGGGTCAATATTGTGAGAGAGAAATCCAGCAGGGGTGTCCCCGATACCGAATGTTTTCTTTCTTCTATACGTAGCTAATTCTCTTCTTGTTTATATAGTGAAGTCAAAATACTTTTTACAAGTAGCTACCAAAAGTAAACCAAAAGGAAAGAAGGGCTTCTTTTGAAGTAATAGATTGTAAATAACTGGAAAATGTCGATAATGTTTATAAGTTGATATATTCCGTCTTGTTTGTTGTTAATTGTTTTTTGTATCAAAATATCAAGAACGTCAATTAATAACAATACATATTTTGCTATAATGTTTTTACCAGCATAATTCACCATTTATTACTATTTGATCCTGTCTTACATTACCTCGTATTATTTTTCCAACGTTAGTTACTCTCTTAATTTGTTTCCTCGTCAAATATAAAAGGAAATCTCAATTAAAATGTTCGTTTTCCACATATATAATACACAACAAGTTTAAAAGTGCACTAAATATAATAAATTGGATACACTAGAATCTGTAAAATTCAATGCATTTTTCTCAGTTTTAAATCAAACTCATGGCAATTTTTTGACCCTCCAAACATTTTCTAGTTTGATTAATAGAACTCCAAAAATTGTTTCTGGTTTCCTAAGGGCACGTAGTGTAAGTAATTTTCAAGCTATATTCCTGAAAATCATAATTATAATAGATTAATTTATGACTTTTAGAGTTAGAATATTCGTAATGGGACTTTCAGCTTCAGTTTCGAATCTCTTGAAAAGAGAAAAACTAAGTAATAATAGCTTATAGTTTCCGACATTTCATTCGAGACAATCGTCGTTAACCCAATTTACCTCAAACAGTTTCGGCGATTAGTGAGGCTAAATCTTTCTCTCCTTTGTTGTACAACAACAAAGTCATCTTGCAGCTGTTTATTGAACTCCGAGTGCCGTACAAATCGTGGCAGGTATATGTAACAAGACTTGAAGTGGAAGAGGGAATGGTAATCAATTGCGAAAAGCATTGATGAAACGAGGATCAAAATGTGTGTTTTCGTATTGAGTGAGAGAAAAAAGGTTCTCATTTTATTCGATGAGAGATAGCTAATTTAGTTCATAGATATATGAAGCGTTCACGATAGAAACGAAACGTGCCCACATTACAACATATATAATAAATTATGCCAAACAAGTCTACACAGAGGGGCATAAAGATAATAATGATAATGATAATAATAATAATAATAATAATAAAATATAATTGTCTTTATTAGTGACGAGTGTCAGACAATAAGGCCTACTCTTCTACCTAACCACTCTCATGTATTTACATTTAAAAAACTAATATCTTTGTTTTAAAATAAAAGAAAATCAAAAATCACCTGGCAACCATTTTGTTGCCCAGATGTTTCTATTTTGCTAACATAAATTAAATTCTGGTTTATTTACAATTAGCTCAGGAAAGATAGGGGTTTTGAACCATTTATAAGACGCCGTACACACAAAACACCGAAAATGTAGTGCCAGATATGAAATTACCTTCAGATGTGTATCAAATATTCAAGATGAAAATTTGAACAGAATTTTCCTTATTATACTGTGCAAAAACGGTCATAGTTAACGGTTCAATATTATACTGTCCGCAACACAAGCTACGTTGCAACATATTATACCAACGTGAATTACGCAAAAACCACACGTCTGAGCCTTCGTCCTACAGTTACGATTCTTTGGCCGTAATCTTCAATATAATATTGATTATTTCATGTTTCCGGGCGCGTTAACAGCTATGGTCATTACTGCCGTAAGCACAGTGTGTGATGAGCCACCCTCGGAGCTGACTGGCTTCAGCGTATTCCTAAGGTGACTCGTCACTTTGAGTACTGCGATTGATTAGGTGACACGGAAAGTTGAGGAGAAGGGGGAGGGCGGCTTACTCAGAAGACGTTTTCCGTAACAATGCACCATTTATTAATAATTAAAGGAGAGACGGGGAACGATGGATTCAAGGGAGATACTTGGGAGTCGAGATTACTGATGACGGACTCTTACCCCATCTCCCCGTGGACCAGGCGTTACGGCGGGGGCGGCAACAGCAGCGGCAGCACCCTGGGAGCGTGTCGTCACCATCCTGAGAGTCGTCTGGAGTCGGAATCGGCAGTCGGAGAAGCAAGTCCGTTCTTCCGCACGTCACTGCTCGTCACTGCTCGTCACTGCCCGTCACTGCTCGTCACTCTCCGCCACTCTCTGCTACTGCCTGCCATTCTCCGTCAGTCTCCGCCACTCTCTGTCAGTCACCGCCATCCTCCGTCACTCTCTGCCACTCTTTGCCACTGTCTGCCATTCTCCGTCAGTCTCCGCCACTCTCTGTCAGTCTCCGCCATCCTCCGTCACTCTCTGCTACTGCCTGCCCTGCCGGGCCCGTTTGTATTGGGCCGACTTGCATTCGGCAGCGTTTTTTGGAGGCCGCTGCCGGAATGTTTTGCGACGCTGCGTGCCGCTTGCCTTGCGCGTTTTCCTGGCGCGGGGTGATATGGTAATGGCGGTTCGCCACAAGTGCCATCATCACCACGGGAGGTGGTGATGATCTTCCGGATGATGAGATCAGGCGCAGATCTTCACGTTGGCTTGTAGGGTTTTCCGTAATCAGGTATCTCCCACCAGCGCGGCGCCACCCCTGCCGGGACAATCTCTAAGCTCCCGACTGGTCTCACGTCATGTTTGATAGTGTAGTGCTTGTAAGTGTAAGTGTGTGAAGGAAAGGTGGTGAGGATATGACAAAGAAGTGGCAAGAGAGATCGCGCGCGGTCTGTGAGCCGTTTGTTAAGGTACTTCTCCGTCTTCCTCCTGGTTTAATCAGAGAAATCACGGAAAACTACCGATCAGAGCAGCCGACCTCTAGAATTTGCCTCCAGACAGCGATTGAATTCGACCAGCTCCAGCTAGTATAGAAAGAGTCTGTCACCGTCGGGACTCAAACTTTAGAACCTCCAGGCCAGGGGCACTGCAGTAACATCAGTTTAATGCCCTGAGCCACCAAAGCCGGTGCAAAACAAGATATTTTGAAACTCGGTAGTAATAATAATAATATGAAGGTTTTTGCAGAAATATGAAGATTTTCGAAAATTAAGTGATATTCATATTCTGAAAAATGAAATTACTTGGAACATTTTGTCTCTAAATAAACACTTAGCAATGTATCCATGTCTGTATCGTCCTATATCCATGCCAGAATATCAGGCATATGCAGTGTAAGGTGCAGTTCAGGTCCTGTCATTTGAATTTGTTTTCCAGTACTAATAATAATTATTATTACATCAATTATTCATAATATGCTGAATGCTGCATAGACCCGACTAGTTACATTAAAAAGTCCCATTAGAGTTCTAAGCTTTTCGATCTCTCCATCAATATCCAAAGACATTTCGTGATTTGCAAGATCTTAAGTAATTCCGTGATCAGGAAGTGTGTTCCTTCATTGAGAACCTATTCCATCGTTATTAAAAAAGAAATAATGAAAAACAATGAACGTTAAATCAATTGAAGACAAACCTAATTTTTTGTTGTGAGACTATTAATTCTTTGAAAAACTAAACATTCTCTAAGAAGCAGGGATATTTTTGTTTATTTTCATGAAATATGGTTTTGAATTTATTTTTTATTGTTTACTACACTGTCAGTAATTACATTAAATTTAATTTAGGCTGTATATTAATATTAATGTAGTACATGCGTACATTAAACTCAATTTTAAACGTACATTAAATTTAATGCACATGTGAATTAACATTTCTGTACGTGTGCATTAAATTTAATGTAATTTATATTAATTTTAAAACCATATTTTTAACAAACTAGATTCAAGATGAAGTTTGTTTTAAAAAAGTAATTTCAAAATAGATTACGCAACTTTTATGTTTATTAATAATAAAGTAAAATTAATTATTTTAAATCAAAATGGATTTTAGCTTAAAATAGCTTCAAAATAATATGATTACTACTAGTCACAACGTATCCTCAATGTAGAAATAAAGCCTGTTTTGCGAAAGTTTATAATTTTTTAAAAGATACTTTGAGTTAAATCTAAAAGTTGAAATTTTTGATTAAGTTTGGTATCATAGCAATCTACTATGTGTGCAATTTTCAGATTTTTATCTGGGCTCCCAACAGAGATATTACAGTTACAAATTTGGAAAAACTCGAAAATTCCAATTTTTAGGAGGGTGTAATTTTCAAGGGGTACGTTACTTACCAATGATACTTTTACAAAAAGTAACTATACTGTTAAGTGTAAAATCACAGAAAAAATGAAGACTGAGATTCTATTGCTTCCTTGGAAAATTACTCTCTGAATGTCGTACTAGATTCCTTTCCGTTTCATAGATTTAGTTGCAAATATTTCTCAAATAAAAAACTCTACAAACGCGAAAAATGGTGCACGGCGTAAAACAGAAATGGCCGCCATTTGTAAACCAGATACAATAAAAATAAATCAAAGATGCTTTTGAACAGCAAAAATATAATGAAATTTATGTACAAAATATGGATTTGTTTCGAGATGGTCGAGCGACCAGTGCTGGATCGACACCATTGCATGAAAAAAATGACATTTGCGTTTTTTCCTGAGTGGCCTACATTTAATTACTGCTGAAAAATAGCAAACAGCAGTGTTTTTTAAAAATTTGTTTTTATTAATAAAGGATGAAATTTAAGTTATGTCAGAATTGTTTTTCAAAAATCATTGTTGTTTCGAAACCAGAAGAATTTACAAGGGGATTTATTGCTTTGTTTTTTCATTCTGTTCTTTCGCATTCATTCCAATGTAGAACATGGCACATTTTTATGAAGTAAGTATGTTAGGTCTTTTTTGGAGCCCCTAGCTGACCCCCAAGCCCTCTGCTAGTATCTGCAGGGGCTGAGCGTCCCGCTCGCCGCTCGCGTCGGGCGCGGTGCTTGGCGTGGGCGCTTGCGGGGAACTCGTCGCCGGCTTTGTCCATGACAAATAATATGCAATGATACTTTCAACGGTGCGCATGAAAATAAAAGCGGGTTTTGTTTCCGCATTATTACCTTATTTATTGTTTATTGCATCATTAATTCTTGCGCGGAGGCCTCCGATATATAACGGTGCTACTATTTCACGAGCACAAAGCTCGTATGATAAATAAATGAGTCCATAGTCGGGCCTGATGCCGGCGGGGAACGACGCCGGGGGAGAGCCCCGCGGGCGGCGGGGTTGCGGTGATGGGCGGGGGCGGGGCGGCGGAGAAGGGGGGGCGTGGGGGGGCGGTGCGGACGGGGGCGACGGGGCGGCAAGGGCGGCAGGAGGGCCGAGGGCTGGCCGACGAGGGGGGGTGGGGCGACGGCAGCGCGGCGCCGGACCTTCCGGATTCAGTTCCAGGCCGGAAGCCGCGCGCAGGCCCTGCGGAACTGCATCCCCCCTCACGCTGCGCGGAGAATGCCCGCCTGCGTGCGCGCGGCGCGGCGCGGCGCGGCGCGGCGCGGTGCGGGTCGGGTCGGCGCGTGGTTGTTTAACGTCTTTGTGGAGTGCGCTCCATTGGGAGCAGCCCTGCTAGCGTGCCTCGCTGTGATTTGAGAGGCCGCGCTCACGCACTGAAATTGTGGGGCCGGCTACTCGGATAAAGGGCTTTCCTGGTTTAGCGTGAATGTTTCATGGTTTGCCGCGGGTCACGTGGAGAATGTGTGTGTAGTGACCAGCGAATGGGTTGCCGATCGCTCTATTATTCTATACGATATAGAGAAGGTTTTTTCGATTTTTTTCCATCCGATAATACATCGTATTTATAGGATTATATTTGTATGATATACTAAGAATGCGCAAATTCGCATCCAGAACTCATCAATCGTAATCTCTAAGATCGCAGACCGGACCATTACGGTGGATTACGAATAAAAGCATTTCCCTGGATTGATAATTGACAAATCGAAACCTTACAGGTGATGCAAAAAACAGCAAAGAATAGACGAACAAAACTTCGCCACCTCAAATGGAGCATCAAAAGGCTCTTGACCATTAACAATCATTGATTGTTAATGGTCAAATACTCCGTCGAAAGCATTTCAACGGGAATACAAACAACTTGAGTCGCTTATTCGCGTGCTCTGTGGAACACAATAGGGGGCCCTGAGGGTCTTGTCCCGTTCCCGGGGCGATGCCTCCGCGTCGTGCAGGAGACGGCTGCGAGGCGCGCACGAGACGAAGCCACTCGCTTCGGAAGCGGTGGTGTGGGAGCTATCGACTGCTATGGCCCCGCGGTCGGCGCGAGTGGCTCAGATTAGGAAGATCACAGGCTCCGCGCTTCCTGTGTTAGGGGCGGCTACTCTACCCGGTGGCTTCTGCGGTTTCTCCGATCCTTCTATGAGAATGGCGGAGTAGTTTCTGCGGAAGTAGTCAAGACCGGTTCGCCTTCTCTTGCCCTCTGTTCTCCCCCCCGGGGCGAAAATGAAGTTGGCCATTCTGTTCGACTAAGCCCGTCCCAAGGGAATTTTCTCTGCACGTCGTGGACTGCGGAACAGAATAGTAAGAGGATATACTCCATTATTTCCCATGTCCCTATGCAGCTGATAACATTACAGGGGCCCGCATGAACTTGAATTTAAATGTAATGCTATGTTATTGGTAGGTCTTAGATATGTTCATTCCGGTGTCTACATTATTTACAACAGAACTAGTAGTTTACGTTTCAACGAATATTAAACGTGCACGGACGATTAACTGAATGAGTGTTCACACTATAAAAATTATTTAATTGTAACTATTCGACTAGAAAAGGCAAAATCTATATTAAGTCTCAAGGGATAGAAGAAATTTGGCCTTTTTTTGGTAGTACAGGTTTAAAAGTTGCAACTTAAAAGATTTCTTAAAAGCCTTAAATATATAAAATCAATAATATCTATCTAAAGTAATGAAACATAATTAAAAATACATAAAACGTATTTTGAAACTTAAACCGCTTTAAATCCCTCAAACCCTCCAGGATATTTGCTGCGTATTGAGAATCTGTCAACTATATATCTTTAGTCAAAAAATGTGTCTAAAGTTTGTGATAGGCGTGAAGTGTGCGATTATGATAGTTGGTTTTGAATTCCCTTTATTCCCTGAACATTCTAAAACTAACAATTAAAATAATCAGAATTTATACCATAAAAGTCAGGAAAACTCTTTTCACCCGCAGACTCTTGCGTGTATCCCTGTTTTCTTTTGAAACAAGACTTATTCACTTTTTTCAAGGACCCAATAATAAGCGTTTTTCTGTTGAAAATTCTCAGTTTTCTGGCACACGATTACATTATTTTCTCTTCTTACGAAGTAAGGCGAGAAAGTAAAAGTAAGAGACTTCATCCAAACATTTGGCCCAAAATAATACGATCAATATGAAATTATATCTAGGTTTGAAAGAGAAATTTTCTTTTGGCAGAAAGAGCGTTCGTTCATAGAAAATACTTTTTTGCAAGTACCAAACTTAAAGCCCAAAGCGCATTCACCGACAAAACAGCCACCATAAATATTTTAGACGATAGTATTGATGCCGCCTGATTGACGTGCGGTGAGATAATACCTCGCAATATCCTCAGCATTTGCCCGATGGGTGACAAATGACAGCACCAGAAAAAAACAGCCCAAACGCGACGCATACACGCTGCCGTGCTTGCGTTGTCGGCCGCGGCGAACCCGTATTGGATGTATTACGAAAAGTTGGGTGATTTTGAACAGCCATCTGCGATACTTTGCACAATAATTTCCGCGATCAATTTGGTCAACACAACTACTGTAGGTTGTGACAGCAAATGGCTTTTAAATATTTACATTATTTTGAAATTTTATTTCCTCATATTTTGATCAAACCCTTTATTACGAAAGCATTTGAAACGTGCTAAAAGCAATTTAAATACTTAAAATATTATAATACGTTTTTAGTGTCACGAAACGAAATGTAATGTGCTTTTAGCTCGATTTCCAGTATTTTTTTAGAGAAATTAACAGAGATTAATCAGAAAAATCATCATATTCACAAATTGTAGCATCGCAATATGTTCAGATTCAAACCACAGCTTTCGTAATTTTCTTTTAAATGACGGCTGAGAAAAAATCAAAACAAAACATATGAGAAGAGTGTAGAAGTGAGCGCTGGTGTTTATTATTCCCGGGGCATTGATTTTGTTCTTCTTTGTCTCTCTCGCGTTGCTTATGACCCCTGCTTTCCTGAGTTCATCCGCACTCTATTGGCCCTGCCGCTCAGCGAGCGCGTGGGGGCAGAGAGGAAGCGGCTATGGGCAGAAGGGGAAGCGGTGAGGTGGAGAGGCAGCGATGAGGTTGCGGTGAAGAGCCGGTGAAGCGTCTGCCGAGGCCCGGCCTTGTGCGGCGGCTGGAGGAAGCGGTGTGGCCTTCTCGCCTGATGAATGGAGCTATTACCTCGGCTATCTGCCCGCTCGCCCAGTAGGGCGTGAACACTATATTCGCAAAACCGCGCGCTTCACTTTTGCTGCCCGCTTCCTGCTGACCAATTGCCCCTAACGCGGCGCGCGCCTGGACTTCCTGCAAAGCCCGTGAGGCGTAGAGTCTAGGAGGAGGGGGACGGCAGGGGCGACGGGGACAGGGTGATATGGGACAGAGGAGGACAACAGGGAACTGCGGGGGACAGCGGGGGAGAGCTGGGGATAGCGGAGGAGAGCTGGGGACAGCGGGGGAGAGCTGGGGACAAGGGGGAGAGCTGGGGACAGCGGAGGAGAGCTGGGGCCAGCGAGAACCGAGGAGCTGCCTGCCGCCCGTCCATGAGCCAGATCAGAGCCGCCAGGATATCGACGACCTCACGTACCTAAACCTCCTCTCTCGACGCATTCTTCATTTCCTCTTTTTCTTCGTCTCCTCGACAAAAGTTCTGTCTTCTTTCTCCACTATTTCGCTACATTCCATTTTGTTATCTATTTTGTATTTATTTTCTTTTTCATCTACTTTTTTCTAATAGTTTTTTTTTTTGTAATTTATCAAGGTTGTATTTTTATATTTTATTATTCAGTAAACACGTCAGAATAATTTTCTTTATCTCGTTCAAAGTTTAACCTCAGTAATTAAAACCATTAACAAAAATATCTTCTATTCATTTACTTTCAAGGTACCATGAATTAGGGCTACTACGACCCACTTTTGTAAAATTAAATATTAACTCTCTAAACGTTACCATTAACAATACTAATTTTAAATTCCGGATCTTATTTTAAACAACCATACTATCTACTCGTATATTCTGGTATCAAGGGAAAAAACCTTCTTCAGTTGAAGTAAATTTAAAATATAAAATTAATCTGGACCAATGTTACTTTTGAATTTAATGTACCATGGCCCACTTTGTTTCTCGGCAAGTGAAAAAGAGAATTTGAAAACAAGTTTTTCTTTTTTTAATTATGTAAAATCATTTATCTTACATATTGTTGACAGGTAAAAATTCACTTTCAACAGACTTTGCGGGCTCAATTACTTTTTTAATATCATCCCATTTCCAAAAAAGGATGTCTTTTTCCTTCAACTACTTCCAAGACTTTTGGAACTCCGCATACTCTCCAATGTAGTTCCTTATCATATAAATACTATTAATTCTGAAAATCTTTCACCATTCCAATTATCACACACAAAATTTTCATTTTTCAATTTGTTCTTTACATTCTTTCGTCTATTTCCTTCTGCCTTTGTGGTATTTCTTTATACTGTTTTTCCCGAAGTTTTTTTTTATTTCTCTCTCATTCTTGTATTTTTCGTGTATTGAAATTGTGGCCTGCTGCGGTTTTTGAAAGGGTCCTATTTATATAACGGTCGTACCTCAGAGTGTCAAAAATAATAATTTCAGTGGATAAGTATTAGTCTTAGTCATTGAAAAAGCTGGGGATATCTCAAGTCAGCAGCTGTATAAAACGAAACAGAAGGAAGTTCCACACTTACGAAGAAGAATTCAAGTTTATGAACCAAAACAAGTGCATTTGGAGGTAAATGGAGAAAGGGAAGACAGAGCTAGAGGAAGTTCTTATTGTTGTCTCTTCTACAAGTCGCTCTAAGAAATTTTGTTGAGCGATTTTCCTAGACCAACTGCGAGTTATTCGCTACAAATTTTGGCAAGGTTGCCCTCGCCATCGCGCGACGAAACGAATAAATCTTTCATTGTGAGATGAAAGCCCGGAAGCCTCGTTATCGTATTTCCCGAAACAACGGTTCAGAAATAAATGGGTTCAAATTAACAGTTGCTTTTTTATAAAGGTCCATAAAACATACCGAGCAATATATTCTGTCAAGCTGAAAATAACGATATTTTTTATTATACCATTTATTTAGAACGTTTTCAGTACACTAAATTAAATATTAAATCAGAGAAAACATCAATATTCAATTGTTGAAGTTATACAAAACCCATTCACACGGATTCCGAATTCAACAAATACACTGGCACATGCAAGTGCGCCAGTTTCAATATTCAATTGTTGCTTCATTGTATAATAGTATTTGGTTATTGCTAAATCATAAATTTCCTTAAATTTATAAATTTTTTCTACTTGTTATTACTTTAACTTCATGTGCGTTGCTCATTGTATAATAGTATTTGGTTATTGCTAAATCATAGTTCGCAATAAGGACCAGGAGGTGTTCAATGTCATATTACTGTTAATCCTTCTGCAGCAATCATTTGTACAAAAAAAAAGTACAGTGATAAATTACACATACTAATTAATTGCACTGAAATAAATGTTTGATATTCTTATCATTGTTAAATATATATTACCACATTATATTTGAGGTGATAGCATTCACTCAGTATATTCAACTAAATTAGCTAACATTTTTAGCTTTCAATTTATAAGAGCCGTATTCCCTAAAATATTCACTATCAAGATAATTGATAGTTTTTGTTTCAAGAGTTAATAAGTTGTATGTGTAATTATCCATAACGACGAAGTTCTCTTTCAAACTTCAAAATTTACTTTCCTAAAATCATTAACTGAAACGGATCCCAAATATAAATATCACTTTTACTCATATCTCAAAATTGCAGCGGTGGTGTTGAATTTTATTCTGTAAAGTTAATTAAATTTGACCAACTGTTGGTATTGAGACGCCGTTAAAAAATAAACTGAGCGTATATTTGCAGCAAAATTGAAATGTTAATTACTTCGTTATTTCATGTGTGCGTAACGTATATCTTTTTGTGTTATCAGACAATAAAAAAAGCGTGAACACATTAAGAAAAAAGTACAGAAAAATGTCATGTTGGATGATATGTTTCCTTGACCATGGCAGTAAAGCTGCAGGAAAATACCATACTATTTCATATAATGAGTTATTTTGTATTGCAAATTCGAAGTTTAGAATTAAAATACCATGGTATATCTATAAAGAAAGTATCCCATTTGAAATTACTCACACAGTCATTATTACAGACCACTTCAAAAATATTTCAAAGAAACGTAACGATATTGGTAGGAGAGCGAATGGTGTTTTACTAATGTTTATTCTCAAGTCACAAACTATCGAAATGCGATAGTAGTAACTTTGGTATTTACCCGTATCATTATGGATTCGAGATTTAATGTGAAGAGCGCAAGAAAATTAATTTTACAAAATTACAACTTTATTCACCTAGCACGTGACGTTGAAAAGGGATGGATCCCGTAAAAATTAATAAATAAACTAAACTAAAATAATTGTAGTGTTACTGGAAATATAAAATGACTCTTTTATACAGTTTTATAAATGCCAACAAATGTTTTAATAGGATATTATACGACTAGTTTGTAATACTGTTTTATTATATAAGTATCTACATATTTTGAAAACGTGAGTACATTGATATAATAACGTCAGGCAGGGAGACGGGCAGGGAGGACGGGCAGGGAGAGCTATGCTATAAAATATCATGATTGCCATAAAATGCCCTTTTATGAACAATTTCTTGCAACGGAAATGGTTGTATATGATGATGGTACACAAAAATAATATTTATTATTGATATGAAGTATATATTGTTCAGTAATATTTACTTTTTCATATGCATTTTCATTGACGTAAAATGAAACTTAATTATCTAAAATTTATTATAATCTAACTACTACATTGGTTTAGGAGACTCATGGAACACATACGCTTAGCTAAAATCGAAAAATATATTGAGTAATGCATAGCGTGAATGTCTTTTTCTAATTATGGTCGGGAAATTAATGTTTGTCGCTAGGATGTAGTGCGCTATTGACCTGAGTTTGATATGGATACTTTAATTTTTGAGGTATTTACATGAAACCTCAATACTTTCAAAATTTTTGTCAAAAATGGATCCAACATTTCTTATTTAACTAGCAAGACAGCGTAAAGGACTCTTAGCGCAGGACTCATTTCCGTTGAAATCCTGATTTTTCGAAAATTGCAAAAGTATTTCTCCGGCGCCTACCTACAGCTAGAGTATTGAAGATAGATTTCTTCCGCAATGAAATATGTTGGTCAAACACGGACCTTGAAGTAAAGTCATGTAAAACTTGCCAAGAAATGATCTGATACAGCATAATATTTCGTGAAGTATCGAATATAAAAAAATATTTTCTCAAAAACGGATACAAATATTTTATTTAAATTTGCTTCCCGTACCATCCCAAGGATAGTATATAAATTTGCGCCAGTATAAATTTCGCCCCACTCCGTATTTTGAAAATCGCAAAAAATACCATTGCAAATGCACACTATTGAAGTCAGAGATTTTTCTTTGAAATGAAATCCGTTCTAAAAATTCAGATCTGTAAAAAAGGTCATGTACAACGTTTTGTAGAAACGAGCACCTTTCACGTAATTTCTGCTTGACGTTAATTTATAAAAAAAACATTTTCTAAAATGGTTCCAAATTTGTTCTGAACATTTTATCATCGCATGTATTAAAGTAAGGTAAAAATTGGTACAATTCCCTTTTTCGATGAACTCTCTATATTTTCGAAAATTAACATGACAAAAATTTAATACTGAAGATAATGAATTTGTCTTTAATGATATTGCTACTAAAAATTAGATCATTAATAGAGATCACGTAAAATTTTCTGAAAAAATGACCATTTGCAAAATTTATGCTTGAAGTTAATGCATTTGATAAAATAACATTTTCATAAACTCTTGCTAATGTTTTCTAGCATGTATGTATGTATGTATGTATGTATGTATGTATGTATGTATGTATGTATGTATGTATGTATGTATGTATGTATGTATGTATGTATGTATGTATGTATGTATGTATGTATGTATGTATGTATGTATGTATGTATGTATGTATGTATGTATGTATGTATGTATGTATGTATGTATGTATGTATGTATGTATGTATGTATGTATGTATGTATGTATGTATGTATGTATGTATGTATGTATGTATGTATGTATGTATGTATGTATGCATGTATGTATGTATGTATGTATGTATGTATGTATGTATGTATGTATGTATGTATGTATGTATGCATGTATGTATGTATGCATGTATGTATGTATGCATGTATGTATGTCATACATTTGTGGTTAAGAGATGCTTGTTGCCTTGCAGGGATTTAATTGAAATAAATAAATGACTCAAAGTCGTTTCGTATTCGTAAACGAAGTTTGGATCAAAATTACAAAGAATACATTAGCGAGTTGAAATTATTTAACATATCCATGTATTCATTTTTAAATTTTATATTAAATGGAGTAATAACTCGTAAATAGAATAGCTGGTAATATGCTTTATAAATTGCAGTATTTTGTGAAAAGAAACAATAAATCGATAAATTTGAAAAACTGTCATGTTAATAAAAAATAATATGTGATGCAATCAAAATTACAAGCAATGATGCCACTATTGGCTGGTAGTCGACAAAACATTGACATAGACACCCGTGCAGATGAATTCCATACGTGTGTCCAGTGATATTGCATTGCAATTTCGAAAATATCTGACATCCCGCATTGAGTAGTATTCGGTAATTGGAAGTTTTGATAATGATCAAACAGAAATTTACTGCCCGCACCTGCCCTTTGCTTCGCAAATGTGCGGATTCAGAGCAAACGCGGAATCAAGATTCCATACCGACGTCATTTTCTAATTGAGTCAGCGCCGCCCGTGGCATACCAATCTTATGCGTTGCAGAGCCGCACTGAACAGGCGCGCATTGTCCGAAAAACCGAAGCGCGCGCGGCACGGAGTGAGGCGGCGGCCTCAAAACAAGGTGCTTTGTGCACGGCCGGGTGGACCGCGCCAATGGATTCCTGTCCATTCACATTATCGGCGGTATTGAGTCCGTACCAGTTATGCGCAGCGGGAGAGGGGCGACGTGGGAAGAGCTGCGCAGCGGGGGGAAGGTGTGGGAAAGGCTGGGGGTATGGGCGGCCAAAGCAAGACGCTCAGAGCGGGAGGCGGGCACCGATCGGAACTCCAGGAAGGGCCGGGGAAAGCAAAAAGAAGGGGAGTGGAAGGGAATGGCGAGGAGGGGCAGAAGGTAGAGAAACAGGGCGGGTCAAGGGGGAACGGTTAAAATGTGCAAAGTGGCGGAAGAGAAGATGGTGAGAAGCGAAGCGGGGGGGGGGGCCGGGGGGGGAAGGACCGAAAGAGATGGGGCGAGATCTAGTGAGACGGGATAGCACAGAGCGGGGCGGAGCTGGACTAGGCGGGAGAGGCGGGGGGGGTAAGAAGGGGACAGGCGGGGAGCGGCGAGGAGGGGTCGGATAGGGCCGCTCGCGCGGCGCGCCGTGTCGCCGCTGAATGGCTGACCGCACTGCGGATATCTCGCGCGCTCTAATCCAGGGTTTGGACTCCCATAAACATTTGGTTGCTAAATGCGGAGCGATGAAACATGCCGCATTTCCCGGTAACGTCTATTAGGATTTATAGCTTATTGTAGCGCGCGCTCGGCGGGGAGGGATTTGGTCGGGCGACGGGGACGGGCGGGGCCGGGGCGGGGGCGGGGGCGGGGGAGGGCGCCGGCGCGGCGTTTTTCTCAGGCGGGCGCTGCCGTGCACTGCTTCGGCTTGCGCGCGAGCCTGGCTTACGCGGTGTTCTCGCATTGGCCCACGGAGCAACGGCATAGACTGCAGCTGACGCAGATGAGACCTAAAGTTGGAATTTTTTTAGTGAATTGGGTTACGAACTTTTCTAAATCCCCACCATTTTCTTCTTGGTTGATACCCCATGTACCCAGGCAATATACTTCAAAGTCATAGAAATTCAATAGGATCGAATTTTATTCTAGGTGTATATATATATATATATATATATATATATATATATATATATATATATATATATATATATATTTGAACAAAATGAAGTCTGTGGAGTTAATACCCTAGAGTAAAATCCTTGCGCGTTTACTGTCCTGGTGTTATTAGTTATTCTATGATTGTAAAAAGTCTCTTATAGTCCTGTTTTTTTCACAGGTATTTCTGCTAAATTGTACCGTCTGCCATCGTCTTTTGTTTCTTGTTCTTCATACGTGAACATTGCTACTAATAATCTCAACTGTCAGTAAGCTGTCGTGGATTCGTTTCAAAAATTGTTTGGAACTCTTGATTTCTTTCGGCCATTGTATTTTTATTACAAAAATATTTAAAATAAAATTTTATTTTAGATTATTTGAACGCTTACCTTCATATGACTTAGATACAGTTTAAAAATACAATCTCTATTAATCAGGAAAAGTGTTTTTCATACGAAATTCATTACTCGTATTATTATACCTATTATACGTATTATTATAACGTAGAATTATCTCTACAACTATTCAGGGAAGAAACTCATTTCTAATTCCGAGATAAAACGGGTGAGTGTGTGTTTCCTATGCATGATACAAATATGATGTGCTTGGGATTAAATATTGGTAAGCCACCTGCCCCATTTGTAAGATTCTCTAAGTGCCCATTTTAAATACAGGAGACGCAATTGAAAGTTCAAAGAATTCTCTAATACAGATAATCAACACAAAAGTATATCTATTGTATTAAAAGTCACTGTACACATTAATGTGTTACATTCGGGGCGAGAAGTTTCCCAATATTTAGCAGAAACGAAAAAAATCCCAATTTTGCTTGTTAAGTGACTAACAGTTGACTGACTCCAATCACATTATACATTGGGTGTGTACAAGAGTTCCATTTCATTGCAGGCGTTTAGCTGCAAGCGCCTGCGAACTATGTGTATGTTACCCGCTGTTTACCTTTGACTTGGAAAGTAGGGTTTCGGCAACACAGCAACCGTTCAAGCTTCCCCTGTCTATGCCATGAGATGCAACTACGCGCTAGGCAGAATACTGAACAAAGTTCGGATCCAAATCAGTTACCTTTAGAGGGGACACTGAATTATATTAATAATAATGGTCCGGTAGAAGCAAAAGCGCTACTGAACCTAACTGCATAGAACTGTTTTACAAAAAGTAGAACACCCATTGCTCAACAGCAAATAAGATACTCTTGTATAATACATATAATACAATAAATCAAATATTTATACAAAAACAGTCTTCACAAATATTGCACTAACCTAGTACAGTGTGTGTGTGTGTGTTTGTGTATATATATACACATACATACATACACTGTACTTCATTTCTTGTGACCTTGTACAAGGTTGACCTTGTGTCGTAAGCAGTGACGAACCAAGTATGAGATTTTGGTCGGTAAGAGCAGTATCAGAAGAGGTGAAATATCACAATCAAATATTTGCATATTTCAGTCAAAATCAAAATTCTTTCTTTGTCTTTATAAAAACGGAGACACCTCTGACATGGTTGCAGGCTGCATTGTTTTCTTTCGATTACTGCGCTGATCGAAAATTAGTACTATGTATTATTCTCGCAGACAACTTTCTATAACTGGCAGATAATTCGCCAATTTGCGGTAACTAGCACTGTGCAACCGGTCTTGAAAGCAATAATGAAGATGTCGGGAGTCTCAACCGTTGACCCTCACGTAGAAGGTATCTGGAAATAAAATAGTAACTTTCCAGGCAAGTTAAACAGACTCTGGGACGAAAGTTTCGTGTTGCAAAGTAGTATATGCTGAGGAATTCATACTTCTGAACTAAGTTATTTGAGTAACTATGTTGTTATTTTCACAACTCTATATATTTACATGAGAATTTAGGATTAGCCCGATTAATTTATGAAGATATGCAAGAAGCTATGCAGTATAATGAAAATAAAATAAAATATTTAATAAATGTAAAATCAACCTTTAAATGTAAAAATTCCCTTGAAATGCAAACAAAATTTTGGCGTAACTTCTAACCTTACTTATCAATTCAATTTCTGAAACAATACTGATATCCTGTAATCGATATGTTTGACAAAGCTTTCATACCATCTCCGCCAAAACGATCAATGTGCCTGTCATTCGCGTCACATCCTTTTTTTTCACAAGCAACTCTCTTTTCCTCGTTAGAACACCACACAGCTAACAATCTGTACATCGCCGCCTCCTTAACCTAAGAGACTTTCTGCGACCTTCCATAGTAATTTCTGCGCCTTTACAGCTTCACAAGCTTTGCCATTCAACCGCCTCTCCCCAACTCGACCGCCTGTGATCCTTTTCCTTGCCCCCTCTGTATGCACCGCTGCTAGTGCCCCGCTCACCCCTCCCACGCCGCGCCCCCTGTCTCATCCAGCCCTTTCTACTGCCGCTGCTGCCGCCGCTGCGATTGTCTTCTTCCTAGCTTTCAGTCCACTATTCGCCGTATACATACCGTTCCGCCAGGTCTTACGCATTCTGGCGCATCTCGCCAAATTCCGGTCCCACCGTCGAATCTCCCACCGTCGAATCTCCCACCGTCGAATCTCCCACCGTCGAATCTCCCACCGTCGAATCTCCCACCGTCGAATCTCCCACCGTCGAATCTCCCACCTTCGAATCTCCCACCTTCGAATCTCCCACCTCGAATCTCCCACCTTCGAATCTCCCACCTTCGAATCTCCCACCTTAATCCCCCCATCCCCAGACTTTGTTCCGGCACCATTTCGACCTACGGCGCCTGAGCGTTAACGAACTCCTCTTGGAACACATTTGGAGGACGAACCGCCCCAACCAGGCAACGCACTATGCTTAAGCTCTCGATTGGTCTCTCGACATGTGCAGTAGTGCAGTGGATGTAAGTGTATCTTAGTAAAAGGACAGGAGGGGACAGCAAAGAGGAAAGAGAGATCGAGAAATGTCGTGGACCATTTGTTAGGGTACAATCATTCGTCTGGTATTGAGAAGACAAATCACGAAAAACTACCCACCAGAGCAGCCGGCTACCAGAATTCACAATAAAACAGTCACTAAATTTGACCGCATCATGTAGGTAGTGTCAAAAATTCGCCACTCACACGTAGGATGGTTCAGCCAACGAGGCTGCAAAGTCAGTGGTTCTGCCGCTGAGCTTCCGCAGCCGGTAAGCTGCCTGCGTAGTAGCGCGCGCTCCGAGTTCCGCGCTCGCAGCCGGGGCCGCTAATATTTGGCTTAGCGCCGCACGCCTCGCCTCGCTGCCTGCGCCACTTGGCTGGCCGGCGGCGGCGGCGACCGCGCCTGCCCCGGCGCTCCACGCGATAAGGCGAATTTTATAAGGAACGGACGCCGCCTCCCCCTGCGGCCGCGCGCCCACACGGTCACTCGCCCCGCCCCTTCTTCCGCTCCCGTGCGCTGCGCCGCCGTTGCGCTCGCTTCGTTGCTTCTCGTCGTTTCTTATGTTATGGTCGCGTCTTCTCCACTTCGTGGCTCGGGCTTCGGCCTATTTCGTTTCAACGATAATCTACCTCTATCTTCAGTCGTTTTCCGTGCTTTCATTCTCGTTATTGGAAGTGCGACATCCTCATACACTGTTCTTGTGAGTTGTCTCGATGTGAAATCACTGGACGTTTGTTTAGACCCTTTGTTTTTCTTCACAAATTTTGCAATGGTTTCTGTTCTCTCGGTTCGTTGCATCTCGTGGTTTCTTATGTTATGTAATCTTATTTTCCATTTCGTGTCTCAGACCTCTGCCAATTTTGTATCGATAATATATACCCCTATCTTCAGCCGCTTTCCGAAATTTCATTCCCGTTTTCTGAACAGTGACATATTCATTATCCGCTCTCGTGTGCTCCCGCAGCGAGATCACTGGGCAGTTGTTTCTGATCAGCTTTTTCTCTTCTCAAATTTTGCAATCGTTTCTGCAGGTTTTTTGATCCCACGTACTGCGTGCGCTAATGAACTAACGTAATTTGTTGTTTCTTCTCTCTCGTTGAAGTTTTATATAAATTCGTTACACCACACTAATTGATGTTTTTGTTTCTCTTCCCATCAATTATTCGCCGCTCGCTCCCTGATCTTATCTGGCGTTTCCATTCGCTTCTATCTGTTGGCTGATTCCAGGAAGTTGTTAGCGCGAGGTCTCTCACTCCCTGTATCATCTGAAGTGTCTCCGGCGTTTTCCCTAGAGCTCCTCGCCGCCTAATGTTTCTCAGCGGCCTATTTTGCCCGCGGCCCTTCGCCATCCCACTTCTCAACCCAGCACCACCACCAACCTCTCGACCCGTCAGCTTCTTACCACATCTTCCCCACCGGGCCCTCCCCGATTTCTTACCTCCTTCCTCCTCCCGGCTTTTTCGTCCCGCGCGTCGCTTCCCATCCGTCGCTTTTATCCGGTGATCCTCACTTGATAATCTCAACCCAATACTCCCCCTCTCTCTATTCTGCTCTTAACCTCCCCAACGGTAGTCCAACACGCCACCGTTTCCACAGTTTCCGCACCGCCACCACCTCCCGTGGCATCGCCACCGGTGCCCTGCCGCCGGCACCGCTCTCGCGCGCTCGCGTAGTATCGCGGTGCGCCGAAGGGAAACCATATTTCCCGAACCTAATCCGCTCCCGGGGCTCCGGGCCGACTTCGCACTGGGGCGGGACTCGCGTGAAAAACATAGACCACCACTAATATACAGCGTCGGGGCGGCGAGGCGGCTGGCGGCTGGCGGCGGTGGCACAGGGCGAACGGGGGGCCGAGCGGCGTGCGTTCACTTTACCTGCGCGCGCCGTTTGCCCGGAAAAGCTTTTGATGTGCTTTCTCTCGGAGAGAACGCAATCAAGCCTTTCTGATTTCGCACCCTGGCAAAATGCACGACGCTGCCGCAAGCCACCATCCACTCGATACACGCGCCAGCAGACTCCGGTGCCGAACATCGATTCGGGAGGATGCTCTCTCAGCGTGGCAATCGATGGTGGAGACGATGATATTAGGGATATCTAATAAAAACAATTTGTACTTGCTTTGTGTTGCTTTCTTGTTAAAATTTCGAAATTGGTACAAAAATGTGAAATTTAACGTTCCTTTCTTGAATCAGACTATTCGCTTCCCGAATTACAACTTGGAGGCAGATACAAATTTTGTGAAGGGAAGCAGTAAAGGAAAAACAATATTTCATTCCCTTAAGTGATGATGATGAGTATTCATATGATTACATAATTATAAAAGAAAATTATTTAATTATAGGTATATAATTTATATAATAATGTATCTTAAAAAGTTTATACCAAAATATTTATCTGCTTAATCAGATTATTTATTTTTAGGGAATATTGAATGCGAAGTGGTGAAATATACATCCCAATGCAATTTTCAATACTGTCTCTCGTAAAATTACATAAAATAAAAAAGCTTAACTGTGTTGCAAATTGTTGATTCAGTGGTGAGGTGTAGTTGACATTTACATAATTGAAATGATTGAAGGCGTTGTCATTGTCAACAATAGTATTTATTTCACAAATAGCAGCTTTCGATGGCTTAGCCATCATCATCAGTTTTCTGCTGTCTGGGAGCCACAAAAAAGAACTCTATTTGTGAAATAAATACTATTGTTGACAATGACAACGCCTTCAATCATTTCAATGTGTTGCAAATGTTCACCTTCTATAAAATATTAAATACTTATTAACTTATCTGAAATTCATGATGATAATCACATTCCCATAGCAGAGAAATCGAAAAGATATTCAAAGTAATATTATATTTATAAACAACACAATATAGATTTAATAGGAATAGGCATAATAAGAATGTACGGAGCAGCTATGTAGTACGCCCTTGTAAGCCGTGCCATAACCCTCATCTCCCCGCATCCCCCGCAGTGGAATGTCAAGAAAACTTGCGCGTATAGTATAAAAATAAGGGCGTGCGGGACATTTGCGACTCCAGAGACACCACCAAGATAAAAAAATAATTTATGGGTATTGACAGACATTCCGGAATCATGTGATGTGTGAAGGGTTTTGCAGATAAAAGATACTGCAAATCACGGGGAAGATACTGGAAATCACAAGGAAATCGCAAGGGAAATCACAATATCCTAAAAAAACTGTACATGAAATCAGAAACCCTGGGTTCCAAATTCTGTCACGCAATCCCACCCGAGTTAACCGGTTACTCTTAACAACAGCCATATTTCAAACTTAAACCGAGATATATAATAGATATGTATGCATATCGTGCACATGTTTACGCGAGTGCATATAGTTAGACCAACTTGCCTCATACTTGTGTTATGTCATGTTGATTGAGTAGTTTTATTTTTGATCACATTAGTCGTGCATAGATACCTCGGTCGAATTATTTTCGGTGTAACCATAAAAACTAGCAGTCAGTTAGAACCAGCCTATGGTATAATTCACATATAATTTTGAACTGATTTCTTTGGAGAAGAAATGTTCACGAAAGTTTTCTTATACATTAATTGATTCAGATAAATATTTGTATTGTTTAGGTTTATAGTTTATTAACAATATCAACAATTTATTGGCGCATTTCATATCGTATTTTTGAAAGAGTCAATGTTACGTTTCCGTCATTTTCCTCTCTCAAAGAAATATGACCTGTCTACGGTACTGAAGTACATTTCGTTTTTGTGGTAGCGGGCACGATAGATAACGTAGTGAGAAAGGGAGACTAGTACATTACAATGATGGGCTCTAGATACTATATTTTAATGCAAGTGCCTTCAGAATTCTGAGATCAAACTATCTGCATTAGTGTTAAGGGTGAAGGAAAGCAGAATTTCCAGTAAAATACTATTATGTATTAGTTAACTCTGAAGAGAAGACAACATTTCCTTGGTGCGTTGAATTAATTACCGTTAATACCTTTGTTTTAAGGACCATTTTCCAACCAGAAATTAAATCCAGGGGAGCTAAAGAAATTTGCTTGTTCTGATCTCATCGCCAATGTAGAAAACTCTTTCATCCTTAATGCATACCTTTTTTCTGCTATAATGATGTTAATGAAAATAGGTTGGTAGAAAGAGTTTACAATTTTATATAATAGTATTTTGGTAATTGCTTTAGCAATTACTTCATTTGTTTTTTTTACGGACGCTACGTACCAAAAGACGTTTATACATTATGTATTGCGTGGACGAATAACTAAACTGCAAAGAACGATGTTCCTAATGAAGTTTATTCCTCTCGCTTACGGATCTTTTCACGCTTAATATGGACGAATTCATTAAATTCTTAAATGAAACATTGTCATATTATAATTGTCCAGGTGTTATCTATGTATACAAAGCTACAAAATGGAGTCATAAATATTTTTAACGGAGCAAAATTGCTACAAAAGGGACAGTCTCGGAATTACAATTAGGCTAACACTGCACAATTGATTCCCGTTTTTGTCGTACCGATAATTAACTACACAAGTAGTGTAAGTACTAGAAGTAGAAGAGAAATCTTGCGGCAAGGAACACGCAATTGACTTTAGTCAATGATATTCTTGAAAACAATATGTATCCTTCATTTATTTTATTTCAAACCTCTTATTTGTAAAATATGGTATTGTTCCAAGAGACGATTACTTCTAACAATAGTTTAATTATAATGTGAGAACAATAAGAAAAATGTATTGCCAATATTTAGACAATTAAATGCAATTTTACTACCAATCAATTTTGATACAGAATTGGAATAACTAGCGATTTTTAGATTGATAACATACTAGACAACAAATTCAATTATAGCGTCATCGCAGTTGTTGAATCTCGACACACAACCTTTGCCACGAAATACAGTATTCTTTGTGATCTTCATGATTCGCATTGAGGCTTATCGGCAGCGCAGATCTGGAGCCAAGTGTGGTATTGGGAGGGAATGAAAGAGCGGTACAGCGGGCGTGGCGGAACACGCAAAGGCGAACGTGGGAGATGGAGGCAGCCACAAGCAAGGCAATGCCCCTGAGGCTGCAGTGGGAGCGGGGCCGGGAGCGGGTGAGCGGAGCAGCCCCGCGGAAGGGGTAGAGGCCGCGGGGTGCCTGAGGCGCCCAGGCCGCCCCCACTCTGTCCCTCTGGCCCTTCCCCATCTCCCTTCGGTGCCTCGTCCGCTCTCTCGCAGCAGGAGATCGCATTTGCGGGAAATTAGATTCCGTCTTGCTGGCCCGGCATTAGATCGCAAAAACTCAATGAAAAGTTAACAAGCTGACAAAATTGATTTCATCTCCTTTATTTTATTCACTATCTTATTTACTCCATGGGCGGGTGGGCGGGCGAGGCAGCACGGGTAGCGCGGCTGGCGCCGGCGGCGGCAAGAGCGGCGACGCGGGTGGGGCGGCGGTGGAGTGTGTTCCGCATTAACCATGTGGGGTGGGGCGGCGCTGTGGACTGAGCGCGGAGAGCACAAGGCCCCCTCCCAATTTATTCTGTAAGATAAAAGGTTGCGGCGGCAATTTTCGTTTCGCGGCCCAGTAAAGTGGGCGCCCCGCCGTTGCCTGGAGCGGTCCACGCTGGCTGCCCCTCCTGCCCGTTCGCCCAAGCACACAACCCCTCAACCATGCAACCACTCAACCGTGCAACCACCGACCTACTCAAACCGTCCAACTGCCATATCTCCCCTAATCGTTCAACCACCCAAACGCCCTACAGCCCTACAGCAGAAGCCAAACCGCTCAACCACAATCCTCAACCCGTAAAACCCCCAAATCACAACGTTTAACCGCCCAAACGCTCAACCTCCCAACCACCCAATGATTGATTATTTCGTGCTTCCGGGCATGTCAACTTCTGTGGTCATTAGTTCCGTAAATGTGATGTATATTTTTATCACGAGAGGTAGTGGTGTTTTCCCCCACTGGATGGTGATATCCCGCGCCGACATACATGTCGCTTCCGTGGTTTTCACATCCAGGCATCTCCCTCTAGCGGGGCACTGCCCCGGTGAGAACAAGCTCCTAGCTCTCTACTGGTTTCTTGACATGATTGGTAGTGTAGTGGAGGTGTATAAGGGGTGAGATTAGAACAAGAAAGAGGAATGAAAGATCGCGGGCGATCCATGACCCATTTGTTAGAGTGCTATTCCGGTATTTCTTGGTATTGATAGAAGAAACCACGGAACTTTTGGGTTATAGGCACTGTAGTAACAGACAATGTCCTAATCCACCTCAACCGGTGAAACACCCCACCGCCTCCGCCGCACCGTCCCATCGCATGGCCTTACTGCTCAACCACTCAACTGCCTAATCACCGTACCGACCAAACGCTCAATGTCTCAAGGGCCCAAGTGCTTAACCGCCCAATCGTCCCACCACGGATATAATAATAAAACGTCCCATCCACCCAATAACCCCACCACCAACCCCCCCAACCTTAACCAACCGTCCACCCATCCCTTGACTACCCAAGCAGCCAACCACCCAACAGTTCGCACCCTCCCTCCAGTCTCCCGCGTGCCTCCTGCCTTGCTGCGCCCCGCCTGTCGCCGGGCCGCCGCTTGTTGCGCAAAGAGGGGGCGGGCGAGGCGTGCGGGCGAGCGTGCGGGCGAGCGTGCGGGCGAGCGTGCGGGCGAGCGTGCGGGCGAGCGTGCGGGCGAGCGTGCGGGCGAGCGTGCGGGCGAGCGTGCGGGCGAGCGTGCGGGCGAGCGTGCGGGCGAGCGTGCGGGCGAGCGTGCGGGCGAGCGTGCGGGCGAGCGTGCGGGCGAGCGTGCGGGCGAGCGTGCGGGCGAGCGTGCGGGCGAGCGTGCGGGCGAGCGTGCGGGCGAGCGTGCGGGCGGGGCGGGCGGGCGGGCGTGCGGGCGAGCGGGCGGGCGAGCGGGCGGGCGAGCGTGCGGGCGGGCGTGCGGGCGTGCGGGCGAGCGGGCGGGCGGGCGAGCGGGCGGGCGAGCGGGCGGGCGGACGAGCGGGCGGGCGAGCGGGCGGGCGAGCGAGCGGACGGGCGAGCGAGCGGGCGGGCGAGCGGGCGGGCGGGCGAGCGGGCGGGCGGGCGAGCGGGCGGGGCGCGAGCGGCCACCGCCCCGGGCGTGACGCGCGCCGTTAGGCTCCGGTCGGCTGTTGAAAGGCGGCGGGGCGAGGGAAATCGAGTGACCCGGCCTCATGTGAGTAAAGCCATCGTTCCGCCCTGCCTCCCTACAACAGCCCACTTCTCTATTCTCAGCGCGCATCATGCGTCGCGTTAGTCAGTAATAGATGTGGGACAGCTCGGTTTTAGTCAAGTAAGCGATTACGGAACGGCGTCTGTACGTGTGAAATCTTGGCTGCCACCATCGATCGATTGATGGTACACAAGTCGGCCCCATCTTACTCGAAACTACGTAATTATCCTTAAACGCCAACAAAACATTGTAATCCATGTTTTTTTCTGCGCATTAACAACTTAAATAAGAGCAATTTGAGTTGTAGACGTCGGTTAGTACAAGAATAACTCCCGCCTTATTCAGAAGGTGCAGAGGTATCCATTTTGCGCCGTCGCCTTCATTTACCTCTCCTCCAATTTGCGTAAACCGTGTTCACGGCAGCCCCTCGGATCAAAGGGAAGCGCCTTTGATGAGAGGCAGGCACACGGCGCGTGCTGCCGTGCCGCCCGCCCGCCCGCCCGCCGCGTTTGCGCCAGACACAGTAGGCTCGCGAAAATTGTTCGCGCTCTGCAAACGAACGCGGATCACTTCTCTGTTATTAATTTTTCATTCTCGCCGCTTGTGTACGTTTCAGACAATTGCGTGAATACAAAAGTAAAACAAGTATCAAATATACAAAGGACTATACAAACAAGCGCCAGTGTATAATATTTTACTAAATTTTCTGATGTAAAAATATAGAATGCGAAGTAAAGGATTCGAAAAGGTCAGGTCTGACATCCATATTACAAAAGCAGATAGAGGGTTTATTTATAATTCATGTCTGCTTTGGAAAATGTTATTAAAAATGCGTTCTAAATGACTTCAGATGAACAGATTCTGTTGTACCTAATGTTTTATACTGCATGCATAATTTTCAAGATATAGTTTTACAACGGCTAAGGTAATATTCCATAATGTTGGAACAATTTCTATTTTTGAAATTCAACCGTTTGTGTAGTTGACCGGTCGTTTTGATTCTATCCGACACAAATGTGTAATATTGTTATTGAATATTCAAAACAAGAATATGTCGGGACTACTCAATTATCCGCTGTCTTTTCCGCATCCAATGTGCCACAAAAACCGATGTAAATTAAGTTTAAATAAAGAGCGATTTTACAGTTACGCAATCGCTGTTATGTAACAGTCAGTCATATAACGTGTTATAACAGGACAACACATCTTACCAAGACGCACAACTATTTTTAGAATATTTTTATTCATTGTTAATAAATGTTTCACGCCTTCACAGGTTGATAAAGCCTACACAGGCATAGAAATGATTAAATTAAAGCGAATTGGTAAAGATAATTATATGTCACCAAAACAAAATTGTACAGGAGAACAAATTTTAGATTTCAACAAAGTCCATAAAATAATTGGCTGCCCCATTTAATTAACCTTCATCTTTTTCCTCTTTGAACCTAAGTGCACCCATGAAAATCATCATTTTGCGAGAAAATCATAAAAAATACAATTACAGTATATTTAATATTAGAAATATCATTCAAATTGTGCCTTGTCATTATGTAGCTCAAGTTTGAGAAAAACTACAAAAACTACATAAACTATAAAATACAGAAACATTTTTTTTTCGCTTCAGTCATGTTCGTTGACATCTTCAATATCATCGAGGTTTTGAATTTGGCCCGTTACCTTATTATGTATTCACATTTTGTAGGGTACCGTGATAGTAAGGAAGAGAGTACTATAATGCACGACCATCCCACAAGCAAAGAAAGCAGGTATATTTTGTGTTCCCTGATTGTTCACCCTAAAGCATAGTTATTATTTTAAAATCTTCATAGTCTATTTCGAATGTCTTTAACAGACCGTGAAGATCATTGCAGTAAATGAAAATGCCTTCTTTGGATAATTATGAAAGAATAATTTTTCACGATAACTATACCAAGAGATTTATGTATCCCATTATAACTTTTTATGTTTGTATCATGCGTCAGCATTATACGTCATTTCGTTTCTCTCGCCACATCATTGGAAATTTGAAACTAAACGATTTATTCTTACCTTCAAATCGAAGAAGTACTTCCCATTTTGTGAACACTTTGTAAAGAGTCCAATATTTTTGTCTTCGTCACCCAGAGTCAATCCAAAGTAAGCGACTTACTTCAGTAACTTACTTACAATTCACTTTAGTTTCTCTTTAAAAGCGTATTCATCAAAAATGAAACCAAAATGGCTCAGTAAATTAACACAAGCTCCCATTTCCAAGACGAGATATTATGTACACTCACGTGAAGAAAACTGAAGGAAATACTGAACCCATAAATATGTTGAAAGTGAAAGACATTTTGAAAAAGAAAGATTAAACTTGATACATCTCGCCCTTTATTGGTCGCAATGTTGGAGACAAGATAAGGAAGCAGATACAAGGGAAACTACGGTAAATGGGTAAACTACAACAAAGAGATATGCAAAGGAACTGTACTGATGGAAACAATCTGAAGCCATTTTCGGTTTCAGCACACCAAAGAAACTTAGAATAGTCAATAAATCCTATGCAGTCTTTTGGTAGCTGACTAGTGTAATTATTTGCATAACTAGTACAAAAACGGACGTACCAATGAAATGTTTTCGAACAAAGCATAGAGAGGCGCAGACTCCGACATTTTGAAATAGATTTGCGAAAGATACTTCCGTACGATTTACGTACGTTATATTTACTTTATCATATTCGTAGTACAGAGAACGTTACATAATGCTATAGGCAAAAGGAATTTTTATCGTGTTATCTTAAACTTTTTTGCATCGGTTAACAATATCTCCTAAGCAATTTACGTAGCCATTTCTGCGAAACAGTTTCTCTTTCAGATCTTATTCAAACTTTCTTTTTTTCAGAAACGGGGCAGAGCTTAAAAACGGATCAGTATCTCCTCAAACAATACCAAAGACAGAAAACAATTCGAGACAAGTTACGGTGCACATCACGTATCAAAGTGCTCGACAGATATTTCCGCCTTCGATAATTCCGTCTAAAGGCGAAAATGAGGGAGTACATTTTGAGGGATAGATAGGTACTACATTGTGTTCCACATCTCGAAGAGGGCCTTCGAAAATTGTATATTTTGTTGTCCGGTACATTTTGTTGTACTTATGAACATTACTTTATAAAACATCTCTTGTTCTACACTCGCCCTTCCGGCTCGCCACTCGGGGGCCAGAGTCATTCTTTCGTGCAAACAAGACGCGCGCGTTGAGGTGTAGGAGTGCGGGCCCGGAGCCGGGTAGGGGGCGGGGCGGGTCGGGGCGGCGGGTCGGAGCGGGACGCAGGAGGGCCGGGGCGGATCGTCATGAACCACGGCACGGGTCGGCAGCCGCGTCCGGATAATCGCGCCCGGAATCCTATTGCCCGCATTTTATTGGCCATATTTAGGCGTCCGGTTGTAAAGGCCGAGGACAACGGGAAGCGTTCCGGAAGGGCGGCGGGCTTTACGATATAGTTCGGGGGCGGCGCGTAGAGTTCGCGGCCAGCGGCGCCGGCGGCACCGAAGGCGGCGGCGGCGGCACCGGTAGTGGCGGCGGCGGCGGCGGCGGCGGCGGCGGTGGCGACGGCGGCGGCGGTGGGGGCGGTGGGGGCGGTGGGGGCGGTGGGGGCGGTGGGGGCGGTGGGGGCGGTGGGGGCGGCGGCGGCGCCGGAGCCCCGTGCCAGACCTCGTATATCGGGCGCGGCGGGCGCTCGCTCGCTCACCGGGGGGTGCGCGGGCCCCCCCGCGTCCCCGGGCCCTTCCTTTCCCCCTCGCCACACTGCGCCCCTTCCGCGTACGGTGCTTCGCATTGCATCCCCGACTTCCAATCTATCCTACGCCTCCTTCCCCGCGGCTCCCTTTCGCCCGCACTCCCACCGTTCCCCGCCCTTCTTCCCGAATTGGCGGGCGTCACCACTCCTCCCTCCTCACCATCCCGGCGCAAGCCCCCTTCCAGTTCCACGCACCCCCGCGTGTTCCCCCCCGCCGGTCCGCCCCGTCGCTCTGGCCCACGCCCCGGACAAACACGCGGCTGTGTTCCTCCGATGCTGTCCCAATGACGCGTACACACATGCCTCACTACGCCCCGGCCTACGTTCCGTGGGCTTGCACGGACGAGCGAGGGCTGCTTGCGCTCCGCTTTCGCTGCTTTTACTTCGAGCTCTGTAATTTCTCGGGCGTTCCGTCCCGCCAGCATGGGTTGTTCTTCGCATAACTTTGCATAACCTTTGCATACCTTATACTGCTTTCTCTTTGCCTGCCTGTATCTCTCTCTCTCCCTCTCTTTCTGGAGTTTTAAGGTTCTGTTAGACACAGTGAATCAAACGATGTGATTTCCGTGCAACATTGTAAATTTCCTTCTTTAATAGTGTACAAAGATAGACAGTAAACTGTGACTCTTAATTCATAACAAATTACTCCATAACAAATTATATTATTTAAATACTTTTGTCGTTAAAGTGGGTGCGAACGTGTTTGTAGATGTGTCTGCAACTTAGGTTCGTAGATGAGAAACTCATAGGTTCGACTCACGGTGCATATTGTCGAGAACAAGTAAGTACCGAGCGAAGTAGGTCGACGCCAGGGCCTGAAAGTGAATTTCAGAAGTTGATTGCTCTAATGTTTCCTTTCCCTACTTTCCGCCGCTTCGAATCAGTACTAGCCGGGTGATATGCCGGGATTATTCCCGGTGATCTATATTTTGGCCATTGCTCAAGATGTAAAAAGACTCCAATAGTACAGGAATACGCGGACATCAAGTGAGAACTAAATCTGAGAGGTCGTGGAGGAGAGGAAGGCATCTGTGTGGTTAAACAATTCATCATATTTGGAAATTCTGAAATAAGGTGAACTCTTTACTATAAAATTACTTAGTGTAGTTTATGCTGTTGTAGTAAATAAATTAAGACGCCACAACAGCATGAATTTTTTACATTTTATTCCAACATTTGTAATTTAAAACATTCAGAGTTCAACAAAAGTGCTACCCGCGCATTTCTTGAACGCGTATGCTCTGAGAAAAATCAAAGAAAAAAATTGAATCCGTTTTTGAGAAAATATTTTTTTCTTTACTTCAAGCAAAAATTACGCGAAAACCACTGAAATTTTAAAAAAATATATGACATTATAAACTTCTAATAATTTTAAACAGATTTCATAAGGGAAAAGACTTCGTCAATATAGTAATTTTTCAATGTTAAGTTTTTGCTCTTATCGAAAATACAGAGGGTTCACCAGAATGGGACCTAAACAATTTTTATAAAAAATTGAGATTTTTAGAGGACAAAAAAAACTAAAAATTTGGAACCATTTAGGGAAAAAATGAAGATGTTAAGGTTTCATATAAAATATCCCAAAATCAAAACGCCTGTTTCAGATTTGCAGGGATTTGGTGAGATCGATTGGGAAATATTGATTTTGGAGAAAATCGTCTGAAGTGGTCGCTAATTTTGAACACGAGAGGCCGACGAACCGTCAGACGGACGGACAGATATGTTTTGATTCATTAAACTTTTCGCTATCAAGGACCCACAAAACGGATTCTGTCAACAAAACGTTTTAGAGGAAGTATTTCACTAGATTTATCCAGTTTTTTGATATCAGAACCCTAAAATACAAAGTTTGTTACGTAAAATTGTCACTTTCCGCTGCAACATAACATTATATTCTGTTAACTACATAGGCTAAATATGCCTATTTTCTGTTTTTCTCAACGTCATGTTAGCTTGCTTTCCATTTCTAGAATTCACATGAATTTCAATCTGTCGGTTAGTAATTTATTTTGCTCCTCTTAAAATAATTACGCAATTTGTTTTTTCTCTATTAAAAAATGCATTTTTGTTTGTGGTTTTTCGTATTGTTTGGTTTCTCTATTCTATGTTCATTTATTATCTCGTAGCACTTATTTACGTGCCTTGTTTTGTCTCGTAATTTGTGAAGAAAAATTTTGAACTGCTGTTGAATTATACGTTGTACTGCAATGAAATAAAATAGTACACGAAGAAATAAAATATTACATGATCCTCAAATGTTGAATTCTCATTTCAGTCTAAATTCTCATTTTAATGCACTTAAAAGTGCACTAAGTGCACTGCATTGGCCACAAAGTGCCTAACGGCAAGATATAACTTCACTTCTGACGAGCCCGTAAAAGGCAGTCTGCCATACTCTTATGAAATTGAACTAATCCTTTTTATGTTTAATTACAAGAATATGATATAAAACTTACAATGTTTTTTCATATAATTGTTTTACTAATTAATATCAGTGATAGTATATAAAATGTTTTATCATATTTTGCTGTGATACGGCGGCTTCTTCATATTTAAACGGTTGTTTTATACCTTAGAATAAGTAATTATCGATAGAAAAATCACCATATTAATGCTACAACAACACAACAGATCTAGTGGGGATATAAGAGCACACACTTTCTCGCATTATATGTATCGTCTCTTCAATACTACGCTACATGAACTTGCGAAGTGTTTCCAACCAGCAATTTTTTCTCTGCTCCGAGAATCGAGCTCAGGTCCATCGAGTTAACGCGTCATGCACTTTACCGCAACTCTGTGCAGAAATTAGGCTGCACACCCTTTTGCCGACTCATCAACTACCAGTCTCTCCCATTATTTCCAACACGCAATAGTCAAAAATTCAGAAACATCAACAAAAACTAGACCTGCCCCATTTTTTAAAAACCCTTTGGTCTGTCCGTGGAAAATATTAAAAGAAAAAATCTATGTAGTACGAATATGAGAAATGTTTAATGCTGTTATAAGTTATGCTATGCTCCGCAAAAAAACGGCAAATTTTCGGCAGAAGAACTCTTATTACAGGGCCCTGATAATGAAAAAGTGGATAAATCGACTTGCCAAATTGAGAAACAAATCTTATACCACGTGGTGTAGCCAGAATTAATGTCTTATGAAAGCGAATGTCATTGAAAGCGAAAAATCGAATGACGGCAAAACGTCTACCTGTCAGTCCGTCTGCGAACAATGCTAGCGGCTAAACCGTTCAGCCGATTTTCATCAAAACTGATATTCTCCAATCGAGCTGGATGATGTCAAGACCCCTTGAATTGGAAACTGATATTTTAATTTTGGGGGCATACTTTACAAGAAGTCTCTGGGACATTTTCAAAATTTCCAAAAAAATGGCTTCATCGTTTTTGATTAAATTTTGTTTTTGGATAATGTAAAGAACGTTTAAAAGATTGGTTCAGATCTCATGTTCATTAAACCGCCTGATATTTCCAATTTTTTTCGGAGTCCTCCTACAACTAAAACATTGAAGGCAGATATTTCTCTAAATGAAATATGTTCCTTACATATATATTTGGAAATAAAGTCATGTACAATTTTCCGAAAATTTGAGTTCTTTTCAGTAATTTTGGGAAAAAAATGCTGTTTTAAAACAACTAGTTTTTTTTATAAATTTCATTCATTCAAGCTGAAATAACGCGAAAACTACTCAATTTTTAACAGTTTAATTTTTTGAAATTAAATAAAAACAACAGGAATTTCAACGAAAATGAAACCTGCGCCATTCTTTGAAGCGTCGTTTATGCTATACGACGACAAAGTTTAATAAAAAAAATGTTTCAGAAAATTGCCAGAAAACTTTCAGCTTCAGGATAATATCTTGACGCTTCATGCAAAGCACCTCTCAAAATCAAAATATCCGTTTCAAATTTACAAAGGGACGAACAGACAAACAGACGGACTGGATGGACAGACAGACAGATAGAGAGACAAAAGGACGTCTGTCCTGACGGACTAACAACAGATGGATAGAACGGACAGACAGACGTTTCACCGTTAATTTCTTTTTGGTATGAAGGATCCACTAAAAAGAATTCCGACAACACAACTTGTTAGAGAATGTAATTACTGCACATTGAAACAATATTTATTCACTCTTCGTTACCACCACCCGGCGATGTCTTTTTCTACGTCCGATTACAATACTTTCTCTTCTTACCACGTAATGCAAGAATGTGAAAATCGTATTTCTTCATCCCTTTCAACATCTTTAAATTTCAGAAAAATCGTAGAGGAACACCTCGGAATGTTTTTCCTTGTAACAGTTGCGTCGCAGTATGCTGAAGAACGCCGCACACCTTGTTTGAAATATAACTGACGGTCGTGGCACTATTCCCTCGATGTTAGAGAGGGAACATTACAAGAATGACCGAACTACCCCCTGCTAGTTTAAAGTGTAATTTCAAAAACGTGAATGTTTCCCCATTCCCTTGAATCGTTTTTTAGTGAACAGATTTACTAGTCTACCTTCACGAATTTTGTAGCTACGTTCTCGTACCGGGTAAATGATCTTTCATATTTTAAACACACATATGCAAGAACAATAGTATTATCTTTTATTCCTTCATTTTATAATACTTTATCTAACAGAAATAGTTTTATTATAAACTAGGTGTCAACATTTAAAATATTGCTTCTGAAAATACTTTATTGTTAATAAAATTGAAGTAATTTTCTAAATACTGAATCGTCTTGATGAGTATATTTATTTTTTAAATACTTTTTTTTTTAAATTCTGCACGTATATCTCGAAACTCTTGGTCGGCATGGTCCACCTTTGACTCCGATAAGACCGTGCCGTGCCGTTCCCGAGCTGCGCGCGATTTCTTGCGCCTTATTTGACGCTGCAGATGCCGTCAGCAGGGCTGACCCTTTCTGCCGCCTCGCAAATGCGGTCGAAACGAGAAGCCTTCAGCCGCGGGGGGCGTGGCCGGTGGACCGCAGACCGCACGCAGCGGCCGACAAGGGCTCTGCCGTCTCACGTGCCACCTCGACCTCTGTGACCGCCGTTGCCCGGTCCACAACACCGACCGCTGCACACGCCCTCTCTATCGGCACTGCTTATCCAAATCCCTATAGGCTCTGCACGGGCCTTGCACAGGTGGCTGCACTGGGTTTGCAGCCCTTGGCGGAGCCGCTTTGCGTCGCGGTTTCAGATCATTCCCTCAATTCTCCCTCCTAATTGTCTTTGTGAACCTCATGTTCGCTATCGCACGTTATTCTGTCTCACTTATATTCGCCTTGTGTGTTTTATTGGCTACTTCCAATTCCTTCCAATGTTTTCCCCCGTTTCTTATACGTATACGAATAAGAATAAATACGTATAAATACGAATATTCCCAACGTAATAATTTTTTATACAATCATATCGTTACTATTTGTTTCATTTTGTACAGTCCTGGAAACATAAATTGATCGGGGCCGTCTGCGGCTAAGTTCAGCTTTTGTACGGCTTGGCCAGCCCTTGTCATGACGAAACGTCGCAGGCGGAGCCTCATAAACCATCGTAGTCAATCTCAACGCAGGGGGGAGTGCCCTAACAAAATTATGACGTACAAAATGGCGGGCGCCGCTAGTTCAGATGTTGAAGTATTTTCAAATAAAAAATACAAGGAAGAAACACTTGTATGAACATGAAAGTAAATTCATTGAAATATATACGAACACATAGCACTTAACCACTTTAACACAATTATTAAAAAATTAAATTTAAAATCTTGTCCAAACACAATTTATGAACTTTATCAAATGACCAGTTTACTACAGAATTTTGCGATAACAAAAATATTATAATTGTATATTTTCAATTGTTCATATGTATATTTCATTTGCAAAAATGAAAACTACATACTTCATCAATGGTAAAAAGTTCCTGATTTCATGAATATACAGTTCTTACTTTATTATATTTATTGATGTGTAAGTTTTAATTAAATTAACGAGAAAATTGCACTCATCCCACATTTAAAAGCGAAATATCTCCTTAATCGGTTACCACATCCAGCGACATAACAGCTTTAAATGTGCCAGGGAGCCACCCTTTTCATACAAATTCAAATAAATTTTCGCAAGAACATTTTAATTTTCTCAACATCTCTTTTCTGCATCATTTTCTTTAGGCATGATTTTTTCTCTATTTTAGTCACTAAATACCATAGATGTCCATGTGACTTATAATAAATTAAAAAGAACATTTTAGGTGGACTGACTGACTTAATCCCACATCACCATGCGCACTTTACGGGATGAGTTTTTTAAATTTCCCTCTTTAAACTAGTTTACTTTTCTCAAATACATATTAGTAATCGTTCTCATATTCTCACGCCCAAATAACATTAGATTCAAATTTCCTCCACATATATTGGTGCCAGATCTTTAAACGTCTAGTGCATGTAATATTATTAATATATATATATATATATATATATATATATATATATATATATATATATATATGTGTGTGTGTGTGTGTGTGTGTGTGTGTGTGTAATAATTTCTACTTATTTATAATTATTCCAATGGTAATTTAATATTAAAAAATATGAAAGAAAGAAATATTTGGTCGGTTCCTTGGTAGAGGGAACGAAGTCCCCAATTCTACGAAAATTGACCAATTGAATAACAAAAATTAAACTAATGTTAAAACGATAATAATATAATAGATGTAGCAAAAAGTATTGCTTTTTAAAAATTGCCTTTAAAGGAGTTGTAAAAATCCGCAATCCAATTAGCGCTATCTCTTTCGTTTTCGAGATACGTAATTGTTTATAAGAAATTAGGATGTCATGACAACTATTTTTGGAAGTTCCCACGCTAAGTTTTTCTACAAGCCGTTTTGCAACAACTTGTTTAGTTTCTCCGGCAAATACATTTTAAGTTCCTAACGGGGGTGGAGTGGACAAGAGGCCAAAACGCTTGCATATATTGCCACGAAAATTGTTGTTGGTTAGATATTCCTGGTTTTCAGCTCCCTAATGTTTCATTTTATTCTAAATACTTTAAGTTCCATTTGTTTAACAATTACAGCATACATTTTAAAATACTACTCGAATCGACTACTGAACAATCTTCAACTTGGGAGCAAGAAAGAGTCATCAATTGGTTTCCAGAAATACCTCCCGGTGAAAATTGCGTCCTTCCTCGACACGTTTCAAGGCGAAATAGGCTGAAGCGTAAATCGTAACACTCGTGTTCCCTCGAGAAAGCCTTTAACCACCTTCTTAGGAAGCAAATTCTTTACATATAAAATTGTGGAAATTTTTAAAATTAAATATACAAGAAAACCATAATTTTGCATAAATTGTTTTTCATGTAAAAATATAGACATTAAAGCTTCCGGCTCCTCAGTATTCACACGTTCCAAATTCGAAATACATTTTATTTATACATTACAGAGATTTTCATTGTAATATCTTGATTAATTCATCAAATAATAGATAGGTAGACATTTTCTTTTCTTATTCACGGTAAATAAACTTCCTATTAAAACACGAACTACCAGAAGAACAAAGTAATAAAAAACTTGAAATACTCCTGACAGTTCTATCAGTGTAAATTTACCAAACTTTAACGAAAATGCATATCTGCATTCGCTACTGCTCATACTGATTAGTGAGTTTCTCATTTCATAGCGCCAAGTGCTGCCTCAAACTTGAAAATGCAGAAGACGCAAGGGTACCGTTTTGTTTTCCATTCAAGAACAGCAGTCTTATGGTTACAAAGTGGACGAGTGATCATTTTAATTAAAAATTACATTTACCAAAGAAGATACAAATAGATGTGATAAAAATACATATTTCCATTTAAAACAATCGAAGATGATTAAATTTCTCGAAAATTAAAAATATTATAGACAATTTCTCTATGGCTTGTTACTTGCCCCATAGTTCCGCATTGTTCAGAAACAATTCGGGTTTAATTGGTGTTCTTTTTTGCGTGTAACCTACTCTGTGGTGTGTGAAAGTTTAGAAGTTGTGGGGTGGTCCATAGTTGGTGGGACCCCCTGTTTATGTAATAACATTACAACTGCATTCTGACGGGCAGGAATTCGGGCTCTGTAATTGGTGTTCTTTTTTGCGTGTAACCTACTCTGTGGTGTGTGAAAGTGTATTTATTTATATATTTATTTTTACTTTCTCGTAAACATTCGGAGTAACAAAAGTAATATTTAGAGAGGTATGTATGTAATGTTGCAGTAAATCGATGTCGAGATTTTAATGGAAATACACGTTTCGGGATCTAAAGTTACTAAGAGAGTGTTGTTATTATTTCAAAACGTCCGTCTCTCCGTCCATGTGTCCGCTGCTCTGTATGTCTCTTTCTCTGTGATAACTAGTGTGTAAACTGTTCGTAGAATTTTTGTCAAAATTAATTTTCCACTAACGATCTGGCCCGAATAGAGGCCCTGCGATTTTAAAAATAATTCTTTAAATGTTGGGGTTGATTTAGTTGAAGCCCCTGGGGAGCATTTTCAAACTTTTCTTCAAAACAGCTCGAATGTTTTTCGACCTACATATGTAACCACAGTCGAACATCCGCCAACGTCGGAACTCAAACTCTAGGGCCTCTCGGTCAGTAAAGTTACAGGGAAAACTGTAACGATGCCACTGAGCTATCGCAACCTTTGCAACGTGTACTTAAAAACAAAGTAAGTCTTATTTCCATTACAAAGTTTTAATTTTTCAATATTACAAATATTCAATTGTTTCATATTATTCGTGCACATAGTAAATTTAAATTAAAGCTTCCTGCTTGAATCGTGTGTAACAAATCGGACAAATTGTATATTTGAAAAAAATATTACAATACAATTAATCAATTATTACAATTAATATAATGAAGATCTATTGTGTGACAGAATTATATTCCTCTAAAACAGAAAAATGTACCGAAACGAATGTTTGATATTCTGGCAGTTTTCTGTGTACTATTCCTTACTTCTGTGAATGTTGTCTGAAGAATACACTGCGTTAGACGAAAGATAATTATACATATTTCTTTCTTAATGCAATCTGCTCTTTAATATTAGTCTTTCAAATCATCTCATGTGCACGTTTCTTAAAATATGAGTGTTTTCGCAAAAGTTTGAATATTTTACACCACCAATACACATGCTGGAGATTTACTTCCAAGTGCAATCTTTTTAAAGACTAAATTTTAAAATACGTTTTATTTAGAATTTGTCTGAAAAAACAGGAGCGATTTTTCGAAAGAATTTTCTGGCATCAAGAACATTGTAATATTCAAAACACTACATAAGTGACCTGTCCACAGACAATATCGTAGCGTATTTGGTTGGGTAGCTTCTTCTTGTGCTGAAGATTCTCGGGTTCAAATCCTAGCCTGCACTACTTTTTTTTCTGTACATTAGAGTATGTATCTGACAAATGACTTTGAAATCAATTGTAGACGTGGAATTTTATATATCGTTTTGCTTTTCAATAATTATATATATATATATATATATATATATATATATATATATATATATATATATATATATATAATATGTCTCGCAGCGTGTCTCTGTCGTTTTCTTAAGGTTTATTAGAAGAATGTAGTGTTAGTAGTATAAAAGTTGTAATACATTACGTAGCCGTTGCGAATAAAACAAGAAAATAAAACCAGTTTTTTATTGTTTGTATTGTAAGTCAGATGAATAGGAAGTGAATAACTGCGTCAATGTTAGGTTTTTCTTTAATGAAATATTTTTGAGAATCGACTAATTAACAGCTGCACTGAAACCCTTATTTTCCGACAGAAAGTTGTAACGGCTATTCAGGCAAGCAGTGTAATTTTTGTTATCCTAGTTGGAAGCGATAACCGAGCAAGTAGCAACAGCTCAGGATTTGGCAACAGGGCATTGGACACAGGAGGCATGTGGTCGCTGCTTGGCCCTTTAACACGAGGATGGATTCTTCATTTTAGGGAAGAAATTGAGAGGGAATTATGTGAGCTTATTGCACTCGTCGGTCACAAATCATGTGCGACCGCGCCATGTGTCTGTCTGAATTTTGACATTTGCAAACACGTTCCGAACGTGTGCACGGTGTTTAAAAAATCTGTTCCTCAATGTTTCTGTGCGAAATTGGTTGTATTTTGATCTGTACGAGAATTCATAAACGTATTTTAAATTAAAAAATTCACAAAACAATATGATCATCGGATTAAATGAATTTGGCATTTTGTCAGTCCACTCTTAATGCAGGTATTCCCCAGCTCTCCGATCGCAATAAGACGTGACTAGAACCGTGAGTACTTGGAAACCGCAATCTCGCTCAAATCAAAAACAACATTGGCATCAGTTAAAAGCCATTCCTAA
The DNA here is from genome assembly GCA_964035755.1 of Teleogryllus oceanicus. Lineage (NCBI taxonomy): Eukaryota > Metazoa > Arthropoda > Insecta > Orthoptera > Gryllidae > Teleogryllus > Teleogryllus oceanicus. The sequence goes on from CAXIVR010000001.1 coordinate 107,067,677, forward strand.
AATATATTAAAAAAATATATAAGAAACGGAAAACTGATTAAATGCAAACAAAATGAAAAGCAAAAATTGAATTAAAACTAATAGTGATAACAGGACGTACTAATAGTGATAACAGGACGCACTATTAATCGCAATATTATAATCGATCGAATGAATCGAATAGAATATAAGATCGAATATATAAGATCGAATGAATTGGGGGTTGGAAACAAGTGAGGGTTGGCATCAGACGCTAAGATCTTATAAACAATTGCGTATCTCGAAAACAAAAGGCTATAGCTCCGGTTGGATTGCAGAATTTTGCATCTTGTGTAAAGAAAATTGAGATGAGAGGATAAAAAGAATTGCAAAATTTGTAAAATTATAAACAATTTCCAATTTTTGCAATTCTAAAGTGGGAAGGGTTCTCTGATGTCCCAGAACCGAAAACTGCAAATTAACAATTTTGCAACAATTAACATTTTATAAACAATTCCGAAATGTGCGCTATTCCTGCCGGGGAGTGTCCTCAAATCGTCCCTGAGTTGAATATCGCAAAATAATTTTATATTATTAAAACCCTAGAAGTCCTCTATCGATTCAAGAAAGTCAATATTTTGCAATTTTTGCAAATTTAATAAACATACGAACAAATATGCAAAAATGCAAATATGCAAAATTGCAAATATGCAATTATAATCGTTTTTCTTACCGAAAAATCTATATTAAACTGGACATTTGATAAAGTTAATGAATTGTGTATGAACAATAATATTGGAATTAAAATATGTATAAGAAATTAATTGGTTTAACATCAGTGTTATTTATCTAATATCAATGTAATTCTTCAAAAAGAATTGTGTTAACAGTGGTTAAGTGCTATGTGTTTACATATATTTCAATGAATTTACTTTCATGTCATACAAGTGATTCTTCCAAGTATTTTCGTAATGAATCGTGTTGCAAGATCTACTTAACATGGAATGTAGGCGAGATTCAAACAGGAGAGAGGACGAGTATGCTAGTTTTAAACCAATTCAGGATGGCACGAAGTAGTAAAACAAAAATACAGCCAGGCGGACAAGGATCGGAGAGCGCTGTTCAGAGAACAAGTGATTTCCGCCTGCAGTGAATTGTTACGTCTAGTAAACGCATCAAGAGCGACACGTGTGGTCGAGAGACCGAGTGCAACACATCGAGAACCCCACCGATGGAAGAGCGCGAGGCCACTCCAACGCTGTGCAACCTACCGGCCGCTTCTCGAGGACTTCCTTTCATTAATATCTCTAAGAGATAAATAAAAAGACAACATAACAGAATGCCGGGAAAAGTTTAGAATGAATTCCCAAACATTCAGTGAGTTACGATAATATCTTACTATCGCAGTGACCCTGTAAAACAAATAATTATACTTGGTTTGATTTATTTTTGTCAAAAAGCAGTAAAGAATATATGTAACGTAAGGTGGGAGAATTATAATTTCTTAAGAAGTTAATAAAAGGGTAAAATTAACGAACCAAAAGAGAAATAATTAGAATATATTTCATTAGCCAACTAACTTTTTCCGTTAATTTCTTAAGTGTCTTTATTTGTGCAATAAATTCAACAAAAAATAAACTCTTAACTGACATGAGCCAACATTTTACCGTCTGAGTTTAGCTCAGAGACAGCGTTGACGCATGCCAAATTGATCTACTGTCAGCAGGAGAATTTTAGCGGAAGGCTGCTCTGATCGGTAGTTTTCTGTGGTATCTCCGACCAACATCAGGCGAATGCCGGAGCAGCAAACGGGCCACAGAGCGTTCGCGATTTTTTTATTCACGTGCTCATTTATTGTTAATGTATTATCCCAAATCATTTTTTACTATTGTTTGAACAATAACTCTAGTTGTGCTGGCATGATATACGCTGCCACAATAGTGATTAAAGAGAAAGTAAGTAAGAAAAAATCTAATACAACTAATTGGAATATTTAGTACTCATTATTACTCGTTTATTAACTTCCATTGTAGACAACGGTATCTGACATCCCATAGAATATGCTCATTGGTCAGCGCCTAGTTTTTTTCTGGCCGTTGTGTAAATAGTGAGTCATTTATCGCGCCATTCCACTCCTCTTTCCTACACATTGTAGAATGATTTGATTGATCGATGTTTCCGAGCTCGTCAACTGCTAAGGTCGTTAGTTCCGTAAGTATAATGCATTTTTTCTTTAAAGCTGGCTATGATCTTCCACCGCTAGATGGTGAGATCCGGCGCCAACCTACCTCGGCTAGCGGGTTTTTTTCCTGAACCCGGTATCTCCCACTAGTGAGGCACCGCCCCAGCCGGGGCAAGCTCTAGGTTCACGACCGGCCTTCCGACATGTGTGGTAGTGTAGTACATCCACACTGTAGAATACATTGATTTCCTCCTTCCCAGTTTCCATATCTTTGTTCGGGCCAAAGTTCATTGTTGATAGAAATATTTCTTTCTTTTTACGCTTTGGTGTAATCGATAGCAAAGTAAAGTCGTTGTCATGATCAGAAAAGCATAAAATAGTGCCTATCCCAACTTTCAGTAAACAATACTGCGACAGTCATCTGTTACGTTTCTTAATGATATCCACTAGAGTCAATTTTTTTCTTCAGTCCCTTGGCTAACCTGCTTGAGGTATAAAAGTTATCTATTGTAATGTTTCCGTTGGTATCTCTAGAGTCGGCACATCTAGTACAGCTCTTGGAGGTACAGGCAAATTTCGTGAAACATCATGAATTCCAGCTCCTATGTAGATCTTTGAAGATACCTACAAATATGTTTTGCAATAAACAAGTATTGTTTGACACAGAGAGCGAACTCCCAACAATGATTCATGGACTGTGCAACCAGTTCCTGGTGTGTAGTGCGCTTCTCAGAGTCCTAACAAATCTGTCATGCACATCATGAATGGAGTTAATTTGTTTTTTGCCATTCTGTCATCTCACATCGCGCTGTCATCAAAACGTAGACACAACAATAGAAACAAGAACTGACGATCACTCATAGTTGCTATGGAGGCAGATAAACCTGCACCATCCTGAACCCAAATTCCTATTGTATCTTTTTTCTCACTTTCCTTTAAAGCCAATAAGGAGCAAAACACCCAAAAGAGTTTCTTCGAAGGTATTTTCATCATGTGTAAAACTGGTTCTTGAATTGTAGTTTCCTCTTACTGCAGCCATGTTTTGACTGGTTTATTGTTGTATTCTTGCAAGCAAAAAATCGTCAAAAGAGAGTTCAAAGAACATATTTAGGTCTTTTAGCATTTTTGATATTTTCTTTGGGACAGGAGTTCCAGTACTGAATTTCTGTGTGGACGTTACTTCTTGGGAGACCGTCTCTCCGAATAATGCCAACAACTTCATTCTCACTGTTGTCATCAGAAGCAGTCACACTTTGTTCACTATCGTCTTCTACAAACTTTTCCCTATCACTTTCACACCAACTTACGTCGTCGATTATCTCAATATCATCTTCATTATCATCAAGTGAAGCTAGGATGTGCACAATATCATTTTCATTTAACTTGCGTCTCGAAGCCATACTCTCGTACAAGCGAGGCGATGCGCGCGAATACAAACTTCACTAACAGCGCCCCACAACGCTTTAGCGGAGTGGAGTGGGATATCACGTTTTAGCGGTGTGGAGTAAAATGGAATCCATTTTGACTCTAGGTATAAAAAAATCGTCACATAGCAAAATCAATCGAGAAAAGCACAAGTGGCAAATACGTTCTGTCACGCCTTCCTTGCCCCGCCATGCATTGTTATCAGATAACATCAAAGAAGGAATACAGAAATGGCAACAGAGAAGAGGGAATTGTTTTTAAGTCACGCAGTTTTATTTACGCCTAGGATCCATATAAACCCCATTTTACCGCGCCCGCGTTAAAGCTTGTCCCGGCCGGCATAGTGCCCCGCTTTGTGAGATATTTGGAGGCGGAAATCTCCTGCAACAGTGCAGAAAGAAAGGAATACCGCCCCCTCCAGGAATAAAAACATTTACTGCACTAAAGAGACTCGTGGCCATAGCAGCTGACATCTCCGAAAACATTAATAAAACAATCAAATAATAAATCAACGTAAATGAATATTTCTTCTTGTTTGTCAGTATATGTTTGCAAATAAAAGTATCAACAATTTTTTATGACAATCATTTATTCCAGCAATTGCACAACGTTTCGTAACTAGTTTTGTTACATCATCAGGTTAAACTTATAATTTTTATACAAAACAACATTGCAAACTAATATACGTAGGACCCCAATTAAACAAAGAATGAAAGAGCATTCTAGAAATATTAAAGAATCTTCTCCACGACTTAATTCTTTATCTAGGCACAGACTAAATTTGTCACACGAATTTGACGTTGAGAACCCACTTATTTTAGACACCGAGGTCAGAAGGTTCCCACGACTCATTTCAGGAACACTTCAGATTAAGTTAAATCAGACTCTTAATACCAATATTGAAATAAATGATTTTACTAATGCCTATGACAATGTGTTATATAAAATTAAAATTAAAGATCCGGAGAATGTAGATCCAGTATAATTCTTAAGTTGTCACACTGCATATTCATACGCCGTGTTATTCCTCACTACATATTCATACGCCTGTTGGTATCATTCATTCCTTAACATTGGAGTGTCTGTCGTCAACTGTTAGATATCTTATATCACCTGTACTGAGAGTGAGTTGATTTCGTAATGTTTCCTCGATTGTTCTACAGCAGAGAAAATTCAATAGGATAGCAGTTCCCTCATTAAGGTGAGCGTCTATTTGGTATTGTATTGATTTTGTTTTGTTGTGTTGTTGTTTTGTATAAAAATTATAAGTTTAAAAGGATCTCTTTTGTAGTAGATAGTTTGATTTTGAGATAATTTTACTCAATAGACTTTTACTTTTGAGACAAATGAAGTTGTTTATAAACCATACTAGTAATTACACCAATTTGATATGTAGAATAACGGTATCTATGTCCCATTATTTTAGCACCTGATGATGTAACAAAACTATTTACGTAACGTTGTGCAATTGCTGGAATAAATGATTGTCATAAAAAACTTTGGATACTTTTATTTGCAAATAAATCAACGTGTATGTAAAATATTTAATTTCACTATAAGTCTTTCTCTTTTATTTTTAATATAAAATATATTCATTCAATTTGGCATTTAAACATTTTGTTTATATACGTATTATAATTACGTATATATTATTATACCAAGCGCAGTGGCTCAGGGCGTGATGCGCTGACTTCACAATCGGGAGGCTCGGGTTCAATCCCTATACCGGCCATCCTGGCCGGGTTTTTCGTGGTTTCTCTCGCTCATCCAGTAGAATGCTGGGATGGTTCTACTGAAAGGGCACGATCGCTAAATCGGCGTCGTTAGGCGAGTTCTTAATGAATGTGAAGACACGAAGGTTAAGCGAATTTAATATATCGTGATTTCGGTTGGGTGACTGACTAGGAACCCTGTAATCTAACGGCGCCGAGACCAATTTACATATATATGCATATAATGACTCAATACATATGCAAATATATTATTATATAATTTTACAATATAATGTGGAATACGAGTATTTTTAAGTGTACGGTCTATCTATTTATTTATTTATTTATTTATTTATTTTACGTCAGAAAAACGTTAAAACTGCTTGACGTGCTATGGAAATATTGTTCCTTTTCAATTCTGTGTCCTACCTTCTCTATACTACTTAAATTTTGAATTTTTGAAAGGAAACTCCCGTCAATAAAATCTATGTTCAGGATAAACAAGCAATAAATTTTGATTTTGAATTTTGAAGGAGAAAACAGACTCCCATCGTGTCCTTCCCAAGCCACAGAGCCTGAATACTGGATGTCCCTATTGCGACGGCTAACGTCTGCTTTCACTCGTCCTACGTCCCTGCCGTTTGGCTGTTATTACTGGAATAATCATTCTCATTAGCGCCGTCCTGTCCTTCGCTGGAAAGGTGGTCTGCCGTGCGCTGCTGTCGCGCCTTCCTGTCTCTGCCCGTCTCGCCGCCGTCTCGCCCGTCCTCCGCCCCGCCGCTCGTCCGTCCTCTCCTGTCTCCTGCTCCGTCCGTCCTCCTGTCCTTCTGTCCTGTCCTGTCCTCCTGTCCTCCTCGTTCCTGTCCGTCCTCCGTCCATCCTCCTCCATCCTCCTCCATCCGATCCGTCCTCCTCCATCCATCCGTCCATCCATCCATCCTCCATCCTCTCCGTCCATCCATCCTCCATCCAGTCCATCCTCTCCATCCTCTCTCCATCCTCCGTCCATCCATCCTTCCATCCTCCATCCTCCATCCATTCCTCCTCCTCATCCATCCGTCCATCCTCCATGCCATCCATCCATCTCGTCCATCCATCCATCCATCCATCCGTCCATCCATCCATCCTCCATCCTCCGTCCATCCGTCCATCCTCCTCCTCCTCCTCCTCTCATCCATCTCCTTCCGTCCTCCATCCATCCGTCCTCTCAGTCCGTCCATCCTCCATCCTCCTCCATCCTCCATCCTCATCCTTCCATCCTCCATCCGTCCTCCATCCATCCTCCTCTCTCCATCCTCCTGCTCCTCCATCCTCCTCCGTCCATCCATCCTCCTCCATCCTGTCCATCCGATCCTCCTCCTCCTCTCCTCCATCCATCCTCATCCTGTCCTTCATCCAGTCCATCGTCCTGTCCATCCTCCATCCATCCTCCTCCTGTCCATCCTCTCCTCCTGTCCTCCTCCTGTCCATCCTCCATCCGTCCTCCGTCCTTCCTCCTCCTCCGTCCGTCCTCCGTCCTCCTCCATCCATCCTTCCATCCATCCATCCATCCATCCATCCATCCATCCTCCATCCTCCTCCGTCCGTCCTCCTCCGTCCCGTCCTCCTCCGTCCGTCCGTCCCGTCCCTCCGTCCCGTCCTCCCCCCGCCTCCGCCGCCCGCCCGCTCCCCCGCCCCGCTCCCCCGTCCCCCTCCCCCTGCCCCACCCCGCTCGCCCGCCCCACCCCGCTGCCCCCCCGCCCGCTGCCCCGCCCGCTCGCCCCGCCCGCCCAACCCTGCCAGCCCGCCCAACCTGACCAGCCCGCCCCTCCCTGCACCGCTACGCCCAGTCACGTCACGTCACGTCACGTCGCCTCGCCACGCCACGCGCCTCTTTGAGCGCTTTGACGAGCGCGCGGCTGGCAGCGAGCGTGGAGCGTTTCTTGTGCAAGCGCCGCATTTGCGATGCGTCCTCGCCCGCGCCCGCGCCCGCCGACGTATTTGCCGGCGCTTCGCGGTCGCAACGGGAAACTGCGGTCGTCGCTTCGTTGTGGCGCGGCACGCCCGCGCTTTCACAGCCCACTATTTCACGTTCTGTCACTGGGCCGGGGGGCGGGGGGTTATGTTAAGCTTAATTACGGAATTGACGCGGGTGAGGAATGCATTTGATGTGCGCGTGGGAAGGGGGTTAATTTAAAAGTAAAAATGCGCTTCGTCGATGCGATGGTGAGAAGGCATTATTATTCAAAATAAAATATAGGATAATTTAAACTAGTGTGCCAACGGAACAGTGTGGTCAGTGAATTGCTGCACCACAAAGTAATACAATTATTTTACGCATGCACTCAGTCGATAAACAAACGCAAAAATATTCAATTATTCAGTGATAGACACAGGCGATAACATTTACTGGGAACGACTGTTCACGCTTTGAATATACCATTTTCTCCCACAATATAAATTATCTTAGCAACACTTCCCGTTTCCAGTACTATTTTTATTTCTAAAGCGATTAAAAACATAAAACGATTTATTTCCCAACCCCTTTGCGTTTCGAAAGCAATCCTAAAACCCTCAATTCGTCTGCTTTCTTCAAGCACTGGAACAATATTGAAAAGTATTCATTCAAAAGCATTCATATTTTTTCACCTTTAATGCTACTCTAAAATTAATCATTCAATCGTTTCGAAATTAAACGTTCAAAAATATCCGATCGTACTGTAATGGCCTTTAGTTCTAATTTTTTATTTATATTTATATTATTTATTCTAGTTTTTATATCGCATGTATTTACTATGGCTACGCAATTTTTTTAGCTGCAACATCACAGCGACGTTGCGTCAGTTTGCCGACCAGTTTTGATGTCGGTATTGTGACGTGACGCGAAATCTAGCTCAACTTAAAAAGCGCGGATTAAGTCCAGCTTGCATCCCGCATGTCATTCTAATTTTATTAACTATTGTTTCACGAAATATTAGTATGTAAATTGAAAAGTTAGCGGGGCCTAAAATGGCTCTCGGCCGCAATCAATATGATTTACCACCTACATTTCCTGAAATAGCAGCGTGTACGATATATTACAACTTTTTTGCAGATGCATTGTATCTTCTTTCTAAAACTATTTAACAGAGTGGTGGTTTCCGGGCTAGATGTAATTTATTTGTGGTGGTCAAAGAGAGAGATACCATTCTTACTCTAAAAAGTCTCTGAAATTTTTTTCTAGTAATTTAGAAGTGTAATTAGGAAGTTTAATACTATGAACGATGAAACTGCATCCGTAAAATCCGTAAAAAAACAGTTATTCAACTCGTAAACATAAGAACTTATCTCATACTTCCGAGTAAATAAGTGATAATCATCCACTTCTAAGGACTAGTAAGCTAATGCCTAAATAACTTTTTACAAAAACGTATTATCAATTGGCAAAATAATTTCGAAGATAAAATATAAGTAATAAAAGATCACTAATACAGCAATACATGCGTTAGAACTTTTGTATAGATAATTTACAGAATGATAATGTATATTAAATGAGTGAAGAACGCTCTGCTGCAGGCTTATTGGAAGTATATTTGTGAGTAAATGTTGCTACAAAAAGGCGATCACGCAAATTAAGAATTTTAAGACAATACTTACATTTTAACAAACTTACAAAATAACAACTTGACGATTGTGACAAAAACTATCAACTGTTTATTTTATTTTTGGAATTAAATCTGTTCAATAATTCAATTACTGAACAAATAAGAATTTAACGTAACGAGTAGCGTAACCTGTAACGAGTGGCGATTTTGTTAATTTGAACGTTTCAAGGACGGCATATTGAAAAATATGCAGGGAGTATCTTGGTACATTTCATTCAAAAATAACAGTCTGAACCCCCAAGTGCAGGAGAGCCGCAACCGCGAGTGGCAGTCAGTGTAATTACAAACAGTTGTCGCCGGACACGCGCCATTGCATGGGGGAATTCGCACTCTGGAGTTAAGCGTTCAGAACCTTCAATCAAAAGTGTTCAAACATTTTAAAAGCTTTAATTAATGTTAATTAAAAATTTATCCTTTACTCATATGAAGTGAAGAGTAAAAATTTAAATTATTGATTCTATTTGGAGATTGTATAATATGGAATTCAAAATATATCCTTTACTTGTACAGGAGAAAAGAAGAAATATATCTTCTAGGCATACTTTTCTTAAAAATAGTTGTTCTTTCATTAGCTTGTATTAAATATACCTGGAAAATGGCTTATTTGTGTAAAGTGAAACAAAAAATATCTCCTTCCTGAGGACACATTTTTATTATCTACAAATTTTCATTACTCATTCAATTAATTGCAAATTTACTAGCTATTCATCCACGGAAATTTCACTGTCTGCAAAGAAATTATTGAAATTAAGGGTGATGGGAGTAATACCTCAATAGTAGATTATGAAACAACAATATTAATTTATAATAAATATAAAAATAGTATTTTAATAATATGAGTGCCAAAATATTTATAAGAAAGTACTAATATCTATTCCATCGAATTTAATATAGTACTCTTTTAAAAACTAATGAAAAGTAATAGAAGTAGAACCTCATTATAATTGCCTTTGTACGTACTGCTGGAAAAAGTTCCAACATTTTTGGTCATCTTCTTACAACTACAATTTTGAAGACAGGGTTTTCTAAATGAAATCTGGTTTTTAAAGCCAGATCTTGAAATAAGGTTGAGTAAAAAAATTCGAAAATATGAGTAGCTTTTGCGTAATTTTGCCTGAAATATTGGCATTTTAAAATAATTATTTTCTCAAAAACTTTTTCAATAATTATCTTTATTTTTTCTCAGATCATTAGACCACTAAAAACTGCATATTCTGTTTTCAGTGAACTCTATATTTTCGAAAATTTCAAAAAATTCATATTAAAAAGTACAATATAGAGAAAATTGCGAAAGTTACAAATAGTGAGTTAGTCTTTAGTTTCTTGAGAGTCTGTAAAAGTGAGTACTGATGTGCGACTGCACAGTGTAGCGGTAAAGCGAATACCGAGTTAAATTCATGCATCTGAGTTCGAATTTCGGGGGAGGGGGACTTTTCTGGATGGAAACATTTTGAAGGTTAGTGTATACGTATAAGTTTTCGTAGCCGTTACTCTTCTCAAGTTTTTTTTCGTCCCGGTTTTTACTTTTTTACAAATAATTTACTTTTCATTTGAGTTATTAATTTCAATACATACTTAATTTATTTTTAGCATATTTTTATAGTTATTTCTATAAATTCTACACCGCACTACACGCATATAAAGTTGTGTTCACTTTAACCACAACCGTCATCTTGTGATTCCAAGGCAAATGATGGAATACTCTTGCATTAAACAAGAGTTGTACCACAAAAGAAAAAGTAAATACGAAATTATTTTGTCATTTTCTTTATTTATAATCAATGCTGATATACAGATCTCTCTGAGTGTGCTGCACTAATTGGTTGTAGGTTCGGCAACAATATACTTTTTACGATGTTTCCTTTGCCGAGAAGTTCCGCACTTTAGCTGGGCGAATATCTATTGGGTTCCTTTAGCTCGTATACGCGCATTTATCCTCTCTATTCTGTCACACAACAAGAAATCTGAAAACTTTCGCTGTGTGTTTTAAAAGTCGCATTTACGTGTTATTTGGTGGTAAGCGCGAAAACAAAATAAAGTAGTACGTTGAGGCAAGGAACCTTATACGCCCCGAAAGTGACGCGTCAGACTCCGGCAGCGGGAAAGCGCTCGCACTGAAAATTGGTGTCAACGTTATTCATTAAAGTAATCCGACCGTAATGCTATATGGCTTTCCGCGGGCTCAGAGCATGACTCGAGGCATCATGAAGCTGAGGGATATACTTCATTTCACTATTCTCACAGAGCTCTACGTAAGTACATTCATCTCGGCCAGGATAGAACAGTTAATTACATTACATTGCGCCTTTACCCTTAAGGCAAGAAACTCCGTTCCATGTTCACTTAAAAAAGAGGAGGACGATACTCAGGAACTGGATGGGCATTCCTTTTAGATATTCCATTTATGCATGGATACCAAGAAGAACACGAATCAAGGTATATCCACAAAGAAACAGCGAAGTTCATGACGCTTTAACTTAATGTTGTGTATGTAAACACATTTTATGAAATTTTTGCGTTCTCCATTTAATGAAATATACACTTGGGAAATACATAATAGAACTTTTTTTAACCCACTTATTGTGTTTTTACAAAAGGTGAGAAATATTCCAATATCCATTCTTGTTAACTCTGAAAATTTAATTATACGAGCTGAGTAATTTTCTTAGGATGTGTTAAAAAGATTAAAATCTCCTACAAAGTGGTTCTTTAATTTCGGAGAATTAATCTGTACTTGTACGCCTCCCAAGAATATTAAGCAATAAACCCTAATATATAGTAATAATAAATTACACGGACATTAATGAATGTTACGTTTTTCGCATTTCCATTGAACATAAACTTAAAATATGAGATTCTGAAACATCCCTCAGCCAGTAATCGGAGACGAATATCGGAATTTAAAGAAAGTATTTTCTGGAACGAAATAGAAAAGCGTTAATCCACAACAGTTTAGTGCGCGGATAACTAGGTAGGCCGCAGACAGATTAAAAGCGTCACGTGGATTACGTTGCCAAAAGCGTCCGCGATAAAAGACAAAGCTAACATTGGGCTACGGAGGCGCCTGCAACCGCTGAGCGCTGCCGAGCGTGCGCCCGCCGGCGGATCACGCGAGGGGCAGCGCGGAAGGCGGCGCTCCGCGGCGGGCGGAAGGGACAGCGAGCGCCGGAGAGGGTCGGGGCGCAAGGGGAGGCACAGCGGCTTCGGGAAAGGCCGAGACCAGCGCACTAGCAGGAAAGAAAGTGCGCTGGCAACAGCCGTAAATGGAGGGAGAGTTTCAGGATGGTATATGACAGTGCCTCAGATAATAAAGGGTAAAAAGAAAAATAAAAAAAATACGTGAAAGCCGAGGGGAAACCTGTGTGAAGGGGAGGTATAGGGCATTATTAAATGTAAGTGTGAAGAGAGGTAAACTGGAAACATAATTGAAATCAATGAATATTACTTCACTGGGATGGTACGTACTACATAATATTCAACGACGTTCTATGGAGAAGAGAAGTAGGTAATAAGAGTTAAAAGGACAAGAGAAGGAATGAATGTGGATGAAAGAAATAAGAGGATTTAAAAGAGAGAACAAACATGACAACAGAAGCGGACAAACCAGAAATGGAAAAGGAGAACCAAGAGAGTCTTCCTACCCTAAGACGCACGGAGTCTACACGCAATAAACGCCACCAAACAGCCGAAAGAGCGGAAAGGCGGCGCAAGGAAGAGAAAGGCGCCGGGTGACGAGGCGGCGCGGGAGGGGCGCTGCGGAGCGGCCAGCGCCGCTAAGCCAGTTACCGTGATGGATCACGCAAGAGATCGCGGCTATCGGGCACGGGCGCGGGAGCGCCGCCTGCGCCTGGCGCGCTGAAGGATGGTCCCGACCCGGCCCCACGGCGCGCCGCGAAGCGACTTCCCGCCTCCGCGAACCCCGCCCCTCCCCTCTCTCCCTCCCGCCGCCCAGCCTTCTGTCGACGAAACGCCGCTTGCTGCGCAAGCGATCGCGTTCTCGGGCGACACCGAGCAACTTTACGACTTTGGAAGAAGTAAATACGGAGATCGGTATCGTGGTGACGGAGTGGCCGAGGGCCGCTTTTCATCGCGGTGATTGGGCGGCGCGTCTTCAGCGCCGGAGGCGAGCGTCCCACGCTCCCCCCCTAACGCCACACGGCGGCGGCGGCGGCGGCGGCGGCGAGGCGCGCGCGAAACGCTTTCAGACCGCCGCCACGCTGCCTTGGCGATCGTACGGCGTCGCCTATAAAGCCCTCGCCCAGTAAAATCCGCTCGGTGAATCCGGATGAGTACGCACCTAATGAGCTAAAAACGAGGACCTTTTCATATAGCTCCGGAATTATAAAACGGGAAAAATAGAGTGGTTTAGAGCACATAAACGAACGAATCTTTTCCTCCAGATGGAAGGGTCATTAACGCAAAATGTACTGGGGATGCGGCATTAAGCGTGCGTTTCCTCAAATTAGTCTGTACCCTGCGATAGGGTTCTTTATGACTCCCTCTCCGGGTAAACGACTCTCGGTAAGTTAAATTTTCGCCTTTACCCGTCCTCGCACAGTAACGTAGTTCATGAAGCCCAGCCCACGGCGCTAGAGACCTGGGGAATAGAGTGTCGTGGCGCGAACACAAGAGGCTCGCCCGGCGAACCGATAGCGCCGCCAGTTTTCATCGATTGCCCTGTAGCACGTAGCGCGCATTCGTATGGTTTACGGCGGGTAAATGGGAGGACCGCTTTGCATAGCATTTTATACCCGTATCTGATGTACCTCCCAACATTTTTTTAGAACTCATAATCAGCACATTCGCTGCAGCTGCATTCATAAAGCGGAACATCCGTGCGAGCCGCCCGCTATCAGACGGCTGGCGAGGGCGGCGCGGCGTGGCACAGTTCCGCATTATTGATGCGTGGGCTGCGGCGCGATTCGGATCCCAGCGCCTGCTCGTCCTCCCGTTCCCCGCACGTCCCACCCTCCCTCGCCGTCACCCTCGCCCGCCTTTGTCCCCAACCGTCTTCCTCTCACATTCCCCTCCCCCGCCCCCGCATCCGCCTTGCGCCCCCGCGCCGCCCGCCGCCCGCCCCCGCTCGCGTCGCTGGGTTTCCAATACGGCGCCGCTGTGCGTTTTGGCACACTGATTTGTTCGTGTTGACGTGCGGCGGGGCGCCTGCAGACACGCTCCAGTTTCATAAAATCCAGATTTTTAGAGGGAGAGGAAGCGGCCAAGTTCGCGAAGCGTGGCGGAGCGGAGAGGCGGGCGAGTAGGCGTTGTGGAGAGCGAGGGCGGGGCCGGGACCGCGGCGAAGGCGGGGGAGGCGGACGCGGAGGCGGAGGCGGAGGCGGGTGCGGGCAGGCTGGACGGAATTAGTATTCCGCAGAGAGCGCGGCTATGGCGGAATAACAAAACAATAGGAAGCCGTCGCACTGCATCTCGCATGTTCCGGTGGACCATCCGCCAGCCTCACCCTCCCGCGCCGGCTGGACCCAGCCGCCAGCCCCACCCCCGAATCCCGAGCTTTCTCACCGCAGTCTAGGCCCGCTCCCTCTCACGCCTTCTTTTTCGGAAGATGTGCCTCCTTCCGCTGTGCCTTGTGGAACACGCGTCTGCGGCGCGCCGTCGGCGGGGCCCTACGTGACGTCTTCCGCGGAGCCCTTTACGAATGCCAAATAAGGGTATGGGCGTCATTACATAACACAGTGAAATATAGCTTTCAATTACTACATTATATATATATATATATATATATATATATATATATATATATATATGCTGAATACAACATACAGTTTTGAAAGTTTCGAAGCATGACATAGAATTACATTTCGTTGAACGGCACTTTAGGTGAAAACAACAGTTGATTAATTGGAAATTCTGGGCCAGCAGACGCACAAATAATTGAATGGTTTAGCGGTAAAGCCAACATTTTCTCTTTTGACAGGTAAAAGGATGAATGTGTCAGAGGAATGAATGAATTATATTAATATAGCATTTGGTAGAGGTTTGCTTTAACGCATATTGGAACATTCAGTTCGCGACAATGGTATAACGATTGTAAGAAATAAACGTCCCCATCTCCGCTTTCCTTTCTGACGCGCATACGGACGTTTGAAGAAAATCTAATCGGGAGTATCGCCTGCCAGGCGAGAAATCGCGTGCATCAAGTGATCTGGGAAGACGTTTATTTCACGAGAACGACTGGACTAACACGAGAATTCCTCGCAAAACAAAAAAAAATAGCTAGACTCTTTTTTGAACGCGGTGATAAACGACGCGTCGGCCGTTTGTCATTCACAGCATTTTACGTAATGCGACATTTTATAAATTAACTGTCTGCCGCGTGATACATAGCGGCGTTCTCGCTACACATCACGCAATGAACATCACTATCGAAGAGGTTTGGAACCACTTACAGAAACTTGTCGGCGGCCGTGCATCATTTATTACAGTAATCCATTGCGAGGGCGGAGCGTTCGGGGGCGGGGGCGGGGCGAGGCAGGTGTTCCCACGCAAGAGCCGGTACTAGAGGGCTTCTCCGGCTGCGGATCGAAAAGAGCGCAGATCCCCGTTCTCGATCCTCGTCTCGTCGCGTCCCCGGCGCCCCCGCCGGCCTCTTCCGCTGCGCCGGGTCGTGGGACTTTCCCGAAAAAGACTTTTCCAACTGGCCACGGACAGGACGACGGGATGACCAATGCCGAAGTCCGGTAACAGCCGGAAAGTACTTGCGCGGCGCGCGGCGCGCGGGAGACCGGACGAAGACGCTCGCGCGGCGGCGTGAAACGGCCGCGCGCTGAAATTGGATATAAATGCGCTTTATGCTCCACAAACCTCCGGGAGGCGTCGCCCGCGCCAGACGCGCCACCAGAGGCCGCCCGCCGCCTCCCCGGCCCCGCCCTCGCCCGCCCGCGCGAGGACGTGCCCAAGACGATTCCGCCGTGGAGCGATGCCTCCGACAGCTAACGCATTGCTCTGCTACGCGCGAATAACTATCGTCCGCACCGGGAGCGGTAGCTCAGGGCATCAACTGATGTCTCTGCAGCGCCTCTGACCGGGAGGTCCTAGGTTCCCACTCCCTACGGCAGCAGGATTTTCGACACTAGCTTTTCAGCTAGGTCGAATTCGGTCGCTGTCTGGAGGAGAATTCTAGCGGCCGGCTGCTCTGATCGGTAGTTTTCCGTGGTTTCTCCGATCAACACCAGGCGAATGCCGGAGCAGTACCCTAACAAACAGGCCACGGACCGCGCGCGATCTGTCCTTCCTCTTCCTTGTCCTATCCTGTCCCCTTACACACATACTTACACTAACATGCACTACACTACCACATATTCCGGGAGACCGGTCGGGAGCTTAGAGATTGTCCCGGCTGTGGCGGTGCCCCGCTGGTGGGAGAGTCCTGGTTAGGGGGAAACCCCACTAGCCGACGATAGGTCGGCGCCGGATCTCGCCATCCAGCGGGGGAAGATCACCGCCAGCTCCCGCGAAATAAACATGCACGACACTAACGGGACTAATGACCAACGCGCCCAGAAACACGAAAAAATCAATCAATCAATCAACTATCGTCCGCGTCAATAAGCACTAAAATAGCATTTATACAATAGCATTTGGTACAGATTTGCTGTAACGTATATTGGAGCATTCAGTTCGCGACAATCGAGTAACGATTATAAGAAATAAACGTCCCCGTTTTCCCTTTCCTTTTTAACGTGCATACGGACGTATCAAGAAAATCGAATCGGAAGTATCGCCTGCCAGGCGAGAAATCGCGTGTATCAAGTGATCTGGGAAGACTCTTAGTCCTTGGTAAACCTGTAGCATGCACAAACTCGTAGTTTTATTTGGAACATCAATGTGCTTGTGTATAATAATTACGAGAAATATAACGGTTTATGTACATAGAAACAATTTTTACAAGTTAGTCAAAATAATATTGATGAACGCTTGAGGTTTAGCGTATGTGTAATGGCCGAGACGTGATCCCTGGTGAAGGCTGGCGCCGGCGTGACCCAGTACTCAGATTAACAGCTGCGATATCCTTTGCACGGAGCACGTTCTACGAAGCTGATAAAGTCCGTTTCTCACGTTTGTAGGAAAGATCAGATACAATCTTCGCATAATCTACCCCGGCGAACTCTGGAAATGGCTTCTGTCCTAGCGAAACCAGACTGCTTCCTCTGGAGAGGAAGATAGATTTAACAACGAAATAGTACGTGTTCCGTAAAACGGATGTCAGTTAGCGGCGAAAAACAGTATTGTACTACAAGATAGTACAATCGAAATGTATTCGAGCTGAAGTTACTGAAAAATCAAGAGCTCAAGAAGCAAAACAATACTGCTCTGTGAACGAGGAGTAGGAGTTTGAAATTTTCTCCCTGCCCCCACCACCATTTCTAGTTTGCCCCATACCAGGCCTACTATTAATAGTAGAATCATTGACGCGGTTTATTGATGTTTGCGATTCTACAATAAGAATTACGAAAATTAGCATTTTAAAGACAAATAGTGTTCTATTTCCTTTAGAGATTTCTTTAAGGATTTCAGATGACGAGTGACTATGAACGCCATGAACTCTCTAAAAGTCGAAATGGTGTTACGAAATGTAAGATACAAATATTAAAAAAATAATACACGTGTCTAAGCATTTTAAACTATTAACTAACACACCGACGCAATTTGTTAGTAACGTTTTGTCACAACATATTTTTTTTATTAAACATATTAAGCTACGGTTCACAATATTTATGTCGCATTTGATTTGACTGTGTGTGAAATCATCGAATGCCTAGCCTTTACTCGTTTTCCTACTTTCCCTAACCGAATAATTTTAGTAACCTGCGTATTCCATTATTCTGAGAGCATTAAATAAAAAACTCGTTAAACTGGTAATTTATTTCCAAAGTATAGTGTAAATGAATAGTAAACCAAATGTATAGTATAAATTGTTAAGTAATAAGTTGGTTTCTTGCAGATACGATACAACACAATTTTGAAAACTCATGCCACATGTGTCCGTCTATTACTTATAATATCCGTGTACTAACGGTTTATCCTTCGTGATCATAAACGAAAAATAATGTTTTAGAACAAATCAAATGAAATACATTCCCCAATTCCAGCAAGACTTCCATCCGAGACGAAAACGCGTGCGTCGATTTGAAGAAACCCGCAACACGCACTCCACGAAAGAAAGAGCTTCACGTGGCCGCGAGGTCGTAACTCAAGCGATCCGCGCGCGGGGCGGGTGCGGGGTGAGGGCGGGGCCGGGCGCGAGGCGGGCGCGGATGGGTGGACCGCGGGGCGGGGGCTGAGGGCAGGCCGGGCGCGGGTGGGCGGGCGTGGCGGGGAGGGAGGGGCGGGGCGGGGCGGGGCGGGGCGGGGCGGGCACGGGGGGCGGAGGCATGGGGCGGAAGCGGTGGCTCGGGGCGGGGGCGGTGGCACGGGGCCGGGTGAGCAGGGGCATGGCCGTGGGGCGGGGGGGGCGGCGGCGCCGCCCTTGGGCTGAGGGATTACTGCCCGCCGACGAGAGGCCGCTGCCGTCTACTGCAGCGACGATGGTGGCCCCTCGCACTCGTGCTGCTGGACCACGTTTCTCACTGTCATCAAGGTAAACCGCCAGCTCCGATGGCTCCGTCGCAACATTCTTTGGATAAGAATCAAGGATGTTTTTATTTGCTGCCGGGTTTCTTTGTATTATAACGCACTTTAAAGAAACAATTTTTAATGATATTACAAAAATATAGATTTAGAAGTCTTATAAATATTACGATGAATTAAATGCTGTTTTCATGTGTAATTAAACTATAAGTACTTTGTAGTTCAACGATAACTAGTTATCATTTTTATCAGTTTACTTTGTGTTCGACATACTGCATGAGATTTAGCAGTTTTCTAAAGACGTTATTGTTTGGAAAATTTTAAAATGTTTCTGTAGTTGACATTGATTTAATAAATGCTCAACACTTATTTTTATTCTTTTCCTTTTTATGTACGTTGTACACCTGTTTATCTTCACGCTTCATCCCGGGAATTCACTAGATGTTGACTGCAGATCTTTTCTGCGGTCTTTAGGGTTTCTCCTTCCTAATGGTGTCATATCCCGGCTATCTTCATCAGTCTATAATCGCTCATTCCTGTGATATGGTTATTCTAGTCTTTTTTCCTTCTTTTCACAAATTTGATTATATCAGTTATTTTACACTGTTTTGTTACATCCAGATTTCTCACCCTGTCACTCCTGGTCTTTTTTATCGATCGTAGAGTGTACATTTATACTGATCGGTATAGTTATTTTGTTTTCGTCGTATGAGCTCGGGTTTAAGCTCCATATGTAAAAACTGGTCTTATTATTCTTTTAGATTTTAACTTTACCTTCTATCCTAAGGTATTTATTTTTCCCAGTTACATCTCTTAAGTATCCTGATATGCGAACACCTTTCATGACTTGCTCCCATCTCTGCAAGCATGGCTATCACTGGAGAAGCTCACTCGTAGGTATTGGAGCTTCTTCACTAGCTCGATGATTTTGTCTCTTATTGTCAACTTACACCTTACAGGGTCCTTGGATATTACCATCGATTTGTTTTTTCTGTTGAAACTATCATATTAAATATTTTTCTTATGAATTTATACAATAGTCTCTTCAGATTATCTTCAGAGTCTGCTACAAGCACTACTTCATCTGCGTTGCAGACTATGTTTATCTGGTTATTACCCATCGTGTAGTCTTCCATTGTTTTTACACTGTCAGTTTATCCATTGTCAAGTTGAAGATTACTGGACTAAAGGAGTCGCCCTGCCATATTACACCTGAACATTCTATTTCATCTGTAGTTAGGTCTCATACTTTAACTTTAGTTTTGACGCCGGTATATATATATATATATATATATATATATATATATATATATATATATATATATATATATATATAGTTTCAATCGTTTCTATCGATTTTTAGATACTTTGTTCCTCAAAATTGTGATCACGTTCTGTATGCCTTACTCGATCAAAACAAAAGTAACGTAAAAACGGGACCGCAGTAGTTAATTTTTCAAGCCTCTTCGTAGTTTTCAGGAGATATGTGCTACTACTATCTTTTCATAACTAAATACAATATTTCAGGGAACACATTTTATCAAAATACCTCTAGTTAGTCATTCTTATTTCATAAAGGTTCCCGGATGCTTTGATCAACGGTTGCATGTATGTTGATACGTTGATTCAGTTTTCAACACGCGTAGAAGAATTTGCGAGCACGCTTTAGTTTCTAAATACAAGGCACCAAACGAATTCTCAGAAATCCATTTAGTTCACATCACATATACACACGCATACGTGCGTCGTATAAATGTTTTTCTCTTTTGACGACCTTTTTTCATTTTTGACGTTCTGACGAAAATACGTTATTTGCCTATCTGAACAATGCGTCAGCCTTTATGGAAGGCGCAATTTGTACATTCATGCCCACATATTTTCAGAAAAGACCTGGATTTTTACCCTTGTTATTAGCTCGGGTTTTTAACCGAACTCTCACGTCGTCGTTTCCCAAATAAAAAAAAATCACATTCGCACAAGTAGCACGAATTCGCTTTATGCGCCGCAAAGCACCGTGCTGTCTTTGCCTTGCTCCACGGGTGGCCAGACGGCCGTGCAGCGCGCAGCCCAGTGCGGCGATCCGCACTCAGTATTTTAGCGCCGCCGTCAAATCCATGCGCGGGCGGCAGCGGCGGCGGCAGCGCTCTCTAATGATAACTGTCGCTGCCGGGCGGCGATGCCATCAGTTTTATTGCTGGTGGGCGGAGGCGGCGGCGGGGCCGGGCAGGGGGGGGGCGTGGGGCGGGGCGGGCGCGCAGGGGCGGTGGGAGCGGCGGCGCCGGCCGCTTATCACGCTGATGTCAGGCCGCGCGCGACTGCGGTTATGGCTGTTTTTCCGTCCGCGCCATCGGGTCCTGTTATTACACACGCCACATTGTTCCCGTCCAGCGACGGCCAATCAATCAGCAACTAGAACGCGCCGGCCACATCTGCTCGGCGGGTCACCGGCCGTTGGGGGCGGCGGCGGCGGGGGTGGCGCGGCGGCGTGGGCGAGGTTGGCGACTGGCGACTCGGGGGCGCGCCGCCCTGCCCCCGCCCCCGCCCCCGCCGCCGCGCCCCGCCGCTCGCTCGCCGCGCCCGGCGCTCGCAACAATCGCGGTCGGCCCGCTGCGCCCCGCGCCGCGCCGCCTGTTGCGCGTTGTAGTGCCGCCCGCCCACGTGTTGCGGAATGTCAAGCAAGTCCGCATACAGATGCGGCGGGGCGGCGCGCGGGGGGCGGGCGAGAATGCGGGCGCTGGCGCGGGCGCCGCGGCATTGTCAGTTGAGGCCGGCGGCTGGAATAAATCGACCGCACGACGGTGAGGAAGAGCGTTCGGGCAGCGTGGCGACGGCAGCGGCGGTGGAGGCGGACGAGGAGGCGGAGATGGAGACGGTTGGGGTGGCGATGGTGGCTGGGTGTGTCTGTGGCTTTGGCGGTGGCAGCGGCGGGGGACGAAGAGGAGGGGTGGCGGAGGCGGTGGCAGCGGCGGAGGCGGAGGCGGCGGGCCGCAGCTGTCCAAAGTCAGCGAGGGGAGCGGCCGAAGGGGGGATGGTGCGTGAACGACCTGGTGGTGTTTCCGAGACGACATGGAGGCCAAATGGACGATACACGCTGAGAGAGAAGGCGAAGAGAAAGGGTTTCTCCAATGACAAGACAAATCATACGCAATGTCAGGAGGGAGAAGGCGCCATTAGCAAAGCCATAAAAGATGATCTGTAAGAACTGGTCGACAGGTTGTAGCGGATGTGTTGGATGATTGATGTCCAAAGCATAGTAAAATAACTGCCAAAGGCTCAAAGAGAATTGATAAAAAAAGAGAGCGATAACCGAAAGGCCAGAGGAAAGGAGGCCGGTTATTGAATTCCCCCACAAACAGCCGAGGTGGACAATAAGAGCTACGAAGGTCTGCAATGTGACATGACCGAGTAATGCGGCGGGTAATCGTGCACCAAAGAAGAAACACAAATCGACAAAGGGGAACTAGAGTCACAAAATAAAAAGGAGCAGGCACACACAAACGGCAGTGGCAGATGGAGCTCGCTGCCAAGCATCGTGGCTGTGGACAGTAACTGCACTGGCACAACCTACGCGTGGTTCCCGGCGAGGTCAACGTAGTGGAGGGGGCAGCGAGGCGGGAATTGCAAAGGAGCTGAGGCCGGTGAGGGGGGGCGGTCGGGAATGCCGTCGATGTGCGCCCGCGACTCCCCAACTCGAATAAATCAGCGACGGCGCAGACAGCGGCGTCGATAACCGAATAACGTGCGCGCGGTGGAGCCAAGGGCGAGCGACCCGTCGGCCACCACCACCACCACCGCTGCCGCCGCCGCCGCAGGTCGCAAATGCGCCGTGTGCTCGGGACGCGCGGCCGGTGCTCGGAAGCGCAGTACCTCTGACGTCGGGCAACGTCGTCAAAAGCTTTTGTTTATTCATTGTTTAATGTAATGTCAAAAAAATAGTTAAAACTGTTCCTGACGTGTGGGAGGTAAGTACAATGCGTTCACGTCTTCAGCTCAAGAATCCTTATCCTAGCTCTCTCAACAATTTCACAACTACTGAAGGAATTTTATTGAGCTAATATGGAACGGGAATACACAAATTTTAATACATTCAGTACGGTGTTTGTTACTTTGACAACGCGGCAATATTTTGCCCCTTCGTTTTCATTAAATTGTAAGAAATTGGGGATAAACATTTCGTAGCGTTTAAATAATAATAACCCGTGGCTCCAAGTAGAAACTTAACTACTTTAAAGAACTTTTTCGATTTTTTCATGCATTGAAAAAATGTATAAGTATGTGGTTGATACTCGACGAACGGAAAATGCTTACACGCATGGGATATATGACTGTTTCACCAGTTCTGTTTTATCCAGAGTACAGAGACAGATGCAGTAAGACTGCCGCTGAGTTGAGTAAACCTAATGCGCAAATTCGGGCGGATCAAACTGTGCACCTGTAAGGATCCACATACGCTCGAGGTACGTGACAGTTTTGCTCATTCCGTTTTATGTGTACGAGCAAACTCAAGCATCTGTGATCACAACAAGGCGAATACAAATGTCACAAACGAAACCCGACGGTTTCTAATTTTCTTCAGGATTCGTATACGTAGTTGTCCATATGCTGAAGGTCTGTACACATATCCTAGTTTCGAGAACGGTTGGATACATGACAGGCTGCCCTCGTCTTGAAAATAGCGATCCTCGTCCCAAGAAAAGGCGTGGCACGGATGGAAGTGGCCGACGCACACGACAACGGACGTCAAGATGGAGCACAGTGCCAAAAACTGGGAGTTTCCTGAATACTCTTACAGGTGAGACGTGCAAACACGGTAGAGAAAAACTCAAAAACCAATTATCTTACTCAATTAACGTCCTTCGAAATTATTCGCCAGTTTATTAAATTTAGATTAAATAAAATACATTCACTATGCAGCCCTCTATTTTTAATTCTAAATCTACTATTTTCACCTTTCCATTATTCAACCACAACTCTCATTCAATCAACATATTTCATCGTAAATATAATAAAGCTACTTTTTTAAACCAGTTAAGAAATTAGATGCATTCATAAAGAACGGCCAAACATTCAAATGATGTAATATTTATAACACAGTGTCCTGCATCCTTTCAATTGTATCATACAGTTTCAGCGATCCCTGCAACATTTAAAATTGGGAGTTTTTTGCATATTATTTCATATTGTTTAAGTATATGAGGCAAAGAAGATTTTTAGGATAGGACGTCACCATAAGCAACACAAATTAAAAACTGACCGTGTCGCGAGTTGCGGGGCTATTGGAACGTCTGGCGGTAAAATTTGGTACTTGTCGAGGCACGCAATTTGGTTTCACAATTTCAGTGAATTTGTGGTAAGAGTCATGGATATTGAATTCGCAAAAAAAACAGCAACACTGAGAAGTATTTCCTAAATTTGAGAACTGATAATAAAGGAAATCTATATCATAATTATCCCTATCCCCGAGATTTTATCGTTAAGTTTGGACCACACGGAAAAGATAGAGACAAGAGATTATTTTGAAAAAAATTGCTTTTGGTTTAAGGATAAGCCGGATGTGAAAGATTTTTCGCATTAGAACGCCTCCATATGCAATAAAAATTTTAAAACCGACCAAGTCGGAATAAAATATGGTGCAATTGGAAAGACATATGCAGTGCAATTTAAGAAATGCAAGCAGTGCAATTTAATAGTATTCGCGGCGTGCAATTTAATAGTATTCGCGGCGTGCAATTCGGTTTCGAGGTTTACGAAGTTGGGGTTATATTGTCATGAAAACTGAATTTGCAAAATACAAACACACCGAGTAGGTTTTCTTTAATTTGAGAAAATATTTCTGTTAATAAAGAAAAATCTGAAATGTAAACCAACTTAAATTTAGTATTAAGAAATGGAATTGTGCTCTACTATTCATTATTATTAATTTGGGAGCTTGATTTCGTCCCGCCAGTTTTGACGGGTTACTTCTAGTATGAAATTAATTAGAAAAATTGTCCATATATTTGCAGATTCAAATAAACGTGGCTTAGAATTAAGAATCAATCACCATATCACAAATTTCCATCTTGATACTTCCAGACATATTATTACCCAATATGAAATAGATGCCAACCACTTAACTGATTGGGAGCAAGTTCAGGTGATTACAACATATTTTCATAAAATGTTGAGTCTTGAAATGCTCTGTATTTGTTCCAGTGACTGCAACTCTTTATCTACAAACCGATACCAAGAAATTCTCCCGAGCATCTCCCGAGAAATAACATGCACTACACTCACGGGACTAATGACCAAAGCAGTTGACGCGCCCGGAAACACGAAAAAAAAAATCAATCAATCAATTAAAACTTAATATGAAGAAAAAACGTTTCAAATACGATTTTTGTGTTTGTGGAGATAGATAAAACTATAATCGCACCATAAGCATTTAATTTTCTGGCATTATTAAGTATCTGGCAAAGCAAAGTATTTAATTTTCTTCTGGCTTCATTGACGAATTTCGTCAATTGGCTTTAGATCCTATATCTTCCACATTTACCTAGACCAAAAATACCTGCATTCAAGAAAGAGAGTGTTAAGATTCGTAGTCTAAATATACACATCACCACGAATTAAAATTAAATTCCAAGTTAACTTTTAAGCGTAATGAAGATAAGCTGATTAAGTTTCAGACGTATAAAGAGGGAGCTAAATCGCCGGCTCGCGTGCCGGCCCTCGTTACTACCGGCAGCGAGACAATGTTGTCCTGCGCGACGGCAGAGTTTTGCAGATTGCATACTCTACCTGAACCGATTGTTGGGACAGTTTGCCTTTCATGTTAGTAATAATCAATATAGCCAACACAGCCTTGCTTATACGTAGTATTTTTTTTATTAAGATGCAGTGATTTTTTATTTCAACATTGTGTTGTCTGATTGCAAAAATTTCGGACAGCATACGAAACTACAACAAGAAAATTTTGTACTGGTATCAGAAATCAATAATTATACTGTACAATAATCAAGTTTACTTTTTATTCTTCTGTAACTGCCAATGAATACAGCACAGTTCTATTAATAAAATGTTCTGTGCTAAAGTGTCCGATCTATATCATGAAACTCAGTCATTTCTCCCGCTGCCGGCGCAGAACGTATATTGCAAAGGAACAATGTAACTTCAGTTGAAATGCAACTTCACTCTCTGCACACGTTTTCTAGGGTTCAATGAGAAAATTAATTATTGAAATGAACGTTCTCCCTACTCTGGCGGCTGTAAGTCGATTTCTTCACGAAGGACACCGTGAGGGATAATAGTCTAAATCCAAGCTTAATTTGCCTTTGCAAATAGTTTTGTAGCGTGAGAGCGAATATTTTCTTGTCAATTTTTGTCAAAATCTCTCATTTCCATCTGTATTCAAATGTCAACTTGTATATGAGATAGGGTAAGGATCTCAAAATTTACGAAAACGTGTCCAGGATACATATAGCTTCATCACACAGTTTTTAACTTATTTGATGTTAAATAAATAAATAAATAAATAAATAAACTACTGAACAACATAGATGAAATGGATAATTTCGTTTTGTTAATTGATGTTGCTACGCAATGCCGCCGTTTGGATGTTCAAGTCTTCGATTGTTTTGCCCGTCTCTCATCTGTCTTTACAGCATTCGTCGCCGGTATAATTTCTATCGCTTTTGCGGCGGTTTTCGCCATATCCGCACAATATTTCTTCGTAGTGTTCGTTACTTCAATGGAGTTTTTCAGTTACCTCTGAGTTCCCAAATTGGAATCTCTCTGAAGAGAAGTTGTAGCGCTACCGATTTATATACATTATTAGTCAGGTGTCCATATTCTTGTAAAGCAATCAAGTAACTATGTGACAAGGATCTTTTTCGTAATATTCGGAAAAGATTTTTATTATGGTACCTCTCGTTCTTACAAGGAAATACGATGTGCGATTTTCATCGTCATTGCAGTTTATGTTAAGACAAAACCATTCTCACAAACAGAAGAAAACTTTTTCGAATTCTAGTGCAAATTTCGCAACTGCGAATAAGAAACTAACTATATATTTTGATGTACAGTTAGGCCCATATTAGGAAACGGATTTTAGCTCAAAGCATCACAATAAAAGGTTATACTTTTAAAGTAATGTAATTGAATTTATAAACGTACGATTATTTTTCTAATGTCTTTATTTCTGCAATATTATCTAACGCAGAGTTCTATTTATAGAGCAATATATTATGTCAGTTGATCGTTGTCAAGACACAAAAATATGTTTGGTCTCTTTTTATAAAATTTTTCACAATCTCAAAAACCGATGTGATTTTAAGAGTCTTCGAATTATAAAAAGTTCATATTGGCGGGAAAAAACTGATATAAATTACTACATAATTATCAGTAGGGATCCTATGCTGAAGCAAAGTTTGCTAAAAGTTCATCATTAAGTCTGGATTATTAGACAAACTTCTATTTTTAGAAGAATAATCCTTCAAAATCCACAAAATTCAAAGGGAAATACTACTGGTGACACTACCAACTCTCGTTCCACTATGCGTCACAAGGAATTCATTTTCAATGTTGTTTCCAACAGTTAGTTAATTCAAGCCTCGTGTTTTGTTTTTGGTTTCACGCTGTGACAATGATACGTAACATAAACATCTGTCCCTGCTGTGTTGACATTTGTTTCGTGCCAGCTGACGGGGTTCTTTATACACCGACGTTCAATAATCGTTACATGGACCGTATTTCACCAATTGAACTTCTATATGGCATTCGAAATCAAACGTAGTAACCAATATTCCTTTGGTAAAACTAACATTTTGTTCAAATTCATTCTTCAAAATGGCTTTGATATTGAACGCAGAGATACAAATGTTTCTGGTAATACGTTAATCGTATTTATTCATTAAAATTATCTTTACAGTGATAAGTCTTATCATCGTTTTATTTTGTTTTTATTAATCTCACGTTACATGGCAATAAATATTAAATTATCCTTTTTTAAGTATAGAATTTTCAAATGTAATTATATCAGTTTTGTTTACTAATAGTATATGGAAGATATTCTAAATCAGGGGCCGACAGAATTTGCGCGCTGACCGCGGGAGGGCGGAACAAGTCTTCCTATAAGCCAACATATTCATCACTGAGGTTGCAGTTGTAAAGTCGTTGAAGTGGATACTTTTTTAAAATTTAAAAACGAGGTTTCATATTATACAGTTCGCGTTCTTGGAATTGGGGATGAAAAACTAAGCTAGCTGCCACTCTCCTTTAAACTTCCCGGCCTCACTAATCCTCCGTTTCCTCTTCGAAACAGCCATTCCTACTCAGGGAAACAAACCACGTACCGAATGAACCACAAGCAGATGATAAAAACAAGCAAACTGATCAGGCTGCTTGAACTATAAGCTGACCGATGCTTATCAGCAGATACTGATACTGAATACGGTACTTGCGACGTGGGCTGTTGGTTCGCTCGGGAGGATGGAATGTTGAGATATATTCAAAATCATTACGTATTATTCTCGTCTCAAGAATTGACTTTGCTTGCTCTTAATGAAAAGCATATAACATTAGAACACCCCACGTTCTATTTCGCTGCATTCAATTTCCCTATCCTCCCTATCCTCGAATTTGCGAGTCACTGGGAACGGGGGTGGGGGTGAGACCTCTATTTATTTCGGAGATAACTCGATAAAAGTTGACCAAATTATATTCATAACTGCCTATTTCGGATACAAATGTACCAGATATGTCATATCCCATCTCGGAGGGGAAGATATTGTAGACTGGAGAATGGAAGGACGCTAATCTAATAATGAACGTGAAATAACGAAGTAAATTTTGAGAATGAAGTGTGTTTTCTGTCGATTAAAATTAAAAAGAAATGAAGTGTAAGTAGTTGTTTTCTCTTACCGCAAAGCAGCAAGTAATGTGGAATGCAGATAAATGTTAAAGTATATGTGATAAACACACAATCTCTGGAAGTGCTTTTTTTATCGATTCTAATACCTTCGTATTGATACAAGAGAGAGAAAATATTTTTAAAATCATCCATTACACTAAATTTATCAGTACAATCTTATTAGGACATAAAATAAAAAAATCACATTATTCAGATTGTGTAATTATTCAAATGTGGAAATTATGGGTGTCTGGAAAAAGATAAGCGTCACGGGACCAACGATTTAATGTATATCAGATCACACGTCCTTCACTTGCAGATTTAGTTAGGGTCATGGATCAGACAAAAAGTGTCCTTGTGTTAATTTTCTTTAGAATTTTAACTACAAAAGTAGAAGAACCTGAAAAATGGTCTGTAGTGCATGAAATATCAGACATGTTTGGCTTCTGTTAAAAGTCACGCACAGTACATATACCATACATCAAGTGCCTCAGCATGGCACAACGAACTTCACTCTAGAATCACAAAAGTTATTCGGGTACAATTTTACAAACATTCTACTGATAGGATAATCGATTCCTCGGAATCCTGAAAGTTTGAGCAAAGAATTTCTTTTTTTTTATTTTTACCCCTTGAATTCTGTAATTCTCTTCACTGTGAAATGAAGTTATCCGTTTCATGGTAATGATCCCTCTCCTTGAAACCAACAATTCCTTCAGAATTATCCCGTATAAACAGATTTACACTCTGTTTATTTTACGGCGCTGTTTTAATTCATTACACATACATCAGTGCACATTACCAGAAACATTTGAGATATAGAAAATGTTAATGTCTTTTTGAACACGGATTCAGATTCGAGAAAATTAAAAATTCATCCTGTCTCCAAAATATATTGTTACACTATTGAAAGCCTTCACTATTAATGAAGATTATAAAAGGCTGGAATGTAACTTAATATAAATTGTGCTAAAAATAACTATTAACTCGTTGAATGAGTGCACGGTCGAATACACACATACGAAGGAAATATGACGTGAAACACGAGTATTATTTTATCAAAATGTTTACAATATACAATCATTAGTAGGAGGCATGATGAAAGACTATATTATATATATATATATATATATATATATATATATATATATATATATATATTCCACGTTTGTGGTTTATAGCCGTCTTATTAGTAGATTTTCATTTATATTTTAGGACAGACAGATGCAACGAATTAAAAATAATTTTATTAAAACCATGTTAAAACCAAAGTTCCTAAAACCAAAATGTATTTCATAGTTCCTTACACTGGATTTGCCCTTCTTGTCACTCATTAAACGCGAAAAAACCAATTTTTTGTGAATAACACTATAGCAAACTTCAATGAGTACGTTATTTGAAGAGGAATGTCACGCTCCACTCAACAGAGTGTGCAGTTTATCAGATTTTCCGCATCCAATCCACTGCAGCCTAATCTGCCTCGTGGTCGGCGTAAAAAGGGCCATTGTGCTTCTTAAGTGCTCCCTCTCCGCAAACATATCGCCGGGCGGCGGGCATGTTTGCCCCGCGCCAGCCCGCCCTCTCCTTCGCCCTCCCCCCTCCCCCTCCCCCACTGTTTGGCCGCGGCGGCAAGCGGAGGAGAAGCAGGCGGCGCAGCCCAGAGAGAACTAATCCAAAGTAGTCGATGAGCAGAACACGAGGCCGACCGTGTACAGAGCGCGATTGCTCCGGCGACGCCGTCGGGCTTGGGGCTCCAGTTCGGGTCACGAAACGCAAGCATTAGGCGGAAACACGAGGAACCACTTAAGAGAGCGATGTCTGGGCGACGCGAGCCACAGACGGAAAGGCGACGGCAGCGCGTGCAGGGGGCGGTGGCTGTGATGGTTCAGGGGAGGGGCAGGGTGGGTGTCGGTGTGAGGGGAGTGGGGCGAGTTTTAGTGTCGTACAGGTGGTGGCACAGAGGTTGGAGTAGAAGCTGGGAAGTATGATGAGAGCAGTACGCAAAGCTTGCGGCAAGACTAGCAAGCTCACCGGACAAAACTTTTAGCTAGCGAAGGTGGAAATTGCGAAAGGGGATCTGCAAATACGAAAGCACAAAAATTTGTTAGTGTGCCTGTAACGGAACCAGAGAAAAGCGATACAAATGGATTATTATAGGGATGCGTTTGATAGGGGCGGTAGAACTGAAGGTGATGGGGAATGTGAATAGTGCAGGTGATGGAGACGAGGATGAGAGATGTAATGAGATTACCATTTGATAATGACAATAAGGGTATTTAGTGGTAGGGTAGTTAGTGATAGTGGTGCTTGTTTTAGAAGCAAGAGAACTGTCATTAATGGTGCAAGTACCTACATCCTTTTACATCAATCTGGTAAACTGCGTGTGTCCGACCGCCCTTTCGCCCGTAAGTCACTCAAGGGTTAAACCCCTTCCGGTCCATCGAGTGGGGCGAGTTGTCATTCGACGCATTTTTGTCTCCTGAGGGAAAACTGACCAAGTTACTGTATCCTTCTAATCTAATTATTTTAACTTAAAAGTACAAAAACACTATTAAAACTGGTTAAAACGTCGGAGACTTACATTCAGCTAGTAAGTTGCAGCACGATAATGTTGGTGTCTTTAGCGCACCGGAAGGCAAAGAGAGGTGACGGCAGACGCGGCGAAAATGGCAATGGCGTTAAACCTTAGACTTTGTTCGAGGCCATTTGTGACCCCAGGCGCAAATAATGTGTTCCAAAACACTGGAAATTATTCACATGAAATTATCTTTTCGATATACTATTTATGTCCTGTTTTACATGTGTTGTAAACTTTTCAGTTTTTTAAGCTGTCTTGATTTGAAGTAATTTAATTGGTATACGTTTGGTCAAATATTCCAAATTACACGTCTAAAATGTAGTGCATTTCCGTTTTATATTTATGTGGTTGCAGAATGATAATCTGGCACATTTGTCTATTACGAGTAAGAAGCCCGATATTAAGCAATCTCATGCTGGTTTGATTAGTTACCATGTACAGTTATGACTATATTCTAGTTGTTTTCTGGAAATAATACTATGCTTTGTTTTCTTTTGCACGATATGGAACTAAAAAAGAATAAATAGTATCATTTTCTCAACAAATAATACCAATCAACGATCATGCATGAAATACTAGTAAACTATTAGGTAAAACGTGTGGGGTCAAATCTGACCCGAAACAGAATCCACGTAAGTAATGGAGAAACCGAGTCGAAGGATCAAAACAATGGCAACTCTCAGCAGGCGTGCGGGGCGCGGTCACCTCCAGCGGGACTGCCCGCCGCGCGCGCCGTGCTGGCCGGCCGGTCGCTGGCCGGCCCCGCCCGCCCTCCCCGCCCGCCGGGGCCCGGCGCCGGCCGCCCCGCCCGCCTCGCGCCAAGCGCCGAGCGCCAAACGCCCAACGCCCGCCGGGCCTTGGACACGCCCCCACGCGACGCCACCGACGCCCAACACCCAACGCCCAACGCCCAACTGCGTGGCCGCACCATGGGTAACTGCTGGGCCGAGTCGCTAATGCGAGTGGGGGTTCCGCAAGCCGGCGGACTTGAGTCAGCAAGCACTTGGTACAATTTTCGCATGAACCAGATTTACATTCTAGCCGGTCGAGATAACAGATTTGTTGAAACATTTTCTTGCATATGAGATCACAATATTTTTTCCTTTCTCTAAATATATTTTCTTGCACATGGGATCATGATTTTTTTCCTTTCTCAAAATTTTCTTCATTTACCTTGATTATTCAACTCTTTCATTTCATTTTAACACTTGTTTTCCTCTTCAAAAAAGAAAATTAAATACATCACGGAAAAGCAGTTCTTGGATAACACAAGGGATTAGGACATCTTGTAATAACAAGTGAATTCTTTCTTTCATTTGTAAACGTCATGACGTATCTCAAGATTTCCTCATCTACTTTAAAAAATACAAATCATTGTTACGAAAAGTCATAAGACGGAAGTTTGAATTAGTCATTTTTTTCCTTTTTCCGTCATTTTTATTTCATTTTTTGCTGATTTCATAGGTTTAATGTCATTTTTAATTTAATTTGCTTCAACTAATATTTTTCGAGATGCAACAAATGTTCTTCACCGAACTACGCAGTAGTCAATTCGATTTGTTCGCTCAGAAATTGTTTTGACAGATGTTGTGAATACGTAATTCTTGTGACGTATATCAGCGCCATTAACGGTTCGGCCGCTTTCGGAATAACTAAAGACACAGAATTACTGGTAAAGAACTGTCCAAACTAAAAGTTTGCAAGCTGAGTTCACTCGAACGAATAGAAGTCTCGATTACATCAGTAACGTATGCAACAGCTTGAGTTGTACATCCGATCTGGTTTTGATAAGATTTTTACGTAATTTTTCTTTGATTTTAGGGCATTTTTAAAGCATTTTAAGAGCATTTTAGTGATCATTTTTGGGAGATCATCAAAATCCCCCCATACTGAAATAGTAGCAAATCTAAAGGTTATGCAATGGTACTGAAATAGTAGCAAATCTATATGTTAGATATGCAAAAATTTAGCGTATCGCCAACGTAACATTTGCTTGAATGGAAGCAAGGAAATACTACAACCACTACAATTACACAACATAAACAATTATTTTAAACTCCAGAAAGTGTGCTATTCAGAAGAATTGTTAAATCTAATGGTCCCCAACAGATTTGATCAATTATGGAAATGTTTCCATTACCATTTCATTTTACATCTGGGCGATTTTAAAGAAAATCGTCTTTCTTACAAGATACGACCAGGTATATCTAATATACGATGCATAGTGTTCATGCAAAACTTTAAGACATAATCAATAAACATAGATAATTTTGTAGTTTAAGCAATAATTATTTGGTAATACATTGAATGTAGAAATATCAAAAGTGGCCATATTAAATAAATGAACAGAAAAGACGACTATGACCAAATAAATAGATCACTACGTTAATTGAGTCTCCTAATGACAGAAAAGACATACATGAATGCATGGAATTTTGAAGATTGAAAATTGAATGCCATACAGTAATCGTGATCTGTTTCTGACATGATCCGATAAGATAAACAGTTTTCAGGAAAGGATAGTCCTGCTAGCTTCGAGACTCCGTGCCGGGCGTGCATTTTGGGATTTCGGGCGCCCCAGCTCCTGTGACGAGCGATATGCTTCCTTTGTACATTTTCGCGTGCAAACAGTGCTTTCTAAACCAGAAACTGTTTGGTTAGCTGTGACTTATTAGTTACTTTATTACGCTATATTCTATTAACCTAAAGAAATAAGCTATGTCTTTTCTAATAGTGACCATTTATTCTCGGATTTTGGATAGGGCATAAACGAAGCAAAGTAAGTAGTCAATAAGAATCCATTAGATCCTGCAGTGTTTCCCAACTGTTATGAGCACCAAACCTTTGACCATATCCAATATCAGCTTCAAATACAAATGCAGCATAAAAACTCTACGACCAACATCATCAGCATTAACCAGGGTTGCTTCTATAACAAGGTGCAGTCACTGTCGTGTTAGATAGACTGCCTAAATCGAGTATCTCCCAAAACACTTCCTCAGACTTGCAAGTAAAAATTACTTCACGGGTAAATGTTCTAAAAATGCTCATGCTCACAAGTAAGAAAACTTTTCAATATATTAATTTCAATAATGAAATTTAAAATATAATTATTAAACTCTTCGAGAGGGAGCGAAATGTCGAACGCGAATAAAAACCCAAAGAACCAAATGACGCTAGTGATGTATTATTTCAATTGTGCTACATGTAGGGAACGAAGGGACACATAAATACTGTGTTTGCCAGAAATGCCACGATCGAAATGACCACAGACGAGAAATTAAGAATAATAGATGTTGATTTACTGGATTTATAGGACAAAGGTAGATCTGATGCAATTTATTCAGTAAATAGCATTTCTGCCTTGCTTTCTGTTATGTAATTAGTTCTCCAGACAAACATTTTCAGATAATTGATCAGTCACTGCCTTTCCAGCCGAAGAAGACAGCTTTCCGACAGAGATAACCCGAGAAAATAAATTGTCGATTCACTCCGAAGAAAATAAATGTCTGTGTATACAAGAACTATTCAAATTTTATCAACACAAGAAGTATCCTGACAAACATGAAGAGTAATAAGACTTTATTCAGGCCAATGTCATTGAAACTGTCAGCGGGCTGTCGAAGTACAAGATCGGGAAACGTATTTTACCGTCGGTATCTGTGAAAAACGATTGGCGAGGTCGTCGGGAGCCAGGGGATCGGCGTTCGGAAGCCACTAACCGGCGTGCATTTGCAACACGGGCGGCGTGCGTGCGCTGCGGGCGGAGACCCCGGGAGCAGAGAGAGCCGGCGAGGAGCGGCCGGGCGCAGGAGGGAAGGGGCGACGTCGAAAAGCGGCCGTGGGGGAGGAGAAGGCGAGAGCGAAGGCGGGATTCGGGGGGGTGTGGGACAAGGTAAACTCCGACGCTCGGCGGCGGAGGGCGGGGAAGGGGCGGGGCGGACCTGGGGACGGGAAGCGAAGGGCGGGCCTGGGCCTAGCGAAGCGTAGCGAACCGACTGTGGAGCAGAGAGCGAGCGGGGTGGGCGGGGCGCGGGTTGGGGTTGGGGCGGGGGCGGGGGTAGGGCAGGGGCTGGACGAAAAGCGGCGCTGAAGTCTGTTAGGAGACGCGGGGCAACTTTTTTCCGGGCCGGCGTCCCCGCACAACTATTTGTCTTCCCGCAGTCAATTTATTTACTACGCCGGAATAGAACTTGACATAAAGAATGTGTCTTCCCTGGCCGGTAGCGGGGCGCCCGCCTCTTTGCCGTGGCACTGGCACACGTGACGCCTCCTTCCATGCTCCCCCCTTCCCCATTCTCATCCCCCCATGCACTCCCGCTCTGATCTGTGACGCTTGCTCGCGAGGCACACCTACTCTCCTATGCACGGAAAGCGTAGCTTCCAATCGTATTCTCCAAGGATTTGCACACTGACTTCGAGAAACGCACTGTAAGAGTACAACTCACTCCATTTAGTTGTGACAACGCTTTGCCTAAGTTTATGCAGGTTCACAGTAGCTGCTGGACATATTTTTTCGGGAAATATGTCTGAATGAATAACACCTGAATGTCATTTTTAAATCACGTAAATGCTCCATTATATTTCTTTGACTGAAGAAACCCATTGTTTGTTCACAATAAATATGTTGATGTAAATTCCAATATTAGACCAAAACTTCATTTTAATATTTGTTGAATTTAAAAATTAAAGTCATTTACTATTTTTGTAACATAAATTTTTTTTGTTATATTATGTCAGAAATACAAAATACTGACCTAGAGAATATAAGTGATGTGTGTCATCTATTTTACCAAAATTATTCCTTTTTACTTCTAGCCAATACGTAGTTATGACGTAAAGAGAAAGTATTGTATCGCTGCAGCGAAAAGTGACGATATTTTCACTAGACTCGAACGGAGTGAGTCTTGATGCGGACAAAATGTAAATGATAAAATATTTTTTACATACAGGAACATTTTTATTCAGTCACAAACATGTTTTATGGCTCCTTGGTATCAAAACTAGTGGTACTACTACAGCACACACTTTTTGTCATTATTTTTAACTTCCTGAATTTTCGAAAATTGAAGAAAAATAGTTCGATCCGTTTGAGAAATTTTATTTTAAATACCATAATTTCAACCACAATTATGTCAAAGGTACTCTTTTTTTCAAAAACATGAACATGACCTTATTTAAAGATACTTTTTTGGAACAGAATTTATAAAACAAAAAATCTCTATCTTCAGAATATAGTTTTGTCTCTGAATTTTCGGAAATTGCAAAAGTTCAAAGGTATTTTGACGTCTTTGTACATCTACAATATTGAAGGTTGAAATTTTTCTTAATGAAATCTGTTTTTCAAAGACAGATCCTTAAATACGTGCATGCACACTTTTTCGAAAATATGAGTAAAGAGTAGTTCTTGCGTAATTTTTGCTCGAATGGGGAAAAATAGTTTCTTAAAAATGGCTCCAAATTTTTTAAATTTTTCTGCAGTAGGGAAAAGGACGCTTATAAAAATGGTGAAAAATCCACTTTCGTGGAACTCTGAAGTTTTGAACTTGCAAAATTTACAAATAATGATACAAAATATGTGGTGCTGTAGCATCACTAGCTTTAAATAGAAATATAAAATACCAGTTTTCGAGATATTTATTTACATTTGATTGCAAATAAATAAAATTATCCTGTATTCTCTGGAAAATCCAATGTTTGAAAATTATTGAAAGTCTGTAATTAATGTAGCATGTAAATGAAAACTATAAATGCAAATGAAAATATATTTATCGAATTGGGAAAAATTTAAAAATAAACATAAACGACTAAAGTTTTCTGTTTATTTATTGTATACGTCATCTTGAGGAATACTTGAAACTTTTTGGTAGCTGTGAATACGTAGAGAGAAGAGAGAAATTCATTGAAAGAAGAGTTGCGTTACGATTGGCATGAATAAATTCTTCAAAGCTTTTGAAATCTCTTGTGTTGAATTAAAACTTTTTGTTCGGAAAGTACACGGTCTGCGGAGTTCGGAGTGGTAAATGTGGTTGCAACCGTCCTTTCAATCTCATGGGGCGCGCACCATGAGAGAATAGCAGTTCTTCACTAAAAGCTGAAGGCACATTCTTTCCGCTCCATTACTCTACACACTGAGCTTTTCAAACCATTCTCTCTCTCACTCACCTTGCTGCTCACACGGGCATGGATATGAACCAAAAAAATCGACAATCGCTGTCAATTATGTTCTTGACCTTTTTCTCAACAGTTTCGTCGAATAGAAAGAAGTGCATGTACGTAGCTGGTTGGCACAAGTTAGTAGTTTTTAATTTTTTAACGAAACTCCGATTTAGCTTCGACAAGCTTAATTGTATTAATAAAAACTACATTTATGGTACTGACTACTTTATGGTACTTCTTATTCGTGAATGTTTTATGTTCAGTACAATAGTCAGTGGTAATTTTAGATTTCTTTAAAGTCATGAAGTCATGTTATGTCTAGCAACCCCACTTGTGATGTTGGTTTGCACATAACCTTGGGCTGGGTTGGTGCTAGCGTGAGGTATGTTGGCACACTACTTCCGTGAGAGTGAGGAATAATAAATAAACATGCATTATTTTTCAATGTTTTAATTACGCAAATAAATGAAAACAAGTAAATCACCGTTTGGTCTTCTATAACAGTTTCATATTGACATCTACAGCAGTCTTAGTAATTTCAAAATTAAGTAGATCTTTAATTTGCTTTCATCATTCATCCTCCTCTTTTTAAAACAAAAATACTTATCTTTTCGGGACACATTTTAAGAAACCCAATTTTTATTTGTTTCATGTTTCACGCTAAAGAGAACTTGAGTTTGCGATAGACGAGCAAGGCAAAATTGCGTGTCACTATGTAAGTAATTCTTACTTCAAGCACACAATTAAAAGTCCTCAGTTTTCCACCGCACGATTACATAACTTTCTCTTCTTATGAAGAACTTCGTAAGGCGAGAAAGTAAAAAAGGATTGAATGCTTCCCAAAGGCTGCAAACTTGCAGAATTTCGAGCTTATGCTTTCTTTTTGTCAGGAATCAAACGAATTTTATTTATTTAATTTATTTTAAATTGTAAAAAATTAGCTGAAAATATACAGTTAATAGTAGCAATACAATCATAAAGTGTATTTTTGAACTTTTTTGTTCCGGGACACGTTCATGGGGTAGAATATCGATTGGTCATTATTCAGTGATTATCGATTGACCATTATCTGACCACAAATAAAATTTTTGTAATTAAGTG
The DNA here is from genome assembly GCA_964035755.1 of Teleogryllus oceanicus. Lineage (NCBI taxonomy): Eukaryota > Metazoa > Arthropoda > Insecta > Orthoptera > Gryllidae > Teleogryllus > Teleogryllus oceanicus. Next base: position 107,105,892 of record CAXIVR010000001.1, read on the forward strand.
GCCACTAATGGAAGAAAATACTAACCTGGAAATAAATTCATAAAAATCATAAAAACAAAATAAAAATTGGCCATTTTGAGGCAAGGAATTTATTCACAAAGAGGTATGTTAACTGTCCATTGAATTTCATACTGTAGCTCAAGAATTTACAGATTTTGAAAATGTCCGTAACTTTAACAACCACTGATGATTTTACTCTGCGTGTGAATAAAAATATTAGAACATTAGTATTACTTTGTGGAAATAGTTTGCAGACAGAAGATGCGGCTGTGCCAATCAGATCCGAACGGGATTTTTGATTATAGATGTTCATAGATGTGACAAATGAACTCGAAAATTAAAAAAACGTATAAACGAAAATCAGAAGAAGGAGAAAGAGAAGCAACATCTTTCTTTGCCAATATCACAGATGAAAATCAATGAACTATGAAGATGTTAGTTTTCATGATCTAAAACACATTTGAGATGGCGATTCCACCATCTTTTCATTGATAATCAAATTGCCACAGAAGTCTGAGTATTAAGTCGTAAAGAATACGTGATACAAAGCTTGAGCTTAAGGAAGCTACGTAGCTACGTGACCGATGTAGGAACCTGAGTGTCTACCAGCCCCTTTTGACTAACAGTCCCAATCTTCCTTCTAATGTTTTGTCACATTATTTTTCATGCAGAAAATGAAGTTCACGAGTTTTCCTGTATTTCGTGTGTTCACCAATTCTTACATCCCAGTTTTATGTTGATAGAAAATCAATGTTGAACTTGCACACCGTCCTACTTAAAACGTGTCAATTTTTTATCGTTAACTGAACATTTGCAGTTCTTCGTTTAAGCTTAGAAGGGATGTTGAAACGTAGATTTTATTTATATTCTTAATTGCTAAAATCTATCCAAAACAATATTGATTTACAGAATGTGTACGAACAATTGCGACAATTAAAGTCAACACAAAATAATCTTAAAATTTCCACTAGTTGCATTCTCGTCACTCGTGTCACCTCTGTGAAAAATCGTAAAATGTTACTTTCAATGAAACATATAATCTGCTAATCGCACCGAACATTTTTTCAAAGTGAGAGGCTTTGATGAATTTTGTTTCTCTCACTTTTAAAATTAATTATTACGAAATAATTATGTAATTTTTGAAAAAAAAAATAATGAGCGTAACCCTAATTAGGTGTATACATGTTCAGAACATGAACGCAATAACAAATATCAGGTCTGTCAATTTTTGACAAAGTTGGAATATTATCAATCACTCCTCTCATTTTCTTTAAAATGTAATCCAATGAAGGATACACAATTTAAGAGCGATTAAACAGTATTTTACCCGTCTCCCAGTGCTGAAATTATTTAGAATACTTTTTGGATATATCTATATCAAAATAATTTATATGATTCGAAAAAATCTCAAGTATAGTAAAAAAATAAGCTACACACACTTAATTACATTGTTTTAGCTTCTATTTGAAGACAAACAACAATTTAAACTTCAAGAACGGGATAGCAAGGATTAATACTGATATTGCATTGCAATTTGTGTGCCTAATTTTTCAAATTTTAAGGTTGAGAGAAGTTTGAAAAAATTCCAACCATATTAGAACAACCGCCACCGACATGTACATGCTTGGAAATATGTACTATAAACATTACTACAAACATATCGCAAATATTTATCTAACGTGAAATGACAACATGACGGCTGAATAAAACGCATTCCTTATGAATACCTGCTTAAAATTGCTGTGCTTGTATAAAGCTTTCTACAAACTTTAACTTACTTTGTTTCCGTTCATATCAATATATATTAAATTTATGAAAGTGATATTTATGCATTCATGTTTGTCAATGGAATATTATCCATGAACTCTGTTGGTACATGAAAAAAAATAATCAAGTACAATGAAGAATAGGTCTTGGTGTGTACCTGAAAATATCATGATCTACATGCATTATCCATTGTACTCACCGCTGATGGTGGAAGGATAGATGTTGAAGGAAGGCTCTTGGAGCCAGGAGCTGACAGTCACATGGTCTTTCACGAAACTGGGCACACTGCACCTAATGATGACATTGTTGCCCAAGAACCCGCCAGGACTCTGAACGTCGGGATCATAACGCTGATGTACAACTGAAAACAAAACCAAAAGTATGGACTTTAATGTTTAGCCAGTTTACAGTCTATGATGCATTTTGACCAGATAAATGAAATACTTCAACAATACAATTTGTATTTTAAATAATTTTTTGAAAATAAATGAGTTATTATTGAGTTACAGTAACAACGACTTGGACTGAGATATAACTACGGAACATTCAAGAATATTGGTATGTGATACGGAAACGTCTAATTTGAAAACATACCCCCGGTAACACGGAGAATTTCTTCGCTCAGCACTAACATTCAATCTGATATGAAGTCGATTATCTAATTTTCGGATATTCAATCCTGTAAAGATGATTCACAAACGTAGAAAACGTTCTCTTTTTCAACAGGCAACCTGCAAACTTCCGAATCTTAGATTGTGCTATCACTAAGAATGTAAATTGAACTAAAATAAATTGAAATGAAACAATATGTTTCACATAATTTGTTCGTTGATGTAGTAAAACCTCATTTATACAAAATCCAATAGTAAATTAGGACGGAAAACGATAACATCTTGTACTAAAGAGACTCAAAGGAAAGTGCAAATAATTCCAAATTCGCTAACAGTGTTCCGCGAGCAAATAAACCTAGGTGGCCGCCGTTCCTCGCGGGCGCGCCATGTTTGGTGTCGGGTGCGATTAACTCCTCTTCGGCGCGGGCGTGGGCGGGGGCGTGGGCGGGGCCGTTGGCGCGGACGGCGGCGAGCGCGGGCGAGCGAAAAGCAGGACGAAAGCGGCTGTCAACGCGCGACAGGCGCGATCCTCGATCACGCGCCGCGGGCCCAGCGCCCCGCCCCCTCTCCCCCCCCCGCTCGCACCATCCCCGGCCCCGCCAACGCACCCGCGCGGGCGCGCGCCGACTCGCCGGCCTTCCGGTCGACTATGGCGGCCCTACAATTGTGTTGTGACATAGGGCCATATCCTTCCGTCCACGCGGCCATTCGACGGAGCTGCGGCCGTGCGGCGAACGCTATCAAGCTGCCAGAACTGTCGCCGCCGGCTGCGGACACACGCCACAATTTCGGGCGGCGACGTGTTTCAAGTGACTACATGGAAGCTCCTGTCATAAATTCGGAGTATGTGCGCGCCGCTATCATCTGGTATGAAATCAAAGATGAGAAGGAACTAATGAGGACGGCGGTAATTTATGCAACATGTTGGTACAATACTTATTATCCGCGCACACGCATTGGATTTTCATTCACACAACTCTCTACTCAACACATAGGGTAAACTTGTTTAATGCTCTAGAAAATAAAAGCAACGCGATTACATCCCGCAAAACAAACGTTCATAGTCTCGCGGGGTTTTCGTCGTCACGTATGCGATGCGAATAAATATTTGCAGTAATCGAGCGTAGAAAATACCTTCGTGGATCATGAGATTGATGTATGGAACAACGTATTTAAATTGAAACCGCTCAATCAAATAAGTAACGACGTACACAATTAGAGGCAATACTCCCAGCGCCCCCAAAAAGGCTTTAATTCCTTAACACCAGAGTGATGATACTTGACAGTTTCTTGGATGATTTTTTTGCAAATACTCAAACCCATAAACGTACAGTAAATGTTCTACTAAAATATATGACTATACTTGAAACATTTAAACATAACAAATGTATTAATACTGCTCATAGACATCAATATTTTTACGTACTTAAAAAGTAATAAATGACATACGTTTCTATGCACAGAGATCGTGTCTACATGATTCCCCTAATTTCTCGAACATTCTTTCCATTTATAAAATATTCCATTACCGTTGTATTTTCTGTGCAGATTTTTAGTCACGTTTCATATTTCGTATATTCATTTTCATTCATTTTTAATCCGTTGCCATGAATAGAGGAAAATGTCTCGTGAATGGTTTTCTCTTCTTTCCGAAAACTCTCAAAGACCACGTACTACGAGTAGATAACAGAGCGTAGGCCCGGAGTATAAAACGCGCCACTGGAGCAATGAGAGCGCACTTCTACCAGATTTCTAGAGCATTCCTTTCTTCTGATTCTTCTGATTAATAAGAATTGTTCATTTACTTTTCTATTATTTACTTAAAATTAATTACAGAATATGTTCTCACAGTTGTCAAAATAACAGAATAGTATTTCCGTGACAAAATAAGTACTTTCCGGAATTATGTATCCAGCATTTGAGTTTTCCTTAGACGAAGTCATATTTCGGCGAAATAAGTTCGAAGAAGTAGTTGTTATTGTGTGCAAGTAAATGACCACGTTTGTCTGAAGGAAGGACTCGCGAAGTTCCCCATTCAATCAGCAGGAAAGGGAGAATGGAAAATCGCCGCTTCAATGGAAAAATACTTTACAAAAGCACATCAATTTCTGAAAAATGATTCGCTTAAATACGAAGATATTGACATAATTGAAATCGTCTTTTTAAGCCCTTTACGATAGCTACAATTTAACATAGGAATCCATTAAAAACAAAGTTGACCTTGTATCTTCGTAATAAAAAATAGTACAAAGACGAAGTATGTTGTACTCAGGTAGCCACTGTTAATGCAATCGACTGTTCAGACGGCATCTTCGTATCTGGCACGGTTGAGGAGATACGAGGGGCGTTATCACTTAGTTGTTCCATCCTGAATAACGTCGTTATTATTTGATTCGGCGGTTTTAATTTAAATATGTTGTTCCATACATCGAGCTTGTGATTCACGTAGGTATTTCCTACGCTTGAGTACTGCAAATATATATTCAAATCGCATAACATAGTTTTCTCAGACAACTAAGACCAAATGAGCAGGCCCTCAATTGCAGAAATTACTTTTCTCATAATCACATTAATATAAATGAGATGTATTAATGTTGACATTAATAAAATATAAAAAGGACAATGGCAAATATGCGTCAACCTCTGGACAACCGTTTACTAGAAAAATACGACAAAAATATATAGGACCAGTCACAAAAATAGGGGACTCAAGGAAACACATACTCCTTTGGATCTAGATATTATTCTATATGTATAAATTAAATACACTAGAATATTTTTTAATGCGAGGTGTGACTAAAGTCGCTTTTTGGAATAATCAAATTAACATATAAATATAAATATGTTTAATTTTAAATAACAGGCATGAAAGGCCTAGCCTCTTCCACACGTTAAGATATACAGACGGACACAACGGATACGAGCAAATGTCTCTGCAGCTGGTTAGGAAAGGGAAATGCTGAAAAACAAAAGAGAAAGATAGGGCAATAAAATTCCAAAAGGACCCGAACAGATTTATTATGCGATCTTTCAAGAGTGGCGTACCGCAGCTGCCTAGAGATCCTTTATATTGTGAATGCTACGAATATGAAAGCCAACATTCATTAGACTGTTTGACCTGCAAACGACAACGCGTACATGAACGACATAAAAACCGCATTTCGCTTTTTGACGCGGTGACGTTCGCAATCAGTTAATTAATGAATAAAACTCATTTGCATGTGCATGAAGAATATAAAGAATACCTTTTTGGTCAATGTTTTTGTTTCTGAAAATAATAGCTAATTAGTATTCTCTTGAAAGCGACACGAACAGAAAATTGCTGTGTATAACAGCGTTGCTGTGTATAACAGCATTTGTGCCCACATCGTGGGCACACTACCGGCCAACATAGTTGCGGTCCACTGTGGCCGCTGCAGAGTTGCGCCGGGGGCGCGGCCAGTCGAGAAATGAGGAGTACGGGAAGACGCCACCAGGAGCAGGGCAAGCGGCGGCGCTTTTCCGTAGCCACCGGACCGCGTCGGCAGGGCAGTCACAGGAGGGGCATTTCCCCTCGATGCCCCGCCATGGAGGCGGGAAGTAAGAGACTCGCCCCGATGCCTCGGGGCGTATTTATAGGGCCTCGCCCGGGGCAGTAGCCAGTAGGACATTTCTGGAGCAGCAAGCGATTGCCTTAGCAATAGTAGTGAGTTCTGTTTGAAGTGCGTGTGGTACGGTGAGTGCATTCTTCTGGCGGACTGGAACTTGGCATGTATTTCGGACTTGATTTGGATTGTGGCTTAACTGAAATAAACTTATGGTGAAAGAACTGTTGTTGTTTTACTTTGTATTAACAAAACCCATCAATAAATTTGGTTGTATATTTGACTGAAGTGCCAAATCCAAAAGTAAAATAAATCAAATCAAATCTTCTGCAAGAAAGTGGACGATTATTGTCTTATTACCATAGGAATATTATATGTAGTATTTTTTTATTATTGGAAATTATTTTCAGTTGTTTCTTTTGTTTTACAAAATGTAAAAGCTATGTGCCTTTATTGAATTTTTCATTTGAAATATTTATGTCTGCAGATTGGCATGCATTAATAATTTAATCAATAGGAAGCATTAAATGTTATAACGATAAACAAAATAAAAGTACACTTATTATATATCATTGCTTAAATGATACAACGTATATCATTTAAGCAATGATATATAATTTGAATATTTCTGTATCCAAATGTTCAAGGGGTACTATGCTCCACCTTACTCCACTATCATTGCTCTACTCACAAATACTGTGTCCAAAAGACAGGCATGGGAGGCATGTTTATAAAAACAGCGATCTCGAGAATTCGCGAGAACGGCTCGATTCGGTTCGATACCCCGACTTGCAAGTACTTCTCCCAAAGTCTCGCGAGTAGGGAATGGAACATTGTTATCAAAACATTGAAATTCAAAATTATTGCGTCGGTGTTAATAAAAGATCGCCCCCCACAAAGTGGAATTTTTAAACATCGATGTTTTTAAAACAACATTAAGAACCATTATTGCTAACGCGCGTGGGGGATAATTTCAATGACAAAACGGACAAAAATGATCAGAGCATTTAACCACACTTTTATTATATGATTGAGTAATTAAAAAAATCATTTATGGACGAAAACTCTATTTTAATTATTTATCAGTTTTTTTAAAGCAACACTGTTGATTCATAAGAATTTGTTCTTCGTCATTAATAATTTCATCTAATGCAGTGTGCATAAATTATTTTCATACACGTCTTGCTCTATGAGTATTGTTTTAGTCGAATTGTAGCTGAAAATTCTAAAGCTATCCAATTATTTTGAATGAAACTTCGTGTAAAAATCACCTTTCACACAGAATTTGATATTTCGTAATTTTGGGTTATTTGTCGATTGTCTACTTAATTTCTTCAGGATCAGGACTGTCTTCAATATCCTCAAGCACAACAATATCTTTCCGCAATTTTGTTGATTTTTAACAAAAGTTTATAATCACGTTTATCTCGTACGTTTCTTACCGTACAACACAAGGACAACTAATGTAACAACAGCACGCACTTTCTCGTATTAGTTAAGGTAATGTAATATTATAATACCGCAAGTTTGGCCATACTAACACATCTGTGTCAAAATTTGTAAAACACATTAACAATCGCAGCGCTTGAGGTGAGAAATTAAGTTTTAAATTTAACATCAACACAAATCCGACAACCCAAAATTGCCTTCCATACAGAGAGAAACAGTATTGCCGAACAATAGAAAATAATTATCAGCGTTTCAGACTGCCGTGTCGAAACGTTGCCAATGCAGTATTGCGACATGATACCTCGAGCAAGGCTCTCGCCAGCCAAAGAAGTGCAGGAAATTCGAATTTGCAATTTCGAGGATTCTATAATTTACGTAAAAATACTCATTTTTTAAAACTTTGTTCATCTCTATTACTTAAAGAAATACTTTTGAAGAAGAGGTTTCATTACGCAAAAAATCTCTATAACGAAAATTGTAGTTTTGCGATAGCGTTCACCGAAAATGGTATTTGCACCATTTTTGAGAAAATATTATTTGGCCTATATTTCACACATTACGCGAAAACTTCTCATAATTTCGCTGCGCCGCCCCGTTCTCAGCCCCTACTCTCTCACCTGCCGTCATCCCCACCGCATCCACCCCTGTGCGTGGCCTGGCTTGCATGCCCCACCGCCCGCTCCGTGGCGCGCTGCTCTGTGTCAGGCGCCACCCCGGGCAATCGGGCTCCGCGCGGAGCGGGCTTCCCGATGACCTCGACCTCCCCTGCGGCGCACGGGTCCCGCAACCCGCCATACGCCGCCTTCCCCGCCGCCCCCGCCGCGCCCCCTCCCGCCACCGTCATTCCCTGTCTGTCGACTCGATGCGCTCCCCACGACAGGTTGGATTCGTTTCTCACACACGGAACTATATTTTCGGTCTGAGGAGAGAGAGAGAGAGATTCGAAATTGAAATTGGGGGAGAAGGCTTTTAATCAAATCAATGCCAATTCTGTGAATTGGTTTTGAGTTTTCCATCTCAGAAACCGCAATCCCGAAAAGTCGCCCAAATTCTTCTTCATCAGTGATCTTGGTCTTATACAATGGAATAGGTTAGTGTACTGCCAATTGAAGGGTTGCTGTCAGAGAAATGTATCCTGAGAATTTGATAACTAACTATTGGACTATTAAAATAACTATTCTGCGATTTAAAGTAAAAAAAAATAAAATAATGGAAATGTATAGTTTACATCACATATTTTGTCTTTGGTCATATAATCTAAATAATAAAAGCTTTTACTAAATGAAAAATATTCAGAATTATTAATTCATTTTGAATAATATTTATCTTCATTCTGAATAATCATAATTTTAAGCAAGTTAATAGAAAATATTCGGAGTCACAAAAAAATAGTCACTTGCTCTGTCGATAGAAGTCTTTCTATTTCGTCCACCTAACTTTAATGAGTCATCAAATTGGTAATTCCGTCCATTGATTTTTAAATTACACATCGTGAAAGCTTTGTTTCACATTCACGTTATGAAATGATACATTTGAATTCACAAGAAATTAAAGTGCTTTATATCAAGTTGCAAAGAGAGATATAGGTGTATATAAAATATTTTAAACATCTGCACAAAAAACATTCATCATTTACTAAAATATAGGTTCCGACTGAGAATATTTGCTAAAATGTTGACTAAAGTTACCCGTACAATGTCAAATAAAAATGACTCAAGAACTTCATGTTTTTGGAAACTTTTTGGAAGTTGAGCAGAACGTAGATTGTAGACTGTTGAATACGAAGAAAATGTCAAGAATACCTGAAAGACCTTAAATCAATATAAGTTGTTTATTAACAATAATGCATCAAAAGAAATGTATTAGTACTTGCGTGATAAGGGATCTTAATCATCAAAATGTATACCAGTTACATAATAATTGATCATGTTTTTCTTATTTTACTAATAAACTTCATTAATTTTCATTTCTGTCCACAGAAATTCCAAATACTATGTTTTACAATTCAAGAAAAAATGAAATGCAAAATACAAGGGAAATAATTGTGTATCGACGCTCGGTTTACTCATTAGATCTATGTAGTAACAGGTGTTTTAAGTTCATGTAGACAAAATAACACGTCCACTTCTCCCTGGCTCTCCTCTTTTCTTTACGCGTCTGGAAGTATCCCCGACTGCTAGACAGCATGCAAATAAGTTCAAACAAAAACATGGTTTTTAAAAATTTAAGATTCTCCAGTCTTACTGCTTGGGTGTGTCTTCCATTCGCAGACGCACCTTACGCTGTGTTCAGTGGCGAGTCTCACACGCGACGTTTTCAAGTGCCCTGCGCGTCCGTATTGTTTTCCATCTCACCCTGTAAGGCCCACATGTGAATTCAAGGAATTCCTTATTTATCTTTTTTTTTAAATTTACAACAATACCATCGACGTAACAAATGACTTCTCTATTTCGGACTCCATTCAACACATACTGTACTACATTACATGCAAGATTTCTACATCCGACTACTCGGCCAAGCCTTGGAATATCGAAGCAAATAGTATACAATGGGTTCATAAGCAGCTGTTGTGGATATCCTAGATTCGTCTTCTTTCCCGATTTCATTTTGTCAGAAATACTTTATTTCCACTATCAACCATAGATTGAAATGCGTTTACTTTACACATTATTTAAAAAACAATTTTTCTTCCAACATTTTACATTTCAACCTGACACTTCAAAAGGTACCAATATGGTCAGTTGTGTTCTTGTCAAAAATTTGGTTATGAGATGAGATTGACCATTTCAAGTATTTCAATCTCAACACCTAATTTTTTACAAGAGCACAAGTAATCATAAAAATAAATTCACTTTCAATTAAATTTTATATTTAATATAATAAATAATAAATTATGTTATGTTCGTTATAATGCACATTTAAAACGTTACATTTATATCATTTCAGCATCAGTAGCAAATGGACGTTACAAAGCGATATGGACCCAGGCCAATTGCATAACATTAACGACCAGTATATCGGGTATTGATCACAGAGTACTATTGTGTACCCATCTCAATTTTCTATTTTTGAGATAGGAAATATCTTGTAATAATACCACTCATTTCTGCTGAAATATAGAATACTGTTCATTCCTAGGATCTGTTTACATAATTCGGAAACAGTTGGGTAAAATTGTCCACTTAATACACATTTGTAGACATTTTATTTATACATATGTATTAGGTTTATGGATACTACTTAATAATTGGATTTTTTTCTTTTTCCAATTTTTGAAATCGTATATTTGGGGCATTCGAATGATCTACGGAGAAATACTTCGTTCAAGCAGAGCTGATTTTGTAAAAGCCAGCAAGACTCAACTATTTCAAAATTTACCCCGCATTTTGATCATCGTATAGTGATACTATTGCAAAATCCTAATTTTACTTTTATTAGTATTTACTAAACCTGTATTACTTTAGATGAAATGCATTACATTAAAAAAACTTTGTTTCATCATTTGTATATCTCCAAACTGCTTTGATATACTTTCACACCTAACATTGCCATCCGTTTTTTCACTCATTAGCTACGTGTCTCCACCAACTCTGTGGTGGTATGAGCAAAGCGCCAGTGAGCTCGCCTAGAAACCAATTGCAAACCTCATGTAAATGTGGTTCTGCGAACTTGTTCAACAACACTTCAGAACGTGCTGCGGGTTCCTGTTCCCCAATAACGCAACGGCTTCAATCACTCGGCAATTCTATCTGTCATTTCGAGCTTCGTGTCGCTTCCCCTCTCCACGGACTACCCAGCGCAGGTGGCCATCTTGGCCAGCGGCGGTGTTTGCTTTGACCGATCGTGCGGCGTCGAGTCATTACACCCGATCGACCATTCTCTGTCTGTAATAGTAAAATAGTTTGTGAAGAAAGAAATAGCAGTTTGGTGACAACTGGTATTACTGACATTGCGTGATATCTGGCTTCGACTGTAAAATCTCCGTCTGTATCCCGTCACATTAGAGTAGAAAGCACTACACACATCATGATAAAAAATATTTTCAAAATACTCATTATTCTTAATACGTGCAAATAATATTTGTGTAACATATTAAACAAAAAGGGAAAACGCTCAATATACTTAGCTCAATATACTTTTAGTGTTTATTTGAATAGTCATGTAGTAATACAATTTTCAAATCATAGATCCGCAATCGAATATGCAAGACCAGCTGCAAGTTTAGTTTGACGCTAACACCCACAAAAGTTTGGAGAATCCACAACAGAGGGTAGAGATTAATTTAAAAGGAATTAAATATGAAAGAAATATGCAACAAAACCACCATCTCCTAACTTTCTTTTGAAGAAAGAAGATAGAAAAGGCTGACACCTTTCTAATTCATTCTTGATCTGCTAAACTGTGGTGAAACGTTTCCGTGATTTCGTAAGTATTATAACAAATAAATTGTGGCTAGTCATAATTTACTTAAGTTAATTATTCAGCTGATTCTTAGACAATGGTATGGGTTAAAAGTAATCAGGTAAAAAAAGTTTTTTTAATGCTCAATAGACATTGGGGATTGGAAATTGTTCATTTCTGCATGGATTAATCGTTTGAATCAATTGTTTTCAATTCTTTAAGTCCAGAATTTACTCATAGTCCTTTTCTTCTTTAGTTTTGACCAAGGGTGTAGACAACATCTTCATTTGAAATGAGCAGAATGAGGAGAAATTTGTTGTAAGTGGGTCGAAATAAGAAACTGAAAACTTATAAATGCCCTATTACATCTTTTGCTTCTACAATACATTGTATTTAATGTATTTATCAAATCCATTATATTTTCATTTTTAAAGCATATCAGAAGTTCAAAATTTAATTTAGTATTGCACTGTATCTCCGGACATTGTATGTATCAATATCCACGCTCTTCTGTTTTTTTTCATACATTTGGGTTAAACAAGAGATTCATCCAATTAGCAACATAAAATAGACAAAAAATAATTTAAAATACTTATAAAAATTATTTCGTTATTGTCCATTTTTATCTTTGCAAAAATTGCTATTGTAGAAATGGTGAACACATCCTTCCCTATGAAATATCAGGTCTACTTTCTTAATCTCGCACATCCACACATATTTCGTATAATATATAAAATAATTAGCGTTTGCTTGTTGAATAATTTCGTGGATCCCCTTGCAAACAGACAAGCTAGTCAATGATTCTCAACCCAATGATGTCCTCACTTTGTTCTTCTTGCATCGGTCGCAGAGCAGATGATATATTTACCGATAAGCTGGTATTAGCACGTTTATCGTGCCGTTCCGCTCTCCCGCTGAACATCATATCATCACTTTCCAGACCGTTTCTGTACCACAGCTTTGTATCTAAATCTGCTCGTAGATAGCAGCCAACAACTAGCTGACATTCACCTTGTTTTCAATGATAATAAACAGGGACATGTTTCCATCATATTGTCTACCACGTTTCGATAATGACAGTAACCGCAATGTGCAAAAACCCAGACTTCTTTATTGGGGCATAGGAAAGCGGCCACGTGCGACCGTGTTTTAAAGACATCAAAGATATCTCAAGTGGTAGAGACAATGTCAAATCAAGTAAAGAAAATGAAAGCATCTGATTAAGGTGAAAAATGTTCTCGTAATGTTCCCGCCATACCAATCTCATCGCCTTGGAGAAATAAAGGCAAATCTTCAGTAAAAAAGTCTAAAAAAATATAAGATATTACAATAATTGTAGATTCAAAATGTCCTCCTTCATATCAAATATATTTATATAATCTAAGATGGATTCAGTAAGTTTTGAGTTTTGCAATATATTTTCTCTTCATGTAACAGACTTAATTTTGAATATATCAGTATATATATATAATACATATATTATTATACCTTACTGCGACGGAACACACGTCGTGACCTTCCCTCCGACGCGCCGTGCATAATACAACTTGGTTGCGAGAAGGAGTTGTTAGCCGTAAGGGTGTGTAAGACCGCGTGGGCGTTACCGGCGTCGTTCGACAGTGCACTGCCACCCCGACGTCAGACCTCTTGAGTTGTTTCAAATCGTTTTCCTGGATGAGGCTAATATCTGAAAATGCGTATGGGCGGGGAATGCGAACCAGCTTACACACACAGAAAAAAACACTTGTGGTTCTGGTGTACAAGGCGGTATATTCTAAAATCAAGAAACAAAAAAAAACGCCACACAAACTCAACGAACACAACAACCTTTGACAAATAATCACATTTAAAACACAACCTTCGTGCTCGAAAATGCATATTCGAAGCAGTTATCACTACCTCTTATAAAAACAAATCATCTTATTTCATCATTCATTAAATAATTTGTAATTCATGCATCCCTGCTAAATTGCTTTCGTTTCTTAAAAGTGGTTATTAATTCACAATACACTTCAACCGCCAATGCTTAGAAAACTCAGTTAAGGCCAAAGTTAATTTTACTCGTTACAACGCCCCTTTGAACACTTACTTAACTGGGTGACTTGTTTAAAGCAAATTAATCACTTATGTTCTTAACATAGCTTTCATTCAAGAGTTTCACACGCCAGCATTCACAAATACGGCTTGAAATGCGTAATATTGAAAAGCTTTTAAAAGAATAGTGTGGTTTAACATTGTTCGATTACATTATTTTCATTTCTGCGACCGTTCTGCCGTACGGGTACTCACGCTTCTCTGATGGGGTTTACGTGAAATGGCCTCGTCGAGTGCTGCGAATGGCGCCTCGACGTTGGGGACGTGGCGATCGCGTCCTGTGCGACCCCCGGAGCTTTCGCTGCTCTGGCCGCGGCGGCGCGCGCTGGCGATGCTTCGGGGTAGCCTCCACGCTCCTCCGCCTCTCCTTCCGCTGCGTTCCCGTACCAATCTTCTCGGCCGATAAGTGCCTCGACCTCGCTTCTGTGCCCGTATTTCTTCCCCAACACATATGCTTCTCTGGCAGTGTTTTTGGGAGTGGTTATCGCCTTGGCTTCTCGCTTCAGTGATGTGACATAGCGGCGATGCAGAAAATTGTTCGGTGTACGCCGGAAAAGAGTCCAATTCAGCCCGCGCGGAATTCACGTAACTCGTTCCCACTGATACACGTTTCTTCTCCGTCGTTATTCATCAACAAAACGAGTACAATGATCGTTCTATTCACGTATTCGTATGAAATTATCTCGTTTGAAGCTCGCTGCTAGAGACTCGCGATCGGTTTCTCTTCCCTGCCCGTCACTTATACCGGTTATTACACGATTTGTGAGGCACGTTCCACAGCGATTCGTCATCCTCCGAGATTTTTCTGATACTGTTCGAACTTTCAACGGAAAAAAATTCTTTCCGCTGGCTTCCCTCGTTTTTCGAATACCGGCCAATCACAATACCTCGTTCCCAAGTTTACCTTTCTAATTTCCTATACGTGGTCATGCGTTCCTCGACGTGGCTGCGGCCGACGTCAGAGAGTGACGTGGTTGTCGCGTCGCGTTCAAATTAGCGGACCGCCAAGATGGCATTTTGGGAATTCTTGGCCCTGTGCGTTACCAGGGCGCATATTCGAGCTCGTCTCAATACATTATTATACCATACATATATTATTATATTATAATATATATAATATATATTTGAACCTTTGTATTATTTGTGGCAGAATAAAATCACGCTTTGTTTCGGACAATCATATCTAGAAACATAAAATAACGTACTAAATGCATTAGGTGTGTATTAATTCGATCGCATTGCTACACGATAATCATTTGTGTGTTTTGAATATTTTAAATACTTTCTTAACCTTTCTATTACTTTCTTAAATAATCTGAAGATATACTTTAAGAAGGTAGACAATGTAAATGAATATGACATTGCTTGATTATATCTTCGGGTAAACGCATTCATTTGGACATGGCGAGAAGTAAAATGAAGGACATTTTGTGAAAAAGTGCAAGGTAAGTGATTGTGGAGGCAAGCCGCCCTACCGGCGCGTCACGTCCGTTTGGAAGACATGACCGGCGTTTATGGTCGCAAGTTCCCGACTGATTTTCCGTCATGTGCGCTAATTTAGTGAATGAAAGTGTGTGTGTGTTTTGTGTGTGTATATAAAGATAACTATAAGGACAAAGAAGATGTAGGAAAGATAGCAGCCCGCGGCCTGTTTGTTAGAGTATTGCTTCTGCATTCGCCTGGTGTAGATCGAAGAAACCACGGAAAACTACAGATCAGAGCAGTCGGGCGCTAGAATTCTCCTCTAGACAGAGACGGAATTTGACCTAGCTATTTGTCGTTGAGTTACAGAGTCGCAACATTCAGTTGCAGTTACGACGTGACGCACAAACACCGTCACGCAGTCGTAGCAGCAGAGCATCGGATTGGCTGGGAAGCGGCGGCAGCGCCAGCCGCACCAAGACCCATGCGCGTGGTGCCCGGCTGGACGACGGAACACAGTCACCGCTATTACCGAGAGACGGCGCAACGCTTACAGCGGAGCCCAGTTAGGGAATCTGCGGCTCCTGCTCTCGTAGGCGACCCATGTCTGAGGAGCGACCGACGGCGGTGCGAGCAGGGATGAAATCTGTAATGAACCTTAGGTAAAAGCTGGGAGTAATTTTGTGAAGAAACTTATGTTGAAGACGGAAGTTTCCGCACTACTACGTAAGCCGCCACCTCCTGTTTCTTTGAGAGTTCAGAAATAAAACAAAAATGCTGAGCTGAATATTCAGCTTAGAACAGTCCGACCAATGTTTTTATTTATTTTACGTCAAAAACAGTGTAAAACTGCCTGACGTACTATGAGAGGAAGTGCAATCTGTTCATGTTTTACCGGAGTGTTTTACGGGATAAACAGTATTTCGCGATACCGGGTATTGGGCTCTCGATTCCGCGGAATGCCCCTTCCTCCTCCAGGACGGGGCATCATCGCGCTGTTCACTTCAAGACAATTTACCTATTAGTACACTGAACATGCTCTTCGTCTACTGGTACGTACTTTGGCTCCGACAAACCATATAGTGACTAATATATCTCAATATTTTCGATAATGTTAGATATTTCTTTAAAATATGTTACTGAATCTCTGTTATTGTGTAGGGAATATTATTGTCCTTCAAAAAATTCCACATAAAACATCACAGAACGGGAGATTTCGCTGACCATACACCACCAATATTTACTGTATGATGTGATGGGTCTTCTTGCAATATGGCGTTTAACAAAACAGTCACAAAAACTCTCGTCTCAAACTGAATCACTGCCAATTTCGTTCCGTATTTCCAATTGATTTCCGATTTCCGTATTTCCAATACATATCCTTTTAATTTCCTTCTTAACTACGGCTAGGAAGAGGTAGTGTTGATTGTTGTCAATAAAAGGACAATGGGCTTTGTATGACCCTTTTTAGAGACCAAACCTATCCCACGGGTCATGCGATCGCGTCCAGAGGCTTCATAGCCCAATCGCCCGGTAGATAACTGCCCGAACTTCGCACAGTTGTTCAGTAAACGCACTGTATTAAAGCTTACGAACTTCTTTCCGTGTGAATATTTGAATAAAAAAACCTTAGACCGCGTTTCACACATTTCTTTTGTAGGTTTCTACAATCCTGATGTGAATACAACTTTCGTACGCCACTAGAGGATATATACTGGACCCAAACGTAGGGCATTAGAGGGGTTTCGTATTGTCTCTCTTTCTGCTTCCCTCTCTCTCCCTCTCTGATGACTTTTTAAGCTTCTTGAGGAAGCGTTTGCCTCTCCCTCGAAGGCCTCCCGCCGGTTGCACAGAGTGAGCAGCGGGGCATGGATACATTGAGCCATGTATCATATTTATGCAAACATTTGTGTTATTCCACTCTGAGCCTGAATGCGATAACATTCTAGCAGGCAGAACACAACAGCCATCTGCACCAACTTCTCAAAAGTTAGCTCGCGCGGTCGGACCAACTGGTTGGCGGCGAGTGCTGGCGGCAATGTGGGTCTCGCCCATCCCCTACGCGTCCTTTCTGCCCCCACCCGCCGCCCACCCCTGCCACCGTACCCCACTCTACAGCCATTGACGAA
The DNA here is from genome assembly GCA_964035755.1 of Teleogryllus oceanicus. NCBI lineage: Eukaryota > Metazoa > Arthropoda > Insecta > Orthoptera > Gryllidae > Teleogryllus > Teleogryllus oceanicus. The sequence continues at coordinate 107,123,349 of CAXIVR010000001.1, forward strand.
ATGTTTCTACAGTTGCAGAATGCAATCTAAATGTTTCTATCGATGGAGGCATCCGCCGAAGGTTATTGTCAATTTCGATACTGGACACCTGGAATTCGACTTATTCTAACTATGCCGTAGATGTATTAAATTAAGAGTATTAATGATCGTTGTTAACTCGGTAGTGCCAGCTATGTGTTTGTGCACACCAGTGCCTGCAACGTATAACAAATGCAGCAGCTAATTTTGTCGAATACGAATGATCTTGGGCTCTAATTACTAAAATATATATTTTGTTTAATTTGTACATGTTTTATACTCCAGTTGACAATGAATTCTTCATACCAGAAACATAGACTAATATATTGGAGTATTATTGTGAGAAGCTGAAATCAAACACAGTAATCATTTTAGTTTTTCAATATAATTAATGGTATTAAAAGCAATTTTCACAAATAGTATTGGCATGTTCGAAAAATACATTAATTTTACATTTTCGACAATTATTTTGAGTCTTTGTCTTTTCTCTTTTTGCAAGGCTCACGTTTTTTTCTTTTCCCCAAATACGGCTCCTTCTCTATCTATCGGAAGAAATTGCGACAGTCGGCTCTAAATGAATAAATTACAGTAAAATGTCTAAACTTATACAAGCCGGAAAACCTGCCTTAATCTGAAAATTTCTACGACCCCTGAAGTTAAATGGCTTTTTACTCAACATAAAACAGAACCTTTACAACGCGGAAACGGAACGGTTTTTACTGTTTTGCAGGGAAAAAAATCTGTAAAGAACGGAATTTTTGTGAATTTAATGGAGTTTACAGAGAGACGCGATATATTATTAATGAAATGAATGCATCAGTAGCCTTTTAAAAAAAAACTCTATCCCTGAGATACGCAATTTAGTCGTGGCAGCTGGACATTGAAGGAGAGGGGCTTCAGCTGTCAGCGTAGAATTCGACCTTAGGATCGCTTGTCTCTCGAGGAATAGGCCGTAGGGGGAATTCCGCCTCGCGTTAAATATCATAACCCCTCGAGCAGATATGCATTGCTGAAGGCCATGCGAGGGTATCAGAAAGCCATTATACTGGGGCATTGTGACACATTGTTCGTTGAAAGAGCCAGCAAGCTATCCGAATACAGACAGTGAGGTGTGTCTTTTTCAACTTAGAAGGTGTCTTATATATTTATTTATTGGTGCTTTCTTCCATACATACGTTATATATTAATGCTTTTTGATAAATAAAATTAGTCTTGTAATTTACTACGTTTAGGGCAGAAACGTCAAGGTGTCATAAAATGGACAACCCTGCATAAAACGGAAACCCCCCCTAAACCGGAATTTATGTCACAATCGATTCCGGCTTAGACATATTTTACTGAATTATATTTTCATATGCGCAATCTTGTCATAGACTCAGAGCAAAGCAATGTTACGTATTTAAAGCGTTGTAGAAATATTGTAATAAAGATGTGATTTTTCAGCTCAATTTCGAAGTTCTCCTTCCGCGAGACTCAAGAGTAACTAATTTAAGAATTAATTTCCATTTATAACTTCATTTTTACTCTCTTATTATTTGAGCGATTATTACAGAAATATAAATAGACGAAAATACGACCATACACCATCATACACACATAAGGCTTTTATGCTGAAAGATTCAATCATTTCATCAAGATATCCACGCCACCCTCGTTCAATTTGTAATGAAGAATAATATCTGGTGTAATATCTATTCCACTTGTGTCATCCATCCTTTTATAATGCATTAATGATATTAAAATAACGCATTTGTTATGGGGGAGTTACAAGAGTTCCACCTTCCCAGTGTGTCACGATCATCATCATAATTGATGCACAAAATAATCATTCCGATCACACCCATAATATCTGAATAAATCACATCGAATTCTCTTTAGGCCAAACTGTGATAGCCTCGCACGCTGTAGCTCACAATACACTGGATCACTATCAGGCGCATACATCGCATTGCAGTTTCAACCCGTCCACGAGGAGGGAACCTTTCGGCGAAAAGATAACGAAATATGGAAACGAAATGTCAGAAAATAACGATTAAGGAATTCCTAGAATTTCAGACCACAAACGCAACGCCGCTATTCAATAACACAAATCCTGTTGTTTGGACCTGAGAGATACATTGCACTCTGCACTCCTTGGGAAAATAGTTTGAACTAAGAGTTAACTATTACCAACGTATCTATATAAATAGGATCCAGACAAAATACATGGTATATATAGACACGTTTTACCCATTCTACAATAAAACATTAAGTCTTCCGTTTGGAATTCGCATGTGGAATGTAATGGCACACAGTCTTCTGCACTTAACAAAAGCAGTCATACCTCTGAAAAAGTTAAAATGAAACGAAACATATTTTGAGTTAACAATACAGTGGAGATAAAGGTAATTGCATACATTTATCCACTGTTTCCACATAGCATTGTCAGCTCGATTCAAAAGCGCTCGGCAAAGATAAAAGAATTAGATTATCTCTTCCCGCACGGGCTTTCATGATTGTTGTCCGATGACCCATTGTGTACCCGAACACAACACAATTGATTTCTGTTACATTGCCAGCTGTTTCGTCACAGTACACGCAGCCATTACGCACCTGCTAACATGAACGTCATTCGAACTCCGTTCCTATTCGCAGCTACTCTTATTCAGAGGAGATCAAAGGCGCGCCACCCGTGTAATGCGAGAAGATATTGCGTCAAGTGGCCTGCAATGAAGAACATGTCGAATATCTATTAGGGTTCCGTCAAAGTGGAAAAACGTTCCCAGACACGTTTTGTCGAGTGTCGGATATGTTTTCTCGTCAAGTGAACGGGTCATCATTAATTGGAAATCAGAACATAATTTGTGTTTTCATCTAACGATACGATACTCATTAAAAGTGAGGTCAAACAAATACGATTTTTAACAGCAATTGTAATGATAACAGTTGAAGGAAGAGATAACCTGTCAAGGATATGCCTTACAGAAATGAGAGATAAAAATCAATCTCGATTCCATTAAATATTAATACCATTTATAAATAATACTTAACATGTTAGAAAATTTCCAGGCTGAATATTGATTTGCCTTTAATGAAATTTTGTACTTGGTACAATCCAACAATTTACAGTGTGAATTATGTAACCCAAACTTGAACAATTAAATATGCACGAAAGCAGAATAGAATAGATTGTGAGCGTGCAAACGTACGTGTGTGTATGTGCTCGTACGAGTACGTGTGTGTGTGTGTGTGTGTGTGTGTGTGTGTGTGTGCGAGTGGGGTAGAGAAGTTCTGGTTTTCTGGCGTGTTTTTCGTTTAGTAAATGGAAATAATAGCACACGATCGCGCCTGGCTTTATTAACTGGTTAAGAAAAAGTTTCTGTTAGTGGAAATACAGTGATAGTATTTCATGTACCGTTTGCAATTACAAGTAGAAATATTACTGAGCATGAGCACTAACCTAACGTACCATTCAAATCCTCGTACTGTCAGATCACTGTAGTTTAATTGATTTTTTGAAGCCAGTTGAGATATATTGTATATACACAGTGAAGTTGCTCCAGATGTAATTGCACAAACAAAGAGAAAGGTATAGGGGTGTGTACGAACACTTTTTGTAAATAAACCGGATTCTACAAAGCCACTGTTGGACTCTATGCTGAGTCAAAAGGTGAGGTTGTTCCCGCGCAAGGACGCCACAACTCCCCACTCTTAAATCATACGGGTAAGTTGTTTCAGACTGATATAAAATCAGATTTTTGTGAACTGAATCGCGCCGCGTGACAAAATTACGCCGTGAGTGCTGCGCTGAACCTTTCAGCACTAAATCCTACGACTCGCTAGTTTCATGGCTGAACTCTTTTATTTTTCTGCCCACTGCGCTCCAATGGCAGGCAGAGTGACGTACGAATCCCCGTCTCGTGGCCAGGAGATTACCACGACTCGGACTCGGATAAAAGGGACACGTTCGGGGTCAGCGAACAGTGTGAACGGACAGCTGCAAGTGATCAGAACGTCGTCTATGAGGTATGACTGGATTGCTTTCATTATGGAACTGCGACGTGTGAAACTGTGGCAAAGACGATATTTTCTTTGTATATGGACAAACCCTTGGATTTTAGAAACGATTTTTAGTCTAGAATATATATAGGTAATACACATATAAGCAGAAAAAACGATATGCATTTGCCATACAGAGTACGTATCGAGAATGCTGCTCAGTAGTTCTATGAAAAACAAATCTTTGGAAGACAAATGTCAAATTCTTGCACGTTTGTAGCAATTGAGAGTAGTTCGCAACACCGGTTGTTTCTGAAACTTCTTCCTACGAAATTCTCAAAATAATCGGTAAACTAAAAAATAAATATTCGTCCGGTTTAGATGAATTCACAGATTCTTTTTTAAAGACCTGTGCGTATGCCATTATACACCCGTTAACTCACAAATTAATACATCCTTATGCACTGGAACGTTTCCAGATATTTTCAAAACAGCTAAAATTAACCCGCTCTTCAAAAAAGGCAACAAAAATGAAATTTAAAATTATCGAGCCATTTCTCTTCTATCAGTTTTTTCAAAAATATTAGAGACTTTTTTACGTACGAATGGAAACCTCTCTCACTAAACATGACGCGCTTTCAGATTGCCAACATGGATTTAGAAAAAAATCAACGGAAACAGCTATATTTTCTTTTCTTAAAGATGTCGCCTCATCATTTTTCTCATTGATCATGACATTTTACTTTCAAAATTACCTTCAAATGGAATCCGTGGTATTGCTCTAGACTGGTTATGTTCGTACCTTTAACAACGATCTCAGAGTGGAAATATCTTACTAGATTGATGGAACATTACGTACGCACCTTTCCGACTCTTTGCCTATTGCACGTGGAGTTCCTAAAGGATCGATTTTAGGCCCTAATCTGTTCCTACTTTACGTAAACGATATGCCCTCGACGATTCAAAACGCAAGAACGGTTCTCTTTGCGGATGATACGAACATCCTTTGCAATAAAGAAACCGTAAATAGTACAATATCAGATGTTTCAAATTGGGCCATAATCTCCTTTTCCATTTCAAATAAACAATTCGTGCTCCATTGAAAATGAACGGTGTACCATTGACTGATGTTAAGGCAACAAAAGTTTTAGGTCTCTCAATTCAGTCAAACCTTAAATGGAACGTCCATTTAAATGAATTGAACACAAAATTAAGTTCATTATGCTACGCGTTAGAATTCTTGCAAATTCAGTCAGCCTTCATACTGTTCGTTGTGTATATTTCGCGAATGTTCATTCTCGCCTGAGATATGACATACCATTCTGGGGAAATACGTCTTATAGCTCCCAGACTTTTAGATTACAAAAACGAATTGTACGAATAATAACTAAATCCCACCCACGTGATACTTGTAAGCCTCTTTTCATTACTCTCGGAATTTTACCATTACCTTGTCTGTTGATTTACGAATTAGTGTTTTTTGTAAAAAATGACTCGCTTAAGGGCGGGAATAAATTTTCAGAAAATGCCGAAGTTATTCTATTAAAAAATCGATTAATTAAAAAATTAAACATGTACATTTTTTAATTTCCTTAAAAACAGTTTTATACAATTAGAGACTATACTGAGCATCACAAGAAAAGTAACATTAATTTTAACAATGATACATAATGAATTATTTACCATTTGGACTGTATAAATGTGTATAAACAAGCTGTAACAAGTATTGTACTGCAGCCTCCGGGTCAATGACCCCATCTCGATCAGGTTTTTCGTCCAGTTTCCCTGATCCATTGAGCAAATGTTGATATGGCTCCTTGTTTTGCCTCTGGACATAAATGTAACTTCATTATCTGTGCACGTCTTCTAGAATTCATTGGGAAATATAGTTCGTTTCCATGTTGTTGCGGCAGGAAGTATTATTCCTTGACGAAGGACATAATGGATATGAGCCCAAAATTTATTGCTCAGTGTAGGGATCGCAGAATTTTGAAAATATGCACAGAATTCACTTCTCCCCATAGCACGTCATACGCAGTTTCTACTGTTTTTTGACGTAAAAGAAATAAATAAAAAAATTATGTACTTACATTTTGTGTCATATTGAATCAAGTGTAAACTGATTAATCTGTACAATTAATGATGTGAATGTGTCTAAAACGAGAATATAAAATAATAATAATAATAATAATAATCATAATAATAATAATAATAATAATAGTAGTAGTATAATGTGGGATTGCGTGTATTTTACGCTGAGGTTGGCTGCACGAGTGGGTTGGCGGCGCTGGACAGGTGCGGAGTGGAATAGTAGCAGTTTGAAGGTCTGCGGCGAAGGGAGGTGCCGTTCGAAAGGGAGTCAGATGAGATGAGCCGAGTCGAATACAACGCCTGTTTTGTTTATGAATGATCGCAAGGACTGCATTTTGTACGAATTGGCGAGGAAAGAGAAAGACTTATGAAGGTGTGGGTGTTGTCGGGGGGAACAGGGTGTGCTTTGTTTAACAATAGTATTCCTGTAATAAATTATTAATGAAACTTTATTTTTGAAACTTCTATGTCTCATTTAAAGAGTTTTACCTCCAGAATCCCTCCCACAATAATATTATTGTATTTAACATTTTAGAGTCAGATTAAACCGATTTTTACCAGCTAGATGTGTTCCCAGGCCTTGGCCTTGTTTCTATTAATTATCTATGCTTGGACGTAAAAGAGACATGGCGAACATCACGTATTTCCATCACCATTCTTAGAATTCTTGATCTGCCTGAGCATTTTTTAGTCACAAAGGTATAAAAACTGAGACGATTTTATTAGAAAGCTACAACTCTAATTTTGCCCAGACTGGAATTCGAACCCGGAATTGCATCGTGGGAAGCTCGCACGCTTTCCATTAGCCACCAAAGGAACAAGAAGTAAATGAAAAACAATAATAAATCAGGAATCGTAGCAGTTCACTACAAAGTTGAATGCACAGAATGTTGCTCTTTTTTTTTTTTTTTTTTACATACGAATGGTCGAACGTATTGACATCGGACTTTCTCAGTATTCATTCTCATCACCCTTTAAATTTAGTAATATTTTGAGTCGGAATAGCGTGTGTTATGCCAGTACGTGTCAGTATGCCAACTGACGATAAAATGCATCAGTTGCCGAGCTTTGCCGAGCCTTGCTTTTTAAAATGTATCAGTTGCCGTTAAAATGCATCCGTTGCCGAACAGGTAAAATTGGGACACGGTACCCAAACGCTCTGTAAGGACCGTTGAAGGCAATGAAGGTCACGTAGAGGCCAACGGACGTCAAACCCCTGTTGAAAGACGTCCCGATGCAAGGGACTTCGTAGATTCTTTGATTCTCAAAGCTAACTTGGCATACGATTGTGTGCAAATTCAAGGCGCCCAAATGCCACAACATCCATAGGTTTGTTTGTTTACTTTCAGCGTCTGATGACGTCAAACGTCTACGAACGTTCTGCTCGTGTGGACGGAGTAGACGTCTCCGAAAATACGGACGTTGTAACGTCCGTTACGCGTGGCTGGTGTGCCGCAGCCTAAGCAGTTGTGGCTCGCGTTGAAGAACACTTGGAACACGTTTCCTCGGCGCGATCGCTACCACGGGAGAGGGAGTTGCCGTAGCGGGGAGGAGACCGGGGTGATGGAGGGGGAGAGGGGGGTGCCGGGACGGGGTAGCTCATCCGCCGCGCCGTCTGCGTCTCCTGGCGCCTCCTGCGCTCGTCCTTTGTTTGAGCGGCGGCGGAGGAGCGCTGTCGCGCCGCGGGGACGCTCAATTTCCGGGTGTTCCGCGCACAATTACGATCCGCGATTACCCGCGGGATGGTGCAGCACACACTCCGGCTCGCGATTATTGTGAGAGCGCCGACGCCCCGCCATCGCCGCAGCGCCGTTTGGCACGTTTGCCGATGAAGATCGCGCGCTTCCATCCAAGTTAGGGGTCTCCAAATTTTCACTAGGTCACGTAACGCTCTAGATATTCATCAAAGACCACAAATAATGTTTTTCTTGGATGACAGTGCATCAGCTCTTCAAAATATGCAGACGATTGTGATACAAATACGAAGAATAAATACGTTAGTTCTAGGTTTTGCTATCCGTTACATCTCACGAAACGCAGAAATAATGTACTGGCAAAATATGAGCTTTCAATGGTAAATAATTAATTAATTCATTCATTCAATAATTTGGAAACTTCATTAACAATTTGTAGTAAATATTAATATATTCTTATATTCAAAGTCGTTACCGTGACTAATCAGCATTGACATATTTCATATACATTTTATTTACCGACTATTGCATATTCACTTTTGTTTTCTCTTTTATATTTTCTCCTGTATTTTACCTAATTTTAGAGGCGGAATTTTATCAATCTGACCTGATCGGTCGCTTGAAACATTCTTTGGAAACCCCTGAGGCCAGAAACTGTGGGATGAGAAATAATTGCGCTTCCGGATTGTCAAACATTTTATACAAAGTTGTTGAGACGAGGTTATTAACAAACTTATTCTCGCGATAGATGATACAGCGTTGAAGCGAAGGAGAATTTGCGCGATTTGGATCTTTCATTAAGTTTTATGTCTAATCTTCTGAGATCACGATGGTGCCAGACCTTACTTCGCAAATTCCCTGATTTGTCGAACAATTTGAGTGAAATGACATAACTTAATAATCAACTTGCCAATTTAATCAATATGAATATAGGGAGTAATATTTTTTGTAATTTCGATCGTCTGAGGAAATGGTCAGTACTAATCTGAAAGTCAAAGTGAAGGTTAGTTGAATTGGGGAATATTTTACTTAAGGTTACCTCAATTTGCCACCTCAAAAATTGAAATAGCTTTTACCTTGTATCTTGAGCTCGCAAAGAACGTTCAAATACTTGAGATAAACAAACATCCCATTTCTTTTAGAAATCCGTTATATCCATGAATTTTGCATTAAATAGATACGTTTCTTTGAAATTATTCCTAAAGTTGATTACTAACACTCGGTTAGAAAACGTCCATCATGTTTATGTTTAATTTTAAGAAACAGAAAATAAACAAACACTAGAAATTACTATTTCCTTAAAACGTATGTGTGATGCAAAGGGTTAGAGTTTATGGTGCACAACGACAAGTCTGGACCGAGAAGAAGCCAAATGAAACTTTTACGAGGAACTGAGGAAGTTACGAGGTTATACAAAGCACATAATTCTGCTCCATGAGAAAATTGAAAGTTTATGGGATATAGAACAAGACAAACGCAATAAAGTGAACCCAGTACATTCATTCGTGTAGTCATTTTCTGGCAAATGTCTTACTCATGCATTGGCACATAAAATGGTGTATTTTCAGTCTGAAAAGTGATGACATTGCGCGATAGATGAGTTACATACGATGTGCTCGAAAATACTATTACGTGAAATACACATCCATGAAATAAGATATAAACTTGTGCATATAGTCTTAATCTTCAAAACTTCAAAAATAATGGAGAAACGTAGTTACCATTCCACTATCTCTCTCTGCAATCATGTAACGAAGAACTCCAATCAAAATTACGATGATTGTTTGCGGTATAAAACTATGTAAAAATACACAATACATTTAATTTCTTTATGTATGTATATATTTGGCGTTATTGGGTCGGCAGTATGACTTCGCCGGCCAGCTATCGGTGTCCCCAATGCCTGGGCCTAGCTAAATTCCCATGCTTGGGAGTAAGAGCGACATGAGACAAACATGACGTATTCACTTCACCGTAACTAGCATGATCTGCCTGCTTGAGCCTTTCTTCGTCACACAGAAACTGGGACGATTTTAAAGAAAAGCTACAACTCTAGTTTTGCCTCGACCGGGAATCGAACCCGTGACAACGGCGGACACTGTACCTCATTCACGGCATACAACATGTTAAACATAGAAGAGCGAACTACTGACAATTGAATAAAGGCAAAGGTTTATGTAGGTCAACGTATCAAAAGTCTACAAAATGAATGCACCACATTGAGGCATGAACCAGGTTTTATCATCTTATTTTTTTATGAACAAATTATTATCAAATAAACCATTCTTTAACATATTCATGAAATATTTGATTGTACATTCGAAATTATGTTTTATAGAAATTGAAATAAAAATAATTTACATTATCACATTCTCTACAGTGACGTCCTCGGATGTCGATTTATTAGCCATGAATTCTAGAGAATCTTTCCCATCATTCACGGATGTCACGACGACGCGGAGAATAGAGTCATATTTTTTACAGTGGGATCCGCGTAGCAGCTCTGTAGATGGTGAATGGTCATTCACGTACCGTTAATTCAGAGATCTGACCCTCGAGAAATTGGATAGAGATATCGATGACCACTACTGTGGAAGCTTTATTCACAGTCTGCCATAAACACCGCATATTCTGTCCGTCGATAACAGAGACAAGGTACGGCTGGCGAGTGGTAAAATCGGCAGCCAGTCTCGCCATCTACTCCGTTCATTCCAGGCCGTCCTTATCGGAAACCCGAACCATCCATTCCCTCATCCTCGATCCCCCGCGGCTATCTCTCCCGTAACGCTTCTGTCCATCCGCCTGGTCATTCCACTGCCCGCTCCTCTATTTGTCTACTTTGTCATTTGATCATTTGGTGTTTCAGGACAAATATTCATCCCACCTCAAACTGAATCTGTCTGACAGTCCGTCAGAACGACCGCCCCTAGACTTCCCGTCCGCCCGTCCGACCTTCCGTCCGCCCCTCGTCTAGCTCGCACGTTGAACAATCCCTTCCGCCGCGCTCGTCCGCTGTTATGAACAAAGGGCGATATTTGAAAAAATATCTAACTTATTGGGGTCGCCAGCTGTACTGAACAGCGAATCAATTTTATAAAGGAAGTTGTGACCGGGTATGTTCGTAATGGAGAGGAGCGGAATTAACACAAAACTTCCTAGGCATCAAACTTTCATGAATGTGGTATTTTCTAAGGAGAAAAGGCACATGATTCGGGAATTCCAAGTGAATTTCAAACTATGGGATCTAGGCAGTAGATATGCAATCCAACTTCACTCGATAACATATACATTTATTTCAAAACATGGGAACAATTACATAAGCCACAATTTTCTCAACAATAATCAATTTCTCTTGCTGCACAAACATCTGCTGTAAAGAGGAACAATGCAGAATTACAATTTATTTATTTATTTATTTATTTTACGTCAAAAAACAGTTAAAAACTGCGTATGACGTGCTATGGGGAAAAAATCTATTTTCAAGGATATTTTAAAAAAAAAATTTTAATTTTGAAAGGGAGAAAAAAAAACTCCCATGTAATAAAATATATTTTCAAGGATAAAAAGCAATAAATTTTGGCTCTTATTACTTCCTGCCGCGACAACATGGAAACGATAATTTGAAGAATTGTGTTTCCCACTGAATTCTAGAAGACGTGCACAGAAAATGAAGTTACATTTATGTCCAGAAGCAAAACAAGGGGCCATCTCAGCATTTGCTCAATGGATCACGGAAACTGGACGAAAAACCTGATCGAGATGGGGGTCATTGACCCGGAAGCTGCAGTACAATACTTGTTACAGGTTGTTTATACACATTTATACAGTCCAAATGGTAAATAATGCATTATGTATCATTGGTAAAATTAATGTTACTTTTCTTGTGATGCTCAGTATAGTCTCTAATTGTATAGAAACAGTTATGCAGCAGAAAAGATTTCACTTGGGATTTAAACTTTTCTATTGAAGTTAATCGTTTAATGTCATCTGGCAAAGTGTTGTAAAATAATGTACATGCATTGTATGTGAATTTTTTGTAATGAGCTGTTGATACTGTCACCTGTGAATATGATTTTTACGTCGAGTGTTATAGTAATAGACTTCGGCATTTTCTGAAAATATATTCCCGCCCTTGAGCAAGTCATTTTTTACAAAAACCACTGATTCGTAAATAAAAAGACACGGTAATGGTAGAATTCCTAGATTAATGAAGAGAGGCTTACATGAATCACGTGGGTGGGATTTGGTTATTATTCGTACAATTCGTTTTTGTAATCTAAAAGTCTGGGAGCTATAAGATGTATTTCCCCAGAATATTATGCCATATCTCAGGCGGGAATGAACATTCGCGAAGTATACACAACGAGCAGTATGGAGGCTGACTGAAATTGCAAGAATTCTGAACGCGTAGCATAATGAACTTAATTTTGTGTTCAATTCATTTAAATGGACGTTCCATTTAAGGTTTGACTGAATTGAGAGCCTAAAAATTTTGTTGCCTTAACACAGTAAGGTACACCGTTCATTTGTAATGGAGCACAGAATTGTTTATTTGAAATGGAAAACTGCATTAAAACCGTTTTCTTTTCGTTTACTATTAATTTGTTATTTCGGAACCAATTTGAAACATCTGATATTGCACTATTTACTGTTTCTTTATTGCAAAGGATGTTCGTATCATCCGCAAAGAGAACCGTTTTTCCGTTTCGAATCGTCGTGGGCATATCGTTTACGTAAAGTAGGAACAGAATAGGGCCTAAAATCGATCCTTGAGGAACTCCACATGCAACGGGCAAGGAGTCGGAAAGGTGCGTACGTAATGTTCCATCATTCCAGTAAGGTATTTCAACTCTCTGAAATCGTTGTTTTAGGTATGAACATAACCAATCTAGAGCAATACCACGAATTCCATATGAAGGTAATTTGGAAAGTAAAATGTCATGATCAATGACGTCAAAAGCTTTTGAGAGATCTAAAAATAATCCAATAGGTGTCTCGTTTTGATCCAATGATGAGGCGACATCTTTAAGAAAAGAAAATATAGCTCTTTCCGTTGATTTTGATTTTCTAAATCCATGTTGGCAATCTGAAAGCGCGTTGTGTTTACGGACAATTATAAACAATGTTAACAAGAATTTAAAGAAAAATAGGAGGCAAACAAATGCCTTTGGAAATATTTTTATGCAGAACTACTACGTCAAAACCTGATTTTGCCAATTGATCCACTTTAGGACCGCAAACGGCTGACGTAAATTAACATGACAAAAGCTCCGGTTTCGGAAGCATTTCCTTACAAAATAATGCACGAAAACTCGAATTACAAGCTGTAATGAACAAGATTTTTCTAACCTACATATTAAAAACATTTGACAAACATTAATGCTTTAATGAGAACTCCAACATTGCCACAACATATAACGTAGATGATGGAATTGGATTGATTACACAACTAGGATTTACGCCTTTTACCATGAATACTATTTACAGTGCCACTTTTTGCGAAAGCAGTTTGTACACCTGAAAAGTGCCAACTGCGGCTTGATACCCGAACGACCTTGTTCCGCCGCTCACGGGGCCAGAATACGAAATACTCAATTAAGCCACGGCTTCCTACTGCCGTATGGGACCTTCCTTCGTCTTGTTGATGTTCCAGAGGCCCAACGCGAAAAATCGTCTTACTCAAGACTTGGAACTGTTCACTGCAGCATTCTATCAAGCATACATTAGAACATGCAGTACATTTACATTAACATACGAGACTGCGTCGCCATTACGCCCTACGCAGGTCGATGAGGAAAACACCGCTTATGAGGATCGACGCGAGTTCCTACCCAACGTGCATTTACACCATTTACATACATATCAAAAACTGACACTGTAACAGAAGGCGAAATTAAATCACAACATACTTAAACATTAACATATCATACGTAAATTAACCAATCCAATTCCATCACGATGTGGCGTATTCAGCCACTTACAAAAATTGAATCTTACAATGGGGTCCTGTTAAACAAACACATAACAAACCCTATCGGCCGAGGCGCACCCGACGCAGGCAAGAAGTTGTGGCTAACTTGGCAGATGGTGGCTGGGTGGCACGTAACACAGGGCGGAGGGCCCTTATATAGCTTCCCCAGAGGAGGGGGGGCGATAACAGACGTCACGGGGGCGTGACGGAGTACTAATCGATTACCAGAGGGTTGTATGCTCATTTTCATTCAAAGAGTAACCTATAGCGCCTTATTGCTAGGCAAAATGTTAAACATGTCCACCTGGCAGGTTGCCTATACACAGACGTTTACAACTAGAGCACCTATTGTTCAGTGCACTCTAGCGGACGCCAGTGGAAACTTAGCATGTACATGGAAATATTCTTTTCTTTTGCCTTAAAAATAGCTTTTTCAACCTTTTAAAAGGCAGAACAAGGTACCAATCAATCCCAAAAATTCTCTAAATTTGGGATTTTGTTATTAAAAGACATTTCTATGGCTGGTTTCTTTACAATGAGCATAAACCTGCTTTTAAATGCCAAAACTTTTATGTCATTAATTATGAATTTTGATTAGTCACCAAACTATTGCTGTTTACAGCTGGTTGTACCATCACATAGCATTTTCAACACTTTTCTATGGCCATAGAATTACATTTTGCTTTTAACACCCAGATCTTGATTTATAACCACTTAAAAAATAAATTACATGTGGCACTTCAGATTAAATTTAAAAACTAAGCCTTACATCTAGGTTTTACAATATTTTGGTAATGATTTTGTCAATGATGGATGAGATGGCTTCTCGGCTGAAATATGTTGAGGTACAAATTCAGTCTAGTTTTTAAATTTAACGTCCGCCCCGCTCGTCCGCCCCGCTCGTCCGCCCCGCTCGTCCGCCCCGCTCGTCCGCCCCGCTCGTCCGCCCCGCTCGTCCGCCCCGCTCGTCCGCCCCGCTCGTCCGCCCCGCCGTCCGCCCGCTCGTCCGCCCCCCCCCCGCTCGTCCGCCCCGCTCGTCCGCCCCGCTCGTCCGTCTTACTCTCCCGCCCCACTCTCCAGTACGACCATTTCGGACTGGCACTACCATCCGACTCGCCCGTCACAAACTCCCGTCCAACTATCTCAGTTAGACACTACCGTCCAGCCCTCCTTTCCACTCTCCCATTCGACCCTCCCGGTCCGACTCTGTCAGCCGACCCTTCTCCCTGAATCCTGCCCCGTCCAACCTTTCTCCCGTTCGAAGTTCCCGACTGAACCTCCCGAGCCCGATCGTTTTTCATTTTCCTGCCCTGCCATTTTATTTTGTTTCCCTCCCGCACCCCTCTGGGCATCGTTCCCGTTTATTTGCCAATACATTCAGATAATTGAACATTTTCATTCATTTGTATGTGAATATGACAGCAGTTGAAACCGATCTAATTGTATTGTTAGGGTCAAATATCAGCTCCTGTTGTAACTCCAGACCGAGGACATCCCAGTTAGAGACTCTGTCGGTATATCGTTAGTATATTTAAGCCGGTATATCGTCGGGAATCTAGAGAACATGTTTTTGATTGGCATCCAGCTGCCTCTCAAATCGTACTATAAAATAAAAATATCTGTCTGTTGAGGCTGGAAAATAGCTCACGTTTTTTGGGGAGAGCACCAGACGATGATTCGGGCTGACAACAAAACCCCTTCCGCCTTTTTACTTCTTTCACAAAAGGGAAAATTCAGAAAGCCAATTATTTGAGAACTATTAGTTTACCTCAGCGGAAGAATGATTGAGAATGGAAGAAGTTGTCAGCATTACCTTGTATGGGCGAAAAGAAATCGCTTTCTGTCGTCATGCGGGCATGATAGCTAAGTTTGCGCGTCAATAACTCTCAGCTGGGGTCGCAATACAAACCCTGCATAATTAAATTGATAATCAGTAGCATAGATATGTGCACCTTGATAGTTTTTACTCGAGCTAGGCGAGTCGCCGCAAAACTGTTTTGGTGACCTTCTTTTCAAACAATGCATTTCCATCGCGCCTTATTTAGAAAGACATTGGATTCCCGGAATGTTGACAATACGAAACGCTATCTCTGGTCGCTTCCCAGTGTATGTCCGGTGGCGAGCTCTGACGCAATTCCTAGAAAGTAGTTCAAATTTTCAAAGCAGTTCGCCGCTCGAAAGAGCTTCATACGAAAAATACATTGCCTTTCTCTCTGGAAGCCCGCCCGCGGATTTTACGGAAAAAATATTATAAGTACAAAGCGGGACGTTTGCAATGTATATCCTTTGCTGTTAATTAACGCCAAGGAATTGTTATAAGTGATTGAATTCCAAGTGAGATGGCAAATTTGAATTAATTTTGGCCGCCTCTGTACCAACACTATATTTTACTTACTCAAGAATTCGTTTGCCAATCATTGAAACAACTTGTCTTATCAGGATTTCTCTTACAGCCATTTAAAAATATTTCCGTCTTCGTTTTTTGCTTGTTGTTTTGACCAATTTGTTTACCTCCTAGAATAGTGTCATAAGCTAGGTGTTCTGGGTGCATTTCTGCATCGCTTGTCTCCTCGCTCCGCCTACATCCCGCCTCCCCGTCGCCCACGCGCCAGCCCGCGCCCGCGCCTCGTGCTCTTCGGCTGTTTAAGGTAGAATACACAGTGGGAAGCTCGCCCGCAGCGCGCGGCCGCGGCTGAGGGCGGCGGGGCCGGCGACGGGGCAGGGGCGTGGCAGGGGCGGGGCGGGAGCGGTAGGAGGGGAGCGCCTCAGCTATCTCTCCCGGAGCTGTTCAAACAGAAACGTGAAGACCCGCACAAGTTCCAGAAGCCAGTGCACCAACGTCAAACTCGACTGGTCCTAGCCTCGGCCGTCTCGATCCCGTGCCGAACAAGGGTCTGCGGATGAGATAAGCGGTGATTTCTCGCTTCCTCCCACTCCGCGTACTTCCCCGCACGCCTTCTAGTCAGCGCGCCCGTCCGCAGGGCAGCGACGCGCCCCGCCCCGCTCCGCCTCACCCCACCCCGCCCCGTCCCGTCCCCGTCCCGGCCCCCGCCCCGCCCCCGCCTAGACCTCGCAGGGCACGAAACTTACGCGTGGCGCGAGGACTCTCTTCGCATCTGCTGGGTTTGGCACTGAATTACTCGCGATAACGTCAGTTCTACAACTCGTAATCCTCAGGACTTGCACCCGGCCGCCGCCGAGGAAAGCTCGAAGTTCAGCGCTAGTCGCTTTGGAAAAGACAAACCCCGTTTCTTATGAGGATGTCTTCGCCGCCGTTACAGCCCTTACTCGCCTCATCGGAATACGCGAGGGGTCGTTTATCCACGTTCCCGGCGCAGCTGTTTGCCATCGGCTCGTTGCGTCTCGTGCCAGGCGATTTTTATATCTAAGCTGTACAGGGCGGCGAGGCCGAGAGTGGCGCGGATTAGAGCGTATTAGAGGGCACTCTGACCGCGAGGAAAAGCCGGCGCTCACAATCGCGATCGCCGTGCTCGAGAGCCTGCTGGGTCATAATGCGCCAGTGCTAGCGCTGGGTGGCGCGGGGGCGGGGCGGCGCTGACAGGAGCGGCCTGATAGGGCGACGTGACGCCGGAGCAATTGCGATGAGGCGCTGCGGAGCGTAAGGGAGCAGGAGAGAACGTGATGCAGGAGCTGACGCGTGGTCGACAGACTGGGAGGGTTAACAGCTGGACGCCAAGGGTCGGGGTTTTAAGAGCTGAGACGGTTGGGTGGCGACGGCGACACCTAAGGGCTCCACGACGCCAAGACAGCGGATAAAGATACAGTGAAGAAGAAGAAGAAGAAGAAGAAGAAGAAGAAGAAGAAGAAGAAGCTGAAATAAGGAATATGGAATAAAAGTAATAAGCAAAGAAAGAAAAAAGGAAGGGAGAAAACTAGAAGGATGAAAATTAAGAAAAAGAAACAAGAAAATAAGAAATTAAAGTTAAGATTCAGAAACGATGAAAGATGAAGAAATTTGCTCAGAATGTATAGGTGACAGGCTATTATTACGCACGAAACAAATAAGAATCACGAAGCAGGAAAAACTCAGTACAGAAGTACATACGCCAGAGAGACGCAAGACAGCGTTGAACAAGGTGGCAAAACTCTGGGCTGGAGGAAACCCAATTGTTTCAACGGAGCGAACGAGACAGGCAAAAGAGCAGAGAGTCGCTCAATAAAGAAGAGCCATAGCTGGCGGGACAGCACGTCAAGGCGTTGCGTTTCTAGGGCCCGAGGCGAGGTAATGAACGGGATAAATGAGCGACAACAACGGGACGGCGGGGAGCCTCGGTGACCGCGACGAGGAGCTAGCGGCGAGAGCAGTGGCGAAGGGGGTGGAGCGAGGCGGGGGCGGGGGCGGGGGAAGGGAGACCTGATGGGGATGCGCCGGGGGCTTTCGGTGACGTAATCAGTGCATTCGCGCGTTCCTCGCGGCCGCGCTCATGAACGCGGCCCATATATTCCCGCGCGGCAGCTCCCGGGCCCTCTCCGTCCCGCGCGCTCGCTATACAAGGCAGGGTGTTTATCCTTCCTTTTATCCTCTATAAAAAGTTTACGAGATAATTTTATAGCAGCAGCCTCATATTTCTGGTACGTAAAACATTGAATGGAGAGCAATTCCCCAGAGTTAGAGGTTTATACGTACTGATCCGGCCGTTTTTACACTTTTGGCTGGAAATACTTGCACATTGAAGGCTGGACTAACCGTATTGAATATAGTGAGGCCATGAAGAAAATATGAAGTTCACTGATGCAGATCAAGAGCTAGCAAGCATTATTGAAATTAATGTATCATGCGTTTTGAATCACGTAAAAACGAACGTCATTGAAGTAAATGCAAAATACGAACAAATTATCAATCACTGAAGTATTTTTTTTAGATCTGAACTTTTCTACTCGCTGACGTATACGAATTGAAATAAAAAATATGCTGAGTAAAGAGCTAGTCAAAAAAAGTAAAGTTGGCAATGCAATTCGATTAAATCATCTTCTGCCACAAATAGTTATTATAAAACACATAAATAATCTGCTTGTAAAAAGCATATACAAGCACAAAAGCGTAGCAGACTTTTAAAAAAACTACATTTATTGTATGTTCTCTGACTTAAAATTATAGACATCATTTCCATCCGTAACACGCATTTTATGTTTTCAAAATGAAAACATCGTGAAATAGAATACACTAAGAAGAAAACTGAAATCAACCAAATCCCACTATAAAGGAGAAAAGAATCTGAGGAAGTATATGAAAGGAATTTTATATAAGATTCTATTCCACAAAATTTTCATATTGACTAGTAAATGAGAAGCAATGTGCACACATACAAAAAACTAAAAATGAACACGGAATATTAATGCAATGTTGCAATACTGTTCTGTTATTGACATGCCTTTTTTCAAGTGCGTTCTCTTGAATACATGTCTTCAATTTGCTGCAGCTTCCTGGAATCTGTACAGTGTGAGAACACGCAAGTTCGTCGCTATAATGTGAGTTGCCGCGAATGTGAGATCCGACGTAGACCCACATGTGGAAATTCGAGTGGTTCGCCTCTTTCGAGTACCTACTTAGCAGGGCATTGCCAGGTCCCGATCTAAGCTCCCATCTAGATTCCCGACATATGTGGTAGCGTAGTGCCTGCAAGTTTGAGATTAATAGTGAGACAAATGGGCCGTGACCTGATTGTTTGGGTACCACTCCGGTATTCAGCTGGTACTGAGCAGAGAAACTCCGCCTCCGTCGGGATTCGAACCCGAGGAATTCCTGATAATGCTTTTCAGTCATCGAATCCAATTTTTATACTAGTATCAACGACATGGTCAACAGAAAATTTCACACATTGTTCTTCTCTTTGCACCTCAAAGCCAGACCCCGGCATAAGTTTTACATTCTCGCTTTAGTACTTACCTGCCTAGTAAATAGAAAATAAGTTAATACTGCAGGAGAAAACGAAAACAAAAATTCGACAGAAAAACTCGTGTTGTGGGGCTCTGGTAACGAAAAAGTGAGCAAATCCTGTTCATATATATATATATATATATATATATATATATATATATATATATTATACACGCACACATTACAATCATGTTTGGTGAGTCTGTAATACACAAAAAACTCTCTGCCTGTTGCCTGTTTTTCTGACGGTCCGTCAGTCTGTGATCAATGTAAGCGCTTACACCAGATAATTTTCTCTAAAATAGAGGTATCCGAACGAATTTGAAGAACTCGATTAGTGATTCCGGACGCTTCAACGGCTTAGGTCATTAGTCCCGTAAGTGTAGAGTACACCTTTATTGGGGGAGATGGTGGTGATATTTCCCTGCTGGCTGGTGAGATCCGGGGCCAACCAACGTTGACTTACGCATATTTTCTTCATCCAGGTATCTTCCACCAGCGTGGCACCACCCTAGCCGGGACAAGATTTAATCTCCCGCCTAGCCTCCGTCATGTGCGGTAGTGTAGTGCATGTAACAGTGAGTGTAAGTAAGGGGGAGGAAAGACAAGGATGAGAAAGCAAAGATCGCGCGTGGTCTATGATCCATTTGATCAGGTATTGCTCCCGCATTTCCCTCATGTTTATCGTAGAAACCACGGACGGCAGCTAGGACTCTCCTCCAGATAGCGACTGAATTCGACCTAGCTATGCAGCTAGTGTTGAAAATCCTGCCACCATTGGGATTTGAACCCTAGGTTCTCCCGATTAGAGGCACTGCAGTTGATCCACATTCACCTGTCTGAACAAATCGATGCCCTGCGAATTTGAAATTGAAATTTTAATTTTGGAGGTACTTGGCATGAAGAGTAAAGTCAAGGTCAATTCTCTTTACACACACCATATATAATGAAGCGTAATTGAATTTCAGCAAAACATGTTCCTCAAGCAAACGAGTTAAAAATGAAGTCTGAGGTTCTGCAAAACAAATTCTTGCAACATTGTAATGTTCGGGGACAGTCGTGTGAAAAACGAACCAATCAATATTCCAATGCAGGTAACCAACCTGCATAGGAACAGGGTTTCATTAAACATTTATTTATTTTCCTTTTTTTCATATGATAATGGTAAGTCAATAACTTGTGGGCATATTGGACATGATTGTGGGATCTCTATTATGCGTTTATTTATTTATTTCACATCAAATAGCAATTAAAAATTGTATGTGACTTATAGTTGAGGAGTACAATGTTGCGGTTGCATTAATGATAAAACTCACAAAATTAATGCTTTTCACATTTAATTGAATTCGTTTCCGAGCCGCAAATGAGAAATTTCCTAATGGTAACATAAACATATGAATGTGCATGTATTGTCAATATAATATGTCATTATAACCATTTCAAATACAATCACTCGATTTTGTCATGAGAAAGAATATGAGGAACGAAAAAATTGTAAAAAGAAGCAATAGTTGCTTATAGGTTGAGAATGTAATGTTCTTGAAACAGTATGTTTTTTAAGACTTGTACAACAGTCGTAGGATATTTGCAAAACAATTTTTAATATTAGTTTCACGATTTTCAGATATTTAATAAACAATTTCGTGAATATGCCAAGTTGAATCTTTAAAATTCACACGCTCAGGAGACTTAATTCGTAAATCATACGTTAACGACAATTTAAAAAGATTTTCGTGAACGACACTTCAATTTTGTCAGAATAAAGATAAATAAAGAATCACGTAGTACGATCATTTGAATAATAACCAGATACAACTCTCGCCGTGTAGTGCTCACTTTTAAAACTAAACTCAGCAAAGGATAAATTCGATTGATGCAAGGTGTGAAGAGGGAAACAACTATTGAATACTATAAAGAGCAACATCGTCAATGGACTACATCTTTTTGAACGTAATGACGACTTCGGGTAAATGAAGTCATAAAAAAACTTTACTGCATTTTTGCAGATAAACCCGTTAACATATTGAACAGTTACGAATATATTACAAGACATTTTCTTCAATCAGAGTTTTAGTCCAAACTGTTGGAACCGATCACTTTTATCATAAGATGCATTAGAATATATCAGCAAATGTTACAAAGTATTCAAACTAATCGCAAAAGAAGGAAGAGTTGATAATGTATTGTAATAACCACTTTTCATCTTTTAATTGACCGTGCTATCCATTACGAGGAAGGAGAATTACTGTTTTATCGTGTATTGCTTCTCTGACGTGGGGTCGTTGGGATGCGGGAAGGAATCAAGGCGTAGCACATGATCAGTAAAATAATATACAAACTTAGTATACATAATAATGTAATTAAATGAATTAATGAACTGCCGCTCGCCTAGCAAAGGTCCAAATCTAATCCTATCACTCGTACACATTGCGTTTTGATCCCTGGTGAGTCTTTCTATCAATGTTGATGTTTCTCACCCTCGTCCAATGCCCTGCATAACGGGTGGGAGTGTTCCGGCGAGCAGGTAGGCGGCCCACGGCCGGAGGCCAGGCTACGGAGCAGCTGCAATATCGGTGGCAGCAACAGCGGCTGCGACTGCGCCCGCCGGCTAGCGGTGCGAGCGAACGCGCGGTCGGGGAATGACCCGCAGCTTCCGGACGATGGCGCCCCGCAAGCACCCGTCGTACCGTGCCGTGTCCAACAATAACCGTGCTTTATGGGCGCTGTCGCCTAAATATGCGTGGAGCACCCTTTCCGCGATTGTATTTCCTGATGCTGGAGTGTCGCGTTTATAAGTTTGCGCATTCGTTGGTCACGCAGGTGCACATTAACGGCAAGAGAGCCGCGTTCTCTCCAAAGAGCAGATTGTAAGCCGTTGAACTTTCAATCTAACTAATTAAGTCGCCTGTCTGGCTTCTTACGGGAGCTATCGTTCCGACTCCTATACAATATAAATATTTATTCGTTAAATTTCAACAAATAGTAACGAGCCGCGGCTTTTTTACCGAATCAAATTTTGGCGCCAGCCCATTGAAACTATTTGAAAGTAGTGGTACTAAAACAGCACGTACTTCTCGCCCGTATTTTCATGCAAAATTACGCGATAAGAACTCAAATTTTCGAAAAATTGCACATTACCTTATATCAAAATCTATCTTTCAGGAACATATTGCCTTAAGAAAAAATCTCTATCTTTAATATTTTAGTTGCAGGAAGACTTCGAAAAAATTTTGAACTTTTGCAATTTTCGAACAATCAGGGTTTTCAATGAACATGAGACCTGCACATTTCTCTTAAATGTCCTTCACACTATCCAACAAAAATACAAATCACATAAAAATTAAAACGATGGAGCCCTTTTTTAATATGCAAAATATCTCAGGAGCTTCATGTAAAGAACCCTTAGAATTAAAATTTCGATTTCAAATTCAAGGGGTCCCTGCATCAGCCTGATCGATTGCAGAATGTCAATTTTGGAGAGCCGCTAGCGTTGCTCACAGACGGACGGACACCCGGACGGACACGTGGGCAAACAAACGGACTGACAGACGCAGTCGTTTTGTTGTCATTCGATTTTTCGGTATCAAGGACCCACAAATATTGGGTTTTGGCTACATCACATGTTTGAGGATTTTTTTAAAAATTGAGCAACTGTATTTATCCACTTTTTTGTTATCAGTGCCTTATTGTAAGTTTTATGATGAAAATTTCGTGTGTTTTCTAGCAGTATTCCATAACTTCCTCTCTACTTCGTAGCGAGAGAGTAAAAAGTATAAGAGAGACCGAGTTTCCCCAAAATAAGAATTTCCTCGTAATTTGATTCTGAGATCTTTCTCATCTCTAGGCGACTGGTAACGACTGCGCCGAGTGGATATATTCTCATAGCCGCGTCAGGTTATTTTCTAAATTTCTCCAGCCATAAATTCCAGAATCTGCAGCCTAAGAGGGCGAAAGGGCGTTATTATCCTTGAAGGTAGTTAAGTGGCGACAAAAAGGGCTGCAGCGGGGGCGTGGCGTTGGCGGTGGCGTTGGCGGGAGTGGGGATGGAGGAGAGGGAGCTTTTACGGCGCTTGCGTGTGTCGCGGCGTGAATCAAAGAATCATATACTGATTGAGCCTTGAATAAGTTATGCTCCTGAAGTGGTGCACGTATTCATTTTACACAACAATATTTTGTACAACTGAAGTGAAATATTTGCAAATGAATAATCAATATTAATTTAATTTTTTTATTTCACAGTATATGCTTAATTTGTGGAGAAAATGACAAAAATAATATCGTTAATCCTACATCAAATACACAATGTTTAATTACCTATATCTAACTCATTCAGCACCACGACAACTGCATACACAGCCATCGATCAGGTATCTGTCTGCACATTTGTAACTTTGTTAGACCGCTGTGAAAAATGTGGAACTGAGTTAAGGAAAAATACCCAACCAAAGACGTCAGCAACATTGCAGGTCTCGAGAGATAGTTGTGTAACATTCATCATATTCTTCTTGGCGGGAATTGTGCACGGAGGATGTCCAATAGATTGTAGGAACAGCTTCCATCTGGCAGTGGCAGCTGTTTCCTGCACTCTTTCAAAATCTACTTTCCTTCCCTACAATCTAATGTAGTATAGTATAGTTGGAGTCACCTCAACAATACCATTTCGAAATTCTCGTTTCAATTGTAAAATGTCGGGCCGTTTTGGAGCTGTATTTTCTCACACACACCAGGATTGAGGGATGTATGTGTTGCTCCGGAGATTGTTCAGATTGGTGCAAATTACCATGAGATACACGGTAATTTACTCAGAAAAATGACTATATGAATGGATGGGTGCAAGTATGTGCCATGCGTAACTCTGTCAGATTACAAATATTTGAGCTGAAAGTGGATGAGTACGTCAAGAATAACATCTAATTGTGCATTTCCGGGGACAATATATTTTAATTTTTAGAAGTACTTTACGAAAGGCCCTTGCGACATTTGCAAAAGTTCTTGAAAATGACACAAGCATTTTGCCCGAATAGAAGAAAGTGCATTTATAAAAATGGTATGGTTCCGCTTTTCGTCAAAACTTTAGAAATTTTAAAAATTGTAGAAGTTCAAATTTATTTTCGAACTTGTCCTATACCTCTAATATTATACCTACAGATTTATCAGATTTATCCTTCAATGTTTGATCTTTAAATGATGAGACGAACTTTTAAAAAAATATGAGTAGTTGAGTAATTCCTAGTAACCCTAAATGTATAGAAAATTGGGAATTCCGTGTATTCTCACAATTCATTCATGTGTCAACACAGTTCATTGTGTGAACATGATTCGTGGACTATTTAATGGGATATTTTCTTGTGGATATCCTTTATATGGATTCTGTAATACAATTTTCAAACGGTGTAGAGGCAGTTTATAGTAATTTTTGTATTTATTGCCAACGAATTGGCTACTATGAATATCTGTCGGCACCAAGAAACTAGACCTTGCAAGCCAACAACGCAAATTTGTTTTTGTGATTCCTATTATCATCATCCCCCGATTCATCCCCACATCTAGTTTTTTATATGTTTTCCTATTTAACCAAGCTAAAATATAGCGTTCAAAGGTGGAGTATATTAAGCTTAGAACTGAGGTTTTCATTATTTAAAAGTGTAAAAAAAACTGGTGTCGAGGTAATTCTAACACGTTTTCACGATAAATACAAAGCTACAATAAAAAACTGCAGATATTTGGAAAATGTTTACATACAATTATTTAAAGATCTAATATTTTAGAAAAGATTGAATACAAAATCACTAGAAAATAAAAAGATACGTAAATAATATAAATGAAAATTATGTGATTAACTAATCTTCGTAAACTATGATACAACAATATATTAAAGAGGGCGTTTTACATAATTTTGTGTTTATGAGAATCATTCAATTAAAGCCGTCATAAGTTTAAAAACACAATAATATTTTTCTTTACAGGCAACAATCTTATTAATATATATTAGATTCATCACAGTAATACTAATAATAATGAAGACATTGAAAACTATAATTTTTATTCTATATCGAATGTATTTTGAATATATTTAATTGAAAAATATGAAACATGCTTATAGAATAACTTTTCAAGTTCTGAATTACACGAGAACCTGTCTGCATGAATAGTATTGATCTGCGAAACGGCGAAAGAAAGCTTCACTTTATTCGGCTGTTTCTGTATTCAAAATTAAATCCTCTGTTTAAAGTAGATGCAGCATATGTGTGGGCTCATAGTTTCCTCGTCATCCTCCATCAATTTTCTGTATCGTGCATTATGTCATTTTGGCGCGGGGCGTCCGGCATCAGAAAGCAGTGAGACTGTGACAGCTGAGAGAGAGAGAGAGGGAGAGAGAGGGAGAGAGAGAGGGAGAGAGAGAGGGAGAGAGAGGGAGAGAGAGAGGGAGAGAGAGGGAGAGAGAGAGGGAGAGAGAGGGAGAGAGGGGAGAGAGAGGAGAGAGAGGGAGAGAGGGGAGAGGGGGGGAGAGAGGGGGAGAGAGGGGAGAGAGGGGAGAGGGGGAGAGAGGGGAGAGAGGGAGAGAGGGGAGAGGGGAGAGAGGGAGAGAGAGGGGAGAGAGGGGAGAGAGTGGGAGAGAGAGAGAGGGGAGAGAGGGAAAGATAAGGAGGGGGGGGGGGGTCACGGTAGGTTGGAAGAGCGAGGTGAGGCGAGGAGAAGGCAGAGTAGCGAGGAGGGCGAAATAGAGCGAGAAGAATGGGATTGGAAGAGACGAGGTTAGGAGAATCATAAGGGAGATTACAGGGATAGAGTGAGGAAGGAATAATTACGTGCGATGGGGTGCGAGAAGCAGGGTAGTGATGGCTGATACCACGCGCAGGGATGGAAAGTGGGGATGTAAAGGGAAAATGATTAGTAAAATGACGGTGAGAATCAGAAGTGGGTAGAGACGCGCAGCAGAAAGTCGAAGGCAAGCTAGCGTCTTCGACCTGTATGATTTAGGGTTCAAGTGTCGACGGTGATGGATTTTTACTCTAGCTACACCGCTGCGTGAAATTCAACCGCTGTCCGTCTCTAGCGGTTGCCTATTGTGATAGGTAGTTTCCATTGTTTATTTTTCAATAAAAACTAGGCTAATGTCCACACATTTCCTTCACAAACGGGCCAGGAATCGTCAGCGATCTCTCCTTCCACATCCTTGTCCCCTCTTCTCCCCTTACACACACAATCACACACTCACACACATACACACACACACTTACATGTACTACCGTAGCAAGTATGTCATGATATCAGTTGGTACTTACAGCTTGTTCCGTCTGAACAAGTTCTGGTCTTGGATGTTCTAGGAGGGGGCAACCAAGTTGCCATGTTGGTCGGCGCCGAATCTCATTTCCAGGTGGGAAGAACTCCACCACCGCACAGCCATAACATGCAATACACTGTGGGTGGGGGGGGGAGAGATGAATTTGAATGGGATAAACAGGGGCGGACAACGGCGTGGCAGCGAGGACGGAATGCGTGGAAAATATGGGCAAAATGGGAATCATAGCGAGGAGAGGAGTCAGGCTAGAAGTGTTCCGGGCCAGTCCTGGGCGAAAGGAGTGCAGCAGGAAGATCGAAGTGAGCACAGGCAGCGAAACGGGTCAAGAAGTGTTGGGCTGACAGTGACCGCATGGTGTCGCAGCTGGCGTTGGTTTGATTGATATTGCCGCACACACCAACTGCTATGATAATTAGTCTAGTAAGCATAATGCCTGAAGTTGGCGGAGTTTCCTCCTCCACTGAATGGTGAGATCCGGCGCGAACCTACACGCATTGTGGGGGTATCCTCCTCAAGGTATCTCCTGCAGCGGGGCATCGCTCTAGCCTAAACAGTTGTCAGTACCCAACCGTTAGTCTATCGAGTGTGGTAATGGAGTCAATGTAAGTGTGTGTATGTAACGGAAGACGAAAGGACAAGGAAGAGAAAGAAAAGTGGGGTCCGTGGCTTGCTTGTTACGATACTGCTCCGGGATTTGTTTGGTATCGATCAACTTAACAACGGAAAACTACCGATCTCGGTAGTTCTCTAGACAGCGACTGAATCGGATTCAGTCGGCTTCAATCGTCCATCGTCGAACTCCTTCCGGGGTTCCAAAGTCGCTGCAGGAACGGCGGCAACGCTGCCTCCGAGCTCAACTCATCCTCTACGCGGCGCTGGGCACCTGAATGCGGGGGCGTCTGAGGCGAGTGCGCTGCAAACGAAGATGACGCAGCACCCGCCCTCCGCCCTCCGCCCTCCGCCCTCACGCTCCCTCGTCCTGAGTTAGTTAATGCCTTATTTTACGTGGCGAGACTCGGGCCATCAGGCCCGCTCTCCCTTCTAACCACGCAAATTTCGCTACGCCCCTTTCACCACCTACCGGAGAAAGGAGGTATTATCTTGGGCGACGAAACAGGCAGATCTCAATTTCACTCAGAGACTTCTTTTAGGCTTGAGGATCTTTTACAAGCAGAAAATCTACTACATGGGACAGCCGAGTTTACTTCTACCTCCGAAGGAAGACCTCAGTACAAAGGATTTTTTCGCCCTTAAAATTCCACGGCTTTGATCCGGCTTGAACCCGCAAACTCGGGTACAACAGTCCGGCACGCTCAACATTATACCACTGTGAGTAACTCACCTGCAAGCCCTTTTAACGCGGTTAAACAAACCCTTCTCGCAAATTATACGTTGCACTTTTCACGATAAATTGCACATTATTTACTTCAGAATAGTTTTTGAACTATGAACTAATACGTTCCAAAACGTATCAAATTTTACCATGAAAATACTTGGCACTGTAATAGTTTGTTGAATGAAGAGCCTTCACTGATATTTTATTTATTTAATTTATTAATATTTATTTGAGTAAAAGCATTCATGGACACTAAACAATGTTCATTTTGATTACACTTGTTCTTTTTATATTTTAAAACATGTTCATTATTGTTTTATTGTTTGTTTGGCTATGTATTAATTTAACATCTATTCATATTCTGGTATGTCTGAAGAATAAGAAAATAACACGACTAGGTCAGGTTCTGTAACATATATCATATAATTTCCACCAAACAATACCACAAGACACTGCTATTTAGTCTGATAAAAATGTTGTATCATTTTTTCCCGATTCGCAGCTAATAAATTGAGAAGTGAAGAGTGCTCTAAGATTTCAGAGATCGATTTTTTTGCGGTAGCCTTTAAACATTATTTGGTGTTTAAAACATAACTTCAGTTTTGCATCATAATAAATGATCAGGGTAGTCGCATTTGTATAGACTCACATTCATAAACTGGGGACGAATTACGGATATTTTGCTGAATTGTTATGGCACATTTTGACGCAGTAATGATACCATCATCTTTGACCTTCAGAGAATTCTATCGAAGGTTGCATGATGAAGAACAGTAAGCCAGTGGCGCGATAAGCATATAAATTGTTTTGACAGAAGAGAGTATCTCCTATTGACTGTGTAAAGGATGGCGCGATCTACATATTTATATTTCTTGGGATGCATTTGGAAGATTTCGTGACAGGTCATGAGCTTAGAGATGACATTCGCGCGTAATACTGTTGGCAGACTTTCGATGCTTTAAATCTTGATTCTCTTCTAACTTTTTGCTAGTTTTCCCCGAGATATTCTTGTGATAATTTATATAATAGATTCTGTTGCTGTATCACTGATGATGTAAAAATTTCCCCATAATTAGTTTCGGTTTTATCCAGAATGTTTTATACATTTTATTAAATAAAACATTTTTTATATTATTGTTGTGGAAAACATATTGATTAATTTTTAACCTCAATACGTAAGTTTTATAATATTTTTTCTCGAAAAACGAAATGAGGCAAAGAAAACAAAGTAATTCATCAACCTTGTATTTACAGGTCAAATAACGAGTACTTCATGAACCCACTTCGTAAAAACGAAACCTTTTTATGTGAAAAACAACAACAGAGTGACAATTAATATTCTCAGAACTAAGCCGTAATTGAACAGTCATTTAGTCTGATACAACTACGCAATATGAAAGCGTTCTCAGAAATTTTGATTAATTTCCGAACAATATGGAAACGATATTTTTTTGCATTATCTCTTTTTCATAGCAATGTGTTGTCCACGTTTCCTCGCTGGAAACTTTGGTCGATTTTGCTTGTGGTGTCCTGCCGTTCAATATAGCACGATTCCAATGCTCTGTGTGTACGAGAACAGGCTAAAAGCATTCGTGATCGCTCTCCGAATGAGCTTCATCGATTTGGTTAACATTTCATCGGTCTGCATTTGAAGGTCGGCAAACGAGATGTCAAGTTTGCAGCCCAAGAATAAAATCTAATACTACTTTTATATTACTTTCATGGCAAAAAATATTGTTACCGAATATTTAGTGACGGTGAGATAATAGTTTCGTAGCAAATCTTACCTCCGTAGGAAAGTGGGAAGTGATCAAACAAGACAGCTTCACCGATAACCAATGAAGTATGCTTTGTTGAAGTTACGATATGAATATCGTACTATATCCGCGCTATAAAAATTCCAATATACTGTAGTTTTGGTTAAAAACTGACACTTCATTCTGCGAAATGTGACAAACTCAAGTTGATATGGTTAATAGGATGTCGTGGATTATTCGAACTCTTATGTGAACACTTTTCATTATGTAACTGATCATTTTTGTTAATAGTAGACCATTGATTATTGGAACACTTGCATTCTAATTACGATAATCGAACTGTCGTAAAGATAGATTTTAGATAACCATAGAGGATAAAATGATACTTTTCCGCGTGCTCTTATGATTGTCTACTTTGATGAGACTACTTTGTTGAGGCATTCCAGTAAGTGAATGCAGATAGGCGAGGTGGACGGCCTAACTGCTCCTTTGGCGGCGGCCGGCACCGGGGGTGTGGGGGTGGCGTGGGATTACGCTGGCGCACCACGCGCGGCTCCAGGGCTTCTCCCGCCACTCCTCCCCCACCCCCACGTCCCTCCCCCTCGCACAGGGCCGGCTGGCAAGGTGCCGGCGCGGCGCGGGGGCGGCCTATTGCATTAGCTCCGCGGCGCCGCCGCCGCCGCCGCCGCAGGGACGCGTGCGATCGATAGGGCATATTGTTGGAGTGCTTGTCGTGCGAATGCCGAGGCCTAGTGGCTTCGTGGCTCCAGTGTCCAGACAACCAGATGTCGAAATTCGGTCTTTCTGCCTTTTGTGGGCTACTGCTGTTGTCTGCGGGCAACCAAACCACAAGCGGAACGCCCGAACACGAGCAGTTGATTCCATTTGGCTAACGAAGGTTCGTTTCTGGGGCATGTGCAAACTTTAGAGCATTTCATATCCTACATTGTTATTATTTATTGTTTAATTATGGATGGGAGTTACTAGCAATTGCAAATTTTAATTGCAGTATTTCAATCGCTAATAAAATGTGAAATATTCTGATAAAATATCACTCATATTCAGTACTTTTTTCTTCTTCTACATCGTCATCGTCATCGTCGTCGTCGTCATCGTCCTTATCATTATCATTGTCCTTTCATTATAAAAATCATAATCATAATCATAATCATAACCATTAATCGTCATCATCATTATCATCATCATCATTATCACCATCATTATTATCGTAATTATCATCATCATTAGTATCATCATTATTATTATCATCATTATCGTTATCATTATTATTATTATTATCATTGCCTTCACTGTCAAGAATAAATATTTTAGCATCTATCGTCTCCATCCTATTGAAACTTTTCTCGGGTGATCTATATTATTTTCCTTAGGTTCCAAATCTGTTGCAGATTTCTGCCCTTTATGAAGTATTTCTGAATATTTACGTTCATCAAAGTGTATTTTATTGGTGCCCTCATACACAGCACTGATGTCAAGATCAGATCATATATCATTTATCATTTCCCATGATGGATAATGTGTAGATAAGGGCACGTTTCGTACCGTTTAAAATAATATGAAACGGAAAAGGGCAAGTGTTCTTGTCCAAGCTTCGCGACTGAGATTCAAACAATTGCGAATTCCACGAACAATTTCAATTTGTCATGAATCACATATGAATGCAATTTTCTCTTAATGTATAATTTATAACTATTTAAAACCTTTTGTAAAAACTTAATTTGGTACATGCGAAAACAGAAACTACATGTTTAAATTTTTTATTAAAATGTATTCATATTAGATACGGGGTTCAGTTCGAATTTCGTTTTCGGGATCAGAAATTATAAGATATTTCTTACGTATTGCTTATTGAGACAGCCGTTATCTTGAAACAACACAAAGTTAAACTAACAGAAGTTGTTTCTGTATCTTCGAGGGTTCTTCCTTAATCGTTGTCCACCTACTGTTCTGGTTCTTCTAAGATTTAAGAAAATACAGTTTTATTATCACACTCTCGCGACGATAAATGTATGTTACATTTATCAAGTGATATATGCCCTAACATTATTTTCACGTACCTCATTTAATTAGAATAATATTGAAAGAGTTCTTCTCAGAAATCTGAATACATTTCTCAGACAGGAATTGCATAGAACAGAGCAATGCTGAATCCTACATAACACAAAATTTACAGCTCTAGATTGCATACGTTTGTGGTAAAACATAATTGCTCCAGTTATTATCGCGAAAAAATAGATATCTCTAAATCCTCGAATGAACATCGGAATGTTTAACTCCATATACACAAAGCAAAATATCCCGTTTCAGGGGTGCTTTGTATTGATGAAATACTATATGATAGCCAGAAAAATTGAATAAATAACTTCGTAAACAATATATCACGCTAAGGTATTTTTCCACGTCATAATTTACATTTTTTGGCGTTATAGCAACAGCCAATAAATCTAAGACCATAATACATCACTGATCAGGAAACAATTAACAAAATGACATATAGTATACAAGTGAATAATATTGCAAAAAGTTAATCAAAATAATATAACAACTCATAATGCATACACGCAATATATAATTGCATGATTATTTATGTATGTTCCGTAAGGAATAATGAAAAAGATGGTGATGTTGAGGGGGCAAGGTTATATTTTGTGTCCATTTTAAGGAAAAGCAAAGTACTATTTCTGCTTTTGCTCAAACTACCAAGGGAAAGTGGAGGAAAGTCCTGATCGAGAACCCTCAGAATTTAATGTCGAACATTCATAAAACTTCCGAGCTGCGTGAAGTTTGACTGAATTGGAAGAATTCGGAATCTGTATCATAACCTTCTGCGTTAAACTCAGTTTCATTGATCGTTTGGATTGATTGCGGGAAGGCTCCACTAAAGGCGGTTGCCCCGCAGCCAGGATACACGTGTCCGAAACCAGAGAGATCTTTTTAAAACGTAAAACGACTGTGAGAGTCGTGCGATAAATTAAATGAATGTGATGCATAGTGAGAATGATGATGCACGATGATGGAGAGGTGGTGAATTGCAAAGTAGTGGAAGCAGGAATACCATGAAAACTCCAGCGGCAAACCCGTTTTCTCCACTACAAATTTCACAGGGAGCGATCGGGTTTAAACGCAGGTACCCCGGGTTTTCAAAGAAGGGATGTGACCGCTGCATTACGAGTCGCTCCCTTTCAATCCAATTATTTGGGTGTTCTGTGTTTTGGTTGCATTGAATTGAATGACGCAAACATTTGGCTGCATTCATCTCAATAGCACAGTGTTTATTTGCAGTGGTTGCAAATAACAAGCGGTACAATAAATGCTTATTTAAAACCGAAACTTGTTTCTGGAACGTAGTATTTAACGTTTTGTGTTTATTTTTATTTAGCCTATATATGTCCCGTAAAGGACAATTGACCTCGGCGCCGTGAGATCCTGGGTTTTCTAGTCGGTCACTCTGCCCGCAACCGTGAACCTGCGATGTCTCGAATTCGCTTAACTTTCGTGACTTCACAGAGTCAAAGAATTCGGCTAGTGATGAAGGTTTCGCGGTCGTGGCCTTTCCGTAGAACCATATCAGCGCATTCGTCTGAATGTACGAGGGAAAACACGGAAATCCCGGTCTCAATGACCGGCTCGGGGATTGCAGTCGGGCCTCCCGAACGCAATGTCAGTGCTCTATGCCCTGGGACACTTCGCTCGTTGTATTTTCCATTATGTACTATTAACTTACATTAATAAATCATATTTGAAACATCCAGTAGCTTACTACTCCCAGTTTCATTTTTGCAAAGAGCATTCATACTACAAGCAATAAGAATTCCTTTATTAAAGTACGTTTCAATTAAATATCAACCAACCCGCGACGGTGCTTCCAGAAAGCTGAAAATATCAGTTTAAAACTTTAAAAAATATTACAAGTCACGGAAGAAAAAAAGTGTGTGCAGATTTGCTTAGATTACCCCGAACTCCGGGCAGCTCCAGTGGAGCGTCTTTGAATTTTCGCTTCCGAGAGAATTGATTGATCGCACGCTTAAGTGAGGATGCGTCCTGGAGTCGTTAAAGCGCCGCGCCTTTCGTGAGGAGAGAGGGAGTCTGGAGGCCGGCAGAAAATGCAAGGACCCGTGGGCCGCGTCTCAATTTGCAGAGAGGAAACTAATTTTTCAACTCCCTAGCTTAACAAACAATCCCGGAGAAAATTAATAGCCTTGCAACGCGCCTCGTTTCGCGCTGCTGGTAGCCCCTCCCTTCTCGGGTAATAGTAAATGGAGTGTGCATCAAATGTGCGAACATTAAGACGTTTCTCCGCACCATTTCAGGCTTGCGTCGCAACATAACATCTAAAACACTGTTACAATGCACGCACCGGTGCGAGAGAGGCGGGGCTCGATGTGGGCCGTCGGAGGGTGGGTGGAGCGGGGGTGGGGGCGGGGGTGGCGGTGGCGTCGGAGGGAAACCGAGGTGCCGGGGGGGAAATGCCGCGGTACTACGCCAGCGGCTCGAAAGTTGTCGGCTTTCGCCGACGTACTTAACGCCGCGCGCGACCCCCGCGGCGCGGCGCGGAAGCAGTGGGCGGGTCGTGGGAGTGCGGCGCGCCTGTGCAATCGAGGAGGTATTCTCGCGCCTATTTACGAAGGGGGAGGGAGCGTGGCCGGCTTTTGCAGAGACGCCAGGGCTCTGGAAGGCACCAGAAAGACAGTGGCCGTGCCTGCCAGGTGGGAGGTGGAAAAGATCACGATGAGGAGAGCGGATGCGAAATATTCCAGAGACCCAAAGCATAACAAAGAGTGCGGCGCGCCTGTGCGATCCAGGGGGTATTATCGCGCTTATTTACGAAGGGGGAGGGAGGGAAGGAGGGAGGGTGGGCGGCATTCGCAGCGCCTCACGGACTCTGGAAGGCAGCACAAGGACTGTGAGTGTGCCGGTGGTTGGTGATCGGTGGGACAGAAAACAAGATGAGACAAACGGATACGAAATATTTCGCAGGGCGAAAACACAACGGAAGAAATGGAACTATTCCAGAGCTAAAGAGCTAAATCGTGCGACCTAAAATCGGAGGGTAGAGATAGTGGATATTTACAAAACTAGAAATTAAATATGAAGACGGCGAGCAGAGAAAGTCAGGGCAGCAGAGAAATGGTGAAGAAAATAAAATACTGGTTACAATGTTTGTAACGAAATGCAGGTAATACAGCCAAAAACACCAAGACAGATAAATAAGGTAAGGTTTTGAAGAACTGCCAGACGCCCTAGTGGTGAAATCCCTTTCCGAACTACAGGAAAAAGGAATTTATTAATTTGAAGAAACGGCCTCCCAAAAATGACTAGATTCGACGGGATAAAAAAGAAAATAACGCGTAGAGAATTTTTAAGACAATAATTAGTGCAGGGAGAGGGCTGTATACTAGCAAGAGGGAGGAGCGAATGTTAAAGGAGCGAAGGCGTTAGGCGGGTTTTAGTGCGGCGTGTGTTCCGAGACATGTCTTAATATTTTTCGGTGCTCACTCATACATCTTGCGTTTTTCTTTTAAATAATATTTTGGACTGGTTTAATTTACGCACATTACATTTCACTCATATTCCTTCGTTGTTTAATTCGTGGCTGTCGGAGGTCGTATGCCCCATTTGCTCACCAGTCTGTGGCTGACGTTGCGTTCGTAGATACGAATGCGAGTATCTTCCTTAGCAGCACAGTGAATTGCTGGACCTGCAGCCCAGCTCACGCATGCGCAGGAACTGAATATTCTCCCACATTCTAACGATTTATTGATTAATTAATTGATTGATGTTTACGGGCAGGTCAGCAGCTATGGTCATCATCCCCGCCAGTCTAGTAAATGGATTATCCAGGGAGGTGACGATTCCTTCCCTGCTGGATGGTGATATCAGGCATCGAGGTACACGTCGGCCTGCCGAACTTCCCCCTTCCATGTATCAGCGAGGTACCGTTCCAGCCAAGACAGACTAAGCTCCCAACTGATCTGCCGACATGTGTGGTAATGCATGTAAGTGTGTGTGTCTGTAAAAGGGGGCAAGGAAGAGGACGCTCGCGATCCGTGACCCGTTTGTTAGAGCACTTCTTCGGAATTTACCTAGTGTGGACCGGAGAAACCACGGAGCCGACCAAAGCATCCGGCCTCTTGAATTTTCCACACAGCGTCTCAATTCGACCTAGCTATACAGCTATAGCGAAATGAAGCTAGTATCGAAACTCCACCTCCGTCGACCTCGAACCCTATGACATCACGATGAGAGATACTGCAGAAACAAGAGGCAATGCTGGCGCTAAGCGAAAGTCAGTCGGTCGGGTTCTAACATCTACACGCCTACATTCATTACCACGAGTGCTGCCGAAATTGTAGCACCGAACGCTGGCGGAGTTTGAAATCCCCTCCACCAGAGGGCAGACGTGAACCAAACAGATTCACGCTGTTGTATTGCATCTCGCCGTAAAGTCACAGCCGACATTTTACGCCGAATCCAACATGTGTCGAATGTTAATTGCAGCGCACCCCGTTTTTTACCACAAGTCGCCTGCGCACGGGCCCGGCGGAAGGCGAAACGGCCGCCTGCGCGGAAGAAGGCGGCGGCTCCTCGGCGGCCACCGCGTGGCGCCCTAGCGGCGTCGTTGGCGACGGCGACGTCGGCGGCTGCTGGCGCTGTTCACGCTTGGACGAGGATCAGCGCCGTTTCCAGTCAGCTGCAGCGGGGAACCGAGGCTGCGGGCGGGAGATAAGAGCGAGCGCGGGCGCGGGCGCGGAAGGGGCGGTGGTGGAAGCGAGGCCGCGCGCGGCAGGGCGGGGCAGGGGGCTGAGGAGGCGTATAGGGTGGCGTGCGCAGCAGGGCGGAGAAGACGTGTGGAGCGGAGAAGGGCGGGGTGGGGAAAGGGGAGTGGCGGGGAAGTAAGGTCGAGCCGTGCGGGGGAAGGCGGGGCGGGACGGGGCAGAGATGACGTGTGGAGAAGGCATGCGGGGTGGGGGTGGGCGTGAGTCGCCCATAGGCACTCGCGGAGCGGGGTCTCGGTTCGCGCGGAGTTGCGTGGCAGGCTCCGTCGCCGCCTTCGCCGCTGCACGAGGCCGGTGACGAGGCTTAGGCGGCGGAACGTGTTAACACTGCCAACGCGGGGCGGCTGCGGGCGAGGGCGCTCGAGCTGCGGTACTTGGCGCCGCCTCAAGTGCTTACATCTATCGACGTCCGGCGAACGCGCAACCCCGCGCCACACCACGCCACAGGCGCCGCCGAGGGGGCGGATGGCGTGGCAACAAACGCCGCTTTGGAGATTGGCGGAGCTCGCGTGACGTGGGGAGGGGGCTGTGGCGGAAGTGGCCGGAGGGGCGGAACCAACGAAGAAGGGACAGTGACGAAATCTCCCCGCGCCTAGAAATGTTTGCGCTGGTGGTTGGCGCAGGGAGAACAACATACGATGGAACTACGCGTGTGTCATGGTTCAACCAAAGAGGGAGAGGGGACTTGAATTTCAAAGGTGACAGCAGATAGTCAACTGATTAGCGTCACGTAAATTCACGACAAAGAATTGCAGAAAGTTGATGAAGTAGAAAATCGCTAAGATTGAGCATTGATGTAGATTGCAGAATGGGGCGGTGAGTCTGGCGAGCTATAGGCCAAACGTTGGAGAAAAGAGAGGACGTGGAGGGATGGGGAAATAGAAAACGGCTATGGCACGGAACGGTGGTGGCGAAGCGAGATTAATCTGAGGGCTGAAGGTTGGGAGTGCTTTTTAGAACCAACGAGAAGCGAAATGAAGTACCATGCAGCGTTTCGCTGGTGTCACACGGCGTGTGGAGGTGATAACGACAGTAACCGTCATTCAAGCGACAGGCAGGAGGCAAATATAGAAGGCACAGCCAAAGTGGTGACGGTGTTTAGACTCCAGCAGCAACGTGTAGTTTGCAGGCGGCTGCAGCAGCATGGTGGAAACGGTGGCTCGCAGCTTCGGGCGAGCGGCATGAACGTAAATGATAGGAGCGGAGGTAACGATGTGCGGAGCTGTATTGGCATTGGGAGAGCAATGGCCGCGGGCCCGGAGGCAGAAGGCAAGGCAATTGGTGGCGCAGGAGTAGGTGTGGGCGTGAGCGAGGGTAGTGAAGGAGGCTGATGGTGGGGGCGGCGCGGGGGCGGCGCGGGGGCGGCGCGGGGGCGGCGCGGGGGCGGTAGGCAAGGCAACGGAGACGTGGGCGGGGCAACGAGCTGCGCGGCATCGGGAGGGCCACGGTAGCGGCGTCGGGTGGGCGGGGGTGGGGAGGAGGCTGATCCCAAATGCCGCTCTCTCCACGGGGATTGCGCTGCACGATCCGCCCGCTGCATGACGCTGAGTGCCCTCGCTGAGCCAGGCGGAGGTGAGCGATCCGTGAAGACGACCACTTCCGTCTACCAAACATAACTGGACCATCCTTTTCCAATTTCTGTGCAGGTTTTTATCATTTTTGAGACTACAATAGTTATCCATTTCTTTCATTTCCAACGGGCTTCTCAACTTTCAAGTAATAAGTTAGATAAAATAACCGAAATTGCAATCATTTCTAAGAGATTCTCACTCGGTACTAA
This sequence comes from Teleogryllus oceanicus, assembly GCA_964035755.1. Taxonomy (NCBI): domain Eukaryota; kingdom Metazoa; phylum Arthropoda; class Insecta; order Orthoptera; family Gryllidae; genus Teleogryllus; species Teleogryllus oceanicus. The sequence continues at coordinate 107,161,973 of CAXIVR010000001.1, forward strand.
ATGTGTTTTCCCTACTCTCTATATTTTAATATACATGTCATTTTTTTCATGAATTATTTATTTTATGAATTTCAGCTAATATTATACTTAAGACGACTGTCATCCCAGTAGTCTATTGGCACACAGCTTCTCCCTCACTATCCAAGTTCCCTCTGGAAATCAACTTGGTAATGACTTTCACGAATTCACGTAGATTGATTTAAATTTTTCGTGCAGCTTTCAGTGACTTCCTTTCTACTTCTCTTCCAATGAAATTTTCTGTTTTAGTATGCCATTAAAAGTAGAGCCACAATTTGTCAAATTTATCATGGTAGCCAGTATGAATGCGCATGTTGGATTAAGGTTGGTTTGAAGACGTTACTGTGACCATTCAATGATGGCAATGGTTTGGCAATACAAAATCACATTTGACCCTGACGTAGCAGCGTTACATTTGTTAAACATCTAGTCGCGAGGGGTATGTTTCAACCTCCAAGGAAATTCCAAGATATAAATCAATCTATTTCGTGTATGACGTATGTATTAAGAATTTTTCTGTATTGTATGCGATCTAGGTTGAATACACGTTAGATGCAATAAATAATGGATACTATAAACTTAAGAATTATGTATTAATTCTATAGTGTATTAGTATGTATGTAATTGGTATGTTATGACGCTTTTTAAATCAATGTCCGAGATTCACCCACAAAACAGCCATCCAGTATCCATATTCATAAAAATCTGCAACAATTTAAATGATAACTAATAACTATATTCCTATTTAGTAATGGTACTATTTATTTATTTTAATATAAAATGTTAAAAATGTTTGATGTACTTTGGGGAGAAGTGCAATTTGTAAATAGTACGAATTCATTAATTCTTACTTATCGTTCTTAGTAGGTAATGCTGAAAGAACCTATTCATTCTTACTTATTTACAATTTTGGCGAAGTGTTTTAGATTGGATTTGCAATGATACACAGTAGTTAGATGTTTAAGGTCCCAGATGTTGGACTACTCTTTCTGTTTCAAGTATAAATTATTCGTGTGTAATGAAATAAGCGCGGATTTTGGCTTCCAAAACACCGTTGAAGTATATTTTGATGAGAACTTTCCTGAGGAAAGTTTCAAAACAAAACGTACGCAAGAGAAAACGATCTGCAACTCGTTAGAGGTTACGTCTACAATGACTGAAGCTGAAGGAAATGTTCGGCGATACATTTCCAGGTAGGTATAAAGACTTTCATAATGCATCTGTGCGATTTTAAGGAACCGAATAAAGTTGTCAACAAGGGGTAATTTTAACTGGCCACGATAATACATTGTTATTGTTAAATTTACATTGAAATCGTTAAAAAAACAGTAATTATGTGTTTATTAGATAATTAAATATACACGATATATAATTTAACGTCGTATTTTAAGGGAATATTCGACAAGTTACTGTACTACGTTGCCAATATATCTGTGGCTACAGACAATGTCAAGAAAATACAAATAGGAATAGAACACATTTTTGATAGATAGTAATGTGAGAATTATGATGTTCACATCAAAATGAGTACACATTTTAGTGAAGTAATAAAATATTCATCATACAAATATTGACGTATACGTCACGCATTGAATATAAAACCACGTGCTATAATTTTTACAGGTAAATAATGACCTGTTATATTTTTTCTACAGATTATATTATCTTCAAAAATTTATTGACGGGTAACAATACGAGCATCAGCTACTAGGGGTTATGTAATGAAAGTATGGAGCAACTCTGCAAGCAGCGTGAGGCCGTGGGTGGCGCCGTTGGTGGCCACAATGAGCCAGGCTGATGGAAACAGAAGAGCGCATTAGCAGCGTCAGGTGACTACAATGAAGCTCATCGATATACCCCCACCGAACAAGTGAGATATGCCGTTGGGAGGGTAATGGCGAAGATCGACGGCAACAGGCCTCGCCCACTACAGTGTTCTCGTTTCGCACGCGCTGTGATGCTCGATTGTCTGCACAACCGATATTCGATATAGCGGCTCAGTCGATCGCACGATTCCATAACACTGGTGGTGTTGTGCAATTGTTTCCAAACAGTACTTCGCTATAAAACACAACAGGCTCTTAGAGGGAGTATAGGAGACTTTTTTGTAACTTTTGAAGTAAAATACCGGACAAACAAGCATGTTTACTAACAGCGGAGAATAGAGGCTGCAAGCCAATTAACAGCATGGTCACGTTGATCACATAATCTATTTTCGGCTATTGAATAGCTCTTTTGTGAACAATACGCAAAAAGTGCGAACGTGTCTACTTTGGGGGGAAATCGAAATCGTTGGGAGCAGATCATTCTTTGAATGCATGTACGCACCGAGAACTCGCCAACTCGGGTACGTGTCATAGCATATCACGTGGTTTTATTAATTGGTAACATTGTGATGTATAAAGAGTATCTACAGATTGACAACAGTTTTTAATTGAACACGCTAACAAATATTACGATATTTGCGTGTGTCGCAATAAGATATATGAAACATATATCGCTTAATATTTTATATACTTTATAGAAAATATATGTGTATAATTTGAAATTTAGTACTAAGTTTCCTTCATTTAGTTTTCACAATTCTTTTCCGAAACTGGCGACACTGTTCTTAACAAGAACAGTTGACACTTACTTCTTTTCAAAATGAGTGACAGCTGTGATTCAGATATCAAAATTTTTTCAAAGGAAAAAGTGAACATTACAAGGCAAAGAAATCTACAAGTGTCTGATAAGTCACTCTCTATTTTTGAATAGATACAATTTAATTTATGAGCCAATGTTTTACAACCTCATCTGTCAGAAAGAATAGTCCTTGAGGTTCCGTTTAACATCTTTATTCCATTTTGTTTTCAGTTGAAAAATGCCACCTGTTTTGAGTATCGAAGTGCGGACCAGAATAGTAGTTGGTTATGAGATCTGAGGAACTGTAGTGCAAGTACAAAGGTAGGGGAGGGGTAAATGAGGGATCCATTCAACACTAGATGCAAAAAAAGTTAAAAACTGCCATTTCAAATTACTTACAACAGGGAGTATCACCATAAAACATTTCCAAATAGAGATTTCATCAGACAAAAACCTAGAAACGGTAGCAAATGTAACTTACGTGAATAATGAGGAAATTGTGATTGTATCAGCATATAAACCACCTAACTACCCTTTTCCACAAGCTATTTATAAAAATATTTTGAAGAAGAATTCAAAAGTTCTTATAGTAGGAGACTTAAATAGCAAGAACACAGCTTGGGGTTGCAATTCAACCTCAACACATGGTAGAAAGCTATTGCAGCTAATAACTGACGAGAATTTTGATATCCAAGCACCCAGTGAACCAACTCACTATCCTTACAACAATAGAATCATCCCAGATATCTTAGATATAATAATCTCTCAAGGAATCAACTTCCCAATTTATCAAACGGTTGTTCCGAATCTAGATTCGGATCATAATCCAGTTATTTGCTCCTTCGAAGGAAAAATTCCAATAAAAGATAGCACCAATAAAAGACTAAACACAAACATCAACTGGAATAAATTTCGCTATCTAATATCCCAAAACCTTGAACTTCCAAATTCAATTCAAAATGATACTCAACTTGAATTAGAGATAAACAGAATAAACAATGCAATTGCAAAAAATGCATTGAGAAAGCCGAGTTCATGTGAAGATTTAAAAAGGTGTTAAACTAAACCTCAAGAATCACTGTTTCACACAACTAGATATAAAAAATTGGCTCATAAATAAGGAAACAACAACTATCCAAAAATAGGGAGTGATATATCAGACATCCTGTATGATAGTTTCGACAAAAGACAAACGGCCCTTACTTTGCCTTACAAGTGTCGTAATAAGGTACTTAACGGCACTACTGGGCTACAAAAATTCTAATACGAAATTGAATATAATATCATAAAGTTTGACTTTGCCTAACAAAAGTGGATAAATATTTCTATGGCATATAATATGTTAAATTACTTTCAATCAAACAAATTAATAACAAACTATTAAAAAATTCTGATGATAGAACGCCCCGTACAATTTTTTCTTAATAATTTATTGAACTGCATTGTGATAAAGAAATACAGAACAAAAGAAATAATCAAATACAAAAATATACAATTTTCAAATATTGATAATGAATAGTGTGAATACCATTAAAGGAATTCTCCAGAATCTTGAATTACGCTTATACAAGACGCTTCCTCTATGGCGTAAAACAATAAAGAGAGCTGGGAGTCATTTGAAGGTGACTTTTAAGTAATTTTAAATAAAAATTGAGATGAAATTTTATCGCCATCACCAAATTCAATGGTGTTATTTACAATATTGTGAACAAAAATAATTTGATGGAGAGTAAAATGAAAATAATGATCTTGTCAAATGTATAGAATAAAAATACCCATTCAAAATATGCTAAATATTTTTATTCAACACAATTTACAGATTATTTTCGCCCACTGAGCAACAAATACATATGTGCATCTCCAAAAAAGTAACATGTTAATGAGCATGTCGCCAAAAAACAAAACTCTCTCGTTTCGCAGCCTCTGAAAAATCTAAATATAATATTGCGTTGGAGTATTTGGTAGCCGTGAAATTTCACTTTTAAGTTGCATTAAAATAAAGTGACTTCACTGGAATGAAACACGTCAATTATAATAAAATCACAATCGACAAACTGTGTAACATACGATGCAGCGTCCGAGCGTACATTCACTCAGTTGTCAATCGCAATGAAAGCGGCAAATGTTGGTGAATAGAGTTTGAATTCAACAGGACAAAAAATACGCAGCTAAAAAAGTCACGATGAGTATAAAACAGCAGGGAAAATCTGCCTGTTGAAGCTCCTCCTACAATCAGTGTGTCGCTAAAACGTGTTTTCGGAAAACAGAAGCGAACGTGCAGGGGAGATTCATTTCTAACAAAGCACAACGATTACAATACAACTGTGTCTAATGTGCAATATGTTTCATTTGTGTTACCCATTGCGTAACAAACGATTTCAGTTTAAGGCAGTATATTACTCTATGGACACAAAAGCAAACTATGCACTTTGATCAGTCATGTTTATTTTGTAAACCATGTAAAGTGATATTGGTGCAGTGTCAGAAAAACAGGAATATTAGTAATGTAAACCCAACATCTAGCATGTGTTATGCAGTGTAAACAAGAATGAATACAGGCGCCCTCAACATGAATGTTACTCTTTACATTGTTCGTGTGAACGATAAATAGAAAAGGGAAGTAATTTTGTATTATGCATTAAATATCTTTTAGCGACGAATCTCATAAAAGACTGTGTAACTCGTAAAAGGATATATACCCTCTGCGAATAAATACATAACTTCTCGTCTCCATAAGTACCGATAAAAATGACGAGAAAGAGAGATATTCCATATACCGAACGAGAATCATTTCTTTTTAATGACACCCATTCAAATGAGAAAACTGCTCTATAAAATCCTTTGTTCGAGTGATTCGTGAAAAATCGCAATGCAACCCATTTACAGCGCCTGTTACAGAAAACTGCCAAACCTAACTCTCATTCTGGATATCAGATCTTCAAAAAATTTAAACAACGGGATAGGATTCATTTTACTTCTTAACCTAAGATCCCTCAGTTTTGAAAATCCAATTTCTAGAGCAAATTCAACATTTAATATATAAATTAATTGGCATGATAATGAAATATGTTTTAGAAATCTTGTTTTGCGATCAGAAACTGCTAACAAAAAATGTAGTTCTAAACGTAATGTAAAACTTCCAACACGCTTTAAAGCAATATGGACTACCCTGAGATAAACCTTAATTACAACGTTCAAGAGCAGGAAATAGAGCAAACTGTACGGTATCCTGTTGTGTAATTTTTTAATTTTTTTTTTTGAAATTACACTTTCTAAGCAAGCTCTAGGAATCATGCGCCTAGTCATAGGACATACACGTAAGCAAAATCTGCTATCAAGTTTAAGACAAATGCAGAAAATTATATTTGTCCGTCGTTCAGTTAAAGAATTTCTCAGTGTAGGATTAACACTTTCTGAATCGTTACTCTTATATCTAATTGCACCATTTTCGTACGACAAGAAGCAGCATAGACTCAGCATTTGCTCCAGAAAAAGAAGAAATTTGAATATTTTAATAAAAACATTTTTTCTTTCAATTTTTCAAGCTGACTTCCAACGTATTTAGGAACTGCACAGTACAAGTATACATATGATAATTTTATTCTAATGAAGAAATGAGAAAATGTTTATATGGAGAGATTTGGTAAACAATAGAGTATTGAGTATGAATGAAGTGTCTGTATTTTAGTGTATCTGAAATATTTGATGTTATTGGAGTATTCCTGATGACAGTTTTCGTTAAAATAATTCATTTAGTTTGGTGGAATACGATAGTATTCAATTTTTAGTTCTTGAGCAATGTGTTTGCTATCTTTTAAAAAAAAATTGGTGTGGTTTTGTTCAGCAGCATTTTTGCTGCTGAAGGCCACTAATATCACCGGCAATTCTAATAGTTTAGAAGAATCAAGTTGCCATTATTCTTAAAATTAATTATAAGTATGGAAAACTTAATTACAAAAACGTTTTGGAGACTTATTATTCTCGTACCGCCAAAAAGATCGGTTCCTCTCATCACAGAACAAGCAACGTGTTGGTATGTCTTTTGAATATTGTAATGCGATAAAGAGATGAAAACATATTTCATTTGAATGGGTACTACATATTTTTTAACTTTAAAAAGGCTAAAAAACTTAGAATTTAAAACTGATAGTTGTATCCAAGTATTCTGAAAATAATTCGAAAATAATGGTCCGGTTATCTATAACGTACGTATATTTTACTGAACACCACAATGTGCAGCGTCATAATGCACGAATACAGGCAAGCTTTTATTTAGAAAATGTATTCCAGTTCTGATTGCAGCCGCGCAGAATGCACGTGGGTCGTGCGGCCGGCCGCCCCGCCGCGGTGAGGCCATTGACTCTGGCGGAAACGGGTTGACGCGTGGACTGCATGTCCAGAGGCTGCAGGGCGGACGGAGGCGCCGAATCGCGCGAAGTGTTGGGATCGATGCAGACTGAACGTAGACGGCACGAGTCAATGCTGTAATAGTCCAGGCGGTGGGAGCAGTTGCACAATGCGGGGACGATTCACACACTAGTGACGCAGTGATGGTGAACTGATGATGTGAGAGCGCTGTGCTAGTGATGATAATTTTAGAGCATAAGGTATAAAGCGACATGCAGATGATCTCTGTAGCTCATACAAAGGGTTTTCCCCTTTCATTAGCACTTCCATTCTGTTCGAAACAGTAAAATGATAATTGTTGAATAATGAAACAAAGAACAGAAAGCGAAGATAAAAATCCCACATATGTAAGTCCAACTAATTTTCACTAGCATTACATAATCATTTTCATTATCTTATAACTAGGATATTAATCTCTAATTCTAATTGTAATTATATTTGTAAATATTCGTAATAGTTTTGTAATTGTATATCTAATTGTAATAATGTCTGCCACCGAGCATTAGCTCAAAGCGAACTTTAATAAATTTATCTATCTATCTATCTATGTCTGTATATTAACATATTTGTCAGACTGTACTTGGTCTTTTGGTATGTGTTACACATTTTCGTAAACATACTTATTTATTTTGATGTAAAACTGAATTTCTGTCTATAATATAAAGACCAAATACAGTCTAGCAATATTTTACACAGTAACAATATCCCCCATACTGAAACCTTTTTAGAGTCGCAATTAACAAATAAACACCTTTTGGCGGTGAATCAATAGATGCGGTGGGAGAAGAAGAAATTGCTACTTAGAATAAATCTGAAGACTGAAAGTGAATAAATATGACAAGACAAATTTAGGAATTCTAATGTGAAGAGGCGATCTGATATAAACATTGAGATATGATTAAACAATATATTTCAGAACTGTAGGTAAGAGAAATAGTAGATTGCCCAGGGAATTAATCAAGTTCTAAAGTACTCATTTCATTGTCTTTTATTGTCTAATTTTTGTCACAGACTATCTTGAGAGGAGAAAAAAAAAGAACGAGTAATCATTGCTTAAGACAACGTAGATCTAAGGAGGATGTGAAATACGAAAGTATGAAGCTGGCGCGCGGATTGTTTGATTGATTGTTAGTGATTCCAGTGTCAACTACCACTGTCATTAGTCCAATAAGTGTAGTGCATATTTTTGCTCGGAGGTGACGGTGGTCTTCCCTAGCTGGATGGCCAGATCCGGCGCCGATCTAGCCAGATCCGGCGCCGTAAGCTAACGGGGTTCTTTCCCCAAGCAGGTATCTCCCACCAGCGGGGCACCGCCCCATCCGGGACAAGTACCAAGTCCTCGATTGGTCTCCTGGCATGTGTGGTAGTCTCGTGCATGTTAATGTAGGTGTGTGTGTCTAAGGGATGAGGATAGAACAAGGAAGAGGAAGGAAAGATCGCGTGCGTTCCGTAGCCCGTTTGTTAGGGTACTGTTCCGGCATTTGCCTGCTGTTTATCGGAGAAACCACGGAAAACTACCGATCAGAGCACCCGGCCGCTAGAATTCTCTTCCAGACAACAACTGAATTCGACCTCGACGGGACGGGCACGACGAAGAGGGAGGCTGGGGCTGCGCGGAGTAGGGGGCGTGGCACCCTGATGCCGCCGCTGCCGCCTCGCACATTAATCCCAATTTACAGCTCCTTGCGCGCCGATGCTAAATCGATTAGGCGGGCCCAGCCGCGCTGCGCGACGCGTTGCGGATCGAGTGATCGTGGAGCGCCGACTGACGTCGCGTTCCCCGCCCCCTCCTCCGCCGCCTCCTCTTCCCGCCTTCGACTCCTCCCCCGACCTCGGTCTCCATCCGCCTCCGCCGTCCGCCCCCGCGGCGCCGCGCTGCATTGGCGCGTCGCCGAGGCAATGCTCGCGAGGTGCTTCCCCTTAGTTGCGTTAATGCACGAGGCTCGCCGCAGCGCCCGCCCGTTTGAATACAGTCGTTCGACTAATGTGAAGCGGCGTGCCGCCGACTGGAGAACTCGCAAGTTCCTCGCCGTGACCTTGTAACTTGCGCTGTAACGGAGTTGGGGAACAACACTATTGAACACGTAATGCGCCTCTCGTGAGGCAGACTCCTATATTTCCGGTTGTTCCACGTTTAAGTTATTTCTATGTTCACCACCATAAGAATATATTTCTTATAATTTATAACTCGTGCATATTGATATAACACAAGCAGTTTATGCGTAATTGTGTTATATACCATTGGCAAAGAAGTTGTACTGTCTTCCATTGCATGGTGTAAGTTGTGTAAAATTATAATTTGGTATTATATACAATTGAAACCTGTTTTGTTTCTATAATAAATAACTGTACTTAAATCAATGTTTGCAAGTAATGTAGTATACTTCATGAAACGATATTATTTACCGGAATTAGTTGTTTCAGTATACACCTTCAACTGTTTTCATAGTAACATGTATTCCACAATCAATCGATTTCATGATGTTGAAGAATCTTATCTAGTAGGAGTGGTCAAAATATAATATCTGTAATGACCATAATATTTGGGCAAACTGCTCGCTTTTATAATATGGACGGTTATAGTTTACATTTACGAAAATGTTACGCAGTACGTACAAGTTAAACTAATTACTATTGGCTTCTTTGTCATTTAAGATAAATAAAACATCGTGTTTTTAGATGCGCATATAATTAATTCTGTGACAAATTATTTGGACACCAGTTTTTGCCCAATAAGATGTAGAGTCGTAGTCGATGAGTAACATTGAGAAATTATTCGCATTCTTTTAAGAAACGTAAGCAAAGTTCTGATGAGTATAAAGTACTCATTATTTTGCAGTTCTGACAACTGGAGAACATTACAATGAAAACAATTTATTTCATTGGTTGTAAACCAAATAAAATATTCTACATCAACATTTTTTTAAGAAATATTAATGACATACATAATTCTTTCATTAAAAGGTGGTATATTCCAACTTTAGTTACAATCGTGATATAAGATTCATTGTAATCCGATGATGGTGCATACCTGTTTAGTAGATTCATTCATGCGCACACACATTCACACTCTTCACCCTTCACACACATCACACTCTAAGTTGCTTTTTGATTCGATTTGCATCAGATCTTACATGTTTTCGTGACGATATCGCAAAAAAGTAAATTATTCGAGGTAACTATTCATTATCTCTAACTGTACGCGCTGTACTTTGAAGCATTACCAAGTTTTCGTCTAATGGAATATATTAATTTGCTCCATTCACAGCACTAAGAATAATAAAGAGTGCTTTATTTCGTATTTTATACACTGCTCAAAATATAATAGCAATACTCTGGATGAGTCCGTAAAAACAATAGAATATGCAGTCTTTTAAATAAAAAACGTAGTACCTGGTGGTGGCGTAAAAACATAGTACGATAGCAACTTGCCAGGATATAAAAATCCCATTCTCACCGAAATTGCACCTGATACCTGCACTTTGAAGATTGTAACACTGTTTCAGCACTATTTATCTCGTCCGTTGATCGTTGATAACACTAAATTTCTAACATTGATGAAATACAAAATTTAAGAATTTGGAAATTCTCTAAAAGGTACATTTAATTCAGTGGACACGATAATTCAGTAGACAAATAGAATGTGTTGGCGTTGTTGCTTGAGAAAAAAAACTGACTTTATCGTCGTTTCAGTCCAAATTAGTTAACATCCACAAGTGCTTTGCAAGTTGTGTTTTAGCCTTTTATCAAATAGATGAAATAATGAGTGGCATTTTGATGGTGCGGAAAATCAGAACGTTTACTTTCCGACGCAGATCTGATATAACATTGGTTCACGGCGGTAGCGCTTACAAGCGCCAATTTTGCTTCTAGATTTGAGCTGAAACGAGCACTTCACTGTTTATGAGCTTTACTTTGATAGTTCCTCCATCTAATATACGTATCCATTACTTCCGTCTTCTCTTAAGTTATAATGACAAGGATGGTAATGAAATAGAAGTGTTTCTGCGATCAAAATCCAATATGACCGTTCCGTGACTTGCCCCATACTGACTACCTTAATTCATTATTCACAACGTACATGACAAGTGATTCTCCATTTAACCTATTATTACATTTCTTATTTATTCCACTTAATACGATATTTCGAACTTCGTTTATTTAGTAAATAAAATACCTTTATTCAAAATTTAAAACACAGTTCCTTCAACATATTCACTGCAAGATTTTTTCTTTAAAATTTCTATTCACGTAACATTTTCAGTAGAAATCATAAGTATACTATCACATAATATGCGGGGAAATCAAGTGAAGAACATGTGGTGTTACGGACATGAAGGGTGACCTAAAAAAAATTGCATTTCAATAAATTTTGCTCTAGTCTTGAGCAAAGCTCTAGAAGTCTAAATTTGTAATGTTTTGAACAGGAATGATTCTGAACTGAGAAAAGAAAATTAATATAAATGAAAGGGAGGAAATAAAGAAAGTCAGACATGTAATTAGAATATTTTTTTACTCATACTTGTTAAAAATGTTTCAAAGTGTCAAAACGTAATATTTGTTCATTTAACATTAATTATAAACCAAAGTGCCTCTATTATTATTATTATTATTATTATTATTATTATGATCATTAATATTAATATGATTATTAATATTATTATTAATAATATTATAATAATTATTAAAAATATGACATCGAATATTTCTGTATTAATACTAAATTTTCTTTACTGTTCATTTCAAATTGTAATATACTAAATAGAAAATCATTATAAAGAGAAAATAGGGACCATTTTCTTTTAAAAATATCGTTCGTTTTACGCTTGGGCTTAACAGCCATGTGGTGCATTCATGTAGAAATAAATGATGTGTCTAAGGGTGAAACTTGCTGCCAAGCTAGTCCGAACCAGATTTGCCCAGACTCTATTATTATCTATTATGATAAAGAGACGCGCTCGAAGACGAACAAAATTATATTCATCCAAGTTCGTGTGCAGGCGATATGTTTCATAATTTGGCCTGCAGCCTGAGTCACAGGGGTAACACCTATCGGCGTGGAACATACCAGACACCCAGTGGGCGGTTACATTGTATTTTAAAATGGCCATTAATTCGGTTTAGTTTTTGTAATCAACTAGGTTCACTCTCGTTTGACATAAGGCTAATTTCATGTTAATTTTTCAGAACAGCTTTGAAGAGCGATGACCATGGTAATGGAACATTAGTAGCAGTACTCGATGTCATTTAATCATGCAGGCAGCCATTAAAAAACACGATTACTTTTATTAAACAAAATTGAAATTTGAGAGCTCATAAAAGTTCGTCTTCCATTCTGAAGTTGCATTACGATTATGATGCCAAAATTATAATATTTCTTTACGTAAAACTATTTTTATAGTTAATGAATCCAAAACGTTCACCTCTTACATTTGACGTTTCGGAGATGTTTTGTCATGTATATCTCAAGAACGGCGCAGTCCAAAGCAAAATGTGTATTTTTGGGATATGCAAAAGAACATTGCAAAGACAAAACACTTGTGGAGCGTAGCTAACACAGTTTTGTATTTAAAGATCTACAGGATAAATGTAGTCATTTTTCTCAATAAAACTTATCTAGTTACACTACTTATATAAATTGATAAAATTGAATTTTTAGGAGTTAAAACGCAAAAAGAATATTCCGACTATCGTGTAGGATTTTATGTCCTCGCAGAATATCATTATATTTTTATTTATGAAGTAGTGTTTTGTATTATTTATATAAATGTCATGAAGACAAAACATGACACATACATATTTTTATAAACATTTTAATACTAAAAATTCTAATATTTATAAACAGACATGTAATAATAAAACATATTTCTGCAGTTTGTTTGAACATTGAAAGTGCTCAAATTCTTTGTGACCATGCAGAAATTCTTCAATATTTCAATGTGCAGTCAGTGCCTGCACAATGATTACTTGACATTGTATTCTTCCTATCAAGAATATATTTATGTTCATTCACAAATAATATTTCACGTCGCATTAATTCCGAAAGCATTATCTATTATACGCAATGACAATATTATTTGCAAAAATGTAATGAGTTTTCGTAACTTGAATACAAGAATTTCGTTTTGATTTCATCAATGGAAGTGCATTTGCAGATACGTGTAGATGAAAGAGAGAGGTTTGGGGAGATACAAGGGAATTTTACCTCACCACCGCCGGTAATGGGAATAAAGACTGCGTGATTACCCGCAATGGAGTACGAACCGCCGCCCCTGTGTGGAAGCTCAAATTCGGACGGCGTGTCGAGTCTCATTTCCATACGTGTGAGCAGTAGCAGCACGGTCGTTCGCAACATTAACGCTAATTAACATTTTTATCGCTTCAAAGCTTCAACAGCCAGCCATTAAAGAGAGTAAAATGGTTCGACCGAAATGGGGTCAAACGTTACGGGCGGTCGGCGTGGCGCGCGGCGTCGTTGCAGAGCAGGCGGCGCGACGCGGCGACGGATGGGTCGCCGTTGTCCCACCCCGCCCACACCCGCGCCTAGGCACCTCTCCTGCGCCCCCACGCTCGCCCCGTCCCACGCCGCGTCGGCTCCACTGTTCCAGCCGCTCTGCTAACCCCTTCCCCGTTCTGCCTCCTCCCGTTCCATGCCTCGCCCAGCCATGCCTCGCCCTTATTTCTTTTCTCCCCTTCCGTCGAACCCGCCCTCGTTCGACGTTCCCCATTGCTCCTGTCGGAAATACAATTACAGACTTCACGACTCCCGCAATCAAACGATTGCGCGATTGCTAATGCAGCCGCACACTTAAGGGTGTATTGAAAAGGCATGGCTACTTTTTGAACTCGCTATCTTCTCCCTATTGTTCCTCTGTTTTTGGTTTCCCGCTCTTCGTGTTAACGACGTTACACCGATGTGACAGATCTGCCTCCAGAGGATGGTGGGCGGTGACAAAATGACAGAAACATCCAAAGGGAATACTTTTTCGCGGCTGTCGCCAGAGTTCGCATAAAAATAAAATTCGCGGTTGCATTAATTGCACCTCGTGACACGCCGCTACCATCGATAGCGCGTTTATCAACCCCGCATTCGGGTTGTGACTGTCGAGAAGTCTCCGAAGAGGTGGAGCGAGGCGAGGCGTGGCGTGGCGTGGCGTGGCGTGGCGTGGCGTGGCGTGGCGGGGCGGGGCGTGGCGGGCGGGGCGGAGCGTGGCGGGGGTGGCGTGGCGGGGTGTGGCGGGACGTGGCGGGACGTGGCGGGACGTGGCGGGACGTGGCGGGACGTGGCGGGACGTGGCGGGACGTGGCGGGGCGTGGCGGGGTGTGGCGGGACGTGGCGGGACGTGGCGGGGCGGGGCGGGGCGGGGCGTGGAGGGGGAGTAAGGGCGTGGAGGGGCGTGGTGGAACGGGGCGAGATGAAGCAGGTGGAGTGGTGGCGGGGCGAGGGCGTGCAACGGCACGAGGTGTTAGAGCGTGAGTTGAGTGCGACGCGTGAACAAACAATGCTATCAGTAGATGCGCCCGGGAGCAGCGAAACGAAGGAAATGACTTTCAGATAGAGCACGAGGGGACAAAGAGAAGCGAGAGAAGGACTTGAAGCCGGCGAGAGAACAGTGATGCGGGGCGGAGACGGGTGCAGAGGGGGGTGCGGGGGCGAGGAAGCGGAGGGGTTGGTGTTCAGAGTGTGAGAGGTAATGGCAGGAGCGGGGCAGGGTGGTTGCTGCTGAAGGTTTCCTGTCTCCCTGATTGTCGCTACGAAAACGACGATGATGTCAGTGACCCACACAACTGGTGAGGATAATAATAATTTATTACCTCAATAAACAATGCACGACATATGGGACGTATAAACTGGAGTAATGCTACATTTGGAGTCTAGAATCCACCGTGAATGGATTCAGCAATCGCTTCAAGGGTTGTAGAAAATGTGGGAGAAAAAGACTAAACACAAGTGTTTGTAATACAAGGAACTTAACTCAGTTAGCAATTCATCTACATGGGCGATTAATTCGAGAATTTATGAAAATGAAATACCAAAATATTTTGCCACTTTAAAACTAGTTAATTTCACATCGTGGAAATTACGAAAAAATAACTGAATTTGTAATTAGCAACAATAATATTGAATAGTTTTACTTTTAATATTTAACGTGATTTGCATATAACTGTGTTTCCTTTTTGATCATGCTCTGCATATATGCGTACATTGTTGTTCATATTTGCGATATTACTTGTGACTATCGGTATTGCTAGTGACCCTTCCTGATAATAGTATTCAGTTATGTATGTACGTATTTATTTATTCATTATGAGTTGGTCTATCATTATGAGTTGCGTCTGTGACAGGTATAGACTAGCTCTTCGATGCTTGTGACTCGATTTGGCCTGGCTCTTCCGGCGTGAGCGCACGCCGGCAGCTCGCGCGCCCATGAGGGGAACAGAATTACAGTCTGATTTAAATACAGTGATTTCTCGAAGTCCGGAGCTGGGAGAGGGGGATACTGTCATCCAATTGAGATCTTCAGTACCAAAAAATTAAGTCGTGACTATTTGATGACAATGTCTCCCTTTGTTTCCAGATCCTAACTTTGAGAAATTTCTATATTTAAATCGGACAATACAGAAGGGGCAGGGGCGTCTGTAACAAGTTCTCAAGATGGTTAGGCAAGGGTAGTTCTGGAAGTAGTACTTTGCGATCATTTGATGCACACATATACGTTATGCATTTGCGATCACTTGACACATGATGCATTATTGGTTATTCTTTATCTGTGGTTTGGTTTTACATACATTTGTGAGCAGTTGTATTCCATAATAAACGTTAATATAATATAGCACCTAATGATTTATTACAATTTGATATTTTTCTTTGAGCAGTCAACAATTTAAAATAACGTTTCGATGTTCTTGTAAATATATTTAAGTCGTAAAAGTATTCGTACATTGTTTTTCATATTACAGTAAATAATAATTATTTTATAGTAAAAATATATTACATACAATGAAGAATTCTTCCAAGAAGATCATGTAAAATGTAGATAACGCATTTTCATGCATAATTCATTAGTTATATATTAATCCGTGTAAGAATGTTCATGGCTCAGTATTATTTACACTATATCATATGTTTTGCCAGACTCAATATTAAACTAAAACTCTAATTCTACAATTATAACAAACTACTCATCGTTAGAAAGCTCGTTAAGCATTTATGGGAGTAATTCATGGATGGCAGAATGTGAGTGTGCCATTTCTTTAAGTGTACTTCGCTCTACCAGAAAAAATACAGATGTTGGGTTCATTTTCGATAAAATGTAAATGTTGAGGCTTCATATAAGTACCCTCCAAACCCAAATATCCTGGTCGAATTGGCAAGGCGTTGAGTACGGCCAGATCGATGGCAGAATGTCCATTTTAAAGTAAATCGACTGAGCATTTTACGGGCTAGTGACTACGGATGGACAGCCAAACACGTTTTGCCGTAAACCAATGTTTCGGTATCAAGGATCCACAAAACATGTATTCTGACTATACAACGTATCAGAAGTATCAACGTGTCAAGAAATATCGCGGTTTTTTTTTATTGATGCTGATATTGCTGGTCTTATCAATAATTTGTTAGTGTTGTTTGTATTAATGATCTGGTCATTTTGATGTTGATGGTTGCTACTGCGAAGGTAGGATATTTGATAGATATTGAATTGCTGATATTATGGTGTCGTATTGTCGGTATTACCTGCAGTTCTGCTTAATACTTAAGAGGTCTCGAATTCTACGTCATCACCATAACTTGTGTTGTGATGGAAGGAGAAAGAAGATAGGACACCGTTGATGATGTGACAAGACGATTCAAATGCGACAAAGAGGATCGCGGAGCAGAGGTAGAGGAAAGAGCGTTTACAGCAGCGAAACGAGCCAAAATAATGTTGGTGCAACACTGAACGTAGGGACAAAGAAGCGACGGCATCGGCTGGCATGAAGAGCCGACAGCGACAGCAACATCGCTGGCGACGACAGATCCAACAACGCAACTGCAGTGGGAAAGTGGAGTCTTTTCTGGAGGGGAAGGGGGAGTGGGTGGTAGGGGGGGGGAGGTGGTGGAGGCGCGAAGCTGCGGCGATGGCCGAGAGGCGAAGACGGGAAGGCGCCGGAGGCTCCGGAGCTGGCAATAGTGGTGGTGAGGGCAGCGGTAGTAGCCGTGGTGGGAGCGGTGGCGGTGGGAAGCTGAGGCGATGGCCGAGAGGCGAAGACGGGAAGGCGCCGGAGGCTTCGGAGCTGGCAAGGGGGGGGGGGGGGGGGGGGGGGGCAGTGGGGGCGGCTGTGGCGCGGGGGCGGCGGGGACGCGCCGCGAGGTCGATGGAGCGAGTCCCCGGAGGCGTCGGTACTGCGCGCCAGCTGCGCTTGCCTCCGCCTCCACCGCCACCACCGCCTCCGCCGCCGCCGCCGCCGCCGCCTCTGGTGATTGATCACCGACGAGATGCGTCGCCCGCGACGCTCAGACATGGTGCGTCAGTGCCCGCACCGCCCCTCCCGCTTTGCTCCCCCTCTCGCTTTCGCCACCAGTCGTCACCCCCTTCCCCCCGCCCACCAGTTCCACAAACCCACTCAAGCCGCTTCCATTCTTTGCTCATTTCCTAGTAATGAAAAGTCCTCCGTATCTCCGGAAATTAAGCTAGCTTAACTTCAATTTTCCCCGTCGCAATATGAGACGCAGTAACAGTAACGGAGAAACTTCGAAATCGTCAACAGCATACATGTCTATTAAGTTTGAAGCGCTCGTTTCGATTGCATTACGATACATTCAGTCAATTAAAACGCATTTCTTTTTAATTAATCTTACTTTTGAAGAGGTGCAAAATACTAAAAAGACATGGTGTCATAAAAAATTGTATTTTTACGTAACACTTCGAATTATTAGAAGCTTTTAATTTATTCTAATTCCTGTGATCATAGTATCTCCCTTCTTTTATTTATTGACCGTCAAAATCATTGCTGTTGTGCTGTGACTAGCTAAGTTCTGAAAACTTATTTCAAACATATACAGAAATATAATCCTTTCTCTTAATAATTATTCAGAGTTCTTACAATATTGAAGGGAAAGCACTACAAGCAAATTTATAGCAACACCACTATTTAATTTATCTAGAATTCGCTCTCGCATTTGGGACAGCATATTTATTTAAAATCTTTCATTTAGTTCTTCTTATTCTATGAAAAATATTGCTTATCAAAATTGTTTTCAATACTGTTTGATACTTCACATATACATGTGTTTCGAGATTATAAAAAAAGCACTACGAAGCAAAAGAAACCCATCGCTCAATTATTATCAAACATTTGTGATGAGTTTTAAAACCTAAATAAATCAACTATTTATTGTCGATAAGTTTGTGAGCCAAGTATACGATAATAAGTTTTTATGAGAATAGTATTTTGCAATTAATAAAAATGATATCGATTAGTAAAGCGAAACGCACGAGATTGAGCGATGTCGAAAGCAGAGACGTCACGAGGGAAAAGCGACCAAAACGTAGTACACCCGACTCATTATCTTTATGCCCAGAGGGGCTATAAAGAAGCGAAGCGTAGAAGGGAAAGGCAGAGGAGATGTGTCTAGCGTTGCAATACTCTCTCTGTTCTAACGAAATATCAGGAAACTACACGATCAGTCAATATCACTAGACCTCAGCTCAAGCGGAAAACAGTTCACTTTAAACTTCTCTCTAGTGGCGGCGCTCTCTTCATTTAGCTTGTCTTTCAAGATACCGAGGGCATTGACGAGCGCTACAGGCTTGCTATTAGCGTTCAGAGAACAGGCGCTTCGTTTTTTTTTATTTTCTTGCCCTCATTTGAGAATTTCCTGTTGCAGGCCGTCGTTCAGACCAACTGTAGGGTTGATTGATGTAGGCGTGCGATGCACACGACTGCATCCACTTGGAGACTGAATGAAAGGTATCTGAAATTACTTGTATATCCACAGAGAAGAGAGACACTGCGGCTGCTCCTTTATTCCTTTCCCAAACTGCAAAAAATGACTTAATGATGATAAAGACTGATAACGACTCAAAAAACCACAAATTACACAAATGCTATTGAGACATCCAAGTCTCAAAAAACGAATTACATTATCCCAAACATAATGACGATTATCATAACTATATTGACAGTTGCCTTTCTTCACCAGTGGCGATGTTTTGTGAAATCTTCAGTTCTAGAAGATACTAATACAGTCTACTTCTTCAAGAGTGAATTCTTAAGATAATACTTCTCCCCTCTACGTCATATTCTGTTTTAACTGTTTTCTTTAACAAAAATGAACCAAAACTCAAAAGCAATCAATCATATTGTAGCAGGTATTGATCAGTCGTTTTATGGGGACAAAGTATTACTGAAGCATCAAAGTTATCAGTTTTCACAAAACCTAGCGCCGTTGAAACAATTGCTGATCAACATTACCACTTGTTGCAATGGACGACCTGTGCAAAACATAAAACCAATAACGTCCGAAACACCTGCCTCCCCACATGACTCTCAAATACATAACGGCATCACGTTAGGCGATCGCTCTGCAACAGATCACGCAGGTACTTCGCCACGTTAGCAAAATCTCTGGCACATATGGGGCGTCAAGGTGCGGAGTCTCTTTGAGAGTAGGGGCGCTGATTCAGGAGTACTTCGCATATCGTCGGTACACAAAAAAAAATAACTTCTCAAAAATCATCAGTTCAGTGAAGAGAAAAAGTAATATGTTTCGAAAATAAATATGGATAAAATAACAAGTGTCCACAGGGATATTTTGGCAGTTGACTTAAATTTTTTGGACTCGAGTACCAAATTCGGTAGATGAAACTCAATAGGCGTGCCGTTGAAACGCATATCCATTTCTGAATATATTTGTAGCCTAAAAATAACAAATTTTCGAATTGTTCCGATTTTTATTAATTTATTTTCTAATCACAATTTTGATCCAGTGGTGGCCAATTTAAAATGGCAAAATTTTACGTACGTTCGTATACTTGAATCAGTTATAACTACTCAATATTCTACCCCCTAACTTGTCCTTCATTGCAAGGAAGAATATGTATTTATTTATAAGATAACACAATAATTAAAAAGTGTTGAATATTTTCTTCAAGTCTGTGTCATTAGTTTTTATTATCCCCTTTCGGCAAGAACTTTTCCACAACTCAAAAACGACTATTTTAGTGTGCTCTTGCGTGCACAAAAAAATTGTTTTCTAATTCCCAATATATCCAACGGAAGGCAGTCGAGCTATTTTTAGTTAGTTCATCGTGGTAGATTTTGTATTTGATATTTATAAACTACTCCATTTAAGTTAGTATGTCACTTATTTCCGGTATGCTATTTACTTATCTATACTCTACTTTACACTATGCTCTGTACTAATCTTACAAAGCTGAGAAATATTCGAATTTCGGTAACTGAATGTTTACTTTTCTACTTGATAATTTTCTTTTCAAAGAATATTTGTTGTGAATTTATTTCTGATTTTTGAATATCTCTCGATAAATCATCCTGAAAAACATGAACAACATAAATTTAATTCATAGAGAAAAGAAAAAAGTTATGCATCTAAACAAAAACATTTTATTTTGTTAATTAGAGTGAATTAAAGATATTTAGGCTTTTATTTTAAAATAATTACGTCATAAGAACTATGATTTTAATTTATACATGTCAACAAATATCAAAAAAGGCTAAGATTTTACGTTAAATTACAGAAAATATGTTGTGAATCCTATATTGATAATCACTGCGCTACGCTACCTCACTAATGCAAATCGTCAAAACTCAGTTTTCTTTTGAAATTACTTTTTCATCAGATGACATTGTCTTTGAGTGCCTCAAAATACAGAAGAGACTTATCCTTATCCTTCCTTTGTGATGTGTTTAATTTATTATAAAAGGAATGTCCTATCCTTCTCCCTACTGGCTTGCTTTCAGTTGCAAGAACACAGTTTTATAGGGATTTTCTTCGAGATTGACTCTACTTCTGGAAAGCTTGGAGGCCTTATGTCGTGGCGCTCCAGCCAAAGCTTTAGCTCTCAAGAAATGCAGTGGATTTTGTGGGTGCTAAAACTTCCAAATTACTCTTTTCGCTGCAGATTTATTCAATGCCCTCGTAATATGTCAACTACATTAGCCACGGAAATTTATTAACAGAGATCCGGCTCTAAATGAAAACTTAAAACACTACATGGTGGTTTATTACTGGAGGAATTTTAATGTTCATTTGATGATTGATATTCTGTTTTGGTTCTGGTTTCAGAAGAATGAGAAACGGATATGTCCATTTGCTTCAAATTTGTTTTCACTGAAGTAAATACTCATGAAAATCATGTCAGTTTTTTCAACACTATGCAACACTCACTTATATACGTATACCTACTACTACTATGCTCGCACTTTTTCTTGATCCTCGAGCTCCCTAGTCCTCGTTCAGCCCGGCATAGCACGGCCCGGTAGAAAATATGAGCTCCACTCGGAACGTCACGGCTCAGTTTGCAGTGCTGCCCACCTTCTTCCTTTCCAATGCCGACTTCCTAGTTTTCGGTCTCTCTTTCTATCGACATGTGCATACCCTGTTCCTTCTTGTTACTCAATTATTTCTATAACTATTAATTATTTCTTCAGAATTAAAAAAATCATCCGTTATTTCTCATAGTTATCCACTCCCAGACGAGTTATTACGCCGAGTTTTCTGTCAATAAAGTTGACAGCCCTGCACTGCCGTGACGTAGACAGAGTCGGTCTCTCCCCGCACCCCCCGCCGTGGAGTATCAAGAAAAAGTACGCGATTAGTACTTTAACTGAAATGCAATAGTGAGGATTATCATACGCATTAGGTATTTTGATCAGTATTATAATGTAAAAATAACGTTCGAAGCCTGCCAGATCAGTCGTGGTTATGCACGTTGTTCTCTGTAAAATTGAAATACATTCGCATGTATATCATACGATGGACAAAAGGGAAAATATATCGAGGTGTCAATAACCACGGTTGTTGGGTTGCATGTGCATATCAAATTCATGATTGAATCGGGAAGTTGATAATTTTTTTGTGAAGTGCAGTTTAACAGTCGCACCAATTAATTCTATTCAAGTTATACAGAGAATAATATGAAATATAGAAAATATTCAATTACAAACTCATTTTATAGTAAATGTACCTGGATTGACTATCAAAACATATTGCAAACACAATATACGATTAAATGAATCCATATTTCTTCAATGAGATAATTGTTTTCAAATTTGTTATCGAAGAGTGACGTTTGTATATTTTAAATTAAACGTACTTTTAGTTCACAAATATTTAATATAATTAACATTTGTGATTGCAACAGTATTTGCTGCCAACACAAGAAATACAAATGTTTTTTCAGAAAATCTAAGTATTGATATTTTGTTCTAAAGTGTCCAAATTTTATCTTCTCTCTCCCTCTCTCTCTCTATCTCTCTCTATATATAAGCACGGTACACTATTTCTTGTATATACACTCTCTGTATGTGTGTGTAATATATATATATATATATATATATATATATATATATATATATATATATATATAGAGAGAGAGAGAGAGAGAGAGAGAGATGAGTGTATATACAAGAAATAGATAGTGTACCGTGCTTTACGTAGCACTGGGCCAGACCCGGCTGCAACTTTTATCTTCTTATATTCGCCAGTAATTCGCGCTGAAATGCCGCACCATGTGCAACTCAATTGGTTTCCGCCTATTGGTTTCCATTTCTATTACTTTGTAATAACTTAAAAGATCGTTCTACTTTTGTGTTCCCTCAAGTTCTCTTACAGCCATAGACCAGCGCAGACGCGTTACCGTGTGACTTCTTCTTTCCAATGCTTTCTATTCTACATTAACGACCACAGAAGACAGTTTTGCTTTCTGCCTGTTCCCGAAGACAGGCATGGCAAACCAGGCCCGCTTGAGCTTCTAGGTCGCTTTGAAACTCCGGCTCTCCTGCAAGTATGAACCAGTTCCCCTCACACCGCGCTATTTCCCCTCCAAATCCAGAAAGTGATGTACAACCGCAAGGTGGCGCCACATAAGGCAGGGAATACAGGCATTATACGAAAATATGTTTGCACGATTTGTTCTATCAAACAATCGAGATTTGAACTATGTTTATTTCCATTTTAAATTCTAAGTTATATAGAGATTTTTGCCAAAGGACAGGGATATTTTTCAAAAGCGAATTTCTGCCTGTTTTTGTTTTCTCTTATATTTTGTTAAATCATGATTTTTTGTGTATGGGAATAATCTGAAATAAATTAACAAGTCTCTATAAGTTCGACACCGCGTATTTGTCATTTAGGTACTATTTCTTCTCTTACATTTTCGGTTCATGGCTCTTCCAATATTTTTCTCACAATATTTCCGAACTTTCTAAGAATATTTCTATTCTTTTTCATAAAAAACTTTTGAAAAATTCGGAATGTTTGACAGTGCGAATTTCCCATTGAGGCGCTACTTCATTTCTTACTTTTTTCGGTACATTGCTCTTTCACTATTTTTCTCAATAAATTTCGAAACTTTCTAAGAATTTCTCTGCTCGTTTTTCATTATTCAGGAATCGCAATCATACATTATGATAGTCCAGACAAAATATTCCAGAACAGACTACTCTCCTCACTGAGCTCTCTTTGTAATATTTGAAAACCTTTTCCTCTATATTATACTATACAGTATTTTACAACACCCACGTCTTGTAAACAAATTTTCAAATTATTTGAAAGACATACACTCTAGGATCATGTAAAAAAGTTCTCAACTTTTCAAGACTGCCCCTTCATAACATAGAAAATTGAATGACATGTAGTGTTAACCAAGAAGATTCAAGATTTATAAATCTTTAATTATTACCAACAAATTCTTGGTATTTATGAAGTGGGACTGCTGCACGTTTAATGCTACATGATCCCATGAAGACGTAGTTCTGATGTGTTCATGTAATGTTCACAATCTACCGCGCGTCTTTTCGGTTACGGAACGGACCTCCCGGGTTCTATAGAGTGGGAAAGTGAGCGTCGCTTCGAGTTTCGGAAATGTTCTTTAAGTTCCGGTAAGGCAGATGCTGCAACAAAATGGGAAACAAAA
The DNA here is from genome assembly GCA_964035755.1 of Teleogryllus oceanicus. Lineage (NCBI taxonomy): Eukaryota > Metazoa > Arthropoda > Insecta > Orthoptera > Gryllidae > Teleogryllus > Teleogryllus oceanicus. The sequence continues at coordinate 107,186,164 of CAXIVR010000001.1, forward strand.
ATTATTTTCCACGAATAACTAGTATACATTTGCAGCATAATCTAGAAATTAATTGTTTTTTGATTACTACTGTGAATAACTCGCTGATGTCCATTTTTACAGCTGAATTTACTCACTATGCATATCTACAACGATCGTGATTGGGAATTTCATTCGGTATTGCTCTAGTTGCCGTGACACGTGAGTAGCAAAAGTCGTCGCCTAGAGGTTTATGGCTTTGTCCCTTTTCGTAATATACCAGAGTATAAATTGTGGCAGATATTTGTGAGGACCTACGCTGCAAACAATCTTACTATTTTTTTAAAAGTTTCATAAAGTTTTGCGACGCTGAGAGATGTGACTATTTGTTACAATTTTTTTCATACAAAATTACTCTATAAAACAAACCTTATGTTAAATTAATATTTTTAATTTTTAAAAAAAAATCAAGAATTATTAAATTAATGATAAAATACAATGTCATTTGAAGAGATCATATCACAAGATTTAACATTTTCTGATGGGGTAATTACGTTTCCTCCGTAATTTAAATAAACATATAAGGCACTCAGAATAATAACGGCAGTTTCCAATCAACCTTGCATTTTCAGTTTGAAGTATAACGTTTACTCTTGCCATATACCTATCCTGTGGTGAAATATCAAATGATTTGAGATGTGGCAAAACTCTCAAATTCCACCAGCGAAAATTTGCCCGGAGGGTAAGTGAACGTAAACAAAAGCAGAAAAAGTCATTTTTCTGAAAACGAACTTCGATTAGGATCTGCCGGTATTGTTCTGAGCGCCTCTCATGATTTCATATTTTTTGCGACCTCTCTTTGATTAATCTTTCGTGTAGGAGAGTTTAACATGTATTAAAAGCGCTTAAAATTACATTGAAATGAATTTTAGACTTTATATTATTTGATCTTTTGGGAGACATTTAGTTCCAATTCAAAAATCAAATGTATCAATACTTTCTCTCCATGTGTCTGAAAACGAACCATTTTACGTCAAACGTCATCCATATCAACTTCGCGCAAGCCACATTTGGATGCCTCAAACCATTTACGCGATATACGCTGCGTCCACTGTGAGTAGCGCAACCGGCGAATCTCACAAAAACCATCCGTTGATGAAATATTTTTATAATTGCAATACGCCTTCTGGTTTTAGTTTTTTATGTTGACGACCATCATGCGTCGACGTACTTGAAATGAACACCGATAGGACGATTTACCTGTACACGTAACTAGCGTACGGCTTACTCCTATAAATAAAGTCATTTGTATTCGCGGCCGAATCCCACGCAAACGCTACCCGTAATTCCAAATCTCGCGCGGAGAGGGCCCGAAAGCCGCGGAGAAAGAAATTACGGTTCGATTGTGGCGTGCGGTGCGAATAAGAGCGCGTGGTGATCAAGGGGGAGCGCTGGTGGCGGTGACGTGTAAATGGGGAATCGTATTATCCGCCTTCGTTTGAGAGGGAGGTGGCCGCCGGCATTGAACCGCGCCGTGCCGCGCGGCCGCGCCGGCGCCGCAGGTCTTTCATCACCTGCTTCATTCCCTGACCGGGGCGAGCGCGAAGCCGGCGTCCACGCCCCGCTCCTCCCTCCTCCCTCCTCCCTCGCCCCGCCCCCACCAAACCGCGCCAGAGACACCACTCCAACTAATTGGATTTTGATTAAATATGGTTCAACTAGCTCTCAATAAAACTCATTCCAATTCAATTACGGTCAATTTTCGAGAATACGAATATCCACTCATTATGACCAACTAAATAGAAATCTTGCTAATTGTTGCAGAGAAATGTTTTAATTGCAAATACTATCCACTGGTATAATAAACACTTAAAATTGCCTGTGATATAAATTCCTTCATATTAATACCGGAGTCGTGTAGAGTTAGAGCGAATTCACTGTATACCAAGATATGTAATAAGTTTGCGGACTTGAGAGTTAAAGTGGATGCCCGCTCGTCGCAAATGTCCCAATGGTTTTTATCATAGTGAGCGCGAATTACCCCTTGTAAATGGATATTTATTAGGTATGTATGCATGTCGCATAGCGGATAACTTACCGTTACGCTGATTCCACATTTGAAAAACTCAAGTACATGTGTCAGGATCACTAAGTGTTAGTGTGTTTGTCTCTAAGAACTCAAGACCTGGAACGGGTAATATGCAGAATGTAGAATAAACGGTGTGAATAATACCTGATAAAATAGTAAATATTGGGAAATGTAACTTAACTACTTTTAATTGTACAATTACTTCCTTCTTAGATCAAAATTGATAATGAAAAACGAGATCGAATGCTTGGCAACATTACAGCGAACCTTCCTTTTTCGCAGAAGCAAGACTCACTCGAACAGCAAATCCTCATAAGTCTCCGATAAGCCATAAATACAAAATCGGGTTTAATATCTGAGAAGATCTCCGATATGACTTTTCTCCGCCTCCTCTGAAAGGAATGAAGAAGAGCAAGGGAAATGGAAAGAACGAGGGTTAGAGGGCGGCGGTGGATCAACGCAACGGAAGATTTGCACCAAGGCATCACCCTACGCCGTGGCAAAAGCAACCTCGCTTCCCCTTGCATCAGCAAATGCCGAACTTCTACATTCTCAACGAGTGTCACCCCCGTGGCCCGCGTGGCTTTTTACGTGGCCAGTGCCGTTTTAGATTCACCTTTATTTAACTGAGATTGCCTTCATGTCTCTGCTGCCATCATGCTTCGTTCTGCATCAACAATTCGTTCCATCATTATTCTAATTTATTTTTTCCACATCTGTTCGTCATCAAGAGCGTTCGTTTATCCATAATTTTGTTTTCGTTGAAACGTTCGCATCTACGAACGTAACTCGAGTTCTCTCTTTCTTATCTAGATTCTTTTTTGCCTTTTCTATCTCAACCTTTCGCCAAAAATACACTTCCTCCTTATCGTTCCTCTCTTTTTACATACATTTTCGCATCCCTAACCTCCGAATCCTCCATCATTCACGTTCTCTCTCAATCGCCCATGTCCCTTGTATCAAATCTCCACGAGAACCTTCCATCATCACAGTGTCCGACCCGGTCTTTTTTCTCGGCCTCTCCACCCGGCCGACGCCCCCCGCAGCCGCCTGTTCACCCCGCCCACCTCCACCGGCCTCGCGGCCGAAGGCGGCCCCCAGATCAATCGCGCGACCAACCCGCGGGCGACGGCGACGGCGGCGGCGGCGGGGGCGGCGGCCGCGGAGGCGGCGCCGGCCCACCGGGCTTTGGCCCCCGACCCTCCGCGCTCACAGATGCGTGGAAGGTAGGTACTATCCTTGAAGATTATGTAAAAAGGCTATTCAATATATGCAAATGGCTTCTTCAAAAACTTTTCCAATATGCCTTTAAAAGTATTCCAGGACTACAGACCTTAATAAAACCTAGCCCCAATGCTTCAATACAGATTATTTATGGAAAGCAAAGTCGGACGAACACGAAAATATATAGTTCTAGAAAAGTGCCGTAAAAATGCCGCGGTCATGGAATTGATTTCTTTGTTGATTCGAGCACGGAACGGGGATTCCGGCCAAGGCAGGCACGTGCAGGGTGGAACATACTTTCACTATGTCGAGAGCCACTATTCCAAGCCAAGGGAAATACAAAAGCATTCCATGCATTAAACTTTCGTTAACATTCACCGAACCAGACTCCGGGTTCAAATTATTAATTAATTTTTTATCCACATGTGAAAAGATGCCGCAACCTGTATTTCTTATCAAAAGTGTCCAATTTTAAATGTGTCCAATTATCCCACATCTATACTGAAAAAATAGTTCATTGTTAATTGTAATGATATCCCATCAACAAATAATGATATATTTTGCAGGCGTTACGAGTATCATTTTGAAATTATTGAAACGTGCATGTTACGTTACCGTATAACAAAAATCAGATAAGATTTTTGGATATTGTTTCACCATTATTTTCTCTTAACTGAGGCATTTGTAATTTAAAATATTTTTTAGTGATTTAATGACTTATAACAATAAACTATAACTTCTGGAAAAAGCATACGCGAATCTTTGCCCGACAGAAAAAAATTCAAAAAAGGGCTCTTCGTTCCCAAAGTCTAATAACTAAACACATTAAATTCACATGACTGTTTATCCAGTGTAAATGTGTATAACACGATCAATAGGACGTAAAACATAAGGCATAAATCCTTAATAGCATACCAACGATCACAATCAATGCAGAATTTTCTCCAACAATCTCATTTACTGACGCAGTGACATGACTGTTAATCGTTCATTTTGAAGGTTATTTCCTCTGCCCTCATTTTTCTTTTAAAGTAAAACGTGACCAATTCAATACCCTCCACATGCTATGAATTGGGGTACCAAAAATTGCTCACAAAACCAACCCAATTACTGCTATATTGGCGAGAGACGACACTATTCAGTTGCATGCACTTCATTTCCAATCCATTACCACGTCCGTCTCTACTCGGTCTTCAAAAATGTCCTTTTATGTCCAGTCGAATAAATTGCATTTCAATTCAACAGGTTACCCTAAACATAGTAACAAGCTAGACTGTACCTTTTTTCACTATTTTCCGGCGATTACCATTACTCCACATTCCAGATTAACGACCGCTGTGAATAGTAAGGGTCCGACTGCCTCTGGTTTACAACCTGAGAAACGCTGTGAATGAGCGATAGGAATTCTGTTCCTTTGGAGCTTAACGAACGTGCTACGCTCACAGACGCCTGTATCTCTTGTATCTCCCTCCGTCTTCATCCACCTCCAACTCACTCGTAGACCCCTTTTCCCGATCATTAACTTCATCCACCTTCCATCTTCCGACTGAAAACTTCCTTCCGGCTGTTATAAGCCTTTAACTACCTTTTCTCTTCTCATTCTACGTTCCTTCCTCGCTTCTTCCATCTCTCTACCAGCGTTCTCCTTCATAATATTTCATCAAATCTATCTATTTATTTTTTTTCTTTACCTCTCTACTATTTCATTTTTATTCGTTCGTTTCAATCCACTCTCCTATTTTCGCTTTTCTCCCCTCGAAAAACACCGACCTCAATCCTTTCCTTTCCTTTTCCCCTCAATCAAAATGTGTCCTCTTTTCTTCCGTGCCCTCCCTCTCCTCCCTCTTTGTCCGCTCATCTTCTCTTCGCCCACGGAATAGCAGTTAGCTGCCTCTGCGGCCCCAACGCCCCACAAAGCGGCTTTCTCACGCTCCCCAATGAGGAGCTTCATATTTCGACGTCACTTCTACGAGCTACCCGCGACCCAATGAAAAGGCTCGGCATAAAAAGGACAATTTTCCGCAACATCCAAACGCCAAATAGGGATTTAAGGAGGTTATTTAATTTGAAAATCGCCGCCGCCGCCGCCGCCGCCGGCGCAGCGCCACAGGCAGGCGGAGAATGAGGCCGAAAGGCTTCTGTCGAAAGCAGGCAACGCTCCGCGCGTGTGCACGCTCGATATACCGCCACGCATATGCACCTCTTTTTTCTTTTTCTGTCTCTGCCACTTTTGACAGGCCTTCGTGGAGGAAGGCCTCCTTGCACGTTCGCCGCACTCGGGGAATTGCAGATCGGAAACCGTTTCCCACAACGAGTGCTTACTTTTTCAAGAGGACAGATTGACGATCGGATGTGTTCGGAAAGCGAATGGAATGGTTAGGGCGGCCATTAACGAGATTACAATGAATGATCCTTAATAAAATACATTTTTATTCAAATATTTTGATTATGGTGTGCTTCAAGTGCTGTAAAATGGCACCATATCTTGCAATATCAAAACGATTGGGTGTCCTCGAGTTTCCCCTTAAGACTAATTTTTCATATCACATTTTGTAGTTTCTAATACAATACGTACTGTACGTAGTGTAACAACCTAATTTCATTATTTAATTGCGTGATCTGTTAAGAAACTCAATTATTTTAATATTTCTTTCTGGTGCCCTTTTATGATGGAAAAATAAAGCATTCGGGAAACGAATTTCATTTTGTTAATATGTGATACCGATCGGCCAAGTCTAAACATTCAATTAATGCATCATGTATTCAACTTGTCATCCGCAACCACAACAGTGAAAATCAGTGATATGTGGTATGCTAATATTACACACCAGAAGATAAGATACATGCAAACAATTCACTTTAAACATGAATCATTTAAAGGTTATCAGTTCTATTCACTCTAAGACTTCCCCATTATGGGGATGCGGTAACTCTGCTTCAATTGAAGAGCTGGATGGAACATCGAAATACGAAAACCACACACAGTTTTCTAACTTGGGTCATGAAAATTTTAAGAAATGTTTATCTTCTCTTACAATTTTATAAAATCATTTTTTAATAATCACATTTCGATTATCTTTCTACCCACAGCATTACACTGGCATATTTTCATCCCATCACTCACTCCTGTCAGCGTGCACATACAATGCTCAGAACGAAGTAAAAATATTTTTTATTTCCGTGTTGAACTTGATGTTGTTTTAATGTTGTGGTTTATGAGAGTAGGTTAGTAATATAATTTTTCGCGGCATTGTGTAAAATCTGATGTGTGTTTCTAAGGAAAATCGAAAATGACCCCAAGAATAACTTTCAATCACATATCTTCACCTTCCTTTGAAAAGCATAACATACGATTTTTGACAATAGTTTTCCCAAAGCAACATCATGTTCAAAATTCAATTCAACAAAAATTAAGAACAGCAACAAACGTGTCGGAGGAAGGAGAAAAAACGAGACGACGAGAATATTCTACACTCGTGTGCCTGTATTCTATTAGAAGCAAAAACCGGTTCGTTGAAAAAACTGAGTGTCCCGTGCTTTCTAAGAACATCTTGATGAAAAATCTTCTGAGATAAGACAGATAATGCTGAAATCTTCATGATCAACTCGTAATGTTCGATTTGCTTAATCTGCCACTTGTACCGTTGTTTAATCGCACTCTTTAAATAATTGTGTTTTTTACCACATCTTTGAGGGAAAATGTTATTTTGGTTAAACGTCTATGCAAGGGAAAATTTTGCTTAATTTTAAAAATAATATCAGTATATTTTTTATAGATAGAATGTGTGTTGTTCTTAAGCCCTGCTCACACAAGACTCAGAAATAATAAAGAAATGGGGAGTAACAGAGAAAATGGATCAATTAATCACGTAACAGCTGAAAGTATTATTTTAGCACCTCCGATTGTCCTTTCTTCTATTGTGATATTTGTTTCACTGTTTGTATGTTTCATTCTCTCCCTCTCTCTCCTTTCTTTCTTTCTTTCTCTCTCTCCTTTCTTTCTTTCTCTCTCTCCTCCTCTTTCTTTCTCTCTCCTCCTCTTTCTTTCTCTCTCTCCTCCTCTTTCTTTCTCTCTCTTTTTTTTGCTTTTCTTTCTTTCATCTGTTCATTCGTTCACTCTTTCATTCTTTCATTCCTTCATTTCTTCGTTCCTTCATTCCTTCACTCTCACACTTTCATTCTCTTCCTTACTTTCCTTTTATTTATTTCTTCCCTTCTTTTCCTTTCTCTTTCCTTCTTTCTCTTTCTTTCTTTCCTTCTATCTTTCTTTGAGAAAAGCAGAAGTGGATAACTCTCAATTAACTTCAATGTGAATTGTTCACTAGAAGTATATATTTCACAACATTATGTCGTGTATCAAATGTAACCAATTTGCAACAGAGAGCTCGACCACTCCACAAACACACTTACGGTGATTCCCTTAAGAAAATCTGTAAAAGTTACAAATACACACACGAGTTCCTTCCCTTTATCTGCACATGTTTCCAGCAGGGAAGCAATATGTTCCCAATAGATAGGAACGATGGCTCGGAGTCTGACCGCGAAGAGGATAGCAGTCGACACTCATAGTGGGTGCCCTTTAAATTTTGAGTTTATGATATACAATTTTCTGCTTCAACGTTACTGCTCTATTAAAGCCAACGTGCTAGCTTGGGTGTCAGCCACGCGACACGTTGTATCCAAATCTAGACCATATGAAAATTAAATTCCACTGCAATCAATCATCTATTCCGGCCGTTTAATTAGAATTACAGCATGCATTATTTTTTGCGATCGTTGTGGGTTGCGTGATTGTTGCGAGACGTGTTCTCATCAAATAACCAAACTTCAATGAGTTTTGAGAAGATTTCAAAAGTATCAACGCAAGAAGGAGATATAGTCGGGCGTAAATATTGATTTTCTATGTACTACATATGCCTCGATTCTCTTCCACAAAAATTAATATTTTTTAAAAATATAGTAATTCAAGTTCATTATTATAAAATACTGTCCTTAAAATAGTGCAAAAACGTAAATTATAATAATTTATGAGAACATGGAAAAGATGAATAACAAGGAATTTCTAGCACAAAGAGCAATTTCCAATCATTTATAAATTTTTGCACTAATGATATTGCTAACGTGTGGTAAAAAAATCCGAATCGTGCATAAAAATTAAGTTAGTGACAGACCTGTAAATGCGTGCATTCATAAATAATATTCTTTAAACGCACTTTAACCATTTTTATATATCCAAGTCCATAAACGAAAGAAATGCTCTTTTTCCATTTCAGTTGTGTAGAGACCGATCCAATTATATTCTTTGGGCAGTCATGAACCCCGCATCGCTCCGTAAAATTCGCACCCAAAGGGGTGAGAGATCTAACTGGAAGGGGGGAAGGGGGCAATCATAGGCGCCGGCAAGAAAATACGAATCGTGCAGAACTGTGAAGACAGACACTTGTAGATAGTGATAGTGACCGCGATTGTAAACGCATGAATTCATAAATAATATTCATTTAACCCACTTTTCCATTTCAGCTATGCACGATTCACCCTCTTAATTATATTCATTGCGTGGTCATGAACCTTGCAACGCTCCGTATAACTTTATCGCAACGGAGGCGGAAAGACGGAGGGGGGAGATCTAACAGGTGTGTGGGTGGAGATGGAGAAGGCGCAGGCGCCTTCATTGGATAAAGAAAATCCAATTCGCGCACAACTGTGAAGATAGTGACATTCCTGTAAACACAACTCATTAATGATATTCTTTATACTCGCTTACTAATTTAACATTTTTATATCTCAAATTCAATGAATGGAATTTTTTTCTATTCCAATTGTGCCGGATTGACCCTCCCAATTATATTCTTTGGGCGGTCATGAACCTCGCAACGCTCCGTAAAACTCGCACCCAAAGGGGGTGAGATCTAACGATGGAAGGTGGTGGGAGGTGGAGGGGAGGTGGAGGGGAAGTGGAGGGGAGGTGGGGTGGAGGCGGGGAAGGCGCAGGCGCCGGCTGCGAGCCGAGGGCGCGGAAACGGGCCTCCGAATCGCCCTCCGAGAAGCGCGCTTATTAAAGCACCGTATGGAGCGCCCGTTTCGCGGACGTTATTAGCTCTGCCCTATTGCATCATTTGTATGAGCTGTTTCGTTAGAAACGACCGGGTTGTTACTCTTATGGTGTCATAGCGATTATATTAATGGCCTCGTTCTTTTACATTAACGTCCGGCACCTGCGAAAAACAACTGGAATATCGATCGGAAAGTTTGAACTTTTTCGGATAATAGATTCATATTTTTTCCTCATCGTCACAATGTTACAGTATTTTCTGGGAAATGACACTTTCATTGGAATCTTAAATACCATGTGTTTGAGCGTTTTAATACCCATTTGGCTGTTAAAGCAGGATATACGGTCTTTTTCGGACGGAGTAAAGAGAGTTACCTGCACTGTATCAACACTTCTCTCAAGTGCAGAGGGGAAGGGGGTTCGTAAAATGTAAATATACGGAAGAAAAAATTAAATCACACATAAAGAGAATATTCTTTTTGGAATTCACATGGGTAGAGTTGTCGATCCACGTGCCAGAACTCATGACGTATTGGGAACCTGCTGCTTGATATGAAGTTTGTTTGCACGATGGTTAAAAATTGGAATGAAGCATTTCCCTTTGAAGATGAACGCACGAATCCATCAATTTTCCAGCATTGGCAAATCTTGTTGGTTTACGTAAGAGGTTTTATACATCTATTCATAATCTTAGTTCATGAAATCATAAATACAACGTGAATGAGAAAGTGAACAAGTTTCTTTTACTCGTGTTAAAATGTATTAAAATGATCTTTTCGCTTTACAAAGTCTGATTTCTTGATATTAATTATAGTGCACATAAGTGGATTTATCCCGAAATAAAAATTAAACATACTGATCAATTGTTAGCATTTGTATCTGTTATTTCAAACATGTGAGCATTGCCACATGTTGTGTATAAGTTTGGTTTTAACGCAACCCTTTCACTGCGCCAAATATTTCTAAGACTTGCTCTTGCGTCGAAGCTGATAATTTTATTTTGATAAAATGGTAGGAAAAATGGACGATTCCATCTGAATACTCAGTCTTTTAGATTTCGAATTAGACCTCTGTCGTTTTCTTCACACCTTCAATCTGTTCCTAATTAATAAAACATTTAAAATGAAGCAGAATTGAGATTAATGCATGTTTTATCACAAATACTGCTTAAAAGTTCGATTATATTTCCGTATAATTCACCGTTCTCCCATAATTCGTTGCACTACACGCGTAAATTACATTCATGTCTTCCTACTCTCGCAATGAGACAGTTCATTGAACCTCAGAGTATTTTTCCAATACTTTCTATGTTTATCAAGAAATTAGTGTAAGAACGACATCACATCATCATGGAAACAAGCAATATTTACGATATTAAGAGGTGACCTTGCAGCATCGCATCTGGATATTTTCTCTGGGTTACACTTCTCCCTCGTATAGTACAGGAGTTTTATTATTTTTTGGCGCTAAATAAATTAAATTAAACTAGCTGGACCCGTGCGAAGCTCCGCACTTTGTAATTTTTTTGTGTATATCTTCCAATCTTGTAAGGTGTATATCTTCGTATTTAAGCCAATCGTTTTCTAGAAATTGATGTGCTTTTGTAACGTATTTTTTTCCTTGAAGTGGCCGTTTTCCCATTGGCCCTTTACTGCTGACCAAATGGTGAACTTCGCGAGTCCGTCCTTCAGACAAACGCTATCATTAACTTCTGCACAGTAACAACTACTTTCTTCGATACCAATTTTGCGTAAAGATGACTTCGTCGAAAAAAAGATTCAAATGCTGAATTCAGGCTTGAGGAAAGTTCTTGTTTTGTCACGCAAGTACTATTATGTTATTTTGAAACTGTGACAGCATATTCTAAAATACATTTTAAGTAAATTATACAAAAATAAATTAACAATATCTTCTTTTCTAGGGCATCCAGCCAACAGCCGGTTACCCTTTACGTCACGATGGAACGCATATTCGACCGTACACTAGGCGAACACACTTGGGGGGGGGGTCCTCTGATCTGGGGTCTGCAGAACGCGAGGCCCTCCGAAACAACACATAGAAAGTCTAGGGACAAACAACCATGCCCAAGGAGGGTCTCGAACCCGCGACCCTTCGGACCAAAACGCTGAGTCGGTCGGTCGGAGCGCTGACGCGCTCTTAGCCACCTCGGCCATCCAGGTCGGCAAATCTTTGTTTTAAATATGCAAATAACTTCGTCGTGCAATCCAACTTTGACCAGTCAACCCCTAAACTGTGCGTTACAGCACCACAGGCCACCACACACACACGCTGTGCGATAGTAGTCATTCTTATATTGCTAGTCGCTGAGATTAAAAAGAACAGAAAATCAAATATACCCTTCAATTTTATTGTGAAAGATTTTTTCAATATTTTCCATTCAATTTAACTTTACATAGATTTCTTGAATCTGCGCATTTGTGACCACCCGTGCTATGAAGTAGAGGCATTCAGAAAAAATAAATCTACAAAAATGTGATAGAAGATTCAAAGAAGTCTCAAGAAATGTAATTCGACTCCCATTTGTCCCCCACCTGTCTCCACTTGCCTCCAGCCCCTTCCCTTTCATTTCCGCACATATCCTCCATCTGACCTCTTCTGTCTCAACAAATCCCCAAGCTTCCCATCTTCCAAAACTTGTGTCTCCCTGAAACTCATCTGTGGCCACAAAATTCGTCTCTTAAGAGAAGGTAGTTTCAAGGGCCCAGGACGCATCAATCCCAAATTAAACACATATGTATACATATGTTATAATGTATGTTGCAGTAATCTGTTTTATATGTGCAATGTGTTTTCAAATGCGTGTTTGTTCGTTTTAAACATGATTGATGCAGAACAGGAGATAAGAATACATCCCTATCCAGTACTAGCAAACTTACTTGGTAAGGTGTCAAAATCCGCCATCTATCCCCAATGTATTGTATATGGAGAAGATATTTTAATAATGTGTTTACAACGACGACTGTAGAGCATCGAGTTGACCAAAACACATTTCTGCTCTAATTAATTACTAAGAGGTGAATGATAAAATACCTTCTGTGTTTCATCTTATGCCAATGCCACTTTAATTATGCATTAAACTACGTCACTCTGACAAATGTTTTGTACATCTGCTTACCTAATATCTCTATATTAGAAACGGAAAAAGAATATGTTTATTTTTCCTCTCATGTCGCTACTCATACTTTCGCAATTCACGGTCTCATTCACTCTTGTAAGTTCCATAATTCTGAAACATTATATTGAATTATATAGTTCAATAAGCACCATAGAAAACTCAAAACTGTATGTCAGTTTTTAATAAACTGCTATTAAGATTTAACAATTATTCTGCTCCAAGAGTCAAATATTAGTGACCTAGGATTAGGGAAAGTTATTTTAAACATTGAATTATAATATAGGAGTATTTATGCATTGAATAAAGAACAAGTCATAGACAATATCAGCCATTATCAAACCACGATAAAACGAAAGACAGGCTGAAGAGGGTTATTCTAATATTGATTTATTTCTGTATTTATTGTGGAATTATTGGAACCAATAATTAAAATACAATATTTATGTTTTTTAAAATTTACACATTTCAACTCCTTTCCTAGTTTGTATTTTTTTCAGCTCCATTTTCGTTAATTCCGATTTTACATAACCGTTGTTGATAACTCTCCAATGAATATTTTGGGTGAGAAATTCGCCCAACATTTTGCACGGCGTCCATTTAATCTAATGAGCATGATATCAGTTTTTTTCAGCCAATACAGTAAACAAGTAATATTCCATATTTTTCTCGAGATCCAAAGTGAATAATACATCGAATACTTCAGGATTGTTGTTATATAACACGTGGTTTTTTGGTAGTATTATAGTAAATGTGTGTTGTTTTCTTTCCTCATATTATTCAGCCCTGAGGATGGAAATAAATTTTCCGAAACGTCGGCAAACAACTAACTTATAGTTCGTGTTTACTTATGACCAAGCCCCGTTAACCTGCCTTCCTATACTATAAAATGAATATTTTAATAAAAGCAGTCTTCACGTATATTGCAATAGAGTATAGTACAAGTGCAAACGGATAAATAGTATAACAGTTCTCTACTTACCAATAATATGAAAAAGTTGCTGTTCCATAGTGCAACACGTGAATAAAAAATATTTAATGGCGAACGGCCTCGTCCTTGTTGCATTGCTATCGCATGACGTCAGATGTGTTGTAAGCAGAAACGCACTTAGTACGATAATTACGTCGGTAATGAAAGTAAAAGAATAGGCGTAAAAACGCAATGAAATATTTGCATTTTTGAGTAAAAATTCAAACTGCTTCATTGTTTTTGAATTTCTTCAGAGTTATTGGGGGATCTAACGAAACCATATATTCATCTCACGCGGCCGGAGGCTGCTTAATTTTATTTAAATTTCTGGGTGCACGAAATCTGTAATATATATAGAGATTTTATATGGTAACCAAACGTAGTGGAAATTGAATATTTATTTCTATGTAGTTAAATACGATTCCGGAGAAGAATGAAAAGAACGAGTTTGATAAAAAGAAAAATATTAAAAGGCAAAAGCGAAACACGGCGTCTCTTCAATGGGACAGAGAAAGCGGAAGATAAATTAATTCACCACATTCCAATAAGTACATGTCCTGTATTTTAGAAGGCACGTTCTGTAAGAGGACAGAAAAAAAATAAGCATTTTGTTGAAAAGCTCAAGAAGCGTACAGTGCAGAAGTATACCCTGTTCTAATTTTAGTTCAGAAACTTAGAATATAGGCGAATGAAATAATTTAGTGAAGAAATAAACATTTTGAAACAAAATTAAAATCTTCTTTTGAACAAGTTAAACTGCAATTCCAGGATCTCTAAATTCAGATCTCATCCAGCAAATATTATTGCTCTATTCAAGTTCATTTTTTACGACATTATTCAGCATAGATTGAAAGGCAATAACCACGGCTGACGCATAGGAGCATTTGCGTTTGCGTAAACAACAAAACACAGAACGGCCGGGAGCGCTATAGAAGAACGACCCTGACCCGCGCTGGCGGCTTGTGCGCTCAGCCGACGTTTTCACACCGGCGCGGCGGGAGGGCGGGCGTGGCGTGATGGAGCGGGATGGGCGGAGCCGGAGAGAGAAGAGTTCGTGGCGAATTGGGGGGAGTTGGGGCGGAGCGGGGGCGGCGGTATGGGCTGGAGCAGACCAGGCAGGAGAGGGCCGGGCCGAAGCAGGAGGGACGGGTGGCGGGGAGGGACGGGGCGGGGCGGGGAGAGACGAAGCCGGACGGGCCAGAGCGGAGCGGGCCAGAGAGGAGCGAGTCAAAGCGGGCCGGAGCACGGTGAGCTGGAGCGGGGTGGACTGAAGCGCGGCGGGCTGGTGAAGTGAGGCAGGCCGGCCGGGGTAAGTCAAGCGGGGAGGTGCGGGCGAACTGAAGCGGGGCGGACGGGCCCGAAACGGGGTTGGGCGGAGCGGGCTGGAGCGGAGCGGCCCGGAGCGGGGCGGGGCGGGCCGGAGCGGGGCGGGCCGGAGCGGGGCGGGCCGGAGCGGGGCGGGCCGGAGCGGGGCGGTCGAAGCAGGCGGATCGGGGGGTGGAGCGGAGGGGGGGGCGGAGGGGAACGCAAGGGAGGTGCGGTGTGATGAGGCGGACGAGGCTGGACGTGGTGGGGAGTGACGGGTCGAGACGAGCGGTGGGTGGGGTGGGCCACGGAGCGCGAACACAATCCGCAGCGCCCGCCGCCTGCAGCGGATGTTGTAACCGCATGTGGCCGAGAGGGCCGCGCCACGGCCCTTCCTTAAAACGCAAACAACACCCTGCGTAATTGAGGCGTGGCCTGGCGCCGCAGCTCTGCGCTGCGCCCCTGCAGCTGCCGCCAACCCCGCCGCCCCCGCCGCCCCCACCGCCCCCACCGCCCCCGCCGCCCCGCCGCCCCCGCCGCCTTCGCTGCATAATGGAAGGCTTCGTGAGCCGGATATTGCGGCCACACCATTAGCGTTATAATCGCGTACGCGGGCCAGCTAATGCAGTACAATCTCTCCACCATAATTGAAACTAGAACTGTTTACGAATTGATTGATTCGCAATTGGTGTGGCCATCCACAAATCGTTCAACCTGCCACCAGAACTACGTGCCTTTGTGCGGATGGCGTGACGGGAGCCGGCCGCCCGGCCGGCCGTCGGGCCGTTGGACGGCGGACGGACGCCCCGAGGCGTGGGAGGAGTGGCGAGGTGACGGGGGTGAGCTGTGACGGGAGAGGGGGGGCCGGCCACGCCCACCCGCGTTGTCCGCTCGCGGCCGACACCTATATATTTCACAGCGGAATTATTTACCCGCTTTGCGCGTGGTAATACTAGAGAATGAAAAGCTGCGAACACGCTCGCGATAACCCGCCCACCACCTCCAACCCCCAGCTGGGGAAGGGGATGGCTAATCGATCCTCCCTAGTGGCAGAGCACGCCCCCACCTGCGCTCCTGCACGCGGCTGGCCCTGCCCCCGCCCCTGCTGTTAGCCCTCTCCTGCATCTGCCACCGCGAGAATTGCGGTCCGCTTTCGACCGCCGACCCCTCCCGCTGCGCTTCGACCTGCGTTCCTCTCACATCCCTATCCACATTCTTTACTTCGCCCACTGCAACGTTTTCCCTACTCTCATTCATTTCTATATTCTCTATGCTTTGTGTTTGCCCCAATGATTTTCGTACAGCCCACATCACCACAACGTAAGAAAAACGCCACTCAGTGAAACCGCAACCACACATTTGCGTAAGGTCAGCAATTATCATTATATTTACACAACTTCAACCCAACTACCACACACTATTTTACATCTGTGCCACACAATACTTTTCTCGATTCTTTATATGAACTACCAAGTATCTTTTTGTGAACGATACATTATTTCTGAGCTATAGTTTCGAATCGTGCCTTCTTAATTTTTTTAGTTGGTTGAAGGGAAATTTTGGAGTTATCCTAGGGGAAGGCAAAGTTTTGGAAATAACATAGTTGGATAAGACTAGAATTTTGAAGTCAATGTGTATTAAAATTTGCATTACAAGACTTCAAATTTAAATTTACTCACTGTTAAGAAGCTCAACGTAAACGATTCGTACAAAACTGGAAGCTTACGTAGAACATAAAACCCGCATCAAACGAACTGCTAGTAATATTTTTTCTACAAAATTTCAAGTTTAATCTAATACACAGTTGGAGTAGTCAATTATTAGTAAAAAAGGAAAAACACTAATAAAAACGAAAATATCTCAAAATTACTGTTTTAATATTTTTTAAACTCAGAAGTGATTCAGATTGTGATCCACCACAACAATTAATACAATTTTCTAGACTTCATGATCTCCATTTGAATTTTGGAGGTTCATGTAGAGACATAATTCAGGCTCATTTTTCGATACATCCCGGAAGTTGGTAGTTTTTAATATAATTTAATTTCTCTTCTCGAATAATTTGAGGTTAAATTATACAAAACGTTATAGTAAAATATTTATTTTACGTTCCACAGATCACTTCTTCTTCTGGCTTATTTGTTTGACACTTTTTTTTTAAATTTTGGTCAGTTTGGAAAGTATTGAGGTAGGCAATTTATGGAATCCACTTTTTAAAGATAGGACATATTTTGGAAAATTTCTCTTATTTATTTGAATGGAAATATATATTGAACGTCATATTTATGCCGGTTATTACTACTAGAGCCTAGTAGTTTAAATTGTTTCAATCGACAGTATTTGAATTTCCGGTTTTTCGAGGAGAGAGTCGTTTTGGAACTATAAGATCTGTAAATTCAGAACTTGTATACTACGAATACGAGACACAAAACACGATTATTACCTTCATAATTAACATTTGCATTCCTCCCCTACTGAACGTCACATCCAAGTTTTAACTTTTTTACGAAAAAACGAATGGTATCAAGTAAAACTAATATTTAAAACATCGTTTGGGTTGATGACAACAGATTAGAAGTGAATGAGTCGAAATTGAAACTAGCGGACAGTGAAACGGCAATGTTGGACAGTAAAGTGTCGTTGGCAGGGCACGAACCTTCAGGCGCTCCAAAAGCCAATACATTATGAGGTATTAAATACTTCCCGCGCTAGCCCAGTCCGTATTGGGGGAGATGGTTGAGCAGAGAATGGGGCAGAAAGAAAAGATCCTTCACTCGTTTCCATAGAGTGCTGCTCCGGCATTCGCCTGGAAAGGAGTAGAGAAAACATGGAAAACAGCGATCGGTGTCGATGTGCGTACTCGATCTCGATTTGCACCACACATTCTGTTAAACGCAACGGGTAAATTTATGACACACGTCCTGAATCGAACAAGATCACCGCTCGCGAAAGTCAAGGGATAGTGAGCATAGACTGAACCATCGTTGCTACTGATGTTGGCACATGCCAACACTTATAAATGTTGATTTTTATGTGCAAATTGCAATTGTAATGTTTCCAACCAATCTGCTATTAAAAGAAAACTATTGATAAATCTAATCGAATTTAAACTAATTTACGAGTATTTTAATCGTTTTTCCGACTATGGAGAGGAAACATTCTGTGAATTAAATTCGTTCATTAAAAATATAATTGAAAACATAATGAAAGCAATAATAAATACATATTACAATCATTATAAAATATTTTTTTAAAATTATATTTTCTCTGCAGTCTAACAATAAGGTACTAATTCCATTCGTAGGGCTTGGTCAACTCGTACGTCATAATTGAAAGACCAAATACACTAGTATAATGAAGAAATGTGTAAAGTAACATCTTGCTTGCGTGCAAAAAGGAATATTTACATTTTCCGCCAGAGAAGTTAAATGCAATTTAATGTCCATTTTTCCTCTAAATTTCACAGCCTGCAACTGTGGAGCCTTTTAGGTGTAAGTGGACCACACTGCGAGCCAGCACTCTAGCGTAATACAGACGCAACGTGCGTAGTCGACAACCCGCATGCGTGGAGATACGGCTCGGTCGGGAGGCTGGGATTACCGCGGAGACCGCGTGGTGTGGGGGGGGGGGCGGGGCAGGGCGGGGGGGGGGGGAGCCACACGCGCGGATAGGGGCAGGGGGGGCGGAGGCTGCGATGCAGTTTCGCAAACCGAGAGCTGTACTACCCTGGCAGGGGTGGGATCGGAGGCGAGGCAGGAGGGGGGGGGGGAAGGGGGGGGGGGAGGAAGTGGGGCGGAGGCGAGGGCGAAAGGGCGAAAGGGAGTGAGGGCGCGGGCGGAAGCTCGGGGTAGGCGTGGGTGCGGCCGGGGGGGCGCTGGAGGAGGGGGTGGAGCGGAAGCGGGAGAGGAGCGCGGGCGAGGGCAGCGGCAAGGTTGGGCGGCTCAACGGTCCGCGTGCCGCTCTGGAATGTTCCAAGCGGCGCGCGACCGGGGTTTCACGCTACTTCCGATAACGAGCTAATGAAACACCGCCCCGCGGCACCGCTGGGGCTTCCTCGCCGAGAGTCCTTCCCCCTTCCGACGCACCGGCACCCGCGCCGCAGACGCTGCCATCCCAGGAATTCGCCGGCATCCGGAAAATTCCGTTTTTATTATTTTGGAAGCCGAGTGAGAATTCTTGCGCGTTGAGATTTCCCGCGCCTGCGGGGGAGTTTGTGGCGGTGGCTGCGACGGAAGACGGAGGTCGCTGAGAGGGCGGAGTATTTCGAGGACATTTTAAGCGCTGCACAGGCGGTCGAGGCACGAGTGTAATAGGGACTGGGATGAACTGGCGGAAGAATAGTCACGTCACGAACATGAATTCCGAAATAGCAGGAGATATTTACAAAGATTAGTGACATAAGAAGCAAATGTTTAGATATCGGTATCGCAAACTGATAAATTACGGATATCGTTGGAAGCAGCCAAGAGAAAATGGGGCCACAATGAAAAGTAACAAAAAGATATTATGTAATAACGGTTTGGTTTGGTTGGTTGGTTTTTTTCGTGTTTCCGGGCACGTCAACTGTTTTGGTCGTTAGTCACGTTAGTGTAGTGCACATTTTATCTCTGGAGATGGCGGTGGTCTTCCCTCGCTGGATGGCGAGATCCGGCGCGGACCTACCGTCGGCTAGTAGGGTTTCCCCCTAACCAGGACTCTCCCACCAGCGGGGCACCGCCCCAGCCGGGACAATCTCTAAGCTTCCGACCGGTCTCCCGGAATATGTGGTAGTGTAGTACACGTTAGTGTAAGTGTGTGTGTAAGGGGAGAGGATAGGACAAGGAAGAGGAAGGAAAGATCGCGCGCGGTCCGTGGCCCGTTTGGTAGGGTACTCGCACTCCGGCATTCGCCTGGTGTTGATCGGAGAAACCACGGAAAACTACCGACCAGAGCAGCCGGCCGCTAGAATTCTCCTCCAGGCAGCGACTGAATTCGATCTAGCTGATAAGCTAGTGTCAAGCTAGTGAAAAGCTTGTAAATCCTGCCGCCGTCAGGACTCGAACCTAGCACCTCGCGGTCAGAGGTTCTGCAGTGACATCAGTTGATGCACTGAGCTTCCTCTCCTGGTATTATGTAATAACAATTAAATCAAAAGAATCACTGATGTAAAGAGGAAAATGAGTGTGGATTAGCTGCAAATACACTACACTTGTACGGAACGACAATGGTATCACCAGAAATAAGGAAAAACAGTGCTGGAAAAATAAGTGAATACGACAAGGGATAAGAAGAGTAAGTATGGAAGTGGAATAGAAGAAAGAGCATAGAAGCATAACGATGGGTGTAGAGAAAGGCCTGCGAGACATCGAAACCCTTCCGGAAGGCAAACCATTTTGGAGACGAGAGGGGTCGGAGATAATGGTGACAGCGGCGGTGGAGGCGGGGGCGCTGAGGGTGGCGGTCGGCGGTGTGTCGGGAGCGTCGGGAGCGTCGGGAGCGTCGGGGGCGTCGGGAGCGTCGGGAGCGTCGGGAGCGTCGGGAGCGTCGGGGGCGTCGGGGCGTCAGGGGCGTCGGGGCGTCAGGGCGTCGGGGCGTCGAGGGGCGTCGGGGCGTCGGGAGGCGTCAGGGGCGTCGGGGCGTCGGGGCGTCGGGGCGTCGAGGGGCGTCGGGGCGTCGGGGCGTCGCGTCGGGGCGTCGGGGCGTCGGGCGGGGGCGTCGGGGGCGTCGGCGCGGGCGTCGGGGGCGTCGGGAACGGTGGGGGCGGTGGGGGCGGTGGGGGCGGTGGGGGCGGTGGGGGTGTTGGGGGCGGTAGGGGCGGTGGGGCGGCGGGGGCGGCGGCGCGAACGCACCTTCCGCTTCAGTGCGCTGTCGACCGCAGCGACCGAGTGAGCGCTACTGCACGCTGACGGCTCGGCGCCGTTGAAATTGAGGCCCCTCCCTTGCCGCCGTCTACGCTCCCTCGCGTCGCCTTCGCTCTCACCGTCAACCTCGCGCCCGCGCGCTAGGTTACTCAGTCGATCGCCCCGTATTCATGCGAACGTATTCATGCATTCTGCGTGCTGGCTTCGAGGGGTGTACTGAAGAGAAGCTTTCGAATGTGTTATAAAATGACTAAATGGTTTCAACAAATATTGATTGCTATTACTATAACATTTGACGTAGTAATCATAGTCAGCTCACTACGAACTACCTGTGTATGTTATATGTAGCACGTCACATATACGTTATTTTTGCCACATTGCGAGATGGCATTTAACGATTAGTATCTATTCACAAGTTTTATGTGACAAAAATATTTTCTGCTTCGTACTGTGTATAATGCAAAGGTTAATAAGTAAGCCCATGAAGGATATAGTGGGTACGCTACGCGGATAGCGAAAATCGGCGATCCTTGATACGGGAAAATGCCCAGGAAAAATGTATCGTTTTGTTTGGTCCTCGGCAGGAAACAAATATCCAAAACCTTAAAATACTAAAGGTTCGAAGTAATAACATTGATTTCCAAATTATTTTGAAAACTGAAGGCACACCTCTGAGAACTGTTTCAGAAAAGAAACTGGAAACGGAAAAATTTCATTACAAAACAAAACTAAATAAATACATATACATTTTATTAAACTAAACTAAAACCGGAACAATATTTAAAACGGTTTGATGCTTTGAAATTAAACACATGGTATCGATAACGCCTCATTTACTTTCTCGTCTTCGTACTTCGTACGTACGTGCGTACGTACGTACAGTAATGCTGCGACAGAAATTGGCGATTTTTCGAAAAAAAAGTGTAGTGGGGTCCTGCGATCGAAAAGTGGATAAATCTTGTTCCTGTATGTAGAATATTACTTCCTCTCGCACATTGTGTAGTCAGAATCCGATATTTGGATCCTGGACACCGGACAATCGATTGACGGCAGAAGGTCTC
This sequence comes from Teleogryllus oceanicus, assembly GCA_964035755.1. Classification (NCBI taxonomy): domain Eukaryota; kingdom Metazoa; phylum Arthropoda; class Insecta; order Orthoptera; family Gryllidae; genus Teleogryllus; species Teleogryllus oceanicus. The sequence continues at coordinate 107,207,796 of CAXIVR010000001.1, forward strand.
TGTTCATGTCTGCGGAAAGGTAATGCTTAAACCGTTCAGACAATTTTCTCCGATACTGATATTCCATGATGGATCTGAAGGATTTCAACGTTTTGCGATTAAAATGAGTATTTTCATTTTTGGGGTTAGTTTACAAGAAGCCTCAACATTTGCAAAATTTTCTTAAAAATGGGTTCAAATTTTGAATAAAATTCTTCCTCCAATGTTATGAAGGACGCTGTACAAATCGTGCAAATCACATTGAGATCTCTGATCAAAAACATACCTTAAAATACGTATATGAATAATTTTTTCAAAATATGAGCAGTTTTTTTCTGTGAGTCTGTGTTAAATATAGGCAATGTTTAAACAATTATTTTCTAAAAAAGGCTCCGATTTTTTCTTTCCACCTTCATATATCACAGAATGGTAAAGAAATTGACGGTGATTCTTCTCTCTGTAATTCCGAAAATAGAAAAAATTTAAATTGCAAAATTTCAATTTTGACGAGAGAGGTTTTTTAATGAAATATGTTCTAAAACAATAGATATTTAAATAAGATCCTGTACAATTTTTTTGAAAAAATGTGTAGTACTCAATAAATTCTGGTTTAAACCAATGCAATTCATTTTAAAACATTTTTAAAAACAGCTCCAAATTTCTTGTTTAATTACTTTCCTCCGATAGAGAAAATGACGCAATTCCCGTTTTCAGCGAACTCTATGCGTTTACGAGAATTCAAAACGAAAAAGAAAATTACAATTTCAAAACACCTGTACTGAATATAGATATTTTGTCCTTAATGAAATCTTTTTTATAAAACTACATCTTGAAAGGAAGGAAAATATGTGAATTTTCAAAGTTACAAATGCAAATGATCATCTTCTTTAAGCATCAGAAGGGCTCAATTTAGCGGTGCCGTTGACGGTGTAGGGGTAACATGCCTGGCGTGTTATCTCTTCTAAGTCATGAGTTTGCATCTCGCCGCGGACAAAAATTCTGATTGGAATCTCTTTTGCAGGTTGTGATGTAGTAGGGTGAAGTGAAGAAAATATGTAATTGGGGTAATGTGAACTCATTAAAAAAAATGTTTAAATATCATAACTAGCGCCCCCTAGTGGTTTCAATTTGTATCAACCTGAAGAAGAAATATTGAAAGGAAAAACAACATCTGACTGTTCCCCCCGCAAAAATCAGAAAAAAACATGGTTTTGTTGGTCTTGAATAGCTCTTTTGTAAACATTTACCCCAACAGCGAAACACCAATATAGGAATCCCAAGTATAGTACACATTTCCCCCTTAGACTGGCGTAAATGTGTACTTAAGAGGTTGTTTCAAAAACCTTTGAAAAAACAATGGAAATCATTTTCTAAACGTCTAGAGAGTAATTTACAATTTAGAATAGCAGTCCTAAATGATAAACTTAAAAATTCTGAATTTTAATCAATGTAAACCCACTAGAAACTGGCAAATTTGAGTTTTGCTGAAAATGGCAATTACCCGACGCAATTTCCCCACTCCACTCTACTATAATATTGCGTAGCCCTTACTAATAATGCGAGAAAGTATGTGATGCTGGAGCACCACTAGTTTCATTTGATGGCGTGGTTTGCGTCGCGTCATGTAGCTAGTTTTCGTGCCATGTAGCTTGTCCGTGTTGCGCCTCATCGCACCGCGCCACGCCCTGTTAGTACGGGAACTGATGCACGTCCAGCTCGCCCCTCTAGTCCGCGAGTGCTTCGTTACGGGAAAAGTCGAATTCTTTAAAAGATCATTCAGGCACATCGGTGTTATATATCGGGATGATGGAAGACGAGGCTTGAGATGTTAGGTTACTGAAAGGGAGAGGAGAAACACAGATCGATGGCAGTGTATATTATAAATTGGATTGAGGAATATTACATATGTTAGTTTTAAGATTAACTTTCAGTTGATACTATTTTTTCAATATTATATTATTATCATCAGTACTTAGTATTTTTGGTCATTAGTGGAATGAATGGTTCAGATAGATGAAGTAAATATTTTGAAGCAATGCTGGAATAAGAGTAAAAGGAGACGAGAAAATCAACTCCGACGAAATCTACCTTGAATCTGCCTTGTGCATGCGGCAAAATTCCACTTTGATAGCCTGAGATAAGAACCCGGCCCAGCAGTGAAAAAGTAAGTGGCTTGACCACTGCTTCGCGAGTCGCTCATGTTTTATTTAGATTAAATAATCAATCATTGCAATAAAATTGCGCGGACCGATTTCAAACAACGCCACGACAGTGTCCGCCATGCTATACTAGCATCTATGCAGAAAATATGGATTTCAGGCATCAAATCAATGGCGCAAGCATAAGCGGGACATGGTAGTTGTAAACCTTAGTTGATATACTTTGGGGGTATCAAGAGCCATTGATTGGATCACATGAAGCCAGATCTCAACGTCGTTGAAGAGAAGTCAGTCGAAGAATGTGATGAGGACGCAAGTCTCTATTCCTCCTGACGCCTGCAAAGTCTCGTCCTACCGGAGATACTGGCGAGGGAAACTCAGAAGAGGGGAAAATTTTCGAAGCTTCGGTGAAATATTCGTTGGCATCTGCTGATGGAATTTTTGTGTATACATTTACGAAATAAGAGTGTGATAACAAAATTCCTAGAATTCAAACGTGCCAGGCGAGGTGCTTCGCGTCTCCCCGCTCATTATATAATTACTAATGACAGCTCTGAGCAGATGAAATTCAAAGCTATGATCCTTCCATTTACTTCTGAAAAAGCAGGGGCGCTCATGGAGAACGAAAGGAATTTGAAATGTTTCATTAAACAGAACTATTAATACGGGATATTGGTTATTGATTTCAAAAAATAACTAATTGATATCGGGTAACGGCAGTGTCATTACGATTTAGCCTGCCCTCTCTAATTCTTGAACTTTCGTTGAAAACAACTTTGCTGTGAACTCAGTCGCGTAGCATGAGGGGAGCTAGGGTAGTTAAGTGTTACACGATGAAGAGAAATACACGAAAAATATTAATGTTATCTGGTAACATGACGATGAACTATTACATTATGTATAAAGTCATGAACATTTATTTATTCCGAAAATACCCGCTGCAGAACGTGAGAGAGCCTTCAATGGATGGAAGAGTAAACAATATAGTGAAAGACTGAGTCTGACTGAGGCAATAGAACTTCCATCAATCAGGAGTCAAGGAGATGCCCTACCTAACTGCGAACTGGACGTTGGAATACATTCGTCTGAGGTCCGCCAGTAGGAAACTAGTTCAACGTTGCACACAAACTGAATTGTGTCGACGGAATGTTACCCGGCGAATTATATATAACAGAAAATGAAAGAGAAGAAAAGGTCGAACTAGTTGGAGGAAAATATCTTATGCAATCTTATTTACTTAATTGTGAGAAATACTTGAATAGGAAAGGTCTTCGGTAACATGTGCTCGAGAAAGAAATAAGCACGTTGAAAATAATTTTCTCTATTTCAGCTCTTCGATTTTTTTTTAATTTTATGCTTTTGTTTTTTATATTCTATAATCTTTATCTTGGCCGTAACCTCGAATAAAATTTTGAACTTCCATTATCTGGTATCGCAACTAATGAGTTAATTCGGCCAAGAAACATCACATGCGGCCAAAGTCTTAACCCATAACTGGCGAGTTCATTTTTTGTCACGTAACTGGTGAGGTGAGGACTACACATACCCCAACACAAAAATTTGCTTAAAAGAATTGAAATAACAAAAGTATCTGTTTTAGTGATATGAAAAAGAAATTTTTTACAATTTCATTAGGATGAATACAAAAAATTAAAAAAAATCCACATGAATCATAAAAAAGCACTCCTCCAAATATAATTTGTTCTTATACGCAGAATAATTATAAAATTGTCTTTTGATGACCAGAATCTGATAAAGAAGGGGCACTTAATCAAATCTTATGAATATTAAAACACAATCTCAATTTTAAGTCATTTCCCACAGTGCCTCATTCACTGCAACTTCCGCAAAAAACGAACCGTACACTGAACGCAGATGGGCATCTGACATTGAGTACGGGTAACTTTGTTTTGCGGTCACTTCACCTTGGACATATCTCGCTAATTTATCAACATAATTTTGGCGTTAAGCAAAAGGTACAGGTTCTTTCACGATTCGGGGTATGGTCAGCTGCAGCTCACGGATCATGTGGACATTCTGTAATGCTGGCTCCACCACTTCCGTCAAATCCCACGCTTTTCTTCTCTTCACCACTGAATTTGCTCTTTTCTGCTTCTAAATTGACGTTGACTCTTTCCTCAAATCTCGGGTTATCTCTCCTTATAATATCTCACGAAACATTAATAGTTTTGTGAAATATATTTTTAAAATCACGGCATAAAAAAATACGTAATCCTTGAGGCGGGGATTGATTATACCCCAGACATAAGAAATAATAATATAATAAGTTTTTGCATATCTTCAACAATGTGACCACCGCCAGATTTGCAAGATTCGCAGAACAACTGACTTCCTGAGAGGTACTCAGAAGCATAGGCTGCTTTTCGCATCCTCTTCGCGCAGGTTCGTTACCTTCCAAATCCTGTGGTAATGACAGCCACCACATTACCAGTTACGGGTTAATGTACAAGTATCATCAATAACTGATGTTCGAGGAGCAACCACTCTCCGATACATCCGCAGGATCTGCGCAACGGCTATATTGCTCGCAATTCCAAATTCGTCGTGGAGAGGAGCTTCCATTGTAGCGGGGAACAAAACATACATGTCGGGTAATCCCCCCACAGCATTCCTTTTTTTATAAATTTATTTTATCCTTGCTCGATTAGAGACAGAATATTCCAAGGTATTGAATACATTAATGTAACTAATTCAAATAATAACCAATTGATATATACATTAACTAAAGGATATAATTTAACAAATACTAAGGGATACGCTTACAGGGACCTCTAACATCTTGTTTTAATATTGATTAGATACATTTATTTTTGTAAAACAAAACAATGGTTTAATATTGTAACGAATATTGCGTCATCTGCCGGCACCACCACTAACTACCTGTATGCGCGGATTGCGTCATCGGCCGGCAGCCCTCGTACTAGCTAGTCCCGAAGTGTTCTGGCGCTAATCGCAAAGTCCAGAAAATTCTCGACGGCGCCTGCCGAGTATAAATACGCGGCGGCCGGCGACCGCGAGGCAGTCTTAAGTCTGAAGTAGGAGCTGAGCTGTGAAGTGTGTGCATCGCGGTGAATAGCAGTGCAATGATTGTGTTCAATGACGTGAACCGTGACCAACGCCGTGAACTGTGGTCAGTGCAGTGAACTGTGGCCAGTGCATCGAACAGTGGTCATTGCTTAGGACTGTGCGACAGTGCAAGAGAAATGAACAGTGAAGATAAATACTCAAGAGAAGTGTAGTGTAAATAAATAATCAAGAGAGGTGTGACGTGTAAAGAATAATCAAGTGAAGACTATCTGTACATAAATCAAGTGTTATCAGTGATTGTGTTAAGAAACAAAATAAACGTTTTGTTAAAATAATACCAGAATTTTAATTCACCACCATAGAAGCGTAACAATATATTGTCAATAGTATAGTATTAATTATATATCGTGGTCAAATTAGGGAGGTGTAATAAGGCTTTTGAAAATTTAAATGTAATTCTTCAATTTATTGAAGATGTTTTTTCCTATTTTAAAACGTCCATAAGCTGGGCTAGAATGTAAGGATGAGTAGACATTTTTTGAGATTTTTAGCATTCCTGACAGCATTCCTGACCTACAGCATTCCTGACAGCACACGAGAAGTAACGACACCCCACTGCCAAGATAATAACGAACAGATGGGTATAACCCCAGCGGAGATAATCACCGAGGACTCGAAACGGTATTACAAAACTTTATGCTTGATCATGCCTTAGGTAATTTCAAAAGAAACGATCACGTTGATTTCGAAAATCATTACAAAAAGTTTCTATCACTCAAGGTTCAAAGATATGAACATATTTAGTATTTGAAATAAACAAAATCCTGTACTAATTTTCGAAGTGTCACTCCGGTTATACTACTACAAAATTGTATGAGCATGCTTCATATGAGGTAAGAATAAGTTAAAAACTAAATACACATATTCGTGCAAAAATATGCAGACATTAAAATGGTTTACTGGGTAATCTCCACAATACTGGTAGAGCGAATAACGATGAGTTCAGTTTTCCATACAAGCACAGCCTAAGGTTCGTTGTACAGGTGACCCAACACTGGTGAGCAGCCCATGGTGAGCAGCCCATTGGTCCTGATCAAACACGACCATCCAAGTTTAAAGAATACGCAAGAGTTTGTAATTTCATATATTTTTTCCTTTGAAGTTTGGGTGTAAATATTTCACAAAAGTAACAGAAGTTATCGGGTTGATTCGCACACTTTCTATGCGTAATGACGATTTGCATTTTATCGAACCGATTCAGTTCGACAGATCATATGGCAAATTTCACTTTAATACATTACAGTTCTGTGTGTTTTATAATGTATTTGAGATCACGCGACCAGACACGAACTTCACTCGCACTGCGTGAACAGTTCCGCATGACACTGACTGACTCAGAATCTGCCCCCCAACAATTGGATACTTGTATACTTGCGATAAGAAAAGGGGCCAAAATACATTTTTTCGGTGACTGATGCGCCATAGGAAATATGATGGGGATCGTGACTTGTTTTCCAAACATCCACTAAGACCTACTAAGACCTACTCCTAATTGAGCGCGACTAGCAGACGCGAGAATAAACACTGTAATCTTCGAATACAGAAGGTAAAAAGAACACGAAAGCCATTTTTTTAAATTTTGAATTTTAATGAAAGTGTCGTAGATAATTTGAACAAAGACTTAATTGGCAAATATATTTTATGCGTACTGATTCTACATATCTTAAGGTGCCATTTAAATATATTTTCATTAATAGAAAAATACGGTATGATACGGAAAAAGATTCGGTATATTTAAATATCGTGACAGGGTATGACGTTTTTATAGTGATATTCGTAATCTACGTACAAAATTGAGTATGTTGCGCACTCTACCTTCCTGGAGGTAAAAGTCTTTTCCCCTCATGTACTTATAAGATAGGAGGTCGTTTGTTGCTCCCGATCTCGACAAACGTTATATTCGGGTAGGGCATCCTCCACCTCGAGTAGAATATTACCTTGAAAGGGGAAGGCTTAACCAAGGTCGAACTGCCATCGCCCCCCTGAGTCCTGTTTACTACAGACAGAGAAGGCAGAGACAGGCAGAGACAGGCAGAGACAGGCAGAGAGCAGGCAGAGACAGGCAGAGAGAGGCAGAGACAGGCAGAGACAGGCAGAGACAGGCAGAGAGAGGCAGAGACAGGCAGAGACAGGCAGAGACAGGCAGAGACAGGCAGGCGGAGACAGGCAGAGACAGGCAGAGACAGGCAGAGACCAGGCAGAGACAGGCAGAGACAGGCAGAGACAGGCAGAGACAGGCAGAGACAGGCAGAGACAGGCAGAGACAGGCAGAGACAGGCAGAGACAGGCAGAGACAGGCAGAGACAGGCAGAGACAGGCAGAGACAGGCAGAGAAGGCAGAGCAGGCAGAGAGACAGGCAGAGACAGCAGAGCAGAGAGAGCAGAGCAGGCAAGAGACAGAAGGCAGAGAGACAGACAGACGAAGACAGAGAGAAGCAGAGACAGGACAGACAGAAGACAGACAGACAGGAGAGACGACAGACAGAGCAGAGACAGACAGACAGACAGAGACAGACAGACAGACAGAGACAGACGAGACAGACAGAGACAGACAGACAGAGAGAGACAGACAGACAGACAGAGAGACAGACAGACAGAGAGACAGACAGACAGAGAGACAGACAGACAGAGAGACAGACAGACAGAAGACAGACAGACAGAGAGACAGACACAGCAGCAGAGACAGACAGAGGCAGACAGAGACAGACAGAGACAGACAGAGACAGCCAGAGACAGCCAGAGACAGCCAGAGACAGCCAGAGACAGCCAGAGACAGCAGAGACAGACAGAGACAGACAGAGACAGACAGAGACAGAGAGACAGACAGACGGACAGAGAGACAGACAGAGAGAGAGAGACAGACAGAGACAGAGAGAGAGACAGACGGACAGAGACGGACAGAGACGGAGAGACAGACAGAGACGGACAGAGACAGACAGAGACAGATAGGCAGAGAGGCTGAGAGAGGCAGACAGACAGAGAGGCTGAGAGAGAGGCAGACAGACAGAGAGGCTGAGAGAGAGGCAGAAGACAGAGAGGCAGAGAGAGAGGCAGAAGACAGAGAGGCTGAGAGAGAGACAGACAGACAGAGAGAGAGAGAGAGAGACAGAGAGGCTGAGAGAGAGGCAGAAAGACAGAGAGGCTGAGAGAGCGAGAGAGGCAGACAGAGAGGCTGAGAGAGAGAGAGAGAGAGAGAGAGAGAGAGAGGCAGACAGACAGATAGAAAGAGACAAACGGACAGAGAGACAGTCAGACAGAGAGAGGCAGACAGACAGAGACAGACAGAGAGAAACAGAGACAGTCAGGCAGAGAGAGACAGGGAGAGAGAGAGAGAGACAGATAGGCAGAGGGAGAGAGACAGGCAGGCAGAGGGAGAGAGAGACAGAGGGAGAGAGACAGGCAGAGGGAGAGAGAGACTCACAGAGACAGAGACTGAGACTGAGTCTTAGAGGCAGACACACACATTCTGTTGTCAATTGATTTTGCGTTTGGAGGAACCACAAAAAATTTATTCTAAGTACATAACCTGTTAGAGGAAGTATATTACTATGTAAAGTAACACGATATATACCGTTAGAGGAGCTCCCACAAGAGTTTTATTTCGAAAATTTGCCGCTTTCCTGATCTCAATTACTATACTTTCTTTCTTCGAAGTAAGGCGAAAAGATTGGACCTTTTGATGAGAATTCTTTATAATACGAGGCAAACGGAAATTATGTATAATGAATGAAGTCTTGCCTGCCATATTCCGAAATTAAAGATTTTATATCAATAGCAATTAATGCAGAACAAAATATCTGAATTCATTGCAGTTATTGACCTTTTTTTATTGAAACTGTCGCAGAAACAAATGCTTGTAGCTCTTCCCAATTCTATATACACGTTCAACTTTAAGTTAATAATTCAAATCGGTACTAAAGCATGAAAAATATTTTGCGCACGCAAAGGAAATATCCCACTGAAATTGTGTAGGGATTTACATTCATTAATTCTGCGTCAGTTCGCAGTATTTTACTCTTTCTGGTTCAAAGAAAAACTATTACTCTACGTTACACTTATTTTTATTCTGATACTATAAACGTACTCGTGTAAAGATAATACAATTTTCGATTTCGAATATTTATATTTGCCGCGAACCGTCCCTATAAACCATTCATAGTTCTAAAAAAATTAAATTCATTACTTTCCTTAATGAAATCATATTTTTCGCTTGATTTTTGTATGTTTAACTGTACCCTAATATAATGAAAACACTGAACTTTCTATGGCAGAGCAATGGAAATAAATTATATTAAACGAATACATTGTTTGTAATATTTTGGAAAATTGCGTAAGAATTTACACAGAGCATCTCAAATGTATTTATATTCGTATTATTTGTTTTCAGATGAATTAAAAAACTTTTTTGTTACATCAAGGCTGATAAAGGATGAAGATTCCGAAAAGAATTAAACCAAGAAAGTAAATCTAAAAAAATTGATTGCAGCAAAATGCGTAACAGTCACCATCAGACGAAGATTGGCGAACTTAATAGAGAAAATGGGGATGTGAGAGTCACTGATAGCTGACCTAGAACAAATTCACACAAGATGAATTATGTGTTCTTCCTACATCTGTGCCCTTCGTGAGATAGTGGGCATAATTTAATTATCAAAATTATTATTTACCCTTGCAAGGAAAGTCCTTTTCTGAGATTAGATGCCAAGGAAGAACATTTTTTGGCACTGAAAATAAAGGGGAGGCGAGTGAGGACAAGACCCTGGCGATGCCACGAGTATTCTCCAAGCTACCATGTACTTTAAAGGGACACGATACAATTCGTTGGGCACGCCTGGTATACATTGTACATTTTGTCTGGCCATCCGACCCGAGTACGGCACCGGCGTCGCACGTCCAAATGCCAACAGGGAATCGTAAGGAGTCGCATGTTGTAACGCACGACAAGGTGACGTTGATAATGGAGCGTGCATTGAGCTGCTCTGACAGACGTAGCTTGCAGATGCGCGTCTCGCTATGGTACTACAAACCACAGGAGAAACAGCCGCTTCTCTCTTGCTTTTCCCCCTTTCCTTCTGTTACATTTTCTTTCGACATGGAAGAATGAGCATTAGTTATAATTTACGCAGGCAACATTTGGTTCTCAGTGTTTTTAGTTAAATTCTTTCATTTGATCGCTTAGAAGTTTTTTGTACCCTGTCAGTAAACGGCTAGGCTGACTGTAAAATGTCAAAAGTTCCTCTATCATAATCCTACAGCAGGATTTGGTTCATCGGTGGGAGAGCCTTAAACATTTCAATGGGCATAAACATATGAATAAAGGACGTAATGAGAATCCAACTCATGCTACCAATGATATTCATTAAATTTTGTTTGCAAATATTTGGAATACACATTTTATGGCAATTCTTAATTTTATCTCCTAGAAAGCGGCTTGATTGTATTATTCCTTTTTTAAATCGTATTGTTCAATTAAATAATTTTCATGTATTTCTACAATATTTCTCCTTAGATGTCACTTGCCTCATATTTTGAAATACTACTTAACTCTTCGGTCGACTCTTTAATACTCAAATCTATGAACTAAAATTTAGGAATGCATGAAAGAGTCTAATTGCTTATTTACTTTTTAAAACGAAATATTGATAATATTCCTTGGTTTTACAGATAAATAATTGAAGAGCTAGGACAATAACGTTGGAGGACGTCTTTCTCTATTCGTAAATGTTAATATATCTATTTTGGTCAAAGTTTATCTCACCTTTTTACTACCCCAAGTCTTCCATAAATATGAACAAGACATTGTAGGGTCACAACATAAACCTCACTATCATGAAATTAAGATATTAACATTCACTAATATAGAGAAGCTCGCTGCGGCTGATGTGGCTTATCTTATGACTGGGGCCGAGGCCCTGACCCCTTTATATTAACTTTATTCACTCATTTTATCTTTAGATAAGAGAGAAAACAAAATAAAACGGGTACTAGTTAAATTGATTTATTTCTTCCAAATTTGTCTCGCACAATCAATTGAACCCACGTTCCACAACATTAAACTTCTGAAAATTATACTACGGAGAATTAGAAAAAACCCCTTGTGAATCATTGTATTGTAATTTTGAAAAAGATGGAAAGGCTCAGTAATCAATATTGAAGAACTCGCGGGAAGATTATTTTAGCTAACACTTCAGGAAAAACTTGTGCCATGCGTTTATCTGTTTATTTAGTATTTAATTTCTTTGGAATTGTACATACAAGGTCAATGTATAACAATGATATGATCCACTTATAATTAACTTACAAAAATTCTATTAGAGTAGTAGAGATATGCCGACCTGCATGTCTGTGGCTAGAATGTTTGCCGACTCAGCACCTTGGTCGAAAGGGTCGGGGATTCGAGTCCCGCCGTGGGCATGGTTGTTTGTCCTTCGTCTTTCATGTACGTGTGTTGTCGCGGAAGGCCTTGTAAGTCTGCTGACTGCAGACAGAGGAGCCCGCATGTGTCTAGTGTAAAGGTTAATGTGTCCTCATGAGGGACATAGTGGCTACCCGTCGCTGATAACCGAAATCGGCATTCTCCGAAAGCTGAAAAAACGGCAGAAAAAATAGAGTAGTAAAGATTTATTTACATTCTAACTACTTTGGATCGAGATTTCATTTACCATCGTCGTGATGGGGTGGAGGAACTGATTTTGGATTTTTGTGTTGTTATTGTATTCAACATACGCCATTGCGTAATGAGAGACAGTGACATACTGAGCCATTCGAATCTTGCTATTCGTACTTTCATCTGCAGACTTCTGCACAATCTGGGTTTCAAGATAATATGTAGTTCGCTTTGTATTATAATACACAATATATAATTAACTTGAGAGAATTTTCTTCTTTCCCAACAAGAAATATTGAGACCCCGACGACACATTCAGCAAAACATAGAGATAAAACCGTTAGTTACAGCATAGACTAAAGAGATACTCTACGGTTACGGTAACCGTAGTTTGGCGAGAAGGAATATAATCCAAGAAAAAAGGTCCCACGCTGCTAATTGAGTGCGTTTGTGCACACATCCGGAAAAACAAACCACGACTACATGCATTCACGATCCATACGTTTCTCCCGTTCCGCGCTTTCATGCAGTTCTTGAAATTATTCCCCGCGGGCTCCTCCAGTTCGTGGGCACTTGTTCAAGCCCTCCGCGTGAAATACGCCTCGCAGGAAACTTGCGCGCCGGATCTTGGGGGGCGAGGCTGAAAAACAGCGGCCGGCGGCGGAGCGCCTGCCACGCGCAACGCACGTCGCGCGCGTTAATCGCTGCGAGCACGATCGCTATCTCGCGAGAGCGTTCGCTAAGGGTCTCCGGGGGATCGTGTTTTGAATCGATAGAAAGGCCGCCTGCGTTAACCGCTTCTCCGAAACAGGCGAAACAGGCGAGGCTGCTCCCCTGCCATTGAATGTCTGCCAGACACAGAACTTCGCACAGGTCACCGTTCTGCGTCTTAATATTGGAGTACGCGACTTTTGAAAGGGAAAGAGTGGATCGTAGTACGTCTTGGGAATTGAATGTGAAGGCTTTCATTGGGGTATACTTCATTAAGAGAAAGATTCGAGTTTCTAGAGAATCGTTTTAGAATTTTAATGCATGATTTTATGGATACACACATAGAATACTCTTCATATCTTAGTAACAAGCATCCAAAATATTAATATTATTTTAAAATTCTATAATAAAGCAGCTGATGTAAGTACACATTTTTCGAAAGGTTTCCAATGATTCAGTATGAAAAGTTGAAAAAATATTTAGAGGACGTACGAGGAAATTTTCAAGAAAACTGATTAACGAATAAGTGTTTACTGAAGACATTTTATAAACATTATTCGATGCAGACTACTTATTTAGACAATCAACCAAGAAAGAAAAAAATAAAAGTTTTATTTTTAACGTCATGTTCGAACAATCGACATGGTTTCCTTATCTCAGGATCTCCTCTCTTTTCTGACTATTAACTCATTAGTTGAGCTCATTAATTGGATGAAGTTAAGTGAAAAGAAAAAACTCTGCAAGGGAAAAAGAGTAAAAACATTTATACTATTTTCAATTATTGCGACATCATCCTTTACATTATTTTTATTTCAATGGTCAATACTTCTCGATCAAACGCGGGTACATCAGCACGCAAGCAAACGCGGGTACTTGGGCACTGGCGTAACAGAACCAAAGACATAAAGAGCCATAAAAAGAAGAGACGGCATCACTCGCGAGGGCGAGCACACTTCCCGACGTCGGGCAACGCCAGGAGGCCAGAAATACCCCGCCTAACTCGGGCGCGCCGAAAGCAACTAGGGCCCGGCTGATCCGTGTGCATGTTACGGAGCAATCTACGGGGGCGCGCCGGGCGAAAGAGTGCATTACTCTAAACGTCTTTTTCCCAGGCTCGCGCGGCGGAGCGCGGCGCGGCGGAGGCGCTGTGGAGGCGCGGCGCCGCGCAGGGCGACACGCGAAGACAAAAAGAGGCCGTCGACGGCCGCCCCCGCCCTGCAACCCTCCGGAACGGGGACGGGGAAAGGTGGCCGGAGGCTTTGGGGCGGGGTCGAAGGGGCACGAGAGGCGAAAGAGGTAGGGACTGGGAGGAGGAAATAGGAAGCGGAGGCGGGGAAATAGGAGCTCGGGAAAGAGGCGGGGCTCAAAGGGAGGTGGGAGCCGATAGAGGGGGGGACTGGAAGACGGGGCGTGGGCAGGGAAGGAAGCGGGGGGAAAAGGGGATGAGAGCTGAAAGAGGCTGTAAGATGGGAAAATGGAAGACGGTGGCGGGAGAATAGGGACCGGGGAAGGAGGCAGGAATCAATGAAGAGCGGGAGCCGATAGAGGCGGGGAAGGAAGGGGGACGCGGGAACAGGGTTGTGAGCAAAGTGGCGGGGATCGAATGAGGTAGGGAGGAAAATATGGCGCAGAAAGTGGTAGGGACAAAAGGTGAAAAGATGGGAAGCGGGGCAGGGAACATGCACCGAGGGAGGGATCAAATGAGCCGATAGAGGCGGGGAGTAGAAAGCTTAAACATCGAAGGCGGAGCCGAGAAAGGGAGGCCGACAGTGCTCAGTCGGGGATCGAAGGGGGTAGGGCGCCGAAAGGGGCGGGGTCTGAAGGTGGGAACATGAGTGGTGGGGGCGCGAACGCAGGTGCGTAGACGCAGACGAGGGCCCGCACACGGGGCCGAGGGGAGGGGAGACAAGAAGCAGGAGAGAGATCAGGCATTGTGACGCGCCAGCCGTTCCTCCTGTTGGCGGGCGCAGGCGTGCGAGCGGGGCGTGACACGAGCAACATGTTGAGGAGCGCAGGGGCGGCCCGTTCCCACGGCGCCTCGCTGCGAACGCCGCCGAAATACTAAAAAATGGACGCGGAGGCGCGCGCGCTCGCGATTGCGATGCACGAGGATGAAAAATGACCGTTTCATGGGCGACGTTCACAGCATGTGTCGAGGCGTTGCTGCAGAGAAAGTAGTTTAAATTATTTTAGAAGAGGGGTATATTTTTTAACTTGTTTAGCTTGTATGGAAAGTAGCATGTCTTCCCCTGAAATTGAAGGAATCTTCAAAATGTGTGATAATTAAAATTAGTAGGATCGGCCTGGATAGCCGAGGTCGCTACGGCTGAAGGAGCCTCGTGACTAAAGGGTCGCGGGTTCGAATCGCGCCCGGAGCATGGATGTTTGTGTGTGTCCGTGTATAGTATGCGAGTTGCTCTACAGTTACCCCCAAAATTTAAAAAGAAATGGTAATTATACTGGTCGCTGTATGACCTAGTAGAAAGACACTTAAAACAATTAGAGAAATCAACAATTAATTCTTTCTTAAATACGTTTTTGATGAGTGAGAATATATAATGCATTTCCCTGCACCTGCTTTTTTAGAAACGTTACTAATATTTTATTGCGTGAAATTTTAAATATCTTACAAGCACGCAAGAAGAATTATCAGTTTGAGCGTTCATTTGAATAATCTGATTTCAAACTCTTATTTGAACCACTAGGAGGAAGGAACCACTAGCATCACTTACAGGTAACATGAAATCACGTGACACGGTAACCTCAATGTCTCTGAGGCTCAAATATTTCCCCAAACAAGCATGGCGAACACTCGTAAATATTCACGAGAGATGAAACATTTTCCACTTTTACTTGGCGATATTTAAGGCATGCATAATGCATTATTGTATATACACTGTAATTTCAAATCCAGTTAGACCTACGAAAATGCTGTGAATATTTTTTAATAATGGGAGAATCCCCACACTCTTGTCTAACCGCGCTATGCAAGATTCCAAGAACTCCATCGTGATTCCCCATCATACTTTTCATCCTGCCCTCCTTCGCGCAAATTCCTTCGCCGCTGGATCTAATTTGCAAAAGAAGGGGAGCCTGAAATCAGGGTCTCTGAGGACAGCGTTATCCACCATATTCAATTTCTTAGCAACTTAAACACGGTATATATCTTCCTTTCTGAGCTGCACTTCAAACGCTAGTTCGTTCCGAACTTTCTCCAAAGAAAGCCTTGAAGTCCGGGGAAGGCGTGTCGCCAAACGCGAACAAGGAAAGCTAATATCCGAAAAGCGTCGCACGCCACGAGTCTTTTTACGGCGCAAGACGATTTTCCGGATGGACATGTGCCTCAAAATGAGAGGTGCGCTTCATACCGGTTCACTCGTAATTAGAGAACTATGTAGGTGCAAGTTTGCGGTGGACCGGTTAACTCGCGTATATCTAACTGCCTCCCCGAGTAAATGGGCTCTGGGATCGGCGTTTCCACACGACCACTGCGCCGTTAGCGTGTCGGCCCCGCCGTTACCTTATAACTTACACCACTTACACAAACTAGGCGCGGCCTCTCGCCCTCCCCTCCCTTCTCCCCCCCTCCCGGCCGACCCGGCGGCGCTGCCCCCTCGCGCTACGTCTTCGTAGCCCCCGCGCGCCGGCGGATGGGGGCGGGGGCGGGGAGCGGCGGGGAGCGGGGTGCGGAGCGCAACGTTCCGCGGAAGGGATGGCGCGGGGCGGGGAGGGACGGGGCAGCGGGGCTCCGCACCAGTCTTATTAAGCAAAGTGCTTGGCGGTGGAAGGCAACATTACCAGGCCAAACAAACTGGAGCGATAAATCGTGTGTGTGTTTAGTGTTGCCTTCAACGCAGTCAAGGTTAAAACACAACCCCGCCGCCGAGCGCCCGGGCCGGCGCAGAGCCGCCGACCCGAGACATGTCGACAGCTCAGGCGCAATTTACTTGGCCCGCGAAGTAAGCTCGCGCCACCTACACGCCGCGGGCCCGCCACCCGCCGGCCTCCTGGCGCGCTTTGTCGGTGCCGCCGCCGTCCTTTTCTCGCCCTCTCGTTCCCACGCTCTCCTCCCCCGCGCCGCGTCGGGTCAGCCGTTGCCACCGCCCACCCCTCGCCTCATTCGCTGTTCCGGTCATCGTCCCCGCCGACCCCTCCTCTCCCGCGCGAGCGCATCCTCTCTCTCGCTCTCCACTTTCGACTTCCGCCATTCCAATTTTCTTATTCGCCTCACTCATTAATGCGGTCTGCTTTCTCTCTGAAATAATGCCCGGCCGTTTCTCCGCGCGGCCGAAACAAAGAACGACGTAACAGTGGACGGCGCCTGTGATCGCGTTAGTTAAGCGGCTGCTCAGCCTCTGAAGACCCTGCGCAGCATCCAAGCCGCGGGAGAGGGACAGGGCGCGAGGCATGGGCGAGGCGTGGGCGAGGCGTGGGCGAGGCGTGGGGCGAGGCGTGGGCGAGGCGTGGGCGAGGCGTGGGCGAGGCGTGGGCGAGGCGTGGGCGAGGCGTGGGCGAGGCGTGGGCGAGGCGTGGGCGAGGCGTGGGCGAGGCGTGGGCGAGGCGTGGGCGAGGCGTGGGCGAGGCGTGGGCGAGGCGTGGGCGAGGCGTGGGCGAGGCGGGGGCGGGGGGGGGGCGGGGGCGAGGCGGGGGCGAGGCGGGGGCGAGGCGGGGGCGAGGCGGGGGCGAGGCGGGGGCGAGGCGGGGGCGAGGCGGGGGCGAGGCGGGGGCGAGGCGGGGGCGAGGCGGGGGCGAGGCGGGGGCGAGGGGGGGGAGGCGGGGGCGAGGCGGGGGCGAGGCGGGGGCGAGGCGGGGGCGGGCGGGGGGGAGTGGGGCAAGCTGCCGGGGCGGGAAAAGGAGATCCTGCCAGAACGGTTGCCTTCAGGGAAGAACATCCCGCACGCGGGGAAATGGCTGGGGTGGAGGGCAGTGACGGGGAGGTAGGAGTTGCCTGTGCGGCGGAGGAGGCGGCTATTATTTCGGGGGAGTCGAGATGACACTGATACGCCGTACGTGGCACGAAGTCGGTGATCCCCGTGAGATCCATAGCGAACCAAATTGAGATAAGGGCAGAGACGCAATTTCCTAGAAACCACGAGACTTAATTTATCGATACAGATTACATGATTCGGGCTGATAGTGAACCGGTTCATTGTGCACTCTACGCTTCTCTAATATTTAGGTGAAAATGTGGGCACGCGTGGATATTCACGACTCGACAAATTACACTAAAAACATCCACAATAATTTGTAAGAGGAATGTAATGAAATTGATGTTGAATGCTAACTGCAGAATCTACAGCAATTCAAAAAGGTGGGTCCAGGGCTGAACAAAAATATGTCGAGGCAATGAATATTTATTGCGCATTAAATCCTTAGGTTTTAAACTTTACCTCATCACATTTGCCGTCTAGTTTGCAAAGGTGAACAAGCGTTTGTCGCATTTACTGGAGAACAGCAAGGCAATCATCATGCTTTCCCACTACACGACGGAGAAATACTCTCCAGGCATCTCCACAGAGCGACTGCTTCCCCCTCAGATGATGCACTGCAGCCCCTCAGTACATCCGTGAGTTAGTGCTGCAGCTTAGATAAGATGCTACACTTGGCTCGTACATTACGAAAATGGACGAATTATTCACGGAGCGAAAGACTTAGGGGTACTAAGTAATAGACAATTTTTAAAAATTACGAAAAAATTGCAAAGAAAAAATAATCCAATACAATAGCAATTAAAATTGCATAAAATTATTAACTAATTATAGCAATTTAATAACAGTTTTGAACTAAAATTTCAATTATTTTTAGAAAAAAGAAATGTATATATTTTCGTCTTTGAAGTTACATTATTATTGATATTACTAACTTCGAAGATAAGCAGAACATGTCGAACAACTAAGCAGGCTCTCGCCATGATAGTATCAATGGTTTCATTAGATATACAGAAACGGAGATAAACTACAAAAACAATGAAACGGGTTCGAGTTTGACTGAAAAATGCAAATATTTGAATATGATAATCCGCAATACCTCATACCGATGTGAGGGTAAATATTCTCACACTCAGTGCGTCACTGCATACGACAGCGGACATCATGCGACGGGGAAGAAAGAAGTTACAGTATTCAGGTGTGCCTTCTCAGAACAGATAATTTTTGTAGCTGCAGGACACCAGTTGTTAATATTATTAATATTATTATTATTATTATTATTATTGTTATTATTATTATTATTATTACTTTACTTCACGAAAAATGTCGGATCCTTCCTACACAAGACACAATTTTTCTGGGCACGTATACGAAGCTACAATGAAAAACACTGTTCTAAACGACAATTATGTATATAGTTTTCCAATAAACATGGTTATGGTGTTGACCCCCACTTCCTTGATCCCTCACTGGAATACACTTAAGATTCAAAAACTTTCTGAGAATGCTCGCCGTATCTAGTAAAGCATCTTTCTATATAGTCCTAAGGTGTTGTTCTCTTTATCAGCAAACTTTCTGTACGCTCCCGGCAATCCTTCGTGACAACACCGTTTGCTGATACTATCACACGTACTATCTGCACTCACTGCAATCTCCATATATCCGTCTAGTCAACAGTTAGTGGCTAACATTTTCGTTTTTTCTCAGAAACTGTTGACATTATGAGGTCTTCTGTAGTTACTACAAGATCAATAAATCATAGCGGTTCTTGCCCTTTTATCAAAGAAGATATACCTGCTCTGTTTACCTAGACTGGACAGTCTAGGTAAACAGTCAGTATCTTCGACCGTACTAACAGGTGATTACTTATTATTTCTTTATGCTTACACATATAATACGATTGCTCTTGTTCTGAAAATTGATATTTCTATACAAGTTTCTGATGAATTTCTTTTGCCGCGTTATTATGACGCCCCACATACTCAGTTGGTGCCAAAAATAGACACATATTCCATATATGTTGGATTGATTCATTGATACTTTTACATAATCGACATTTGGTATCTATCTTTTTTGGCGACAAACATTTTTGAGAGGCTCTATTTTTAATTACTGGATCTTGTAAGAGAAGAATCCATGAATATAGTGCTTGCTTTGAAAAATACGTGAGATTTTGTGGACTCGGTCTTAGACGATTACTGTTTTCGCAAACACTATAAATCACCTCACGATGCCAAATTCATTTCTTAAGAAAAACTTTATTTATTAAATTATAATATATTATTGTAAATTTGCCATACAAATAAAAATATTATTACGTTCTGTTTATTCTAAAAAGTTCAAATTTATTTTGAGGAAACCTTAGCAAAATACATGATACCGTCTAAATGTTGAGTGTTTTAGACCCCTTGGTCGTTTTCATCCTTTCTTCAATTAATCTGTATGAACCTTCATTAGTTTTGAAGCTGGATTAGAGGCGAACAGAAGGCGTTTGAAGGGAAAGGAAGATGTTATTTCATGATTTGTGTTGGGAGGAAGAGGTACGTGGGGCATGTGGATCTTGTGCGCGTAGGATAAGGAGCATTTTGATAAATTTAAACATTTCATTGGTAGAACATGCTGGTAGGAGATAATAGAAATTTTCAGAGGCTTATGAAATTAACGCGTATGTGAGTGGTACATGTAGTTTTTGGTGGATTTGTGAGTTTGAGATGAACCAGGGAGCATTTAAGGTTTTTTCTAAAATATTGGCATCCAATGGTCTGTAATATAGATAAGTCAGATGAGGGTTGTGATGTCGCGTATGAATATGACATAGTTTGTCTTACAATTTTGTAGATTTTGTAATGTATATTTTGCAGATAACGCAATTTCTGAACAAAGGGAAACTTTTGTGCTGGTAGCTGAAAGTAAATAGCTTAAAACATTTTGCACTTGTTTTGTGGGCTACTGATTAAATGTGAGGTTGAACTAAATAGAGGGGGACAATATATAGTTTACATTTACATGAAAAGATCTGTCTGTGAGAAAGAGATAAATTCCTCAGAAACATGAGGGAACCTGGCCGAGCACATATCTAGACACCACCTACTATATCAAACATTGCTTCATACTCACCCCTGATGCTCTCTTCCGGAAAAACTCGTAAAAATGATGATTTATTCAAACACGATAATTGACATAACGACGGAAAGTTTTTTCTAGTAAGTGCTCGGCAAATGGAGCTCAAAACAATTGCATTGAATGTAACGATTCTCTACAAAAACGGACTCAGGAAAAGACCTCCATTTGACAAATTCTTTAAACCGAAAATCACAGGCTTACGGGGAAGCAATCCTCGCCCCGTGGCGGCCCCCAAATGTATCGTGGGATTTGACGAGAGAAACGAGGACTTTAGCGTTTCCGCAATCGCTCGGTGTGGTCGTGACTGCAGGCAGTTTGGCGGCGTCGCTCCCACCAGCTGTTGTGATTTCCCGCCCCTTCCAGGTTTCCGCCCCGCCGCGGCACGCCGCGCCGTTCCCTTGAAGCTGTCGCTTCCAGAGCAAACAATTTGCTAAGCGGGCAGCACTTGCGCTACTACGCACTATGCTTCCGGATACATAGCGCACGCCCACCTGCTTAATCAACGCCTTTCTGGCTGTCGCCTGTGAACAAGCTCGCGCGTCATTACGGCTCTGGATGCGAAGGCGCTCTTCTTTCGAGACCCAAGCAGGTTTCATGTTTCAGACATTTTGTTTGTGATCATTGTCATATTTTTAACGGCAACACTGGATGATTGATTGATTGATTGATTGTTAGTTATTCTGGGCACGTCAACTGTTAAAGTCATTAGTCCCATAAGTGTAGTGCATGTTTTTCATCGTAAGGTGGCGGTGATCTTCCCTCGCTGGATGGCGAGATCCGGCGCCGACCTACAGTCGACTAGCGGGGTTTAGCCAAATCAGGTATCTCCCACCAGCGGGGTGCCGCCCCAACTGGGACAAACTCGAAGCTCCCGACCCGCATATGTGGTCCATGTTAGTGTGTGTGTGTGTGTGTGTAAGAAAGGGGTGAGAATACGACAAGGACAAGGAAGGAAAGGGCGCGCGGTCCGTGACTCGTTTGTTAGGGTACTGCTCTGGCATTCGCCTGTTGGAGATCGGTGAGACCATGAAAAACGTCCCATCAAAGCAGCCGGCCGCTAGAATTATCCTCCAGACAGCGACTGAATTCGTCCTAGCTATGAAAGCAGTGTCGAAAATTCTGCCACTGTCGGGACACGAACATTGGACCTCCCAGTCAGAGCCTCTACAGTGACACCAGTTTATGCCCAGACCCACCTCTCCCGCTAGTAACACTGGATTTTGATTTAATATATTGTATTTATATTAATGTACTGCATTTTTTGGAAGCGGCTAAGGCTGTAGACGTACGCCCGTGACAGAAAAAGCCCATGACAGAAAAAGAAAAAAAAAAAAAAACAATCGTCTAGCCACTGCAGGAAATCTTACGTAACCGAGTATCGAGAAGGATGCAGCAGAATGCTTTCTGCGAGGTTAGGTCAAATATCAGAATGCGCGTTGATGTTATCTGATACCTAGGGCGATAACAGTTCCAGGGGCGTACAAAGTACGCCAGCGCGAGTAACTAAGGGTTTTTTATTTAAGTTTTTATTTCCTTGTTCCACATTATTAAGTCTTTCAAGGGTATGATGATACATAATATACAATTTTGTTGTAATTACATTTCGTCATGTATGAACAATGGTAGAAGACTAATAGTAAATATTAGTGTACAATTATTGTAAAAATAACACAATAACGGCTAAGGATACCCAGGAAGGGTCCTTCAGAAAAAAAATTGAATTAAGACATAAGAATTTAATTTATAAATGTCGGAACCTGCTTTACAGCTAATTAAGGAGGATGTAGTAGGTCTTTAGAATATCTTGATTTTATTCGTGGAAAAAGATTGGCTGATTTACCTAGAGTGTACAAAGGAGTGGCTGGGCAAGATGAAAGAGAAGAGTAGAAATTAGAAGAAAATTTTAAAATCCAAAAAGTTTTAAAATCCAAGTAACTAAGGGTTAATAAGAGTTTTTAATGTAACAAATCATGATGAGTAATAATTGAAAACAACATGCATCTCTCCACGAGTCCTCGAATGAATCGTACAAAATCGAATTCTTCTTGTTTTTCTTCTTTATATACCGACTCCTCTTAGGTTTGCTGTCACCATGGCTTTCATCAAAATCACATTAAACTTCTGTAATTTGCACTTGCGGTCTATTCACAACGGTGCCAGTTAATACGATGCATGCAAGAGAGAACTCATGTACTTTGTGTCCTTATAAGGACACTTGTTTGGTTGGAAGTGAATTTTTAGTAATGCAGATTGTACATTTTTTAATGATCATACATGGTCCTCCACATTGTCCTTCGGATAGTAAAATGCTCCTGTCTTCTTTATACCGTTCTCACTTTTAGTAAAAGCCACTGAATATACAAAAATAATTAAATTTATTCAAATAACTCTGGATTGATTCTCCCAGGTAAATTTTTATCCAGACATCAGCTTATTCTAGACAGAGTACTTGAATAGTTTCCTTTTATTAACAATTATTAATGTAATAATGTTGTTTGAGTAGTTATAATATTACTCAAAAATATTAAAGTAATGACCTTATTTTAACATATTTCTTTCGTAGTTATGATATTATTTTGTATACAAAGATGGTCAGAACGGTTTTACTCATTGACACGAGTAAATCTTCACTGAAGAAAACTTCGGCAGCAGCCACTGCATTTGCATTTTAGGAGCTACTATCGGTGTCGGTATGAAAATGTAAAAAAAAAAAAATAATAAAGAAACAAATAGTGAGAAATAGGTTTCAACTTAATTGTTTATTTATATTATTTGAGTGTTCAATACTAAGCATACATGTATTGTTTTACAATTTAGGACATATTATTCATCTTTTATTTACAAATAGCCCTGAACTCTGCAGGTCGTACGTAAACTTGCATAAACAATAATTATACAAACGGTTGTTCTCCACAAAAAACACATATGTGGAAGCTATGGTTTTGAAAGGGAAGCAAAATGAAAGAAAGTATAAAAAGATTACTACGTTGGGATCTTAAAGTATATAACTCCAAAATTACACCACATGTTATTCTGGAATGGTATTTTTATTATGAAATTTTACGTTTAATGGAAGCTGACTCACCATAACGATGCCATACGACCTATCAAAATAGCGGGAGAGAAGAAACACCTTTAAAGCAGAGCGAGCGTTCGTTACTCCCAGAGCATAGAATGACATGAACAGAACGCTGTGACAGATCATTTCGAGGTTTTGGAGCCTTATGCAGTAGAATGAGATTTATTGCACTAAATGCTTGTGCGGGCAGCACATTCATTTTGTCGACAGTGATGATATGTAATCGGAAGCCACAATAACCTCCTAATCATTAATTGCTTAACAAGGAAGAATGGACTAAATGACTAATGTTACTACGAAGTATGCATTATTTTCCAGTTAATATTTATACAATTTATTTTTAAGGGAGATGTAATATTTTTAAACTATTAAATGTGATTTAAAAAATAACATTAATTATTTTACCTTTAATGAGTTTCAAATTAATTAGTGAATTACATAATAAAAACAATTAATATATACATTAAATTTCACAAAACGATCAGGTATTTTTTTGAACTACTATATTTTCTCAATTTGTTTTCAAATGAGATAATTACTGGAAGCCACATTGGAGTACAATTTTTCATGTAGATAGTTAAGGCAATATCACACAACGTAAATTGAGAATCATTCGAGGACGCCGCCCGCAAATGTTGATTCAATCTTCTTGGGAATGGGTTCGTTAACAGCAGCTTTTAATTTGTCGATCTCTCAAGGGAATCACTAGCAATGTTCGTATGCCTACTAAGTACTAATACTGTCTAGCACTCAGAGACCCACAGTAAAAAAGGCAGTTGTGTAGCTCTGTTACAAAAGATTTTCCACCTCATATTTATTCGCAAAAAGTGTTCATCAGCTACCTCCTACCCGTTCTAGAAGATACCAATTATTCTGAAACATCCTATAGTGTGTTAAAATGTGAAAACATTATACGGTAAGTAAAACTCTCAATAATGTCTTCATTAACAAACTTATTATTTTATATATTCTTACTCCTTACATATTGCAAAATAATTATTAATTATTGATATTTGTATTGCAATTGTATTAATTATAATTCATACAATAGTTGAAGCGAGGAACTGGAATTTTGAACATAAATATTGCGCAATGTGGTCACGAATTAAAAATAGAAATCTGGAATATATATAATATTCATTGATTTAATACTCGTTCTATATGAAACATTTTGGGATTGCACCGGGAAGTCTTCACGTAAAATATTTTTTTAAAATAATCTTTGTTTAAAAATAACAAAATCTAAAAATCATAATTCCCTCCCCTGAACAGTATAGTGTAAATTGGTTAATTCTATCATTTAGGCTAAAATGAAAGCTGTATTCTGACTCATCCAAAATATGATGCCTCGATCAAACGACTGAAAGAAGAAACAGGAATTAACACATTTGACTAATGCCCGGCAATCAACAGTATTGCGGCCACCAAACTGTCGATAAAATCTCTCAAGATTTGATTGTTAATATTAACAGTGATAGCCCCGACACATTCTTCTGTAAACGGTCGCGCGACGACTCGCCATTAAGTTACGGCTTTCCGCAAATTGTCATTACGAGATATGAAGTGATTTTCATCTCGTTTTCTTAGCAGAGAAGTGCGACGTTCACTCGCGGAACGGCGCACACTTAAATGAAACATCTCCGGTAACGTTCGCATTGCGTCGCATGATAGTGGTGTCCGCGCTTTCAGCCTTGTCGTGACGCCCATAAAAACTCCGCGTGCGGGGCGCTGAATCACCGGCGGGAGCGCCGCGCGCCGCGCCTCACAGCGCCGCGCCGCGCGCACGGATGTAATATTTAATACGCTGCACGTCCCGCTGCCGAGTGTTTAGGCAGTTCCCTGCGCTTGACAGGCTGCGGTGGCCCCGCGCGTGTAGCCCCGCCGCCACCCCCGCGCTCTCCCGCCCCTCACCCCACCCGCTCACCCGCCCGCCCACACGCGATCTTCCTCTCTACCCCGCCCGCCAACCTTGCCTCTACACTGCCTGTCGTTACCCTCCCCTTCCTGCCGTCCGCTACACTGCCCACCCTTCCTTCCCCGTTGCATTTGTTTATTCAGTCGCTTTGTCTCTCTTTCCAACGTTCGCCCGCCCGCCCACACGCGATCTTCCTCTCTACCCCGCCCGCCAACCCTGCCTCTACACTGCCTGTCGTTCCCCGTTGCATTTGTTTATTCAGTCGCTTTGTCTCTCTTTCCAACGTTCGCCCGCCCGCCCACACGCGATCTTCCTCTCTACCCCGCCCGCCAACCCTGCCTCTACACTGCCTGTCGTTACCCTCCCCTTCCTGCCGTCCGCTACACTGCCCACCCTTCCTTCCCCGTTGCATTTGTTTATTCAGTCGCTTTGCCCCTCATTCCAACGTTCGCCCGCCCGCCCACACGCGATCTTCCTCTCACCCCGCCCGCCAACCCTGCCTCTACACTGCCTGTCGTTACCCTCCTTCCTGCCGTCCGCTACACTGCCCACCCTTCCTTCCCGTTGCATTTGTTTATTCAGTCGCTTTGCCCTCATTCCAACGTTCGCCCGCCCGCCCACACGCGATCTTCCTCTCTACCCCGCCCCCAACCCTGCCTCTACACTGCCTGTCGTTACCCTCCCCTTCCTGCCGTCCGTACACTGCCCACCCTTCCTTCCCCGTTGCATTTGTTTATTCAGTCGCTTTGCCCCTCATTCCAACGTTCGCCCGCCCGCCCACACGCGATCTTCCTCTCTACCCCGCCCGCCAACCCTGCCTCTACACTGCCTGTCGTTACCCTCCCTTCCTGCCGGCCGCTACACTGCCCACCCTTCCTTCCCGTTGCATTTTTATTCAGTCGCTTTGCCCCTCATTCCAACGTTCGCCCGCCCGCCCACACGCGATCTTCCTCTCTACCCCGCCCGCCAACCCTGCCTCTACACTGCCTGTCGTTACCCTCCCCTTCCTGCCGTCCGTTACACTGCCCACCCTTCCTCCCGTTGCATTTGTTTATTCAGTCGCTTTGCCCCTCATTCCAACGTTCGCCGCCCGCCCACACGCGATCTTCCTCTCTACCCCGCCCGCCAACCCTGCCTCTACACTGCCTGTCGTTACCCCCCCTTCCTGCCGTCCGTTACACTGCCCACCCTTCCTCCCCGTTGCATTTGTTTATTCAGTCGCTTTGCCCTCTTTCCAACGTTCGCCCGCCCGCCCACACGCGATCTTCCTCTCTACCCCGCCCGCCAACCCTGCCTCTACACTGCCTGTCGTTACCCTCCCCTTCCTGCCGTCCGCTATACTGCCCACCCTTCCTTCCCCGTTGCATTTGTTTATTCAGTCGCTTTGCCCCTTTTCCAACGTTCCCCCCCCCCCCCTCCGTCCAAATGCGATCTTTCCCTCTATGCTAGCGGTCAACCCTCCCTCTACTTCGTCCGTCGTTTCCCAACACTGCGTGCCGTCCCTCCTCTCTGCCCGTCCATCGGCCCTGTTCCATATTATTGCTCGGCCACCCGCCCTCCCTCGCTCCACCACGCCCCCGTCCCTCCTCCTGCCTTCCCTCCTTCCCCCCCCTCATCCCTGGTTCCCCCGCCCGCCCGCCAGCATCTTTTCTCCTACCTGCCCAGCCAACTTTCTCTCTACACTGCCCGACGTTACCCCAGCATGCCTGCCGTCCCTCCTCACTGCCCACTCTTCCGTTCCCGTTTCATTTGTTTGCTTGGCCTTCAGTCCTCCTTTGCTCTACTAAGAGCGTCGTCTCTCCTCACCACCGTCCCTCGTTCCATGTCACTCGCGCTCCCGCCCATCATTCCATACGATCACCCACCCACACATTCGTTTTCTTTATCCCACCAGCCAACCCTCCGTCTACACTGTCTGTCGTTACGCTACCCTTCCTACCGACCATCCTCACCACCGATACCCGCGGTTCCGCCCCCGTTCGATTTGCTTGCTCGGTCCGCCCTCTCTCGTTCCGCCTAGCACGTCGACCCTCCTCATTACCACCCCTCCTTCCAGCGCACATGCCTTCTAGCTCGCTTGCATTCACGTCCCCGTCTCGTCTGCCGACCAATACCGCCACCTACGCGCCTATCGAGTTGATCTCCGACCCTCCTACTCGCCCTCCCAGCTTTAGTTTCGACCGCTAACAGTTCTTCCCTGAAGGCAGAAACTCCTCCCTGCCCACCATCGCCTCTCTGCCCACACACACCACCTTCACCGCGTTTCTCCGTTCCATATTCTCGCCCTCCCTCCCTCTGCCTCCCTAATGTGGCCTTACTTGCACCCACCACAACAGTGCTGGCTTGATGACCCAGCACGCATACGTCAGTCAGCGTCCCCAGCTCCCGCAAGTCCCTCCGTCTTCTTCCACTCATTCGTCACAAACAGATTTACTTTTTTTGTTATCAAAAGTTAAATGCGTGACATCCGTCACTAACTTGGTAGCGATCCGGAAACTTCGCTCCTCAAATTCGACTTGCAGGTAAAAGATACATTCAGGGTTCTCTCCAGCTTAAGTTTCAGCTCCAAAATAAATCCCCGTAAGCGGAATTTTCAGTGAGAACTTTCTCATATTTTATAAAATAGTTGAAAATCTGTGTTTTTCACAAATATTATGGTTCCTATAATCGTTGAATAATCTATTTACACAAGTTGAAGGCCGGAAAATTTCCCAAAAAATTGATTTTGAATTTATAGTTTTCAAGTGAAAACAGAGATAACAGGGCGAAGGGGAGAGATAACTCGCCCGAACCTAATTAAACATGTACTAATTACTAGAGTGGATACAAAAAATGGTGAAAAATTGTAATGTAGTATTATCCGACTACCACCTCCGCTGATCTCGCCGCCGCACCGTCCCCCTTTGCCGTTGCCTCCCCCCGCCATTGCCGTCACCGCCGCCACAGCCGCCGCCTTCACTGCCACCGCCGCCTCCATCGCAGCAGCCTCCCGCACCGCCTCCACACAGCCCCGCCTCCACACAGCCCCGCCTCCACACAGCCCCGCCTCCACACAGCCCCGCCTCCACCAGCCCCGCCTCCACACACCCCCCTCCACAGCCCGCCTCCACACAGCCCCGCCTCCACACAGCCCCGCCTCCACACAGCCCCGCCTCCACACAGCCCCGCCTCCACAGCCCCGCCCACAGCCCCGCCTCCACCGCCACGTGCCCGCCACCGCCTCCTCCACCGCCGCCTCAGCAGCAGCGGAGCCGCAGAGAGCAGGCAAAAGTCAACAGCCGGTTCATTAACTCGCCTTGCGAGTACTCAGACGGATCTCCTCCCCCGCATTGTTTACTGCTGAAGCAGCAGCGCGACGGCCGCCGCCGCGCCCCGCCCCGCCCCGCCCCGCGCCAGGAAGAAGAGGCGTGCGGGAGCGGGGGCGGGGCGGCGACACGGCGGTGAGGGTGGAGGACACAAGGCCGGCGATCGAATGATGACCACCAAGGCTGAAATCTTTGGTTGAAAAGAATGTGACACCATAATGCAGTGATGCTACGGTTGCCTATTCAGGAATGTTGCATCGTTTGCACCATCGTGGCATACCACGAAATTATCATCGCAAATCCTGTCAAAGGATACTATGGATCGTTCGATGACGCAATAGAAACCTGCTGCAGCGTCTGTGTGAAAGGATACTAACTTTATTTTACTACTGCCAAAAATTGTAGTAAAAAGAAAAAATTACAACCATAACAACAACATGAAACAGTACATTGTATTTTTTAACTCTCATCCAATCGTATTTCACGAATAAGATCCAGAGCCACTTTCACTGGTGGTTCCTTCACACAAAGTTGTCAGTTGTATGGAGGGAACATCTCATTGGACCACTTATATCACGGAGTCTCACTGGTGACAGATAATTTGACATCAATGCCATAGTATGATCAATGATTTAGAAGGGCAAAGTGCCGAAGTAAATGGTAGGGTTAAAATCGGAGGCTGAAATACAAGTCTTAGTAGTTGTGGAAGTAGCTCTTGTGGTAACTTCTACGATTCTGGTGATTCTTGCTCTGATTGTGATATGAAATGGTGGTGATACGATGACGAAATATACAGATGTCAGTGGAAGTAACTGTGAGAGTAGTTACGATGACGATGGTGATAGTGGTGGTGGTGGTGGTGGTGGTGGTGGTGTGGTGGTGCTGCTGCTGCTGCTGCTGGTGGTGGTGCTGGTGGTGGAGGTGGCGGTGCGGCGGTGGCCATGTTAGTGTGTGGCGAAGGAGCGTGTGAGCGCAGTGGGCGAGGCGCGGGACCCAGGAGACCGGGCAGCAAGCCCGAAAGCCGTCCTGCATACATGGCGGATTAGCGCTCAGGCAGACCTGCACCGCACAGTGCTGGCTCCTGCCACGGCGCGCAGATCGTTTCAACGATGCTCCACTCACATCAACAGAATTTGCCGGTAGCCGTGAAGTGATAAATAAAAAACGCGTTCCAATAAGAACTGAGACCAGAGAATAATATGATATTGACATTGACTTCGAGATCAATATTCAATATTTATTTTTGTGATAACATTTTTCTTATTTTTGTTATATTTATTTTCAAATCTTTTATTCACCTTTTTATAAAGAATATTATTGAAATAATAAATATAAGGTAATTGGAGAAGATCACCGTTTCGTTCTGATACCAAACATTCAGGTAACTATGACCTCCAACATATTCTCGTCCGCAGTTCATTAATATGTCACAGTTTGAGTCGCGCCATTAAGGTTCAGGGGCGGGGGGTATGCAGCCCTCCTCTCACTCCAGCCAAAGCACGCTTGACGAAGAGAGCAAAAGACAGAGCCTGACAAGCAGCCCAAAGGAGTTACACGCTAACTCTGCCAGTTTTAGACTAATTCTGTTTGCAGCACTGCGCACCACTTTGACCCCAGTAAAAAGGCATCGCAGTCCGGTCACCAGTCTTCATTTCCCGTTTGGCCAGCGCTCCCTCGCGATATGTTTCCTCCCGTCTGCCGGCTGTCCCTGAGCAAACGCTCCCGTACCCAAGAGCTACATCGCGAAGCCGGACGACAGCCCTGTAGTGGGACTTTGACCTTCCTACTCACACTTCACGCGGCTACTCTGCGCAGCCCAGCGCTGTAAACTGCACGGCTTTGACATTATACGGTGAATATAAGAGAAATTACTGCAAGAAGGCTTCTCATTGACAGCTACTGATTGGCCACTGATGCCAACATAATTGCAGGTTATGTCCATACACTCATATTGTCAGTGCGTTCGATTTCAATTAGCCTATTTGTAAATGACTTCATCACTCTCTCTTGCATTTTCATCGCCCTGCATAACAACGTTCATTTGTTTCTCGACCTCTCCAACGGGTCCCTTATTAGCGTAACTCCTCTATACGCAAGACACACGTAGAAGCAGACTCCGCGGGGTCAGACTCCGCTCACCCCTGACCTGTCATTGATGCCGCAGTGGGAAGCCGTGGCGGCACTCAGTGGCCTCTACACCAGAGTTGCTGAGTTCTGCACACGCCCTCCGGTCGCCCGTTGACGTTGTGAATGACCGCCGATCTTGCGCCCTGCGGTCGAATGACGGGCAATGGCGATAGGCGCAGAGGCTGAGGGTTTCGCTCTGGTGACGGAAGATTCAACGGTGACGTGTGTGATGGTGGAGAAAGCGGAGACCGCGGCGACGGCGGCGACGGCGGCGACGGCGGCGACGGCGGCGACGGCGACCAGATACGTTCTGGTGAGGAAGGGCTTTCTAAGATTGTTGCAGGTAAACTGTCAACAAAAACCATTGAGTTTGGGAACTTTGTTGATGCATGCGATCCAGATATAGTGATAGGGACAGAATCGTGGTTCACAGATGAGGTAGCTAATTCTGCAATTTTACATTACGGTTATAAATTATATCGAAGAGATTTTTCTCTGCGTCAAGACATCGTTAATAGTTAGGAATAGTTGGTTTAGTAACAACTTTGAAATGTTAGGAATGGAAATTCAAGTACTAGATAATTCCGTGGAAATTATTGCTTGTTACAGGACGCGTAACGACGGTTATGAAATTTTAGATGAATTTGGTGATAGGGTGGAAAACAGAAACGGTCGTTCTATTGTTGTCGCTGGCGACTTAAACTTTCCCGACGCTAACTGGAAAGGGGAGGTATGCGACAGGAAAATTCAAAAGCGCGTCAATCGACTGGTATGGAAGCAGGGATTAACGCAGATAGTCGACCAACCCACGCGGCAGAGCGCAATTTTGGACATTTTCCTTGTTTATCGTGCAGAAATGTTCATTTCTTGCGACGTCTTTCAGGGCATTAGCGACCACAAAGCAGTGATGGTAGAAGTACAAACAAACGTAATTACGCGACCTAAGGTGAAAGGAACGATAGTCAGGCAATATAGAAAAGCAAACGTCGGTTTACGTAGTTTCTTAAGAGAAAAAGACTATTTTCTAAGAACAGAAGGGGGTATGGAGGAACAATGGGGGGCTTTTAAAACAATCGTAGAAACAGCTTTAGTTACGTTCGTTCTTTGCAAAATACTGAAAAGTAGTCCTGATCCTGAATATTATAACGGGGCGATACGGAGAATACGCTTAAAGAGAAAAGTTAGACTAGCATTTAATAGGAGACATCGCAGCATTGCTGACATGATAACTTTTAAAAAATACTACAGGAAATTAGAAAAATAAAAGAAAATTGCGCATGAATTATTTTTAAGAAATATTTTGGAGACGGTAAGAAATAATTGGTCAGGCTTTTACAAATATATCCGCAGTCACCGGGGGAATAAGGAAGAAATTCAGGAAATTCGAGACGCAAATAACGCGCCATTGCACGAAGACCAAGCGAAATAAAATGCGTTCGAGTATTTTGTATCGGTATTCAAACCAAAACGGGCGCAGGAGCAAGTTCATTATTTTCCAATAGAAAACCAGTTCAAGCTTTATGCATGGGAACTCCGCATACGTATAAAATCACTGGAAAATGGTAAATCACGCGGACCAGACGGTATCTCGACAGATTTTATTAAACTCGGTGGGGAGGCAGAATTGCCGTATTTGTTAAGATTATTCAATGTTTCTATTAATAATGCAAGTTTACCAGACGATTGGAAGACAGCTACAGTGGTCCCAATTTTCAAAAATGGTGATAAAACGAAAGTTTGTAATTATAGACCAGTACCTCTCACATCAGTAGTATGCAAAATAATGGAGCATTTAATAACCGGGTACATTCGCCGCGAATAGGAAAAAGCGAACTGGATTTTTCGCGGACAGCATGGAATTAGAAGTAAATATTCGTGCGAAAGCCAAATCGTTTCTCTTTTTCAAGATCTAGCTGACGAAGTTGACGCGGGTGGGAGGGTGGATGCAATCGTAATCGACTTTGCGAAAG
The DNA here is from genome assembly GCA_964035755.1 of Teleogryllus oceanicus. NCBI lineage: Eukaryota > Metazoa > Arthropoda > Insecta > Orthoptera > Gryllidae > Teleogryllus > Teleogryllus oceanicus. The sequence continues at coordinate 107,240,807 of CAXIVR010000001.1, forward strand.
CATTCGACGTAGTACCGCATAATCTACTTATCATGAAATTATTAACTTCAGGAATTGACGCTAGAGTTGTGAAGTGGGTAAGCGAATTTCTTAGAGACAGGAAACAAAAAGTTCGAATTGGCACTCAGTTTTCGACTACGGGTATTGTTACTTCAGGGGTTCCACAGGGAAGTGCTTTTGGGCCATTACTTTGCTTATCGTACGCAAATGATCTCCAGTTAAGATACAATCAAAGGTGCGTTTATTTGCATACGATTGTGTTATATACCGAAAAATCAAAAGTACTGCCGACGAACAAATATTACAGCAGGATTTAGAACATTTACGTGATTGGGCTGAAAAAAATGACACGGGAATTAACGGATCGAAAAGCAAAACCATAACGTTCGGGCGGGGACGAAATTATGAGGAAGCAGACTATCGTTTAGGTGAGGTCGTCATCTCAAGAGTCTCATCATGCAAGTACTTAGGCATTCATATAGATAGTAAATTAGGGTGGGAGAAGCGTATAAATCAGGTAGTAAGAAAAACGTGAAAGTCCTTGCATTTTGTATTGCGAATTCTGAAGAAAAGTTCTGCAAACGCAAAAGAATTAGCATATTTTTCGCTGGTTCACCCTC